>CM028138.1:495127500-496327500 GCA_016271365.2 Neoceratodus forsteri
CTAAGGCCCTCCCCAATTCCACAAACTCTTCCTGCACTTCTCTAATCCCTTTCAGCCAGGGTCATTTGTCCCTAGGTGGACAATGACATCCAGCTCCCTCCCCTGTGCAGCTGCTCTGGCAATCCTGAGGATTGCCTCCCTGTCCTTCCAAGCCATGGTGCCTGGCAGGCACCTACTCCTCTCCCTTCCTCCCCAGTTCTACCTTCCTAACAATGGAGTCCTCACCAGGAGTTGTTTCCTTCCCAGGGTCCCCTGCCACCCTCCCCGTGATCTCCTTGTGGAGGTTCCCAGCATCCTCCTTGGTCTCCAATGTGGGTGCCTCCATAGAGGAACCATACTTTGCCAGAATGGCATAGGAATTGTGGAGAGGTACAACTGGAGGGATGCACCTCTGTTCCACCACCCTCACCCTCCCTGAGCCCACTGTGGTCCAACCGCTCCTCTTTCTTGGCAACCTCTGAGGCAACGGCAGTGGCACTGGTGGTCCCTGGATGGAAGAGGCCCACAAATCCTGGCCAACTCAGCCTGGAGATGAGCAACCTCCTCCCTCAGCCCAGTGAGGTGCCTGCAGATGCAACAAAAAGTTATAAATATTAGTCAGACATGTATAGAAGTAATTTCAAATTTAAAAACAGTTGTTAAACATCTACGTCTCAGTTTAAGCTATTTTGTTGTAACATTGAGTACATTTTGAGATTCTTTGGTTTAATACTCCTTCTTTTGTTCATCAAAAGTTACTGGAAGCAGGAGACTGTTTTAGTTTCACCGGCATTAATAAGTTTAACAAAACGGAGATAAGGCAAAATGCAGTAGCACAGTAATAGGACGTTTTGCAGCACATCTACCTACTGGTTATTTGAAACCCTAATATATCTAGATGTTAATTAAGATTAATCTAAGGAAACTCAAAGGATATTTAAATTACACGAGCCACAACACAGGTCACTGCAGTTTTTAATCGATTAAGCTGTTGTGTTCCTGTAATTGTAGCTGATTTAATCTACTAGCAAAGCAAGAGTTAGGAGAAATGATCTATTAAGTACTTGGTAATGAAAGAGAAAAGTAACCAAAAGTAACCAGTTTCAGAGATTTCACGGAGACTGCACTGCCGCTTCTAAAGTAATCATTTTCACGGTATCTGTGAAGGATGTGCACACCGTGAAAAACGTACAGCACTAGTTATAGGTGAATTTCTCTTCTTTTAGAAGTTTTAAAGGTCCTGGAGCGATTGACTGCAAGGCCGTTAGGTGTAAACCTAAAATGAGGAGGTGTCCTGTGTCCTAATCAATCAAGGTTCGGACAGAACTATTGCACAATTAAAACAGTACAAAAGGTGTCCGAGTCAATACAAGTGGCAATGAATAATAAGAGCACTGTCACAGGAATAGTGTGTTGGCCAAATTCTCTTGGGCCTTTGACACCATAAGCCATGATATTATGATGCAAAAATTAAATAATTTGGTCTTAGTTGCTGACACTTTAAAGTGGTTCACAAGTGATTTAACCAGTCACAGACGACAGTTTGTGGTGAGGGGATAAGATCTGATTAAGGGAAGGTCAGTAAAGGAGTCACCCAAGGTTCAGTCTTTGTACCACTGCTGTTTACACTGTATATGAACAACCTGGATGACTGTCTTCACGGTGTGGTCTTACACTTACAGTATGTGTCTATGATACAGTGTTGCTCTGTACTTGTAAAACTATTAAGGAGGTTACGGAGGGGTTACATCAGGGATTTAACAGTGTGCTGATGTGTTTTTGTGCAGAATTAATTAATCATATATGCAAGTAAAACCCAGAGTGTGCTGTTTGGGACAGAAAAGGAGACTGGTGGGATGCCTGGGACAGAATAGCACCACAGTTTGACGTGGCAGTGACCCCTTTGTGATGGTGAGTTTGTCCCACTACAGAGTCATGCTATGGTGAGCAAGGCTAACTTAAGGTAGTTCAATGCCAGTGGGGTGGTTAGAGGGAAGAAATCGATGAGACAAAACAGGGCCACCGCAAGCATAATGAAGCATAGGTACTCTTGAGTCTCACACCCTGCCTGATCCCCACATCACCAGATGATAGTAAGGGGACTGGTGTCAGGGCTAGGAGGTGGCTAGTGCCGATGCAGGAACAGGACTGACTCTGAAGAGGAAAAGCTTAGTAGAAAAACAGGAAAGCCAGCAGTAGTGCTACTGCCAGTCATCCAGATAACATTGGTTCTTCTTACCTCAAACTAGAAATGTCTGGTGCCGACCAGCAAAGTAAGGTTGCAGCATCTGTCTTGGATATTTCCTGCCTCAGAGATGAAGGGTGTGTTGTGCAGGAAAGGACTGTAGTGGCCCATTGGAATGACCTTAAGTCAACATGCACCGGTTCACCTGGCAAGTTATGCAGAACTTCACATGCCCAAAGTGGGGTCAACAGGGAAGGTCTGCATGAATGGTGGGGCTTTGCCCTTCCAACAGCCCTGATAGGCTGTCAGTCAGGTTGCTCTTCAGAATTACACCCATGGGGGTGGGAAAAGGGGAAAAACCTAGGGGGAAAAGATCCTAGTGCCCCCAGGCAGAGACAGCTGCCCTGCCCCCCATGCCACAGTAGGGCCCTACTCTACTGACACCTCTGGCTCCTCCACTCGAACCTCGACTATTGAATGAGAATGTCCCCCAAAGCTTGGAAAAGTGAGGAATCACATGAAGGTGGGAAGGTGCTACGGATTATGGTTAGAGGTTATAAAATGGGATATCGAGCAGAGGCCGGCAGTGGTATGGAATCGTGTAAGACTCTGATAGCTGGCAGAAGGGCTTGAGCCAATGGAAGATGGACCTGCTGGCAAGCAAGGAGAAAACAAGGGGGCCAAAACATAAAGTAACAAGCATTTGTCAATGCCAAATGTTTGCTTGCTGACATTGGCATTGGTAGTGTAGGAGTTAGAGAGCTGCATAATAGGAATGGCAGTGAAGTATTGAACTGAAGCCAACCCCGCCATCACCCTGCAGAGACTGACAGGCCTTGGAGTGTACCTTTGGGCTGTCAGGCATAACGGCCATGCCATTTCACCACACCCTACCCTGCAGAAACTGACAAGTGTCACGGTGTGCCTTGGGGTCTTTGGCCCTTATGCTCACCCCACTCCATCAGGAAATATGGTGAGATGGGTGCTGTATTGGAGAATGGGGTGAACTTTGGAGCCGAAGAGTCCAAGGCACACCTCAATGCCTCTCACTGGCAGCAGGGTGTGGACTGGTATGAGCATTACAGGCGAGAATCCCAAGTCACATCCCTGATGCCTGTCAGTCTCTACAGGGTGGGGCGTTATGGTCGGAAACCCTAATGTCTCAGGCGTTCGTTGGCATTTTCACCCAAATTTTCAACATGGGTTTTTTGTGACTCCCACCTTATGAACAATAGCAGTATCAGTTAGTTAGCTGAAAGCTGATTTTGCACAGCGACTACGCCATTTGGAACCACAGGTGCAAAAACACATTTCGAACAAGATGTGAAAAATGACAGCTGTACTGTTCATGGGGAGGTGGAGAGAATGGTAATGTTGAAAATCTGCAGTGAAAATATTAAAAAAACTGGTGAAGTCACAAGCGTGTGTAGAAACTGCGCAATGCACACCCATAATGCAATTAGTTTGGGGATTTTTTACAACAGATTGTCAACACAGGCATTTTGGAACCTCCACTCATGAACAGTGTCACTGTGATTTTCTTAATCTGTCCTGAACAGTGATTTCCCACAGTGACCACACATTTCTGCGCTTGAAGTGCAAAACACATTTCGCCATGGTGTGAAAAATGACAGCTGTACTGTTCATAAGGAAGTGTGGAAAATGCCAGTGGTGAAAATCTGGACTGAAAATATTAGAAATCCATGAACTTACGAGGGTGCGTGGAAATCTGCGCAATGGTCGCCAGTAATACAGTCATTTTATGGACTTTTTACCAAATTTTTAACATAGCCATTGTAACACCTCTGCTCATGAACAGTGTTACTGTGATTTTCTTAATCTGTCCTCAACATTGATTTCGCGACAATCGACTGAGCCATTGTGCGCTACATGCGCGGAAGCACATTTTGGGAAATGTGAAAATGACAGCTGTACTGCTCATATAGGAGGTGTGATAAAATGGCAATGTTGAAAATCTGGAGTGAAAATTTGCAACTTACAGCATGCGAGGAACAGTGCAATGCATATTTCAGAACAGTCATTTAGGGAATTCACTCAAATTTTCAACGAGGGTTTTGGGGCTTCCACCATGATCATGACTGTCATTTTGTAATCAGTCCCGAAAGGTGGTTCCGCCGCAGTGACTGCAAAATCACCTTTCAGGGCCGATTAACAAAATGACAGTGACAAAATTCATGAGGTGGGGTCCCAAAAACCCCATGTTGAAAATTTGGTGAAAAAATTCCCAAAAATGCCTGAGATATGCATCAAAGTTGAAAAAAACCTATTTATTACATTATACAGCTTACCGGCATTTCCTCAGTTCGTGGTTGGCTTTGAAGAGTGCAAACGTGTTCCCGGTCCACTGAAGATTGTCCACCGGACTCCAGAGGTAAGTTTGGGGTGGGGTGTGTGGGGAGGCAGGGTGCACAGAGGGTTGGCACGGGTGGGGGGAGCGTGGGTCAGGACAGTCAGCAAGGGAAGGTTTTCTCTTTCAGGTTTCTTGTTTTTGTTCTTGGACGATGTGGGACATTTGTCACACTGGGGTGGGCTCCCAGCATGGCAGTTGGAAGGCTGTTTGGGATGGGGGGCACTGGAGCCGACGGGATTAGGGCCGCGTATGTCCGACTGTTGCCACGCTGGGGTGGGCTCCCAGCGGCACCCGCTGTCTGCTGGGGGACATTGGAGCCGATGATTGGCACCCTGCCTACAGTGTGTGTGTGTGTGTGTGTGTGTGTGTGTGTGTGTGTGTGTGGGCGATTACATACAATATGCGTGCATGCATGTGTGTGTGTATGTGTGTGGGAAGGACCACATTGGCTATTTTCTTTCAAGTTGGTGGCAACGTTCAAAACTACTATCACCAACTGTGTCCCCCATTATTGGTGGACATCATACATGCCCCAAAATGCCGTGCTGGTATTGCCCACAACAGTGCCGCACCTCCAGAACCTGCTTCGGCACCAAGCTGCTGCAATATGTTTCTTGCACTGTGCACAAGCAAACATAAAAATGAAGTACTATCATGGGATCTGTACACAGTTGCAAGAGACTGTTGGTAAGGGGTTGCAACACCCACCTAGCACCAACCCCTTGTCTTGTGACCTGTTGTGCTATGCACAACAGGCATTGAAAGCCTTCCCTGCATGCTTGCTAAGCACATTGGGATAATCTGGAGAAGCTGGTGGGGGTCACCATGTAATTGGCATTCGGGGCCATTCACAAAGCATGGTGACCTGTTTGATCCAGTCACAAACTTTAATGACACATCCTAACTGAAGAATATTTACAGGTAGACGGAGGGGTGTCACCAGTGTGTGACTGAGAACCATGGAACCTGTTGGGGCATGGGGACCACTGTAGGACAAGCAAGGTAAATGTATGTTAGGGAGGAGGCAGGGGTTAGAAAGTGGGTTCCATTGGATACCAGGGAGTAATGAGGATCCAGTATGCTAGTGGTGGGGGAAGGCAATGGATCACTAAGAACTGACTTCAGAGGACAGAAAAAAAGATTTAAATGCACCAGAAAGTGGGCCTAAAGATGTGGGTCAGGCAGAAGGGGGGGAAGAATTAGGCAGTAGCATTGGTCCCCACAGGCCTTGTGAATGCCATGGCAAACTGGGTCTGGTGCCATGCCATGCTTAGCACTCTGTAGGTGTTGCTAACCAGGGTATTAGCTGGCAACATGGACCTGAATGAACTGACAACCTGGGTGCATCAATACCAGCCAGACATAATAGCACTCTCTGAAACCTGGGCCAAACCCACTGTTCCAGACACTGTGTGTACCTTATTTGGCTATATCTTTGTCCGCCAAGATAGATCAACATCTAAATGAGAAGGAGGTACACTATTTTACAACAAAAACCACCTCAGTTTCTCCTTAGTGCCCCCCCCCCAACCAAACAAGGGTATGAAACTAGAATACTATCATATCAAACTACTACTAGGCCAGGCAAAGAAACTGCATTTGCTATGTGTATACATACCTCCCACTGATGGCATTACTGCTGTAGACAATCTGGGCAATATAGTAAATACATAGGTTAAAAGCACAGAATTCATCATTTTAGGTGATTTCAATACAAACTAAATGCTACTCAAATTATAGAGGAACCCACAAGAATCATAATAGGGGACACCACAGCTACCTTAATAGACTGGATCATCACATCCAGAAAAGAAAGAATCATCCAGTCTGGCATCCTACCAGTCCCAGTCATAGAAACATAGACATAGAAACATAGACTTTGACGGCAGATAAGGACCGCTTGGCCCATCTAGTCTGCCCATTTCCCTACCTACAGGATAGGCCGCAGATCCTAGTTAACCAACAGCCTATTTCTTCCTACCCCCCACAAGAATTGCCTTATGTCTGTCCCATGCATTTTTGAATTCTCCCACAGTTTTAGACCCCATACCTCCTCAGGAAGGCTTGTTCCATGCATCCACTACACTTTCTGTGAAATAATACTTCCTCATTGCCCCTGGAACCGCCTCCTTCTATCTTTTAAATTGTGTCCCTTGTTCTTGCAAGTCTCTTTCTGAAAGATGCTACCCTCTTGGACTTTGTTGATTCCACTGAGGTACTTAAAGTTTCTATCATGTCCCCCTCCTCTTTCCTCAAGGGAATACATATTAAGCTCCTTTAGTCTCTCCTCATACGGCTTCTCTTGCAGACCCTGCACCATTTTAGTTGCCCTCCTCTGGACTACCTTTATCCTGTTTATGTCCTTGCGGAGATGGGGTCTCCAGAACTGGACACAGTACTCCAGATGGGGTCTCACCAACTGTCTGTACAGAGGGATAACAACTTCCTGTTTTCTGCTGATGATGCCTCTCCTATACATCCCAGTATACCCCCAGCCCTCCCTACACTGCCTTCTCACATTGCTTGCTAACCTTAAGGTCATGATATGATTACCCCCAGGTCCTTTCCTTTTTGTTGTTGTTATTACTACCCCCACCCATTGTGTATTCTTCCCTGGCTTCTTGTTTCCAGGTGTATTATTTTGCACTTCTTTACATTGAATCCTAGCTGCCATACTTCTGACCATTCTTCCAACTCTTGCAAGTCCCTTTTCATCCTTTCCATGCCTCCTTGTGTATCAACCCTGTTGCAGATCTTTGTGTCATCTGCAAAAAGGCATACTTTTCCTTCCAGTCCCTCTGCAATGTCACTGATGAAGACATTAAAAAGGACTGGACCCAATACTGAACCCTGCGGTACCCCACTAGTGACCCCTCTTTCTTCAGAGTGTACTCCATTTACAATTACCTTCTGTGTCCTGTTGTGCAGCCAATGTTTTACCCAGGCTACCACCCTGGGTCCCACTCCCAGGCTGGTTAATTTGACTATTAATCTTTTGTGTGGGACTGTGTCAAATGCCTTGCTAAAGTCTAGGTAGGCCATGTCCACAGCCCCTCCCTGGTCTACTACTTTGGTCACCCAGTCAAAGAAATCTATTAGATTCGTCTGACATGACCTTCCCGCTGTGAACCTATGCTGCCTTGGGTCCTGTGCTCCACTGGTCTCTAGGTACTCAACTATTCTTTCCTTCAGAAGTAACTCCATCACTTTCCTACCACAGAGGTCAGACTGACAGGTGTGTAGTTTCCTGCCTCTGTCTTGGTCCCACTTTTGTGAAGGGGAATCACATCCACCTTCCTCCAGTCCTCGGGTACCACACCATCCTCCCATGATTTATTAAAAAGAGTAGCCAGTGGTTTCACTAGTTCCTCCCTTAATTCTTTTAGAATTCTGGGGTGAATTCCATCAGGACCCATTGCTTTGTCCACCTTCAGTTTTAGGAGTTCTTACAGAACCTTTCTTCTGTGAATGGACTGGGATCGACCCCCTATCAAGAGTGCTTCTGTTAATTGGATTAGGCACTTCTCCTCCTCTTTTGTGAATACTGAGCAGAAATATTCGCTCAGTATCCCTGCTTTCACTGTCCCTCTGCCCACCCACCGTTCATTCTATTCAGCCTCACTATCCTCCCTTTGTCTTTCTACGCTCGCTGATGTACCTATAAAAGGTTTTATCCCCTTCTTAACTGAGTTGGCTATCTTTTCTTCAGTTTGGGCCTTTGCTATTCTGACTTCCCTCCTGCTTCCTTCTGCCTTAACTGGTACAGCTCTCTGTCCTGCTCCTTCTGTGTTTCCTTATACTTCGAATGCTATCTTTTCTTCCTGACTTTCACAGCCACCTCTTTTGAGAACCATAGTGGCTTTTTCTTTCATTTTGATTTGTTTATTTGCTTCACACAAAGGCTTGTTGCCTCTGTGATGGCAGTTTTGATGATTCCCATTGTTGCTCCACACCTCCTTCTAGCCTGTTTGCTAGTGCTTTTCTGAGGCACTCTCCCATCTTGCAAAGTCAGCCCTCCTAAAGTCCAGTACCCTCACTTTTGTATGGCTTGACTCTATAGCTGAGTTTAACGTGAACCACACTGTTTGATGGTCACTTGTCCCCAGATGGCAACCCACTTCTAGATCTAGATCCTCTCACTGCCCCGTTTGAGAATACGAGGTCTAAGATTGCTCCCTCACGAGTGGGTTCGAGACTAGCGTCTAAGGCCTGCCACCTGTAGGGCATCAAGAATGGCCCTGCTCTTGGATGTGGCTGCAGCAAATGTGCTCCAGTTAACATCTGGCATATTCAGGTCTCCCATCAACAGTATCTCCCCTTTCTCTGCCATTCTAAGAATGCCTTCTATCATATCCTTGTCCATTCCCTCCCCTTGACATGGGGGTCTGTACACAACCCCTGTGCGGATTGTGGTGCCCTTTCCAGTCTCCAAGGTGACCCACAGTGCCTCCTCTCCTCCCTGTTTACTCTTTTGTTCAGTTGCTTTTATCTCTTCCTTTACATAGAGACCTACTCCTCCCCCTCTTCTCCCCTGCCTGTCTCTCCTGTAGGTTATGTACCCTGGTATGTTAACATCCCAGTCATGGTTCTCTGTGTACCATGTTTCTGTGACTGCTACAATATCCAGGCATCCCTCTTCCATCAAGGCCACCAGCTCAGGGAGCTTGTTGCCCAGACTACGGGCATTGGTACCATTACCCTCCATTTCCTAATGGCCTTGCTCCTTTGCCCCATCCCTGTCCTTCTTGCCTTTGTCACTTTCTCCATTTACCCTGCCCTTCTCCTATTGACACCCCTATGTTGGTGTTTGCCGCACTATCACTATGATTATTTGGGGAGCAAGGATTTCCTGCTCCTTCCAGTGCCTTCCCCTTGGCTAGTTTAAAAGCTTGCCAATGAAGCATTTAAACCTATCACCTAGGATTCTGGTTCCCCTCCCAGACAGATGCAGCCCATCATGCTAGTATAGGCTTGCATCACTCCAGGTGGACCCCCAGTCCCCAATGAAGCCAAATCCCTGAGCTCCACACCAGTTTTTCAACCACTGAGTGAATCCCATGGTGTGGAACACCCTAGCCTCTCCTATGCCATAGATGGGCAGCACCTCCGAGAAGGTTACCATGCTACTTGACCAAGGCCCTCCCAATTCCACAAACTCTTCCCACTTCTAATCCCTTTCTTAGCCAGGTCATTTGTCCCTAGGTGGACAATGACATCCAGCTCCCTCCCCTGTGCAGCTGCTCTGGCAATCCTGAGGATTCGCTCCCTGTCCCTCCAAGCCATGGCGCCAGGCAGGCACCTTACCTCCTTCTCCCCTTCCTCCCCCAGTTCTACCTTCCTAACAATGGAGTCCCCCACCAGGAGTTGTTTCCTTCCCCTGCCACCCTCCTGTGGGTCTTCTTTGTGGAGGTTCCCAGCATCCTCCTTGGTCTCCACTGCGGGTGCCTCCATAGAGGAACCACACTTTGCCAGAATGGCATAGGAATTGTGGAGAGGTACTACTGGAGGGATGCACCTCTGTTCCACCACCCTCACCCTCCCTGAGCCCACTGTGGTCCAACCACTCCTCTTTCTTGGCAACCTCTGAGGCAATGGCAGTGGCACTGGTGGTCCCTGGATGGAAGAGGAGGTCCCACAAATCCTGGCCAACTCAGCCTGGAGATGAGCAACCTCCTCCCTCAGCCCAGAGAGGTGCCTGCAGATGAGACAACACTGCATCCTCCAGAACGTCTCCCGGAAGACTGCTGCTCCACAGCCACAGCCACTGCACCATTCCAATCACGTCTTATTTCTGGCCCCTTAACTGTTTGCAATCCTTACTCTTTCCTCTTTTTTTTTTTTGCTCTCTCTCCTTACTTTCTGCCTGTGTGCCATTTAAGCTCCTGATTGTCTTGTTCCGAGACAAGAATATCCTATATTTCTCAGTAGACCACTTAGTTGCTCAGAGGCAGACCTCCAGCAGCTAGAGGGGGCTGGAGAGCTACTTTTGCCCTTCTAGGATGGTGGGTCTTTGGTGGTTATGTGATCACTCACTTCCTGCTCCCAAACAGAAAGTTCCTGTTGTCAGTCAAATCCTGTGCCTATAAAAATAGAACTAGCTTTGCTTGGGGGGGGAGGGTGGAGAGAAGGGAAGGAGGGCAATATAGTCCCAGTAGAGAAGTTCAGTCACACAGCAGTCCTTTCTCCTGGTGTCTTATGCCAAGCTATTAGCAGAATCTTTCTAAGGCAGTCTTTAAATGTAGCTTCCTTCTAGCTAAGCCACTCCCCCTACTTACTAGATCTTTCTACAAGTAATTTAAACCTCACAGCTATTAAGTCCTTTCAATCACCTGAGATTTACACCTAGATAACTGTTCAGATACCCATTCAGTTCAGTCAGTGACCATTCCCCCACATACTGTGTCTGGAATGCTAAGTTACATCCCCCACCACCAAGATTAATCAGTTTTAGAGACGACTCCAAGTTTGACCATATGGCCTTTCTTTCAGAAATAGCAGCCATGAATTGGTTCTACTTCCGGCACACTGACAATGTTAATGATGCTGTCAACTAGTTCAACGCAATCTTCCTGAGACTGCAAGACAAATATGTGGCAATTACTACTAGGAGAATAAGGGGTTTCGCCAACAAGTGGATCAACCAATCTGTACTAGCACTAATAAATAAAAGAGATGGACAATGAAAGATAAACAAAGCCTCTGGCAGCACAGCAGACTGGGAAAAATACAGGGAACTCTGCACCCTCTGCAAAAAAACTATTAAACAAAGTAAAAGCAGTTACTATAAAAATCTCCTCTCTGCCACTGAGGGATACCCACAAGATTATTGGAAGCACATGAAACATATACTAGGTCAAAACTATACCCCTGTACCACCTGCAATGAATATAAACCGTATAAACTGCAACAATCCAGCCACTGTCGCACACACATTTAACATGCAGTTTAGCAATCTGGCAGTATATACCAAACTTTTCGACAATACTAACTTCTCCCCTCAAAATGTTAACCCTCGGGTAATAAACTAACTGATCATCCACCCTTTTACCTTAGAGTTGTCAAAGTATCTGAGGTATGCAAATTACTTAAATTCATCCCCTCAACCAAGTCTGCTGGTTCTAATAGACTTGAACCTAAACTTCTTTGGGCTGCCACATCACAGATAGCTCCTGCTGTTACCGGACTATTCAACCTACCCCTCATTAACAGTACTGTGCCATTAGCTTGGAAGCTGTCACACATCATCCCAGTTTTCAAAACAGGAGACCCCACAAACACAAATGACTATAGGCCAATCTCAGTCCTACACATATTGTACAAAATCTTAGAAAAAGTGGTAGCCACCCAGCTCACAGAGTACCGTGCTCACACATAAGCTGCTGTCTCCACAACAACATGGATTTAGAACTGCACACAGCACTACAACTGCCTTGCTTACACTAACCAACCTCATATCTACTGCTTTTGACAAAAGAGAGTATACAGGAACCATATTTATAGACCTTACCAAGCCCTTTAACCTTGTGGATCATGCCATACTCTGCAACAAACTAAAAGGCATTGGACTATCACCACCCACCATAACTTGGTTTAAAAACTATCTACAACACAGACAGCAACTGGTTAAATTAGGTACATCATACTCAGAACCACAATCATCTAACATTGGAGTACCTTGAAGGTTCTATACTAGGCCAACTCCTTCTCTCTTTGCACATCAATGACTTGCAAGACTGTCTAAAATACAGCACACCCATACTGTACACAGATGATAATGTACTTCTTGCTGGCTCCAAAAATGTCTGCAATATAAACAACATGCTCACCCATGATCTACAGGCAGTACAACAATGGCTAGAGGAGAACAAAATGCTCCTAAATGTGTCTAAGACACAGGTCATGCTCTTTGGCTCTACACCAAGGCCTAGAAACTGTCAAACACCACCACTAGTCACATGTCTAGACAGTGCCTCACTTGAACGAGCACAATCCTTCAATTACCTTTGAGTTACATTAGATCCCTCCCTTGATTTTCAATCACATATATTCAAAATCTACAAAGCCATTAATACTAGACTAGGCTTAGCCTATAGAATTAGGCACAGCCTTACTAAACATGCACACCTGTCTGTCACAAGAGGCATATTACTCCCCAAGCTTACATACAATACTGCAGTATATGCATCCTCAACATCTAAACTAGCTCTCAAAAAGTGGGACATTACCTACAACAACATTTGCCATTTTGCACTTTGCTCAAACAGACTTGTCCACCACTGTGAACTATATGCCAGTTTACAGTGGCTCCCTCCAAATGCTCTGTGTGACTTTATACTTGGAGGTATTATTTACGGAGTTATCAATAACCAGGAACCTCAACAACTCACATAATGGATTAAGTCATACTCTAATCCATATCCTCTCAGATCCTCAGATCTCAGACTACTTACCGTACCCAAAATAAAGACCAATATGGGGACAGTATCTTTCCAAAACTTTTTTCCTATGTTGTGGAACAGTATACCACCTGACATTCGCACTACTACTACCACTACTACACATGTGGGCTTCAAACAATCCTTTTGTATGCACCTCCTAGATAGCACCACATGTAAATGCTTCTCCAACAGGTAGATTGCTTATTTCTGTTGTGGGACAATGTACTGCTCTAGATGTAAATTTGATTAATGCTATAATGTCGTGTTACTGCACCTGCATCTGTCAGTTAAAACCTGTTACTGCACCTGTATCTGTCAATTTTGACCAACTCCGAGTATGGGTAAGCCAGCACAATCCAGACATCCTTTCTCTTGTGGAAACCTGGCTCTCACCCAATGTTCCTGATGTATCAATAGCTCTTGATGGCTACACCCTTTTTAGACTTGACAGGTTAGGGAAAAGAGGTGGGCGTTGTGCCATCTATGCTAGGGATCATCTATGGCGCCACATCCTTCCTCAGATTAACATCAGGAATACTGCACAAGCCCTAGCCATTAGGTTGCTATTAGGTGCGCATAGCATGTCACTAACAACTGCCTCTGTATACATTCCCCCTAGAGATCAAGCTACTAGTTTCCACAAACTCATTGAATTTATACAAGGCCTTAAGCAAAATTAGGAGGTGGTAGTCCTAGGTGGCTTTAATATTAACTGGATGCCATCTGATGCTGCCCAATATAAGGATGCCCTACTAGCATTTCACATAACTGGTTGATTCACCCACTAGGATCAATTATTGTACTGGCTCTAGCACCCTGCTTGATTGGACTCTCACGAATCAACCAGGCCGGATCTCCAATACCACAGTCCTAGATGATTCACTTAGTGATCATTCCCCTATCATTTGCCACTGGGCCAATAAGGCAACTAACCCCCGCCTCCACAAATTCATAATGCGTTGTACCCTTGAGCGGGGCAGCTAAATGCATTCAAGACCTTCCTTAGATGTATGGATTGGTCCTTCCTCAATTCTGCCATAGATATTGACCAGGCACTGGACTATTTTACTACCAGGTTTAATGAGGCATGTGACATCTATGCCCTGATTAGAAAGGAGAAAGTGAAGGGAGTATACAGTTCATGGATCTCACCTACTTTGCTGAATCTCATAGCCAACAGGGACCATCTCTGGCATAGAGCCAAGGCCATTGGCCAACAGGCAGATCTTCAGAAATATAAAATGACTAGAAATGCCTGCATCTGCCAGATCAGACTCACTAAATCACAGTATTACAGGGACTGCCTTACTAACTCATGGGGAGATGGCAGGACATTCTGTGAAAACCTGCAAGACCTTACAGGTAAAAATAGCAAAACATCTCCTTCTATGCTACTTGTGAATGGGGTAATCACCCAGAATTCCTGCACCATCACGAATACCCTCAAAGAAGCTTTCACTGACCTCAGCAGCATACTGCTGTCCGACCTCCCTGACACACCTGTTGGCATGGGCCAAAGGCTCCACCCAACGAGCCCCTTACATGCCCGCCTCCCTTCTACCTTAAAGCAATCACCATCCCTGAAGCCAGAAAATATCTCCAGCAGGTACCAGGCAAATCTAGACATAGCAGTGACATGCTGGACCTTAAGATACTTGTTCTAACCCTGGATGATGTGTTTCTGCAACTAACATATCTCCTGAACCTATCTCTCAGGCTGGGTCAATTCCCCTCAATTTGGAAAGCAGCAGTTGTCACCCCTGCCTTTAAAAGCCGGGATAGAACACTTCATTCCAACTACCACCTGATATAGATACTGCTTTCCCTCTCTAAGGCGCTAGAAAGAATAATGTCTGACCAGCTGGTCGAGTACCTGGAAAAGTATGAAATACAGTGCCCCCAACATCACGGGTTCTGAAGGGGGCACAGCACCTCCATTGCCCTCTTGGAGTACTCTGGCTTCTTGCATGGGCCCTTGACAGTAGTCAGATAGCCAGGGTGATTTATATTGACCTAACCAAGGCTTTTGACACTGTCAATCATTTATTTATTTATAGCATTTTGGTGACCGGGTGAGCCCGCTGAGACCAGTGGTCCCTTTTTTAAGGGCAGCCTGGAATTGATTAGATACAGTCATTACTGGTACATTACGCCATAAAAGAGACAGAACATATTCTATAGCACAACTTATATACAGCAACATAGGAGAATTTAGTTAACATCAGTTAGGCTACTTAGTAAATAAGTATGCATGCATAACAGAAAACAGAGAGATGAAATCAATGATGGACAGTCAGTCACGTACTGGTACAGAGGAAATTAATTTCTAACATTAGGTTACATAGATAACCATTTAACGACAAGATAACAATAAATAAGGAAATCAACGGTACACAGCTAGTCTAGGTTACATGCCAAGATATATTACAAATGTACTGTACATCGAGTATAATGGGTTGTGGAGCACTACATTACAAGGATCAATGGTAACAGCTGCAGAGGCAGTGTTCAAGCATATAGACTTTGAGTCCGACCTTGAACCCATCCAGCGATGTGGCTTTGATTAAGATTTTTTGGGAGAGCACACCAGTAATGTGGGGCAGAGTATGAGAAGAATCTTTTTCCAGGGTTGGTTCATACCCTTGGTATCTCAAGTAGGTTGGCATTTGCTGAACAGAGGGTACACCTTAGTGGCTTTGGGGTCAACAGTCCTGCTAGGTTGGGGGGGAGGTATAAATCTTAGTTAGCTTGAAGGTGAGGCAAAGGAGAGGGTAAGAGAGTCTGGACTCCAGTGTAGGTCAGTGTAGCTCTGAAAGAACCTCACAGTGGTGCCTTCTTGGTGGTTGCCTGGTTGCAAACCAGCTAATTTTGTTGTATAAGACATTTAGTTTGTGGTTGTCACCTTCCCTGAGGAATTGCAGCACCAGGGCACCATAGTCCAGTGTGGGCAGTAGCGTACTCCTTGCAATTAGAGTATTTGAATCTGGTGCCAGAGAGTTGCCTAGTCGATACAGAAGGCCTATAGTTTCTGTTGAATAGAGTTGGTTATGTGATCCACATGTGGTTTGAAGGTTAGTTCTTGGTCAAGGTAAGCACCTAGGTATTTCACCATATTCACCACATCTATCTGGAGTCCTGCCACAGTAGATAGCTGAGGCAGGTTTTGCCTGTTCTTGCTAGTCATTTGGGGCCAAATAACACAGCCTTTGTTTTCTTCTCATTTAAGACTATCATGCCGGCAGTAAACCATCTTTCTAGAGCATTTAGACTGGTGGAAAGATGAATAGTAATTGTGCTAGGGTTGGGATCACTCCAGTACACCAAAGTGTCATCAGCATGTAGTAGTAGGTTCCCACTATTATAGTTTTGGCCTATATCATTTATTTATTTATTTAAGAGATTTACCAGATAAGCATACTGAGCAGGATCCATTCGTTTCCAGATGTGACCTGGGAGTTACATACATACATACATACAACTGAAGCATAGGCAATGATGCAATACAGTAGGTACAGAAATGAGTGCAATAAAGGGTGAAACATCTGGTCCAGGAAATGTTACAGGCTGGTCTATGCATTGGGAACTTACATACTAGCTTAATTCCGAGTACCTGGGTTACTAAAGCATGAGCAGGCAGAGACCCATTGGTGGAGGCAGCAGTTAAGGTCACTTTTACAGTTTATGGCACGGTACAAAGCCTCTTGCTAGCAGAACTGGGCTGCAGGTTACAGTTACATGTGTCTGTGAAATGGCCCTGAAGGAGAGTATTTGTGGTCCTAGGGGTGGCGGACAGCCTAATAGCAGCAGGGAGGTCATTCCAGAGTTTGGGCAGTCTATATTTGAAAGCAGATTGGCCCTTTGTGGTATGCATGAAAGGGATATGCAAAAGTCTCGAGTCTGAGCCTCTCAGGGAGTATGCCAGGGAGGGTTGAGCTGACAGGATGGAGCTGAGATAGGTGGGGATGGAGTTGGACCAGTACTTCACTAAGAGTTTTGCACAATGTAGCTGGCGCCTGGAGTGCAGCGAGGGGAGATCTAGGACTTTATACATATCACAGTGATGGGTGGTGGGGGGGCATTCTAGGATGAACCGCAGAAGAATGGAAAAGGGGGTCCAGGTCTTGCAGGGTGGTTGGGGGTCTGCACTGTAGACCACATCACCATAGTCAGGTAGGGAGAATCATTTTGAGTACTAGCTCCCGCCTGACTGAGGTGGGTAGGCAACCTTGTTATGGTGATGCTCCTAGTTTTGGATATAGCTTTCTGGAGGGAGTCGATGTGGTGTGAGAGTCCGATGGCGATCAAGCCATACACCCAGGTACCTGAAGGAGGTACATGATTCCAGAGTGGTACCGCCTAGTGTATGGAAAGTGGGGAGTAGCTAGTCGGAGAGTCGAGGTTATGCGACGAAGTTAAGGAGACAGTTTTCTATGCTTAGGAGGAGCTGGTTAGAGCTAAGCCAGGTTTGGACGGCATCAAAGTCCTGCTGGAGGGCAGAGTTTAAGACCTCACAGGATAGGCCAGAGGCGTACAGGATGGCATCATCCACATACATTTGTATAGCTGAGTTTGGGCATACCAGTGGGAGGTCGTTTAGAAATATGGAAAAGAGAAAGGGACCCAGAACAGAGCCCTGGGGGACACCCCAGGTGACTGGGAGAGGGGGGGAAGTGTGGACCGATTTTTACTGCTTGTTTCTAGCCAGATAGGTAAGCATGGAACCAGCTGATGGTTAGGTCAGATAGGCCTGCGTCCTGCAGTTTTGTGAGGAGTTTGGGATGGGAGACAGTATTAAAGGCCTTTGACAGGTCAATGAATATAGCCAAGGTGAGGAACCCTTTGTCCATACCTGAGGCAATATCATTAGTGAGTCTTAGTATAGCTGTGGTGGTGGAGTGGGATTTGCGAAACCCCGATTGGTAGGGGGTGAAAAAGGAGGTTGAATCAAGGAATTGTGTGAGTTGTGAGAGGGCTAGGTGTTCCTGTAATTTTGCCAGAATTGGGAGAAGGGAGATAGGGCGGTAGTTACCAGGCTCAGATGGGTTGCCACCCTTGGTGGTGGAATGACTACTGCCTCCTTCCATACTGTTGGAATTTGGGCTGAGGAGAAGGAACGTTGAGGAGGTCAGCTAGAGGCTGCAATAGCAGGGCAGATAGGTATAGGAGTTTTGCATCTAGGCCTAATGGGCATTTTCCTTTATTTGGGTTAAGGGAGCGTAGGGCGGCTAGGACTTCTGTGGTTGGGACCAGCTGGAAAGAGAACTTGGTGGCATGGGAGGAGTGCTAGGCAGGCGCGGGATGGGTGCGGGAGGGGAGGTTTTTAGGTTTGACAGGAGAGACTTTGTGCAGTTGGTGAAATAGTTATCAAAAGTTGTGGCAACTTTGAATACGTAGATACATAGACAGTGTCGGCAGATAAGGGCCTATGGCCCACCCAGTCTGCCCATTTGAGCTTGTAAGTTCAGTTTGTTTTCCTAGAAGTCTGTTGCCCCTTACCCCTGACCTCCAGAATTCCTTTATGTCTATCCCATGCATTCTTAAATCCCGTGATTGTTTCAGCCCCCACCACTTCTCTGGCAGGGTGTTCCACTTGTCCACCACCCGCTCTGTGAAGAAATTCTTTCTTATGTTTCCTCTGAATCGTCCCTCCTCCAACTTCATCCCATGCCTCTAATCCTGGAACATCTTTTCGCTTAAAATAGTGTTTTCCTGCACCCTGTTCCTCCTGTAAGATACTTGTATGTCTCTATCATATCCCTCTCTCCTCCTCTCCTCCAGGGAGTACATGTTCAGTTCCTTCAACCTGTCTTCATAGGACTTGTGATGCAATCCATGCACCATCTTTGTTGCCCTCCTGAACCTTCTCTACCCTGTCTATGTCCTTACGTAGGTATGGTCTCCAGAACTGTACACTGTACTCCAGGTGGGACCTCACTAGTGTCTTATAGCGGAATTATGACCTCCCTTTTCCTGCTGGTGATGCCCCTGCCTATACATCCCAGCATCCTATTTGCTTTACCTGCTGCCTTGTCACACTGTTTCCCTACCTTCAGGTCATCAGAGATGACAACCCCAAGATCCCTTTCCTGCTTGGTGCATGCTATATCCTCACCCCCCAACTGATATATTGTTGGGATGGACTGGATACATTTTTGTCCTGAATAGTTAGGGTAGGGGTTGGCGGCTGAGTAGGGGGAGTGAGCAAAGATTTAATAGATTTCCGAAATTTGGATGGATGGCTAAGATTAGAAGAAAGGGCCGCTCGGAAGTAGCTATTTTTTGCCTGTCTTATGGCTTTGGTACAGTTGTTTCGGAGGGTACGGTAAAGCTGCAGGGATTCCAGTGTGCCTGTTTGCCTAAGTTTTTCCCATGCCTGGTCTCTTGCGCGAACCCTGGAGATAATATCAGCAGAGACCCAGGGGAGAAGGATTGTCCTTACCCTTTTGCTTCTGGGGGTGATGGTCCCATATGGCAAGAAATTGAATACTGAACGTGGCATAAGCAAGGTCGATGGTAGGTGCCAGTTTGATGAGCGACTAATCGGCTGAGGTGAGATCATTTAGTAGGGAGTTGAGGCAGAGAGAATTGAATGCTCTTGTGCGGCGTGCCCTTGGTGGGAGGTGGTTAGTGGGTCTGTGCACCTTTCTGATCACATAGATCATGTGGTGGTTGCTCATTGAGTCAGGTAGGAGGCCAGCCTTTATAATCCTGTGTGGGTGTGTTGTAAGCACCCAGTCCAGGAGGGAGTGCTTCAGGGATTTTGGATTTAGGTGGGTAGGGTGCTTGATCTGTTGAGCGAGGTTGAGGACTTTAATCTTGCTGCATAGTTTTGTGCAGTCTTTGTCTAGCCAGTTGTGGTTAAAATTTCTGAGGATATAGAGCTCCCCGGCACTAGTCATCTCTTTAAGCATATCATTGATAAACAGGGAAAATAATAGGAGACCTAATATAGAGCCCTGGGGGCCTCCATCAGTGACTGTATGGCAGCTGGAGTGGACCCCTTTCCATTTTACCTTTTGGGATCTATTGGCTACATAGTCAGAGAACCAGGACAATGAGCGTTTGCAAGACCTAGTAGTTCTAGTTTACCAAGGAGCAGCCTATGGTTAATGAGGTTAAATGCCTTGGTTAGGTCAACAAATATGGCCCCCATCAATGACCCTTTATCCATTTCCCCCAAGACATCACTACTAAATCTGACAAATGCGGTATCAGTGCCATGGCATTTTCTTTTTTTTTAAATTAAAAGTTTATTAATTTTCCACACATAATACATACATAATCAATCAGAACATGCAGTAACAATGTTTGGATTTGAGTCTAACTCCTCTCCCTCCACCATGGCATTTTCTAAAGCCATGCTGGTTATCAGTTAGAAGGTGATATTGTTCTAGGTAGTCCTGGAGCTGGCTGAATACCAGTCTTTCCTGCACCTTCGCTAGTGGGCAGAGGATTGATATGGGTCTATAATTTTCCACATTGCCCCGAGATCCACCCTTGTGGATGGGACCACCATAGCCGCCTTCCATTTGAGAGGGACTGACCCTTCCTTAAAGGAGAACTGAAGTCAAAATTAACAAAAAATATGTTGTGCAGAATGTTTTGATTTGCAGGTGTACTTCTAGTAAGCCCTTCCCTTTACTTGTTGAAGGGATTTTTTTCCTAAATTTGCTTGCTGGTTTTATGGCCCCTGGGGATCTCGATATTAGCATTTCTAATGGCCTTTCTTGTTCCTACAATGCCTCCTGTCCCATGTGACAGTGATATGTCCTGGACCATTAATTCAACAACAGCTGTTTTGTTCTCAAGTTTTACAGTAGTACAGTACAGCAGTTATGTTAATTAACTCTCCTCATCCAAGGAGCTCTAATGAAGGTTACATTTACATGTGCCAAATGCCTAAGGGATAACTGAGTGGGCTATTCTGTAAGGAAACAACTAGTCTTCACTAATTATAACATGTGTGACCTTGGGTGATTTGTGTGCTTTCTTAATGGTTGTGCCACTGTAGTTTGATGAAATGAAAGGCTTTAAAAACAGAACATTCACTTCTGTTGACTAGACCTAGATACATACCTAGAAGACAGAAAGTCTGAATTAGAGTTATTTAGTTGAAGCCAGAATACTGTATCAGGCCCCAAGCAGTAGATGCTGATGCAGCAGCTATTGCTCTCTGAATCAATGGTCCTGGATGCAGTACAGTTACATGGGGCAGGAGGCATTCTAGGAACAAGAAAGGCCATTAGAAATGCTAATATGGAGATGCCCAGGTGCCATAAAACCAGCAAGCAAATTTAGAAAAAAAATCTTCTTTCAGCAAATAAAGGGAAGGCCGTACTAGAAATACATAGATACATAGATACATAGACAGTGTCGGCAGATAAGGGCCTACGGCCCACCCAGTCTGCCCATTTGAGCTTGTAAATTCACTTTATGTTTTCCTAGAAGTCTGTTGCCCCTTAACCCTGACATCCAGAATTCCTTTATGTCTATTCCATGCATTCTTAAATCCCATGATTGTTTCAGTCCCCACCACTTCCTCTGGCAGGGTGTTCCACTTGTCCACCACCTGTTCTGTGAAGAAATTCTTCCTCACGTTTTCTCTGAATCATCCTCCCTCCAACTTCATCCCATGCCCTCTAGTCCTGGAACATCTTTTTCGCTTAATAATAGT
Source organism: Neoceratodus forsteri (assembly GCA_016271365.2). Taxonomy (NCBI): domain Eukaryota; kingdom Metazoa; phylum Chordata; order Ceratodontiformes; family Ceratodontidae; genus Neoceratodus; species Neoceratodus forsteri. The sequence continues at coordinate 495,149,148 of CM028138.1, forward strand.
GTATTCCTACACCTACAAATTTAAAACTCTCTGCACAACATATGTTTTTGCAAACTTGACTTCAGTTCTCTTTTAAGGGACCTGTTTATTAACACGGTAACAGGGAGGGCAATTGCTGTGGAAGCCACTCTTAGTAGTCTGGGCTCAAGTTGATCAAATCCAGGGGAGGAGTCAGGTTTCAAACATTTTAGGAGGGCTAGCACCTCAGCTTTCCTTACCAACCTAAGGTGGAATTGAGGGCGAGGGACTTCTGTTTCATCATGGTACTGCTTTGGGGGAAGGGGATCGACTGGTTTGGGTTTATATTTGTCAAGATACATAAAGAAGCTGTTAAATGCTTCTGCCTCTACATAGGGGTCATCAGTAGCTTGATAACTGACCATGATTGATCCTTCTTGTGTGCTGTGGTTACCTTTCAGGATGGAGTTTATGTGACTCCACAATCTTTTTGGATCACATAAGTGGTTATCGTGGAGACCTCTCAGATAGTGACTTTTTGCTGCCTTTGCATCTGACAGCCCTATACCTTTCCCAGTCAGAATGTTATCTTCTAGAGCCCCCATACCTAGTCTCTAAGAATCCTTAGTTTTTTGAGATCAGTGTTGAGCCATTTATACTACTTGCCCTTCACTCTAAGCTTCCTATGGGGGCATAGAGGCTGGTCGTGGACATGAAGACATTTGAGAAGTACTCAAGAGCCTCATCTAGGCTGGGAAGTGCTATTATAGGGCACCAGTTAATACTAGAGAGCCAAAATAAAATATTTGGGCACAAATTTGGAGTAATTCATCACCATAAATATTCTAGGGGGTAAGCTAGGTGGCTTGTTTCTCCCTATGCAGTATATGGGCAAGTGATCACTGAGGAAATCAGCAAATATTCCAACTGCTAGGATTCTAGAGGGCTCAGTAACTGTAATGCCCAATCCAGGAGAGTATGGGTCCCAGATTTGGTGTTATTTCTGGTAGGTACAGTGATCACCTTTGTAAGCTGTGCATCTAAAAGAAGCTCCTGCAGCCTATTTTCAGATTTGGATGCCCAGTCCTGATTGAAATCACCAAGTATTACCAGTTCACCTGGCGTATTCTTGGCCAATAACTGTGAGAGACTCTAAGGATGGGGCGGTAGTTTGAGGGGGCATGAAAATAAATGCACCCGACATATAGTGACTTAGCATTACCAAGCAAAAGTTTGACATATATGTTTTTAATCATAAGTCACTTCTCACTGATCTCCATTCTGCCGGCCTCCCCACAGATGCTGTGGGTTGGTTTCAGAGCTACCTTTGCAGTAGGTCCCAGCATGTAAAATTAGATAACTCACTCTCCAGCAGTCACCAGCTCCTATCGGGTGTCCCTCAGGGGTCAATCCTCGGACCCCTTTTATTTAGCCTTTTCATAAACAAACTACCCTCAGTCTGTAAAGAACAAATCCTTCTTTATGCTGATAATACTGTCATTTTCTCCAAAAGCCCAGACCCACTCCAACTTGTGTCAAACCTTCAATCTGACTTCACTGTGGCAGAAGCTTGGTATTTCAAATACAAGCTTCTAATGAACTACAAAAAACCCCTAAAGTTATGCTGTTTGCTAATCCTCATAATAAGCATAAGAACTACGACATGACAATCCTGAATAGCCTATGCACCCCCATTGAGCAAGTACATTCCTTTAAATATCTAGGCATCTCTCTGGACAGCGCTCTATCCTTTTCTCAGCACACTGACAAAATTGCTAAGGTTGTCAATCCCAGAACTGGCATTCCATACAGGCACCATCATTGCCTGACCCAAGAAGCATTGTCACTCACCATTAAAAGCTCCATTCTGTCCATCATCGACCACGAGTTAGTAGTCTATGGTGCAGCCCCTGACACCACCCTTAAAAGGATTAGTACTGCCATCAGTAAATCCTGCAGACTTCTTCTTGGTTGCAATACACTAACTCACACTTGTGCACTTTATGCACAGTCCAATTGGCTTACCCCACAAGGTAGAATACGATATCAAGTGTGTCTTCTTGGGAAAGAAATGCCTTGGATTAACTCCGCCTGCCATCCAGAACCTCCTTTCCTCCACCACCACCAACACCCACTGTACAATAAGCACTGCCAGATAGTCTGTCCATGTCCCATTTTTCCATACCTCACAAGCACAAAGATCTTTCGCTTATCATTCCCCACTCTGGCTCAGTAAGCTCCCCCTGAATATAATCAATGAACCCAAGCTTGGTCCATTTAAGAGAAAACTCTCCCAGCACCTCACCAGTTTTAACATTTGTGACTGCTAGCTCCTGATTCTGTCCTTGCCCCCTCCTCTGTCCTATAGGCCTTTTACACTTATTCCACACACACCCCTCCTCCTTATCCCTCTCTCATGGACACTGACAAAGAAGTATGTATTTTGCTTACCCTTTGAGCTTGACAAAGAAATGTTTATTTCTACTTAAACACCACATTCTCTGGTACCTTGTAATCTAATTGTATGTTATCCATGCGTCTGCTGTTCTGACACTGATGCCCCATAACACCACACTTTTACTGTTTCAAACTTGTGTGTAATGTGTTTATTGTTAATTTGACGTGCAACCTTTGTAAATGAGCTGCAAGCTCAAAGGTGTATTTCCAAGATTTCAATAAATAAATAAAATAAAATTTAAACCTTAGTGAAACAGTGCATAAGAACCTTTTTCTTCTACACTTATCAGCTCTTGACATATTGTGTCCAATCGCACTTTGTAAGAAGTCATGTATTGTACTGTATTCCTATGGACATGTATTGTATTCCTATTGTTGTGCTCTCCCGGGTCGTACCTGAAAACAGGCAGTTTCTGTCTATTGTATCTACCTGGTTAAGAAAAGCTAAAAAAATCAAATAAACATCTGGTGACCCCTTTTGCATTGCAATGAGTGCAGGAGAGACTCCTTCCCACAGCAATTAGGTCAAGTGTTTGTGTATAGCCCGAATTGATGGCTGCACATTGAGAAACCTGTCTGCATCCTCCCTGACTGAACAGAGGTGTACACCTTGTCTGAAGTGTACACATTATGTACACTGCAGCCACACATTATATGCTGTACATCTTCAAAAATTCTGTACTCCTCAACTGCACCTTACAAACTTGTACTTTTACTGATACACAAGTCCTATGTACCTCCCAAACGTAACTTTTAGCTGTATACGCCTCAACTGCATCTCGACTTCTGCCTTGTGTTATTGAGTAGATCCCTTCTCTTTGGCCCTGTAGGAACACCACTGGCAGTTCTGAATTCTGACCTCCCCTGCAGTACTTTCTGGTAGGAGACAGTTTGAGTTTAGGCAGCAGCTGAATCTTTGTGTTTAGCTGGGCAGTGCTTGCAAAATAACCAATCTGTTCTCCGAGTCAGTTTCTCTTTACAACAACAGTTTGTTAAGTTCTTTATGTGCATAGATACATAGATACTGTCAGCAGATAAAAGCCTATGGCCCACCCAGTATGCCCATTTGAGCTCGTAAGATCATGTTAAGTTTTTCTAGATGTCTGTTGCCCCTTAACCCTGACCTCCAGGATTGCCTTATGCCTATTCCATGCATTCTTAAATCCCGTGATTGTTTCAGCCCCCACCACTTCCTCAGGGAGGGTGTTCCACTTGTCCACCACCCTTTCTGTGAATAAATTCTTCCTCATGTTTCCTCTGAATTGCCCTCCCTCCAACTTCATCCCATGCCCTCTAGTCCTGGAACATTTTTTTTTCTTGCTGGAAAATAGTGTTTTCCTGCACCCTGTTCCTCCCTGTAAGGTACTTATTTGTCTCTGTCATATCACCTCTCTCCCTCCTCTCTTCCAGGGAGAACATATTCAAGTCCTTCAGCCTGCCTTCATAGGACGTGTGATGCAATCCCTGTACCATCTTTGTTGCCCTTCTCTGAACCTTCTCCACTCTATGTCCTTACATATGTAAGGTCTCCAGAACTGGACACTGTACTCCAGGTGGGGCCTCACTAATGTCTTGTATAGTGGAATTATGACCTCCCTTTTCCTACTGGTGATGCCCCCTGCCTCTGCATCCCAGCATCCTATTTGCTTTACCTGCTGCCTTGTTGCACTGTCATCAGAGATGATAACCCCAAAGTCCCTTTCCTACTTTGTGCATGCTATATCCTCACCCCCCAACTGATATGTTGTTCCAGTGTTTTTGTGCCCCATATGTATTATTTTGCACTTTTTTGCATTAAATTTCAACTGCCAAACCCTTGACCTTTCTTCAAGCTTCTGCAGATCCCTCCTCATTATGTCTACACCCTCTGACGTGTCCACTGTGTTACAGAGCTTCATGTCGTCAGCAAACAGGGAAATTCTGCATTCCAGGTCCTGTGCAATGTCACGGATGAAGATCTTGAATAGAACTGGTCCCAGCACTGATCCCTGCAGCACCCCACTGGTCACTCCTCCCTCTGTGGAGTGACAGCCATTTACCACCACCCTCTGTGTCCTGCCACCCAGCCAATTACCCACCCACTGCACTACTGTCCTGCCTACTCCCATAGTCCCCAGTTTGTTTAACAGTCTTCTATGTGGCACAGTGTTAAAGGCTTTGCTGAAGTCCAGATAGGCCTTGTACACTGCCCTCCTCTGATCCACCTCCCTTGTCACCCAGTCAAAACATTTTCAATGAGGTTGGTCTGGCATGACCTCCCCCAGGTCCTGCAGTCCACTGGCAACCAGAGGGTCCACCAATCTCTCCTTTAGTACTGCTTCCATGATCTTCCCCACTACCACGCGGTCAGGCTGACTGGTCTGTAGCTCCCCGCTTAGTCTTTGTTACCATTTTTGTATAAGGGGACTATATCTGCTGTCCTCCAGTCCTTGGGTACCTCCCCTGTTTCCAGTGATTGACTAAACAGAATTGCCAGAGGTTCAGCTATCACTTCTCTTGGCTCCTTGAGGACCCTGGGGTGCACTCCATCTAGCCCCATTGCTTTATCGACTCATTCCTTCCAGTTCCTTTAGGACCCTTTGCCGTGTAAAGGGACTTGTATCCATTTCCGTGCCCTTCCCACCCCTTGTACTCTCTTCAGGCCTGTTACCCTTCCTTTCCTCAGTAAAGACTGATCAGAAATATCTGTTCAGTATGTCAGCTTTGCTGTTGTCATCCTCCATGCTGCCCCGTCCTTCCCCTTTATTCTCACTATCCCTCCCTTCACCCTTCTTTTTTCACTTATGTACCTGTAAAAGGTTTTGACCCCTCAAATCACTGATTTTGCAATGCGCTCTTCTGTCTGAGTTTTGGCTTCCCTTACTGACCTCCCTGCCTCTCTTTGCTTCTGGTACTTCTCCCTATCCCCTTCTGCCTGTTTCTTTGTATTGCCTCAATGCAATCTTTTTGGCTTTCACTTTCTCCACTGCCTGCTTGGAAAATCATAATGGCTTCCTCTTCCTTTTCCCCTTCCTAACCTGCTTAATGCATAATTGTGTTGCTCTTGTAAGCCCTGTTTTAAATATTGCCCACTGTTCCTCCACCCTCGATTCCCTCCCCATTCCTATTAGTGCCTCTTTCAAGCATTTCCCCATTTTCCCAAAATCTGCCCTCCTAAAATCCAGGATACGTGTTTTTGTGCAGTTTGGTTCTGCTCCTTCTGTGATTTCAAACCAGTGAACGGTGATCACTGTTCCCCAGGTGCCCCCCCCCCACTGTTAACCCATCACACTGTCCCTGTTTGTGAGCACAAGGTCCAGTATTGCCTTCTGCTGAGTTGGTTACATGACCATTCAATTAAGGAAGGCACCCTGAAGGGAGTCCAGAATAAATCTACTCCTGGTTGATGCTGCTGCTGGGGGGCTCCAGTCCATGTCTGGAATACTGAAGTCTCCAACCAGCACCACATCGCCCTTGTCTGCCATCCTTTGGATGGCTAGCATTAACTTCCTATCTGTCTCTTCCTCCTGGGCTGGTGGTCTGTAGACCACCCCTGTGTGGATGGCTGATCCCGTTTTCCTTTCCAGCTTAACCCACAGTACCCCCCCCCCATTTTGTTCCTCCTGGATCTCTGTGGTCTTTATGCCATCTTTCACATAAAGTGCCACCTCCTCCTCCTCCTCCCTTCCTGCCTGCGCTGTCTCTTCTGAATATGTTGTAGCCGGGTATGGCCATCTTCCAGTCATGGTTATCATTACACCAGGTCTCTGGGATGGCCACAATGTCCAGGTCCGACTGCACCATGGCAGCCTCCAGATATTCCATCTTGTTGCAAAGGCTCCTGGCACTGGCACACATGGCCTTCCATGATGTGACCTCCCTGATCTGTTTTGCTGTTCTACTCCACTTTATGTTCTACTCCATTCTACTTTATGCATGTTGGTCTCTTTCATTTGTTTAATGGATGTGGGGATAGGGCCTATAACTCCATAGTACTTTTCCTGTGCTTTTTGGAAGGTTCGCTATTTCCCATGACAAATGTATGAAATAAATATTTTTTGAATGCTGTTTTTGCAGACACTGCTGCATCTGTTTAATGTAGGAATTACTATGTGTTTTGTCCACTCCTGTATTGAGGTGACTGGGGGTAGTAAAGATGTAGGGAACTTCCCATTCGCTAATACTTTTACAGTTATTAAGCAAATATAATTTACTTTTCTTTTAGATAAACTCTCTGACCTGCATTTAGAGTTGATTGTTTATAGCTAGACTGGCTATATATTGAGGTGTGCACCTCAACTACACCTTACGAATACACCTTTGATGGAGATGTACACCTTATCAAGGTGCACCTACTGTAATTAATATTTTTAGATACACATCAACTACACCTCTTGATAGCACCTCAGGTTGAAGTGTACACCTCATTGAAGTGTACCTAATTAGCATTTTGTAGATGCACATAAATGCCTCATAACTACAACTCGTGTCAAAGTGTACACCTCACCGAGGTGTAATTACTATTTTTTAGCTACACATCAACTACACCTAAATTACACTTTAAGTGCACTGCTGTTGAACCTCATGTACATCTCTCAGACAGTAGTGCAGTTGAGGTGTACACACTGGGGTGTACTGAGGTATACACCTCCTTTAAACCTTACCTACACATCAAATATACCTCAGTTGGGTCAGGGCTCTTTTTAAGTCCCCAACAGTGTTGTTCAGATAGTAGCCTACCAGACTGGATACTATCAGATACCATCAGTTTGGTTGGATATCGATGAGCCTTGGATGGCATAGACATCCAGCCAAGGATTTGACCTCTTGGGATCCACTGTACGTATCCGCAGTATTTGTGGATTCAACCTGGATCTGATGGATCTGCCCATCAGATTCAACTATCTGAGGTTGGATCTGATGGATTCACTCACCAGATCCAACTATCCAAGGTTGGATCCAAGGGATTCAACCTTGGATCCATTGTCCATATCCTAGGTCAGACACCAGTACTATCCGACAGAGGATGGTCTGATCCACAAAAGCACTATCTGAGCAACACTAGTCACCAACCATGCATGGGACCACCTGAGTCAATAAACCATAACAAAAGAAGACAAAATTAATGAGGACCTGTTTCGGTGCTTTCCCAAAGGCCCCCACTGTTAGCATATCAACCAATGACTTATGTAGGGCAAGTTTTATCATTTTTACCTGTATATTTCGTATAGGGGAAGGGATTGTAAATCCTCATATTGAGGAACTGGCCACAAGATCCCTTCCCCTAGCTAGTACCATTCACACACAGCTGCGTCCCTTGCTGCTGTCACGCTCATATATTTTGTGATGTATGAGTTTGTAGTGCATGGGGGCATGAACTATTGATTTCAATGGGGGCAGATTGTAAATTGAATTTTTTTATTTATATGTTAGAGTGCTACCGTATTCAAATCAGTGCCCCCCACAACTAACAAGAGCCTTGTTAGTTGAGCAGCAGCACTGATCTAAGTCTGGTGGCATTCTAACATATAAAAAAATGCACTTTACAATCTTCCCCTTACTGAAAGCAATACAGTGCACCCCTATGCTCTACAAACTTGTAGTCACAAATGTATGAGCTCGACGGTGGAGCTGTGCATGAACGGTACCAGGAAGAGGGAGGGATTGGGTGGACAGCTCCTCGATAGCAGGATTTATGATCTCTTCCCCATAAAAATATGTGGGTAAAAATTATGAAACTTGCCCTGTATAGGTCCTTGGCTGATAAGGTGACAGTGGGGGGTTTTGATGAATATTCTTCAGTCTGAGTTAATTGCTCATCTAAGAGAACCACCAAGCAGAGCGTATCTCCATTTTGGAATCTCAATTGTTTTTATATTCATCGTCCGAATGTTACTTTCTTTGACATCATTTCCTCTCTTCAATACCTACCAAGTTGACATCACTTGTTACTGTGGATTTAATGGTTACAATCAATACCCCCCAAAGAGACAGCAAATTCTGTACAGTTGTAGAATAAATATACTTTGTTTTATTTCAAAACACAGAAGGGGGATTTAGTCTTTTGAGACTTGATCTTCCTTTATTAAGTATTTTGGCCCCAACCAGGAGACAAGAGTTCCATGCTAAGAAATGTAAGCCATTACAGGCCACTTGAGATGGTCAAACATATTGTAACACTCTTTTGAGACTTTTGTGTGCTGTAACATTTTGTATCGAAAATTTTACTCTTAAACAAAATTCAGTTTTACAAATCTGGGAGGAGGTTGGGTTTTGTAATAGAACTCTGGGACTTATTTTCCCTTTTTGCCTTTCACCTCTGGGGTGGGTCGCTGCTGCCCTGCTGGGATGGGTGGCATCTGTTTGCTCTTCCATTCTGTCTCATGGCAGGCGTGTGCCAAGCCACCGAATAAGACCAAGAACTCGGTCAGCACTATCTTGTTGTCCATGTTCTCATCCAATTGTTTTAACAAGTCATCCATCGCCCTTGGATCCTTCAAAGTCTGAGGAAAGAAATATGGAGAAAAACAGCTATATCAGAACAAAAAAGGACCTAAATTACTACATACCTCCCCCCCTTTGAACGATCATCTTCCCTGTGGATTTCCTGCACCTTTTAATAATCAACTCCTATTGCAACCACCCGAAACCTTTTAATGATCACCCCTTCATCATTCTGAGACTCTGCCTTTTAAACTTCACCCCCACCCCATCCACTACCTTTTAATGATCACTTCCTGGTCTATCCCCCCAAATTTGAATGATCATCCTTCTCTATCTTCTGCCTTTCAAATATCACCACCGTCCTGTTCCCCACTTTTTAATGATCACTTCCTTGTTTATTCCCCATGTTTTTATTACTCACCCTACTCCAGTCCTCACCTTTTAATGATCACCAATTGCCCATTCCTGATCAGCCCCCCCCCTGCTCCGTCGCCACTTTTGAAGATCATCCCTGTGCCCATTTACTTTTAATGACCATCCCCCCATCCCTCACCTTTTAATGCAGGGAAAAAAAATTCACACGTCTGATTTCCAATACTTGGAATTTTATTCTCCAGCTTTAAAAATCTTCACAAATTTTGCAGAGTATTTTTGGTGCATTTTGTGAATACTGCAAATGAGAAGCTCTGTCGAATTCCCCCCGCCTTGAATGATCACCCCCCCACCACACTTCTCTTGCATTCAGCAAATGGAAGTACAGTCTAGAGGCAGGTTAACACTTTTTGGTTTTTGAGTCCTTACTTGGCACCTCACAGCCAAAGGAAGGGAAATGCACACTGTACCTTCCTAAGAAGAAATGTGCGCCATATCATTTTGATTAATTCATTTTCTCAGTTACCCTGTATTACATTTTGTAGCATCAACAGTATTGCTTATTCTGATTTCACTCTTTTTCTCTCTGTTCTTGTTTTAATTGTTCTGATATTACCTAATTGCAGATTTCTTTCTGATGTTGCTGTATCTTTCTCCGATGTAAGGTGTTTCTGGAATATGCTTGAAAGGCACAATATAAAATATAATTGCATTGTAATTATCTTAAATCTCTCCCAGTCCTAACTATTCAGAACTCAAAAAAGTTCTAACCGGTTCCTGCTGTCAAACTTGTATTTAGATCTAGTACTTGTCATTTATTTATGTATTACTAGTATGACCAACTCACCTGCTAATTGCTCTTTTGCATTTTGAAGCACTAGAATACATATTATGCAAACTTGGCAGCAAGCCATGTGTCATTATACATAGGGGTAGGGTCATCACTCTTATTTATAATCAGAGCCAGTTCTGATTGGACTTCCAAAAAGTTTCAAAAGACTCTGATGTTTGAACTATTTGATGTATTTACTGTAACTGCCCCATGTGACGTTTACCTTTAAAAGAGCAGCTGACGCCGTAGGAAAAACTTGGGAAAACTTAATATTTAGACACAATTCAGCTTGTATTTTACAGATTTCTCCTCCATTACTTATTACTGAAGAAATTTCCACAAAAACAAGTTTTTAGCCCTCAGAGTTTATCTGCCTCTGTAGCTTATTCCCTACTTGAAATTATAACACACTGTTCTGACATCATAGGCTGTTGCCATGGCAATAACCATGATGTCACAAGCAGAGTATTATGACATTGGGTTGGGAAGATACAACAGGAGCTGATGAACCCTCAAAGAACAATCCTCCTGTTTCCATGCATATAACCTCAGTATTAAATAATGGGGATGAGAAATATGGAGCTAATGAGAAATATAAGCTGCTTTGTGTCTAAATATTATATATATATATATATTTATATAGCTGTTTTGCCCCCATTGCTGAGACTGAGACAAAGAGAGTGAGAAAGCAGCCAAAGCTTTCTTGAATCAAGGAGGTTATTTTCTAGACTACACTGAACTGAATTATTACTTTTTGGACCTGTGTGAGTAACTAGTATTGATTCTGTTCTTGGGGTGGACTTTTCTTAGTTTTAACTTTAATTTACCAGGGAGGAATTGTAGCTGGGAGATATTTGCAGTCAGTTGTGACTAGACCTGTTACTTAGCCTTTGTAAAATAGGTGTCTGAAAGGAAGGAAGGCACTCCCCGGGGTGGAGGGTAAGAGTTGTAGGTGATTGTTTCTGGATGGCATAGGTTTAATAGAGAAAAAGACAAATGCAGTAGGGATAGGGATGGGGCCAAAAGAAATAAAGCCATAAAAAAATGGAGGGTAATGAGTACCAATGCCCATAGTCTAGGTAAAAAGCTCCCTGAAATGGTGGCCTTGATGGAAGAGGGATGCCTGGATATTGTGGCAGTCACAGAAACATGGTACACAGAGAACCATTACTGGGATGTCAACATGCCAGGGTACACAATCTACAGGAGGGACAGGGAGGGAAGAAGAGGAGGAGGAGGAGTAGCTCTCTATGTAAGGGAAGGGATCAAAGCAACAGAACTGAAGAGTAAACACGGAGGAGAGGAGGCACTGTCGGTCACCCTGGAGACTGGAAATGGCTCCACAATCTGCACAGGGGTTGTATACAGACCCCCATCTCAGGGGGAGGAAATGGACAAGGAAATGGTAGAAGGCATCCTTGGGATGGCAGAGAAAGGGGAGATATTGCTGATGGGGGACCTGAATATGCCAGATGTTGACTGGAGCACCTTTGCTGCAGCCACATCCAAGAGCAGGGCCATTTTTGATGCCCTACAGGGGGCATGCCTCAGACAGCTAGTTTTGGAACCCACTCAGGAGAGAGCAATCTTAGACCTGGTACTCTCAAATGGGGACGGGGAGAGGATTTCTGATCTTGAAGTGGGTAGCCATCTGGGAACAAGTGACCACCAAACAGTGTGGTTCACGATAAACTTAGCTGTAGAGTCAAGCCACACAAAAGTGAAGGTACTGGACTTCAGGAGGGCTGATTTTGTCAAAATGGAAAAGTGCCTCAGAAAAGCACTAGTAAACAGGCAAGAAGATGGGGTGGAGCTACAATGGGGAAACATCAAAACCGCCATCACGGAGGCAACAAGCCTTTGTATGAAGCAAATAAACAAATCAAAATGAAAGAAAAAGCCACTATGGTTTTCAAAAGAAGTGGCGGGGAAGGTAAGGGAGAAAAAGATAGCATTCAGGAAATATAAGGAAACACAGAAGGAGCAGGACAGAGAAATGTACTAGTTAAAGCAGAAGGAAGCGGGTAAGGCAGTCAGAATAGCAAAGGCCCAAACCGAGGAAAAGATAGCCAACTCAGTTAAGAAGGGGGATAAAACCTTTTATAGGTACATTAGGGAGCAAAGAAAGACTAAGGCAGAGATACTGAGGCTGAACAAAGAGGAAGCTGGTTGGGCAGAGAGCAATAGTGAAAAAGCAGGGATACTGAACGAATACTTCTGCTCAGTATTCACAATGGAAAAGCAGGGGGATATACCTATTCCGGTCAATAGAAGCACTCTGGATAGGGGGGGCTGATATTAGTCCTTTTATAGAAGCAAGGGTTCTGAAAGAACTCTTAAAACTGAAGGTGGATAAAGCAATGGGGCCTGATGGGATTCACCCCAGAATTCTAAAATAACTAAGGGAAGAACTAGTAACACCACTGACTACCCTTTTAATAAATCATGGGAGGATGGTGTGGTACCTGAGGATTGGAGGAGGGGGATGTGATTCCCTTCACAAAAGTGGGAGCAAGACAGAGGCAGGAAACTACAGACCTGTCAGTTTGACCTCAGTGGTAGGAAAATGATGGAATCACTTCTGAAGGAAAGAATTGTTGAGTACCTAGAGGTCAATGGGGCAAGGACCCAAGGCAGCATGGATTCACAGGGGAAGGTCATGTCAGACAAATCTAATTGATTTCTTTGACTGGGTGACCAAAGCAGTAGACCAGGGAGGGGCTGTGGACATGGTCCACCTAGACTTTAGCAAGGCATTAGACACAGTCCCACACAAAAGATTAATAAACAAATTAGCCAGCCTGGGAGTGGGTCCCAGGGTAGTAGCCTGGGTAAAACACTGGTTGGACAACCGGACACAGCGGATAATAGTAAATGGAGTCCACAGTGAAGAAAGGAGGGTGACTAGTGGGGTACTGCAGGGTTCAATACTGTGGCCGGTGCTTTTTAATGTCTTTATAAGTGACATTGCAGAGGAACTGGAAGGAAAAGTATGTCTCTTTGCAGATGACACAAAGATCTGCAACAGGGTTGATACACAAGGTGGGGTGGAAAGGATGAAAAGGGAGTTGGCAAGGTTGGAGGAATGGTCAAATGTATGGCAGCTTAGATTCAATGCAAAGAAGTGCAAAGTAATGCACCTGGGAAACAAAAACCCAGGGGAAGAGTACACAATGGGGGCGAGATACTGACAACAACAAAAATGGAAAGTGACCTGGGGGTAGTCATATCAGACAACCTAAAGGTGGGCCAGCAATGTGAGAAGGCAGTAAGGAGGGCTGGGGGGATACTGGGATGCATAGGGAGAGGCATTACCAGTAGAAAACAGGAAGTTGTTGGCCTTCTGTACAGACAGTTGGTAAGACCACATCTGGAGTACTGTGTACAGTTCTGAAGACCCCATCTCCGCAAAGGCATAGACAGGGTGGAGGCTGTCCAGAGGAGGACAACCAAAATGATGCAGGGTCTGCATCAGAAGACATATGAAGAAAGACTAAAGGAACTAAAGATGTATAGCCTCGAGGAAAGGAGGGAGAGGGGGACATGATAGAAACATTCAAATACCTCAAGGGAATCAACAAAGTCCAAGAGGGTAACATCTTTCAGAAAAAGAAATGTGCAAAAACAAGGGGGCACAATTTGAAGATAGAGGGGGGATGGCTCAGAGGTAATGTGAGGAAGTATTTCTTCACAGAGAGGGTTGTGGATACAAGGAACAGCCTTCCTGAGGAGGTCGAAGAGTCAAAAACAGTGGGGGAATTCAAGAATGCATGGGACAGACATAAGGCAAGTCTTTGGGGGGTAGGAGGAAGTAGGCTGTTGGTTAACTAGGATCTGCAGCTTATCCGTTAGGTAGGGAAATGGGCAGACTAGGTGGGCCAAGCGGTGCTTATCTGCCATCAAATTCTATGTTTCTATGTTTCTATCGCCACTTCCCTCCTACTGGTGACAGGGACACACAGGATTTTACCCCGGTTTTCTCCCTGTTAGAGGCCCCATTACATGGCTGTACATGCGCATGGAGGTGCGCATGCACACCGGAAGCTATCTCAGCCCCTTCCGCCCACGCGTTACACTGCCACCCCTTCCTGCCTATGCCACCCACCAGACCTCCACCCAGTGGGGAATGAAACTACAGGGAGGCAACAAACCACCCCCATCACCCCTGGGAGAAGAGAGCTGTCTTCCAGCCACTCAATCCTGCACCCTTCCTCCACCCCCCATGCCAGCACTCCGACTACCCAAGGTCATTCCCGAACCCGGGTCACTAGCATAGTGTGAGGCAAGGCGTCCAGCACCTCAACCATCAGCGCCACTGGGCTGGCTAATATTATATTTTTAAAAGTTCTTCCTAAGGCATTGGTGGCTCTTTAAAGAGATCATAAACAATGCTGTGTACATTTTGTAACATAACTGTAAATATGGACATGTGTGAAGTCTGTTTTATCACCCCAGTATGTGGTTGTCTGTGTTTGTTAAAATAAAGTCCTATCTGTACCTTATTTAGGGCCCACCTAATGAATGGTTGCCTGTGAGAGGGAGCTATTTCCATGTATGTTAGTCTTACCCATCATTTTGTTTTAATAATATATGGATTTCAAGTTGTTTGTAGTTTTGATCGTGTCTGTGATCATTTCCAGGTTTGCTTACCATTGTACGTTTGCCCCCCCAATTTTCCATAGTGTATTGGCATTTTGGTGCCTTGTGGCTTATGTCCCTAGTTGTTTTCTGTAGTGTAGTTGACCCCTAAATAATTGAGCATGTCCAGGGCATGGCTTTCCTACATTCATTGGTGGCATGTAGGATGTGGCTGGATGCTGTGGTCAGAAGCGTTGTTTGCTCAGGTGCAGCCTGTGTTGCAGGGCTGGCATTGGTGTTTGGAAGCAGCAGCGCAGGGAAAATAGTGTCAGGAGTGTGAAGGACTGGCTGCTGCATGGTCAGGATAGGGTCATAGGACTTGTCATTTGAAGCATGGAGGGACTGCCTGCTACATCTCGTGGCTAGCTTGCTGTGACTGCTCTGAAGCTTCGAGGGCCATTACTGCGTGATGAGATAATGGGGGATTGTTAGCTTGGAGGGGTCAGGTACTTTTTTGTGTTGTAGCTTTTTCCCCAAGGGGAAGTGTTTTTCAGGTTTCTCTTTTTTTTCAGGGCTCAAGTAGTTTTAGTTTATTTATTTAATAAAGCGCACTAATTCATTGTGACTCTAGGCAGTGTACATGTTCCTAAAGAGCACAGAAACCAAAAAACATAAACAAGCATATACCTTAATAAAAATTAGAAGCAGAAAAAGTCTTATTAAATAAGAAGTAGTCTCTTTTTCATGGTGTTGGCTTTTTTTTGTAGGTTTGGGGGTCAGTTTAGGTGTGTTAGTGAATGTGGGCATTTATGTTAATTGGTTAGGCTGGTGTGTTAATTGATCTGTCAATTGATTTAACTGGTTATTACGTTGTTTTCTCTGGTGGTTGTGATGTTAGTTTTGGGGTGGTTTTCGCCATGGCATACTGATTTTGGTGCTGTGGTATACAGCTTTAATTGATAAGGTATACTGGGAAATACATGATAATTGATTCTATGGGGAAAATCCCCATCCTGTGTGTGTGTGTGTGTGTTTGTATATGTGTGTGTGTGTGTGTGTATGTATGTACATATTTTTATTTATTTATTTATTTAATGGTATTGGAATTGCAACCATTTGAGTCAAAGAACATAGAACAATGTGGACAAACAAAATAACATGATACATCAGATATATACAATACAAGGTATAACTTCCTATACAGAGTAGTAGCTTAGGTTAACACATGTACGTATATGCTGTATATATATATATATATATATATATATATATATATATATATATATACTTATATATATATATATATATTTATATACACACACACACACACACACACATACAGGTAGACATACATAACATTTGGCATTTACTGCTATAAAAATGAACTTTTATTTCCATATATGTAAGTCTGCATCCATTTAGCCAATCAAGAGTAGTTGTTTATTTATATTATCAACACATATTTGTGTTTCATAAGCCAATTATTACACTTACCCTGACTGTATAATCAGATTTAATTTTAACTTGTACCTCCAAACCTAATCACATACTTGTGGCTATGCCAGCTTCACTTCCTGGGTGACTGAAGATGCTAAGCTGCATCTCATGACTCACAACCCACCCAGGGCATGCTGTTACTGCAGTATTGCTGCACACCCAACTGGATTATTCCTTACTTTTTGAGGGGGGGGCATTGCTTACCGCTGCGAATGAAGAGAACTCTGTATTTATCACACGTTTACATTCCTCCTTTGTCAGGTAAGCTTTGGCACCGGCGTATTTGTGGTAACCAACAATGAGAGTTTGCATGGCATTTTCCATATCTGAAGCCATTTTTGTCTTGGGTTGAACTTATAGAAAAGGCTGCTGAAATAAAAACAGAGAGCTGGTCTTAGTTTCTTGTATGGTGTTTCATACTGTAAAGCTTAGCCCCCCCCCCCAACAGGGTGCAAGACTAAGCCTGTCAGATGGTGCCAGGACACAGCCTATAAGGCCTTTGGATGAATGGCGCCAGGGCTTGGTTGGTATTGGAGTTCACTAAAACATGGTGCTGTGCCTTCATGTATAAGGGATCCTTTTGATAGGTGGCTGCCAGGATGCTGTCCCACAGGAAATGAATGCATCATCCACCCTGAGTTACAGGGAACCTTTACACGTGTGCACAAAACACTCAACTTATACTCTAAGCATGCAAAATAAGCAAACACAGTAATATGCCAGAAAACACTAAACTGTCATTCAAAATCAAAGGATACTTATTAGGGGAGAGGAACTGGCTCTGGGGGAAAAGAATTGGTTAAAGGCAACAAAACCATACTTTACTGATTTCCCCTACAAATCCCACCACCATCAGAGTCTGAGTATTTATTGTTTCCCCTGCTGGGGTACTAATACTCCAAATTCCCTTGGGAGCGCCAAAAACAATCTTCAAGTGTGTGCACACATTGGACAGTTGCTGGATCCCAAACAAATAAACATGTAACTTGGATGCCGTGTCCCAATGGGCTACTACCCCTGCCTTGTAGGCCTAACCTAGGTTGGGGGGCCTGGGTTCCTATTCTGTTATTAAAAATTGGTTCTTTTCCATAGATAATATTATTGTGCAGTGCCTCCACCCAGAGTATACTTTTAAGTGGGCCAAAGGATAACCTGGTACAACCCCCTGGGATGCTGTACCCACCCACAATATCACAATGTCACCCCACACATGGATTAACATCAGCAAACCCCAAAACACATACTTTTGAAGTCAAGGCTCACCCTTATAATATACTCGCACACAAGATTTATAAAAAATGGTTAACCAACAATTTATTTTCAAGGGGTGAAGCTTAGGAAGGGTAAATTGGAAGAGGCTGAACAACAGAGGATTGTATTTTTAGACTGGCATCAGGTAAATCAACAGTTAAATCAGGTTTGGATGTTCTACAAAAGTTCTGATTTTAGGTTTAGACAACAATCATCTTTGGCTACCCACCAACCTTCTGATGGAATCTATTAACTTTCTGTCTAGCTAGCTGCTTTAGATGACAGATACATATCTAATGCCCACACTGGTACCAGTCCCAAGTCCAGATATGGACCCCGCAATCCAATCTTTAAACCTGGGTACCCAGTACTAAGTTCTTAGTTGCGGGCCTGATAAGGTGCAGCTGGTTGGCCAGCATTGGCTCTTAAAAGAAAATCAGATTAGGCTATGTATTTTTAAATCTTTAACTCTATAGCAACAGGTATCCCCCCACTATGGAGTTGGGGCTTTAGATACTGAAAACTTGGCAAACACATCTTTTGCTATTTACAGTCTCTTTCAGGTTGGTAGAGATGGCTCTGCCTACTCACGGTTTAGTGGTCCTCATCAGGTGTAGAAAAGTAAATGTAATTTGTGCAGTAGCTTTAGCTGAGGTGCAGGCAGGAGTTTTGGCTGACCTCTCTTTTACCAGGCTCTTGCAGTTTGCAGGCTGGAAACTTTCTCAGCTTCAAAAGCATACGCCCCTTTCTCTGGGCTTGAAGTCACATTTCTGGAGCAATTCTGGAAAACAGAGCAGGCTGGGACCAGGGTCAGCACTCTTCAGACCCCTATGTCTAAGCTATGCCCTTCAGGGGGAAGCGCATATGGCAGTGCATAGCTGGCACACTACCAGGCTGACTCCCAGGCCAATCTAGAAGACAGTCTTTCTGTTAATTTCAGACATTTCAGTTGCTTTACATTTTTACAGTCACTTTAACCATTAAGCCAGCATGGCAGACACAGTTCTTTTCCATATTCAGGATACAGTCTCAAAAACATGGTTATCTCCCCCTGGGCTAAGGAAGACCCAAGTCTTGCACAGTGTCTTTCTCTTTTATCACTTTTACACATTGCAGCACATTCCTTTAGCTTGGCTTTTTCCAGCCACATGGTTAGCACACCTGCTGTGGCTCTTTAGAAGACAGTCTTCAACAGTAAGCAAACTCTCTTTCTCCTCTCTTCCTGAGGCAAGCACATGAGCTTAACAAATTCACTTTCTTTTCTCAAGTTTCTCACAAGCAGGACAAACAGTTCTTTGGCCAGCTGGTGTTTTGTAGCTCCAAACAGAACATCACATCTGAAAGATCTCACAGGCAACTTCAGGCAAAGCTCCAACCTCAGGATACTTTCCTTTATATTCTTATAGGCCCATTAATCAGTCGCATCAAGCATTTCACAAACACAGGACCCTTCTTCAGTCACTTGAATAAACAGGCATTCATCCTATTCATGGAACAGGATAGACTGAGGGTGCAGACAGACACTGAGAACTTTCTGGAATTCGTGGGTGCTTGGTCCCAAGAAGGTCTCCGAATAACTTCTGCTTTTAAGTAGAAGTTTACTCTTTTGAATCAAATATGAAGCTTTTCTATTAGCTGAAGTCACAGGATTCATCAGCACTCTCACTGCTGATGCAGAATGTTCATGCAGCTCTCTCACCACTGCAGGCAGGGTTTCTTGCAGCTCTCTCACAGCTGAATTAAACTCAAAACTCTCCCACAAAATCTCAAACTTGGGAAGGCAGATGCTAGCCCTGGGGGACAGTAACTGGCAACCTCCAGGCCAGCCACTCCAAATTCCTTGCAGCCACGTTTCTCTCAAGGGGCTGGAGACCCCTCCCCGTGGAGGGGCATCCACTGAACTGACTCCAGACTGAAAAGTCTCTGTGGATTTGGGAGCTCTCAACAGCTTCTGATTGGTGGATCCCATTGTCTCTCTTGATAATTAATATTCATAAGGGTTCCTCAGCACCTGCTAGGCTCCTTATTTAGGTGCCAAACATTGTTCCTGCTTTTTCCCCACAAAGCTTTAACACTGTCCCATAAGTTTCTGGCCATAATTCTGGCTTTCTGATTAGCTGGCAGGCTGCAAACATGGCTTCTATTATGGACAGTCCCCATGCAGTCCATACAAGTTCCAACTTTAAGAGTCTCGTGCAGCCAGAAGAAATAGTTTATGTAACCCAGGAGCCACCTCCCAATGGGCTACTACCCCTGCCTGCCTACCTAGTTATAGGTTGAGGGACCCAGGTTCGGGTTTAATTGTTACCAAGGGCTCTATTTTATTAACTCGGTGCCTCTATCCAGAGAATTCTTTAAGTGGGTTAGATGTTAAGCTAGCACAACCCTCAGGGAAGTTGTACCTACCCATGACCCCACCAAGTGACCTTACACATAAATTACTCCAACACACTTTACTTTGCATTCAGTTTACAATTAATGAAGAGTGCTAATAATATGCTCACAATGACCACACTTACCAGCAGGATCTGGAATGCTTGCATGCACATTGTGCCCCTGCAAAGAAATAGTTTACCAGCAATAACAGTATACCTTTTGACTGACACAATGACTTGAGACTAAATAATAATATGCTCATTTGCCAGATTAACCTTCCATCAGTGAATCTGATTTATTTAGGAGAATTGAACAAGAGAAGGGGTGTGAATTTAGATAAATGATTAAGGCACTCTTTTTCAACCTGAAGCAATATGCAAAAATAACATCTGATGCAATATAAAAAAGTTCTGTTAGCTGCCTGGTACCCAGAGTCTAATTAGGTACAGGCCTGCTGTGTTGCTGAATTGGCCGGCATTGCAGTTGGTTGGGTCCCTTAAATAAAATATTGATTAGTAATTAGGTTACTTTTAGCCTTTCCAACATGCATAGACTCTTTAAACCCACAACAATTGTAATCTGTAGGCCCGATGGCCTGCAAAAACAGTTTAGCCAGCAACTTGAAACTGATAGGAAAATCAGATGGCAAAATACTTTAAAGTAGTTGCAGGGACAGGCCCTGTTGTTACTCACTGAACTGTGGACCTCAGGATCTGGTTGCTTTCCAGGGTGACTCTCCTCGAGGCAAGACAAAAACTGACATGGAACCTATAAATGAGCATCTGCTCACTGGTATAATCCAAGACCTCAATAAATAAATAAATAAATAGACTTGTCTTGCTGGCTTGTAGCTGCAGAACTTTGTCATTTTCAGGAAGGACAGGATACCAGGATCTGGGCTGGCACAACTCACTCCCACTTCAAGGAATCCCTCCCAAGGATGGCCACAACCAGCGATGATCTTCATCGCAGGAGCTAACTCCCTTCTCTGGTCATCTAGCAGCTTTGCTCTCACAGGCAGTAACAATCTCTCAAACACCTTATTTGGCATTACAGTCTCAGCTTTGGTACAGTTCTAGCACAGGCCACACAGCTTACCAACTTGCAATCTGCAGTAATGGAAATGTAAGCTGGCACGGTAGAAGTTCAGGTCTCAATGGTTCTGTGGCACCTTGTTTAGGTTTCTGGTCCCTGACTAGATAAACTTGGGACCGGGGCCTCCAAAAAGCCATTCATTTGACTGCAATTGCAGTCAGAAAATACAGGGTGCCTTTGCACATGCTCAAGCCATCTGCCTGCTGGGACGTGTATGGGGAAAAGGCGGTGACTCCACAGTTGCTCTGCAAGCCCATTATGGGCAGAAACAAACACAGGGGCTGTTCGGGAGCCCTGAGGTACATAAAAGGACTCAGGCTGTGGCAGTGCATACAGGGGGAGACATGGGGAACACCTGGAGGCAATCGGGGAACAGGGCAAATAAGGTAAGCCTCCATGGGGGGGGTTACACTCTCTCCTGCCTGAGAAAACTTGGCATCCGTGCCAAGTCTGTGGCATGACATGGCACCCAATAACTGGCATTTAATCACCTTCAAACATTTAAACACTTCTAACTAGACATATGGCTTCCTAGCTAACCCCACAGAGGGGTTACATACAGTACTTTACCTACTAGTTGGTCCTGACTTTTGCAGTTTTACATTGGGCTTTGAATAACAGTCACAGTGTAATGCCCAGCAATTACTTTAGCTGGTCCTAGCTAACAAAACAATTGGTGGTATACTGACCAAGAATCTATGACTTCTAGCAGACTCTGTAGTGGCTGGCTTCGTTGGGATATCTACCTCAAGGCTGCAGATGCAGGTGGGGCTACAGGTGTGGTGGACCCAACACACTTCTGGGTGATGAAAGGTGAGGGCTGTCTGGTCTCCAAATGTCCTCCTATTTCCTCTTCACCCGACAGATTAAGCAATTAGCTCTGTCACGACAAGTCCTGACAGCACAAAAAGCTCAGGACAAGTGCTTTGTTGTTATTCCTGATTGGAACAGAAAACTCTTTGCAAAGACTTTGAAATTGCTTCTTTCAACACACTTGCTGACTGCTGATTACCGAAATCACTCATGTAAATGCTGGGCACCCCCTCTGTCTAGGAGTATATGGTGGTAGTCTCATCAGAGAAGTACCCTGCCATATGTCATAGAACCTTTACCTGCACAAGCACTGCTGCCACCTTGGTACTGGGACACTGGAGCAGGGGCATCATGAGTCAGTACACTGGGCACTAATAAACAAGAGACTACACACAAACTGAGACCAAACATGGAGAAGGGATCAAGCTGGGTGCATTTACTTTACATCTACAGATGCTACACAGTCCAAGGGCATTTTCCTTTCATTCACTCCACCATACCATCCTTCCAATGTACTGTAAATGGCTGTCTGCACTGCACCGTTGAACTCATCTGGGGTTCCAATTTCCATCCCCACCATTTCCAAGGCATGTCTCCCCTGAAATATTTTCAGCATTATTGTTCTCAGGTCAAACCCTGCACTTCAGAGAGTTCTTATTTACATTTACCAATGGATCTAGTCCAAATACATTTACACTTTGTACATATCCCAGGGTATTAAATAAGCCAAAAAATTTTACAGCTTTATGCGTGAATCAGCTGTCAAAATGCATAGCACCTGGCACATGATGATTAGCAAATTTTAAAGAAATTATATATATTTTTATGTAGATTGTGTGCATGCGCAAGAAACGTATTGCAGCAGCTTTCTCCAGAAGCTGGTTGTGGAGGCGCAGCACTGTTGTGGCCAATGCCCCCACAGCCTTTAAAGGCTTGGCCCACTTCCCCAATGCGTGCTTGCGCTGCTGCTGACACTAGTTCAGCCAGCGTGCCACAACCTTAAAAATTGCTACGCTGCAATCGGGGCCGCCTGCGTCGTGCAGGCGTCAGCCATTCCCCAATCTCGCGTCGACTTCAGTAGCCCAATGTTTATGCTGCCGACAGAGACCCTCCCTGTCGGCATTGAGTAACCCCGCTTTGTTGTCTGCCAGCGGGGTGCCCAATCCCGTTGACATAACAACCCCTTTTTGTTGTGTGCCGACGGGGTGCCCAATCCCCTCGGCTACAGTGGCCCCCAAAAGACTCCGTTGGCATGCTGAGGCCCACCCCAGCATGCCACACCTTAAAATGAAGCGGTCCTGCGATGTCTTTTTTTTTTTTACCCTAAAAAGAAAAGGTCCTTAGCGGTCTCCTGCCCCCTCCACAACCGTGCCCACCCACTGTGCACCCTGCTTCCCCCACCCCTCTCACCTATACTTACCTCTGGAGTCGATGGACCGGGAACACGTCTGCACTCTTCACAGCCGACAGCGAACTGAGGAAATGCCAGTAAGCTGTGTAATGGAATAAATAGGGTGTTTCCAACTTTGATGCATTTCTCAGGCATTTTTTGGAATTTTGGCACCAAATTTTCAACATGGGGTTTTTGGGACCCCTCCTCATGAACTCTGGCACTGTCATGGCATTATTCAGCCCCGGAAGGTGATTTCACGGTAACTGCATGGAATCCTTTCGGGACTGATAACAACGACAGTGCCGGTGTTAGTAAAACTCTCAAAAAGCCTATACTACAAATTTGGTAGGAAAAATCCCCAAAATGACTGTTTTGACAAGCGTTGCGCGGTTGCTACGCATGGTCGGTAATCAATAATTTGCAATATTTTCCGCAGATTTTCAACATTCACATTTTTCAGACCTCCTTGTGAACAGTACAACTGTCATTTTCCACATCCTGGACGAAATGTGTTTTACACTTCCTAAGCAGAATAGTGTGGTCGGTGTGGGAAATCAGTGTCAGGACAGAGAAAGAAAATGACAGCAGCACTGTTCATGAGCAGAGGTCCTACAATGCCTTTGTTGAAAATTTGGTGACGATACTCCATAAAATGACTGTGTTACGAGCTTGTGTTGCGCAGTTTGCATGCACACTCGTAACTTCATGAAGTAATAATACTTTCACTCCAGATTTTCAACATTGCCATTCTTCTGCACCTCCTTATGAACCCGTATAACTGTCATTTTTCACATCCTGGTCAAAATGTGTTTTCGCAGTTCTGGCGCAGAATAGCATGGTGGGAAATCCATGTTCGGGACATATTATGAAAATGACAGTGACACAGTTCATTAGCAGAGGTCCTTAAATGCCTATGTTGAAAATTTGGTGACGAAAGTCCATAAAATTAGTTTGTTACGAATGTGCATTGTGCAGTTTCCACACATGCTCGTACCTTCGCAACTTTGCAATATTTTCACTCCAGATTTTCAGCATTGCCATTTTGCCACACCTCCTTATGAATAGTGCAGCTGTCATTTTTCACATCCTGGCTGAAATGTGTTTTCGCTCTTCCAGCGCACAATAGTGTGGTCACTGTGGGAAATCAGTGTATGGGGAAATATTAAGAAAATCAAACTGACACTGTTCATGAGCAGAGGTCCTAAAATGCCTATGTTGAAAATTTTGTGATGAAACTCCATAAAATGACTGTATAAGCGTGTGTTGTGCAGGTTCCACGCACCCTTGTAAGTTTGAAAATTAGTAATATTTTCACGCCAGATTTTCAACACTGGCATTCATTCACAGCTCCTTATCAACAGTACAGCTGTCATTTTTCACATCCTGGACGACATGCGTTTCCACGCTTCCAGTGCAGAATACCACAGTCGGGAATCAGTGTTTGGGACAGATTAGGATCGAGCGACTTGGGGGAGGGAGTGACCGAGCTCAACTGAGCTCTGTCGGGACTGCTATGGATTTCTTTGTGGGCAGGAAAAGGTGACAACTCAGGCAGGAGCCCAGTATAAAAGGGCAGCCTGCAGTGCCGGGAGACACAGAATGAGCGAGTGAGGGAGGAGGAGAGAGTGAGCTCAACGGAGCTCTGTTGGGACTGCTGTGGATTTCTTTGTGGGCAGGAAAAGGCTGCAGTGCATGCAGGGGCTGAGTACAAAAGGGCAGCCTGCAGCGGTGGGAGAAACAGAATGAGCGAGTGAGAGAGGGGGAGTGAGTGAGGCCAACAGAGCTCTGTCGGGACTGCTGCAGATTTCTTTGTGGGCAGAAAAAGAAGCTGACAGAGGCAGGAGCCTGGTACAAAAGGGCAGCCTGCAGCTCCAGCAGAAACAGAATGAGCGAGTGAGACAGGGGGAGTGAGTGACCTCAACGGAGTTCTGTGGGGGCAGCTGCGGATTTCTTTGTGGGCAGGAAAAGCTGCCAACGCAGGCAGGAACCCAGTACAAAAGGGCAGCCTGCAGCAGCAGGAGACACAGAATGGGCGAGTGAGGGAGGGGGAGTGAGTTCAACGGAGCTCTGTTGGGACTGCTGTGGATTTCTTTGTGGGCAGAAAAAGGCAGCAATGCACACAGGTGCCCAGTACAAAAGGGCAGCCTGCAGCGGCGGGAGAAACAGAATGAACGAGTGAGAGAGGGGGAGTGAGTGAGTGAGCTCAACTGAGCTCTATCATGACTGCAGCAGATTTCTTTGTGGGCAGAAAAGGGCGGCAACACCGGCAGGAGCCCAGTACAAAAGGGCAGCATGCAGCGCTGGCAGAAACGGAATGAGCGAGTGAGACAGGGGGAGTGAGTGAGGCCATGGGAGCTCTGTCGGAACTGCTGCAGATTTATCTGTGGCCAGAAAAAAATGCCAACAGAGGCAGAAGCCCAGTACAAAAGGGCAGCCTGCAGCGCCAGGAGAAACAGAATGAGCAAGTGAGACAGGAGAGTGAGCGACCTCAAGAAGCTCTGTCAAGACAACTGCGGGTTTCTTTGTGGGCAGAAAAAGGTGCCAATGCAGGCAGGAGCCCAGTACAAAGGGCAGCCTGCAGCACTGGGAGGAACAGAACAGAGTGAGTCAGAGAGGGGGAGTGAGCGAGCTCAATGGAGCTCTATCGTGACTGCTGCAGTTTTCTTTGTGGGCAGAAAAAGGTGGCAATGCAGGCAGGAGCCCAGTACAAAATGCCAGCCTGCAGCCCCGGCAGAAACGGAATGAGCGAGTGAGAGAGGGGGAGTGAGCGACCTCAATGGAGCTGTTGGGACTGTTGCACATGTCTTTTTGGGCAGACAAAACCGGCAATGCAGGCAGGAACCCAGTACAAAAGGGCAGCCTGCAGCAGCGGGAGACACAACAAGCGAGTGAGGGAGGGGGAGTGAGGGAGTTCAACGGAGCTCTGTTGGGGCTGCTGCAGATTTCTTTGTGGGCAGAAAAAGGCAGCAATGCACGCAGGAGCCCAGTACAAAAGGGCAGCCTGCAGCGGTGGGAGAAACAGAATGAACGAGTGAGAGAGGGGGGGAGTGAGTGAGTGAGCGAGCTCAATGGAGCTGTATCATGACTGCTGCAGATTTCTTTGTGGCCAGAAGAAGGCGGCAATGCAGGCAGGAGCCCAGTACAAAAGGGCAGCCTGCAGTGCCGACAGAAAAGGATCGAGCGAGTGAGAGAGGGGGAGTGAGCGAGCTCAACAGAGCCCTGTCGAGACTGCTGCAGATTTCTTTGTGGGCAGAAAAAGGCGCCAACAGAGGCAGGAGACCACTACAAAATGGCAGCCTGCAGTGCCAGGAGAAACAGAATAAGTGAGTGAGACAGGCGGAGTGAGCAACCTCAACAGAGCTCTGTCGGGACAGCTGCGGATTTCTTTGTGGGCAGAAAAAGGTGCCAACGCAGGCAGAAGCCCAGTACAAAAGGGCAGCATGCAGCGCCGGGAGAAACACAACGAGTGAGTGAGAGAGGGGGTAGTGAGCGAGTGCAATAGACCTCTATCGTGACTGCTGCGGATTGCTTTGTGGGCAGAAAAAGGCGGCAACACAGGCAGGAGCCCAGTACAAAAGGCCAGCCTGCAGCACCGGCAGAAACGGAACGAGCGAGAGAGGGAGTTGAGATAGCTCAATGGACCTGTGTCAGATACTGCAGATTTCTTTGTGGGCGAAAAAAGTTCGCCAACAGAGGCAGCAGCCCAGTACAAAGGGCAGCCTGCAGCGCCAGCAGAAACAGAATGGCTAGCGTGAGGGAGGGGGAGTGACCCACCTCAACAGACCTCTGTCGGGACAACTGCAGATTTTTTTGTGGGCAAAAAATATGCCAATGCAGGCAGGAGCCCAGTACAAAAGAGCAGCCTGCAGCACTGGGAGAAACAGAACGAGCGAGTGACACAGGGGCAGTGAGTGAGCTCAACGGACCAACGCAATCAACATTCGGCATTGACAAATGCTTGTTATTAATGTTGTCCACTGTTGCATGGATCCTCTAAAACTGACAGCAGTCTACTGCTTCAGATTTGTTGAAATGGTTAGCATTACCCCCTGTTTTGCATAGCATTTTTCTGTGCTATACCAGCTATTTAATACTCTGATATCCCTAACCTCTCTATGGGGTCCCAAGAGCCCTGGAACTCTCAAGACCATTTATGCACGGCATGCTTCCAGGAAGGGCAAGCTCTATCATGCCTGCAGATGTCTCATCTTGCCCTTGAAGGACATTATTATATTGAACAGTATGTCAGCATTGTAACAGTACTAGTATAATAGATAGCTGGGTGGGCCATGCCTGCCTTCTTCCAACAGCGTATCGATAGCCCTAATGGACCAAAGATACAGGCTCCCATGCCTGGCACCTCAAGCAGGGACTTAATGACTCCATCTCTTGCTAGGCCTCCTTCTCCTGATGACCCTTTACTTGGCTACATGCCAAAGGGAACTACTTTATTACATTTACCTATGTCTAATTGGACATTTTCACTGTAAGGCTTACTTACCCATGCCCACATGAATGATTGCTTCATATTCTTGAGCTCCGCTTGGTTGCTTCTGGCAGGAGTAGATCCGCAAGGACCTCAATGACCACCCTTGAGGGGCAGCCCTCCACTTTCCCCTCTGTGTCATCTGGTCTTTGTCCTGAATCAGGTCCTCAAGGCCCTCCTAGGCAACCCATCCTCCTGGCAACTGCTGGTGGAACTTCAGAGACATGAAAGGGAGCCTGCCACCATCGCTTGGTGACAACTAGAGGCTGGACTCCTTCCCCTGCTGTTCTTTCACAAAACACCCCCACCTTGCCTCTTGCCTCCCCTTCTTACAGACACACTGGGGAGGGCAGAAACATGAATATTCTTGATAGAGTTTCCCACTACTAGTTGAGCCAGAACATTCTGTTATCCTGTCACCAAGCAAACAACGGGCCCCCTCTAGAGGACAACTCTCAGGGTCAGACTTAACCCTACGAGAGCCCTCTAGTAACTGGCCTCGAGCTGAGTGAAGAGAACGACTGGTTACGCTCACACACAGATCTCTCTCCTTCATATTCCCAGACAAATCTGCAGCTTTAGCACATGTGCTTCCCATCAGTCTCTTTCTGGGGATCAGTTCTCATTAGCTGGCTCCTCATACATAATCCATTATGCTAATCCCTTTGATTTCAGTGGCCGTACTCTTCCCAGGTAAGGTAAGATAAAGGTTAGGTAAGGTAAAATGTATTTGTTGAGCGCCTTTCGGATTATCAAGGAGCTTTACAATAAAATCCAATATAAACAATAACAGAATTCAAATCATACAGAAAAAGATTGATAAAACAAATAAGTCTTAAAATCAGATTTAAAACTTATGACGGTCTGGCATTCTCTTAACCAATGAGGTAGAGAATTCCACAGGGTAGGTGCAGCATAAGAAAAAGCACGTGCCCCAGATGTTTTCAAATGAACCCTGGGAATCTCTAGCAGTCCCTCGTCGGGGGATTGGAGTGAATGGTGGGGCAGTAGGGAATCAGGAGCTCTTGCAGATATCGGGGTCCCTGCTTGTGTAGGACTTTATAGGTCAGCAAGCCGACTTTAAAGGTGATCCCCCACTGTACCGGCAGCCAGTGCAGTTCACACAGCACAGGTGTAATATGACTAGTCCTAGATGCACCAGTCAAAAGCCTGGCTCCCACGTTCTGCACCAGCTGCAAGCGGCGGATATGAACCCCAGGAAGCCCTAGGTAGAGGGCATTGTAGTAATCAAGGCGGGTGGTTATGAAGGTGTGGACCAATATAGGGAGGTCAGTCGGAGGAACCAGGTGTTTCACCTGGGTGATATTCCCTAGATGGCAAGAGGAAGACTTAATGACAGTGGAGACCTGAGATTTCAAAGTCAAACCTCTATTGAAAATAACACCCAGGTTACGCACCTGATCTGAAGTCATGAGCTGGACACCATCAATCCATAGACCAGAAGGAAGCCCAGACCCAAGACCCACCTCCGGATGTCCCGGGTCCACAACCAACACCTCAGTCTTGTCAGGATTTAACCTCAGCCAGCTAGTGCTCATCCAATCTTTGATCTCAGTTAGACAGTTGTTAAGCACAGAGACCACATCATCCTGTCCGGGCATAAAGAACATATACAGTTGGGTATCATCTGCGTATCAGTGAAAACCCAAACTGTACTTCCTAATGATATCTCCCAATGGCAGCATGTACACTGAAAACAACATGGGTGCCAATATGGAGCCCTGTGGCACCCCACAGGACAGGGGGAGGGCATCAGAGGAATAAATTCCGGTGACAACCCTCTGTAACCTGCCCATGAGGAAAGATCAAAACCAACTTAGGACTGTGGCAGATAGTCCACAGAAATGCCACAGGTGCTCCAAAAGCAAACCATGGTCCACAGTGTCAAATGCCACTGAGAGATCAAGAAGGACTAAGATAGTATGAGCCTTTCAATATCTCGCAATTAGGAGATCATTTAACACCCCAACAAGGGCAGTCTCAGAGCTATGTCTCTTCCTAAACCCAGACTGGAGAGCATCCAGGACATTGTGGGTTGTAAGATGGTCATCCAGCTGCAACCCAACCACCTTCTCAATAACCTTACCCACAAAGGGTAGATTAGAGGCAGGTCTGTAGTTTACTAGACAGTCTGGACCCAAGGAAGGTTTTTTAAGGAGTGGTCGAATGACCGCCTCCTTGAGGGGATCAGGGAAAAACCCCTTTTCCAAGGAACGCCAGACAATTTCAGCAAGGATCAGGTAGATAACATCTACGCAATGAACCAATAGTGGCGTAGGGCCTGGATCCAAACTACAGCTGGTTGGTCGCAAAGTCAGGACAATCCTCACAATGTCTGAGAATTCTGGCTGTCTGAAGTCGGACCAGACAGACTGGGTGTATGCAACCTCCTGCTGATCTCCACAATCCCTCATAGAGGGAGATGGGCTGATCCCCGACCTGATGCTGGCAACCTTATCTGCAAAAAATTGAGTAAGCTCATGTAACCCCTAGATGGCGCTATCCCAGGGGCTACTACCCCTGCCTGATTTGCCACTAACAGGTTGAGGGGCCTGGATCCAATGGCGGGTGCCTCCACCCAGAGGTCAGGGTTTGCAATAGTTAAACTTACTTGGTCACAGCCCTCTGGGACACTGCAACCCTTTCTTCCCACTAGTGGCCCACACAATATAGCAGAATTACCTTCACAGTATACACTTACCCCAAGGCTGGTTCAGGCACCAGGACATCCTGTAAAATAAGATACAGTGCAACAATCACAGTACAGTACTTTAACATAGACAAATACCTCAGGCAGTATAACTTTGTTGAAACAAACAGCTCTGATTTATTTAGGGGATATAACAAGGACAGGGAAATCAGGTTAATTAGCTTATCACTTTACTATCTACCTATGGCTCTGTGCACAGGCCTATCCCTACCAGTTACTGTCCCTGGGTACCCAGGCCCTAGTGCTAGTCCAAACCGTGGCAGCTGGTAGGGGCCCTTTCACAGAGAAAGGAAAATTAAACAGTCAGCAGTACAGTAATTCCATTTGGATTTAATGTGGCAATTCAACAGGGAGCGACGCAATTAGTACTCACGACCTCCAAAGAAGATATGGTCCTTCAATGTCAGCAGGGCTACTTTTGATCTCAAGAGACTCCTCACACATTTATATGGTAAAAAAGAAAGCACTATACCAGGCAGGCTGCATCTGTATCCCAATCGCAATTACTGCACAATAACCAGGAGAACACACAGCAGATTCAGTTCCTGACAGACCGAGTGTAATTCAACAATTTCTTCAGTCTTCTACAGGGTGAGCCTGGTTTCTACTCTTCAGAGATCCTTTGATTCTTTTCACAGGACGGATTCAGTCCTAACAAGCAGTTACACAAGTTGTGAGACGGAACTCTGGGCCTTGCACACGTTTTTGACTGAAACTGTGCACTGAAGACACAGGGTTTCTTTCCCCTTCACTTTCAGATCTCAAACTGAAACTCCCAACAGACAAAACCGGGCACTTCCTTTGAGTTCCTCCCAGTTCTTGACTGGATTGGCTGTCCTCACAATAGACTGCTGCTGTTGGTCCAAAAAGGCACGAAGTCTAAACTACATCTCCCAGAGTCACTGCCCATACAATCCTCTTGTGGCTGGCTCAGATTATGAGTCCCAAGTTCTGATTCGTCCAAGGCATCATTTTAGAGCTAGTTTACCCCACACTGATTGGTCCAGTTCAGCAGTTCAAAACCAGAATGGGGAACTAGGCAGACAGTTCTGACTGCAAAGAAAGCAGGTTAGACAA
Organism: Neoceratodus forsteri; assembly: GCA_016271365.2. Lineage (NCBI taxonomy): Eukaryota > Metazoa > Chordata > Ceratodontiformes > Ceratodontidae > Neoceratodus > Neoceratodus forsteri. The sequence goes on from CM028138.1 coordinate 495,180,487, forward strand.
ACTGTAATTTTATTATTACTGTAAATGATTTCTGGCAATCAGTTACATCTTTCAGACAGGTTCCTTTGCACTCCTAGTGACTGCAAAAATGGGGTGAATTGGCAGCTAGGTGGTACTCAATCAAAGAAACACACAGTCCCCATACAAACTAATTATGTCTGCAAGCAGACAGCTCTTAAAGACAGTACCAGAGGTTCTAAAACACTCACTGATAAATGACAGCAGCAAACACCATTCAGGCTTGGAGCATTCAAGCAAGCTCCTGGAAGTCTTTTGAGAACCCCCATTTGCGGGGGTTACACCTTCTAGCCTGGGAAAAGCTTGGCGTCGCGTCAAGCAAGTACCATAAGTTTCAACTGCAACCATATACATTTGCATTAGGCTCACACATGTAATCATCAGTCAATACATCATTTACCAAGAACCATTTCTGAAACATTGCAGTCGTCCTCTTTACAAGTATAACACACACATTGTACCATAACTCAAGTTATTACCTCTTGTACATGAAACCTGAGAGGGGACCCTTCCTATCAGTTACCTTGGGGCTGGACGGGCAAGGGCACCATGCTGAGGGCAACACAAGTAACTTGGAGTTAGCACTAGCAGCTCAGTTTGGGCAATGAGCTCGGGACACATACACTCCTTTATGGACAACATTGAGAGGCAGGTCCACTGGCGGCCCAGGGAATCATAACTGAGGTGCACCACAGGCTTTACAGCCGACCAGTCTTTCTAGGGGAGCTGTTACAGTCTCTGCACTCTGAGCCTCATTTTCAGCATTGTTCTCACTTGTCAGGGAGTCTCCATGGGGTAGAGGCTAGAACTTGGGGCACTTTCAGCTCCAGGAGTTACAGTTTCTGAGTCCACAACATTTGGCTCGCATGGAGAGCTTTCAGACACTGGCAGTGGACTGTCAGGGCACTCAAAATACTCTTCTTGTTCGGATGTATCACCAGTCTGCCCCAATCTATCATTTCCTCCCTGAAAGCTCAAACAGTTCAACCATGCACAATGATTCCATTTCATCTGATCTGATGCTTTGCACTTCACTTTCTGGGAGCATTGGCTCCAGGGATGAAGCTGGGGGCATAGACAGTCCAGAAGGCCCAGCTTTGTCTCCAGTATTGACTAGGGGATTGCCCCGAAACAATTGACTCAGTTCGTAAGAAGGATAGTATTCAAAGTCACTCTCACTTTCTTCTGATATGGACTGACAGTCATGCTCAACTGGGACTTGTGCAGGGACACTTTAACTCTGCTTCTGTAGGTGCAGACTTCCTTGATCTTTTCTTAGCAGCAGCTCTAGTCACTGGTCCAGAGGGGCATCTTCTGGGGCTCAGACTCAATCAGGATTTGTCAATGGGTAGTAAATGATTTCTATGCATTGTTTTACATCTTTTGAATTGTTCTCAGGCCTTACTTTGTACACTGGCAGATCATCTAGTTTGCCCACTACAATGTGAGGAGATGGTGCCATCTGTCAGCAATCTTGTGTTTGCCATGCAGTCCCAGATTTCTTAGCAATACCGATCTCCCTCCTGGAGTTCCTGTGCTTTCACCTTTTATCATACCTTTCTTTGTTGGCCAGATTTCTTTGGCAGCCATGGTTTGAGCCGGTTAGTGCGCATGAGTTAGCTGGGCCTTTAACTTTTACACATACTGTAAATAGTTGTCAGCTTGAACCCCATCAGGAGAGACCCCAAACACACATCTACCGGTGGTGAGCTTCTCTTCCAAACATCAGGCGGTAGGGGAGAACCCAGTGGCATCACTTTTGGTGCAGTTATAAGCATGTACCAGGGTGCTAATTTGTTGGCTCCATCTAGGCTTGTCCTTTGGGTGCAGGGTGCCTAGCATATCTAGCAAAGTCACCGGTTGAAACGTTCAGGCTGTGGGTCCCCCCTGGGGGTGGTAGGAGTGGTTCTGGACTTTCTCACTCCCCACAGAAAGCATCTCTTTGATCAGGCGACTCTCAAAGTCTCTCCCTTGATCAGAATGGATTCTTTGTGGAGCCCATAGTGAACAAAAAGTTTTCTCTCAGTACTTTGGCTACAGTGGATGCTTTCTGGTCTTTGGTGGGGAAAGCTTGGGCATATCTCGTGAAATGGTCAGTGACCACCAGCACATTACTGATATTTCTTTGATCTGACTCCAAACTCAGAAAATCAATACAGACCAGCTCCATGGGTGCACTGGTGGTTATGTTAACAAGGGGCAGCCCTCTGAGACAAAGCTTTCCTCTGAAACAGCGACTACAAGATTCGGTATGTATTGCTCCACATCAGCCCCATCTTAGGCCAATAGAATCTGGATCTCACCAAGTCAAGTGTTCTGTCTATACCAAGGTGCCCCATGTGGTTGTGCAGGACCTCAATACTGAGTCTCGAAAGGCAGTGGGCAGCACCAGTTGTTGTTTGTCTACTTGTCCCCTCTGTCTACTGTTTCTCTATATAACAGTTTATTGATCAGTTTCAACTTAGGACCTTCTTTGTATAACAGTGCAGTTCTCAAATCAGTGGGCGTAATTTGGACACATCTTTTCCTGCATAGAGGGCTTCTAAAGCTGATTTGATCATAGGATCGAGGATTGAGCCCGCGAATACTGTCATTGTCCAGCTGAGGCAGTGCACCAATGTCTATTGCAGAAAAGTGGCAATAAGCAGCAGGTATGCAATTCTCAGAGGGTCCCAAGCAATCCACCATGCAGTCCACTGCGTCCGTGGACATTGTTCCTCCCTGTCAAACTTCCGGCAGAGTGCCGAATGTCAGGTTCTGCCAATCGGACCCAATCATTCTGGGAACAGGCCTCGGGAGAGACATCAGCATCTATGTGGTTCAGACCTGCTCGGTATTCGAGAGCATAGTCATATGTAGATAATGCAGAAAGCCACCTGTGGTGGCATCAACTTAGCTGAGGTCTGCACATAGGTCAAAGGATTATTGTCAGTTTTACTAGTATTTTAGCCCCATACAAGTACTCATGGAATTGGTCAACAATAGCCCACTTCAAAGCTAGGAACTCTAACTTATGTACAGGATAGTTCTTTTCAGATGGGGTCAGGCTTCTACTGGCAAAGGCCACTGGTCTCAGGCCATTCTCGTGCTCTTGGTACAACACAGCCCCCAACCCTTGCAAGCTAGCATCAGTGTGCAGGACGTAAGGTTTTCTTGGATCGGCATAGGCCAGCACTGGAGCATGGGTAAGTTGATATATGATCTCATGAAAAGCAGTCTCACAATCAGAGTCAGCGGCCCCAAATACTTCACTCGGATGAAAATACACTCTTTCAGTCTTGAGGACAGCTGACTTTTGGTATTTTTTGTGGGTTGGGGATACCCTTGAGTAAGGTTAAGTAAAGGCGGATCACTCTTGAATAGTCCTTGATGAAACGCCGATAATAACCACAGAATCCCAGGAATCTTTGCAGTTCTTTTAGATTTTTGGGCCAGGCCAGGTGTCAAGGCCTCAACTTTACTTGGGTGGCTCTCATTCCTCGGTGGATACTATGTGTCCCAATACTTTACTGATGTTTGAAAAAATTGACACTTATCAATGGACAGTTTAAGGCCAAAGTCCTCCAGTCGATCCAATACTTAAATAATCTGCTCTCATGTTCCTCCAGTGAGCTGCCAAACACAATAACATCATCTAGGTATACCAGGCACTCTAGTAAGTTCATGTCCCCACTGCACGCTCCATCAATCGTTGAAAAGTGGCTGGGGCACCTGAAATCCCTTGAGGCATCCTCATGAATTCATAGAAGCCAAGCGGACAGATAAAGGCTGTCTTCTCACGGTCCTCTGGGGCCATCAGGGATCTGGTAGTACCCACTGCGGAGATCCAGCACAGAGAACCACTTGCTCCCGTTTAGGCAGTCCAAAGCATCCTGAATGCGGGCATTGTGTACTGATCAGGGATAGTCCGCGGTTTAAGGTGCGATAATCCACGCACATCCTTACTGTCCCATTCTTTTCCTCACTACCACAATGGGGAAGCATAAGGCTTCTGGATTCTTGTATTACACCAGCCGCTAACATCTCTTGCAGATGCCGTCTCACATCATCTATATCAGCAGGTGCCAGGCGTCGAGACCTCTCAGAAATGGTCTTTCGTCATGCAGCGGATATTGTGCTCAGCTCCTCTGCACGCATCCTCGTCCCATTCCTTTAAAGAAAACACCTGGTCTCTCTGGGCAAGCTTCTCACTGATCCTCACTTTCCATTCAGCTGGCAGCGGGGAGTCGCCGAAATCAAACAAGTCAGGCGTTACTCTGTCATTCTTCCTTGAACCCTTGCTGCTGGGTAGCACTGCAGTGTCTGCACAATGCACATTAGCCAGGATGCAACCTCTATTTACTCGAATGTCTCTTTCAGACACATTATGAACTTGGACCATTACCCTTCTGGCATAAGCATGGGCTCTAGCGGGCAAAATACTAAGCTTGACCAGCAGTCCTCTGGAATTTTCCATCGCCTGGTGCATCCAACATTAATATTTTATTCTTAACATCCTTTCTGATAGGACCTCTCCCTGTAAGGTACACTGGGCATTTGGTGCCAGGATCAGAGACTCAGGATCCTTCTTCCATACAATTCCGACCCGGTTCCTCTGGTTCTATATTTTCAGCATCTCTCTGTGCCTCATAGGCCTTCTTAATTAAGCGGAACTCTTAAAGCTCTACTAGTCTTTGACCCTGTTTTCATAACACAAATGTGCCAGCCTTCTGAACATATGAGCATTTGTTCCAATCAACAAAGGGACACCATCATACAGTCAGTGGGGGGACACACTAAGGCTAGGGTCTCTACTTGTTCGGCCACTCCAGCCACGAGAGGTGGGAAAGACAGCCAAATTCGGATATACCCAGAATAGGGTAGGCCTTCTCACTTAACCCCCATACATGCAGTCCTTCTAATGGTTGTAAGTGCGTCTGACAAATGCTTCTGATACCAATCTTGAAACATAATTGTCACTTGGGAGCCACTGTCTAATACAGCTCTTGTAGACACTCCATTTACCTTTACAGTGGTCTCCATGGAGGGACCCACTATTCTGGACCAGTCTGGAGAGGCGGTAGTGGGGGCCTGGGCAACTGACCTTGCCACAAAGGACGTGAATGCATTTTTGGTGCCCTCACTGGGATCATTTCGTCACCTCTTAACCACTGATTTGTTCTCGAAGCTCTCCTTGTAGCCTATATGCAACTTTGTCAGTGTCTTTTGGGGATTGGCATTCCCTTTTCATGTGCCCATCCTTCCCACAATTATAGCAAAACATACTTTTTGGAGTTTGAGCTGGCCGAGGTGCCACACTGGGAGCCAGGGCGGGGGTATTACTAACTGGAAACCTTGGTGCCATCTCTGTCTGCGGCGTGATAAGCATTTGGAGACATCTCATCAGTTTCTCCACTTCCATGGTCAAGGAATCGAGTTCGGAGCTGTTATCAGCAGGAGATACATGGGTGGGTATCCCCACCCCATAGCAGATGCAGTCGGATATAGGTCGGGCCCGTACTTGCAGTGCGTGGCCTTCATAAAGGACTGTTTTTGAATTCTCGGATCTCTCAACAGTTAGCCCCATTGTGGCATATCTTTTCCTTATCAGAGCACTCATTGACTGCCAACCTCTGCCCCTGAACTTCACTTGATGGGCCACCCTCAGTCACTCGGGTCATAGCCACAGCTATTGGTGCAGATCCCTCCGAGTCGCCTTTTCTCAACTCCTGAATTTCTCTCATTAACTCATCATAGGAGGGTGGGGATTCCAGTCGATTTGCCAGGCGTAACTGAAGCAACAGCAGTTCTGAGAAGGGGCAGACTTAAGGATTCTGTCCAGTCTGGTTCGGTCCAGTTCAATAGCTGGCAAACTACCCTTTCTGAGGCATTCTTGCAACAATTTTTCCAGCCGAGAGACATACACAGACAACAACTCCCCTTGGTACTGTTGTGCATTTCTTACTCTCCACCATAGGTCCTCATCAGAATCTGGGCTCCCATACACATTCTCCAAGGCCTCAAGATAGGCTTGTGCAGTCGCTTCAGGGTTACTGGCCCGTTTAGCACGGATGGTAGCCAGGGCAGGACCTCGGAGGCTCTCACTAACCCTCTTTCGCTTTTCGGCTTCCGAGCATTGCCATTCTAGCACTTGGGGGGCAACATAGTCTATCCAGGTCTCCCAGTCATCCTCCCCTTGGGGGGTGGGGAGGGTGCCAGAGAAGATCCTCAACCTTCGGTAAGAGTCGTGACTAATGGCAGGTGCAGAAATAGGAGTCTGCATTGGTTCAGCCACCATTACGGGTACTGGAGCAGGAGAGGGTGTTGGGGGAGGAACACCCCCAGGTGGCAAGAATAGTTTCTTCAAGTCCTCCACAGTTTTCCCTTCTCCCAGCAACCATTTAGCAAATTTCTCCTCAAAAGTTTCAGATAGTGGTGGGGGCTCATTCCCCCCCGGGTCTTTACTGTCCTTAGTTATCACTCTCCAAGCAGTGAGGGCTCCCTCTGGGGTAATGGTCTGTGGTACTTTGGAGCTATCTATGGGATCCTTAAACTCTACTAGGGCCAGGAAAGTGTGGGTGAGCAGATTAGGTGCGACCCACCACCACAGGATTTTGTAAACCTTCCACCTTGGAAAGTACTCCCTGCACAGTGTCCGATGGATACCCAGGGGATGTCCAGGATAAGATAGCATTTGGGGGTCGATCTCTCCCCAGTACACCACTCCACCAGCCGGCACAGCCACTTCTGTCGGGTACCCATTTATTTATTTATTTATTTTTTTCCTTAACAGTGGTTTGTAAATATGGCCACTAGAGGACACACAATCCCAGCGGTGAGCCTCCAAATGTAACCCCTAGATGGCGCTATCCCAGGGCTACTACCCTGCCTGATTTGCCACTAACAGGTTGAGGGCCTGGATCCAATGGCGGGTGCCTCCACCCAGAGGTCAGGGTTTGCAATAGTTAAACTTACTTGGTCACAGCCCTCTGGGACACTGCAACCCCTTTCTTCCCACTAGTGGCCCACACAATATAGCAGAATTACCTTCACAGTATACACTTACCCCAAAGGCTGGTTCAGGCACCGGGACATCCTGTAAAATAAGATACAGTGCAACAATCACAGTACAGTACTTTAACATGAAACAAATACCTCAGGCAGTATAACTTTGTTGAAACAAACAGCTCTGATTTATTTGGGGGATATAACAAGGACGGGGAAATCAGGTTAATTAGCTTATCACTTTACTATCTACCTATGGCTCTGTGCACAGGCCTATCCCTACCAGTTACTGTCCCTGGGTACCCAGGCCCTAGTGGCTAGTCCAAACCGTGGCAGCTGGTAGGGGCCCTTTCACACAGAGAAAAGGAAAATTAAACAGTCAGCAGTACAGTAATTCCATTTGGATTTATGTGGCAATTCAACAGGAGCGACCGAATTAGTACTCACGACCTCCAAAGAAGATATGGTCCTTCAATGTCAGCAGGGCTACTTTTGATCTCCAAGAGACTCCTCACACATTTATATGGTAAAAAAAAGAAAGCACTATACCAGGCAGGCTGCATCTGTATCCCAATCGCAATTACTGCACAATAACCAGGAGAACACACAGCAGATTCAGTTCCTGACAGACCGAGTGTAATTCAACAATTTCTTCAGTCTTCTACAGGGTGAGCCTGGTTTCTACTCTTCAGAGATCCTTTGATTCTTTTCACAGGACGGATTCAGTCCTAACAAGCAGTTACACAAGTTGTAGACCGGAACTCTGGGCCTTGCACACGTTTTTTGACTGAAACTGTGCACTGAAGGAGCACAGGGTTTCTTCCCCTTCACTTTCAGATCTCAAACTGAAACTCCCAACAGACAAAAACCGGCACTTCCTTTGAGTTCCTCCCAGTTCTTGACTGGATTGGCTGTCACTCACAATAGACTGCTGCTGTTGGTCCAAAAGGCACCAAGTCTAAACTACATCTCCAGAGTCACTGCCCATACAATCCTCTTGTGGCTGGCTCAGATTATGAGTCCCAAGTTCTGATTCGTCCAAGGCATCATTTTAGAGCTAGTTTACCCCACACTGATTGGTCCAGTTCAGCAGTTCAAAACCAGAATGGGAACTAGGCAGACAGTTCTGACTGCAAAGAAAGCAGGTTAGACAAACTGTAATTTTATTATTACTGTAAATGATTTCTGGCAATCAGTTACATCTTTCAGACAGGTTCCCTTTGCACTCCTAGTGACTGCAAAAATGGGGTGAATTGGCAGCAGCTTGAGTGGTACTCAATCAAAGAAACACACAGTCCCCCATACAAACTAATTATGTCTGCAAGCAGACAGCTCTTAAAGAGACAGTACCAGAGGTTCTAAAAACACTCACTGATAAATGGCTTAAACGCCAAACACCATTCAGGCTTGGAGCATTCAAGCAAGCTCCTGGAAGTCTTTTGGGAACCCCCATTTGCAGGGGGTTACACTCATCACACTTTATTTGTGAAAAACCTCTTCCAGACTGAAGACAGACTGGATTGCACAGTCTGTCCACAGTCCAAAAGAGCTGAGCTGGTCGATTTCGTGCAGCAGCAATCTCCCTGGACAGGAATTCTGCCTTCTTACGGGTTATTGCTGATTGATAGGTCTTATAATGTTCCATCAATCTAAGCCTGTCAGCATCAAGGCAGGATTTCCGTGAAGCTCTCTCTAGCCTTTGACCCACCCTCCTCAGCTCTTTCAAGGACCCATTAAATCACAGAGTCCTTGGGTGCAAAGTGAGTGGTTGAACACGAACAGGCACTAATGAGTCCAGAGTGTCTCCCACCGCCTTATTATAAGCCAGTACAAGACCGTCTGGACTCATACATTCACTCAATAAACCCGATAGGTCCAGCACCACTGATAGACCTTCTGGGGTAACTCCCCTCAAAGGGCGGTACTGGACCATCTCCGTAGGGGCAGACCTACTTGGGGGTGCCCCAAAACTGAACGTTATGGTGTGATGGTCAGACCAACCAACTGGTTCCACCCCCAGATCCGTGGTCTCCATCCCCAGGAGGAACATGAGATCCAGAGTGACTTCCAATATGGGTAGCAGAGGTAACCACCTGTGTAAGGCCCAGCATAGTCATAAGCTAGAGGAGATTATTTCCAAACTGCGAGTGTTCATCGTCAACCCAGGCATTGAAGTCACCCAGAATTAACCATCTGGGTGACTTCAAGGCGATGTCGACAATGAAGTCCACAAACTCCTTCAGGAATTCTCCCCCATCACTGGGTGGACGGTAGATGAGGAGTATCCTGAACCCTACACCTGCTCCCAAGATACACTCAAAGGATCGAGTGCACCTCACTGGCACATCCACAAGGCCCAGTTCCATTTTAAACATAATGGCTACACCCCCACCCCTATGATCCAATCTCAGGCGATGTATCAACGAGAACCCGGGTGGTACAGCAGATGCCAAAACAGGGCTTGCATTCTCATCCAGCCAGGTCTTGGTGATGCATGCCAGATCAGATGTTCCAACAAGATCAGATATAATAGCTGTCTTGTTTCTAATCGATCTGGCATTGCATAACACCGCCCGAGTTGAATGGGTCACTGAGGAAGATCCTGAGACCTGCTCACTATTTGTGGAGCCCTTGGGTATGGGAACCAGGCAGAGAATCCCCCTTTCCTGACCCCATTTCGCCCCAGGGCATCTCCTAGTCCCGACAACCTCAATCCGTCCACCCCTCTCCATTCTCCCACCATGCCCAGGCCGCCCCTTTTCCGATCGATTTCTGACTATCCCAAAGGCGTGACATCTCTTGTACACCTCAGCTGGCAATGGAGGACAGTCAAAAGGGCGTAATGCCCTGAGCATGGTGGGAGAATAATGCCCGGCCGTCTCAAAACCCTCCCAACACATTTCAAATACATTTATTATAACACAACATAATCCCATTAATTAATAAATAAAACAAACATCAAACAATTTAAACCTTAATCCTATAATCAACTTGCCTCTCCCAAATTATAAACCCTTAATTATACTAATAAAAAGAATCCAACAGTCCCTCATGATAAATGATGCGGCAGACCTTTACAACAAATCAAACAAGTGATTTCAAATGTTTCATGAACGAACCAAGGAAGCTCCACACCTCCCCTGTTCAAATGCCAAAACTTCCCAGTCCCAGGCTCTGCTCTCACCAGAAGTCTGAGTGGCACGTAAACAGTAAAAGAAATGTAAAAAGATTCAGACAAATACAATCTAAGCAGTGTCCCCAAAATATTATAAATCTAGGCAAATTGCAGTAAAATCCGTCCAACTCCGACATAGTGAAGGAAAGTCAATCCAAAGCAGTTTAAAGGGTAGAACCTGAAATAGCACAAAAAGACAGGCCTCAGAGAATGTTCAGGACACAGCTCAAATATCCCCAATACAGAGGTGGGCTGGGACGTGAGAGCTAGAAATCTAAGGGGAGGCCCCCCTCCAATTGCGCCAAATAGCAGGCCCTGGCACCTAACCACTGGCGACCCACAGCTACAACCCCCTGAGGGACAAACCAGAGGTATGTCCAGCAGGAGGCTTGAGAAAATCCGATTGATTCTCCAGTTCTCTGGAGAGTCACCAGAGAAACTCCAGCTTGGTGCGGGGCACACCAGCCACTTAGACCTAAGCACAAAAGAACCCCCGCCCAACACAATTCCCAAACCACACCACTGCTTTTAGGTAAAAGTCTAAACATCCTCTAGATCACTGAGTATGCTCTCACCACACCAGCTACTTCCTCAAAGATGATGAATTCAAGCTCATTCTGAACTTCCCAGCTTCACAGCCTGTCCTCTAACTGCACAGTCTTCCCCACAACAGTCGGCAAAAAGATCGAGATTCCCACAGCGTTTCCACAGCGATTCCACCCAGATCCTCCAGACTCAGGCTCTCAATGCCAGGCAGCAGGTTCCAAACCACATTTCATTGTGGAATCAAAGTCAGAATCTTTTCAGCATTCAATAAAACGGAACCCATCACAATTTTCAGCTGTAAAACTCACAAGAGCAAAGTGAGCTGCCAAAACAATAAAAGCAGCTGAATACTCCCAAATAACCAGGCGGGACACGGAGACCAGCCATCATAAAATGCTGAAATGGTAGATTCACATGAAACAGAAGTGAACCACCATAACAGCCGATTACACTCCCGAATAGCAGAAAAATAACCGAAATGCTAGCTATTTGCCTGCAGTTCGCTGAAACACTATATGGCTCACTGACAACCCTCACTAACTAAAACAAAATAAAACGAAGCACAATTTAATAAAAAAATAAAATAAACAAACTCAGACTCTGGAGCTCAGACCTCAGGCAGCTCACACACCGCCGGCATCTTGGTGCAAGGGAAGGCACGCATACACAGTTCACTACAACCTAAGACTGCTTGCAACTAGCTGCTTTTGCAGAGTTGAGCTGATGATTGGCTGTTTCTCTTGAGCAGCATGTGCTGTCCTGTAACACCAGCAAAGCTGGCCTGGGGCCAGAGGTGCAACAAACATGGGTGGTCCCCCTTACAGTTTCTTAATTGTTTTTATTTTAAAAGTTATTTATGTTCCTCAGTGCAGCCTCCTGCCATCTAGATCAGTACCTCCGGGTCCCTACTGTAATCCAGTGGGATGGGGGAGAGAACTGGAGGCAGGGGAGAGCTTTCGGTTGCTTCCAAAGTTTGTACTCCCTTAGGAGGAAAGCGTTTGGATGTGTGTTGGACATTATGGCTTTTTACAGCTTTGAGAGCTGCTCAGAATTGTGCAACCTCCTCCTCAGTGCTCCTTGGCCACAAAGGCAGTCCGTTAGGTCAAATAAGTAAAGTCCCAGTGCGGTGTGGACCACTGGTGTGCATGGCATGGCTGCGCTGAAGAAGAATAAGCTGCAATCTGGTGTAGCCCCTAGGTGGCGCTATCCCAAGGGCTACTACCCCTCCTGCTTGGCTAGTAGCAGGTTAAGGGACCGGAGTTCTGAAACGGGTGCCTCCACTCGGAGGTTAGGGTTGGTAGTGGTCAAGCTAACCTGGGCACAGCCCTCCGGGACACTGTAACCCCCCTCTTTCCCCTCTAGTGGCTTTTAAACACTGTACAATAATCACTTTCACAATACTCCTGGTACACCACACAAGTACCCACACTGTTTGCACTTACCACCAGGGCTGGTTCCTCTGGCTCGACCCTGGGGACCCCCTGTAAAACAAGGTTATGCACAGCAAATAGCAACAGTACAGTACTTTGAGCACAAACAGGAACCACAGTCAGATTACATGCAGAAAAAAGATCTGATTTATTCAGGGGACTTGAACAAGGAGGGGCAAAATCAGGTTAATTAGCTTAAAGGTTATATCAATCAAGCAGTTCTGCATGTACTTTCAGTCCCCCCACACAGTCACACCTCTGGGTACCCAGGTGGAGAAGAGATGGGCTAGCCAGGACTGATGCCCGGGGCTTGCAGCTGGTTGGGGACCTATGATGGAAAACACAACATGCACAGTACACAATATTTGTAATCTGGAGCCAGAGGGCTCAGTTCGTAAAGGAAACAAAACAACAAGACAATCAGATGTTCAAGCGTGGAGCAGGGGGGCTGATCCCCAGGCAGGTCTCTCGTCGATGGCTTCTCTGTGCAGTGGGTAGTCTGGCTGGGCCAGTCTGGCAAGGCCCAGACCGCATGGAGACAAATTCAGATGCAGTCCATTTTGGGCTGGATACAGCTTCCAGCAAGCAGAACACAGTTCACACAGTGGGGAACTAACTCACAACCCACTAGCAGCTCATAGCACATTTACATGTACTGGAATTCTACTGTACCAAGCAAAGCGCTCCCTGGTCACAATCGCAAAGTCTCTGCACACACACCAGGAGCTTAGGGGTAGCTGGAACTCCTGACAGGCCGATCGCATTCAACAAAATCTTCGGTCTTCTTCAGGTTGAGCCTGGCCCACTTCAGTAGCTTACTTTAGTCACACAAACTTGGATTTAGTCCAAAATAATTCTCTTCTCTCCCTCTCAGGAGCAGCAGGCAGACCTGCAAGCCAAAAACTCAGCCCTTTCACAGTTTTCCCATGTGAATCCACTCAGGATTGCTGCCCAAAATACACTTCAGCTCCTTCTTGTTCAGCTTCCAGCTTAGATCTGACTGAAAACTGCAAGCAGCCCGGGGCTGCCCCAAGATCCCAAAAGATTTGGTTGGCTGATTTGGCTGTCAGTCAAAACAAGAGCTCCTCCTTCAGTTGCAAAAAAGACACAAAAAGCTCAAACCACAGTTCCTACAGATTTTGAATTCAGACAGCTCCTGTAGTCCGGCTACATTTTATGTGCTACCAGAACTGATTGGTCCAATTTGCAGTCCAGGACCAAGATAGTGGAGACAAGCAAAACAATCCTTGCTACAAAGAAAGCAGGTTAGACAAACTACATTATCATTATCAGTCTAAATGATTTTCAACAAAGCTCCCTCTCTGATTACTTAAGCTACAATTAGGCAGCTCTTAAAGAGACAGTACACAGAGCCTATACAGGCTCTGGTAATCACATTTAAACTGCTAAAACGCAGGACACCAGCCTGGCAGTGAGCATTTAGGCAAGCTCAAGGAAGACTTTTTGGGAACCCCCATTTGTAGGGGGGTTACACTGGTTTGGCTCACTAGCACAACTGCCACAGTCTACAGGGCCCTGGAGAGTAAGGCGAAGATGCAGCTTGCTTAACATGTCAAAGAGGGTGCTTATATTAGGTGATCAGAACTGGAGAAATCCATTCCATTTGCATCTGTCAGATTATCAAAATTTTGATTCTGAGTCAGATTCTGTTACACTGCCAAGTTAAAAGGAACTCTCAGTTCTGCAATAATGCTGTGGGACCTAGAGGTCTCGATTAAGCAAAATGACTAGAAATTACATTTCTTTCGCTACTTACTGTATTATAGCTTTAGTTTATATCTGGTTGATCTTGTGACCCCGCCCCCCACCTGCCATGCTGGCAAACTGTTTCTCCTAGTGGCCAGCCCTCTGATGATGCAAATGACAGGCTAAGCTGTGGGGGACTTCTGGGCCTGCACATCAGTTGTAAGACAAACAATGCAAAACAGCGCTTTTTCACAATTATACTACCGGTACTGATTGCACTGAGCAAACACCAATTTCTCCCCACCTCCCCCAACCCGTTCAGCCAAATGATGAAAGAAACCCCACACCCTTTACCACCTTCTGGCAAATAAACTACCCTCTTCTCCCCCCAAGTCCCCAAATACTAGTACCACAATGAATCTGAGATTAATACCTGTAAAAAGAAAAAAAATGTCTGATGTCGGAGTGAGCTTCTTCACTCTCCTGTGCTGTGAGCCGAACGAATGATGAGTGACACCGTGCTGCTTCTTCATTGTCCTCCTATGGCCCAGAATGCAGTTAATGGCTATCCCATGATGCTGTGACTACAGCCACGAATCACAAAACTTGAAAGAAGAGTTTCAAGTTCTGTGTTGCGAATGGTCCCCACTGATGTGGTTCAGATTCAGCAGGATGTTTCTGTTCTGGGCACTGACTCTGTGAGCCAAGAATCTGTAAGTGTCTGGCTCTTGATAAATCTATGCTATTAAAGGGATACTGTCAGCTTTTTGTATGATTTTTTTAAGCATCACCTTAAAATGCTGCCTGTTGCCATCAGTGGTCTGATAGTATAATGATCCCCGATTTTGATAGAATTGCAGATTTCTTATTCTTTTTATAAAAATCCTAATTAGAGAGACACTCCTGTTAAGTGATGGCAGACCCAAATGCATGATCATGTTTTCAGTATAGTGCTAAGCCATCCATAAAATCATGCATGCACGAGTATGTCAGTTTTTTTTTTGCTCCCCAGCTCCAGACTGGCCTCTCCTTCAGGCCTTCCTGCCCTTCATGCTGCACTGCGATGCAGCCACCCATCACCCATGTGCAGCCCCTGGTAACACAGATGGAAACCCTTCTCTGGGCGGGACCCTCTCCACCGAGGGGGAAGGCACCGGTGGGGCAGCCAGAACAATTCTTGGCCTGGGTGCTGCTAGACTGGTCTGTGCACTGCTCAAGGTCTTGCAGCAGAGGAACCTGGCGACTGTCATCCAGTCGGCCATGGGGCTCTTTTCCCATTTGCTCCCCAGGGGCTTGGTGTGCCACTAATGTCAGGAGTACGCCGACGTTCACCATGCCCCATTAGTTAGTGGGACCCCGTGCATTGCCATGCCCCCAGCCTCCACCAGGGGTCAGCATGCGCTGGGTCACTTCCCTGCCCCCCCCGAGAGAAGGCGAGAAGTTATCTGACGCTCAAACTCTCTCTCCCCGGCTGGCCCTCCAGTACCCGGGTCCATTCCTGAACCCAGGTCGCTGGCGTTGCAAGCGGAAATCCAACCGCTGCGCCGAGGGGCTGGAGTATGTCAGTTTCAATGCAAGGTGAGATGGTAGTATTCCTAAAAACTGGCAGTCACCTAAAGTTACTAAGCTCTCTGTAAAGTGAAAACAAGTGCTGTAACATAAAGAAATATTAATTTGAAATCTGAAGTCAGGGGACGCTGGGCACGCGCATTAGCATCATGCTTAGTGTCCAGTTCGCTTTTGGTGGGGAATCCCTCACTTGATGCAAGCGTCGATCATGCTTGTCACTGGTAGCAGGCAACTGCTTTAATGGGCAGTTGGAGTTGTGGTGCCAGCACAGGAAATGCCTAAGAAATCCTGCGGCAGCTCCTCTTCAGTACTTCCGACCCCCATTGCAACAGTCTCCTGGGAGTCGGAGTGCAACAAACTGGTGGTAGTTGAATCAGCACTCCTTGAAGCCGTGGGTAAGCTTCATAATTGATGGGGGTCAATAGTCCTCCATAGCAGCTGAAAAAAATAAATGAAACCACACTCAAAGCCAGACAGAACAATGCTCTATAACAATTTACTTTAGCAACCAGAGTGTTAAGGCAGAAGAGCCAGCCACTAACAGCCTCTTGTTTGAGTGCGGTTTCATTTATTTTTTTCATAGTACAGTTGTTGTTATGATGCACGGTGGTTCTTGAGCTGCCCTGGTTCTTTTTACAGTCCTCCGTAGTTGTTGCATGTCGAGTACTAATGGTAAAAAACCCAGTTTGTGACCATTAACATCTTGCACGCTTCATTTGCTTTGTGACTTGGTCATCAAGGAGTCACCTCCTCTTGGTGACTAATATCTCTTTTGTGCATAGCAGCTTTTGGTGACTGGGCAAAAAGAGCCTGTTGCTCCCTGAAATTGTACAACTCTCAACTGTAACTGTGTATAGGGCCCCCTGTTTTGGGGCAACCTCTTGCTTTGGGTGAAGCCAAGCCAGCCAGCCCTACACTGGGATTTGCACACTGCCACCCATGATAGTTTGCACTGAGTTTGGGGCGTCAGACTGCAAGTGTGTGGTGGGAAGAGAAGTAACCAAACATTTCCTTCACATGGAATAATTCTAAATTGAGACCGTGATGAGAAGGTGAGAGGAGACCTCCTGTTGTGGCTCCGGGAACTTGCCTTTCTGAGTACAGAGGTGGAGTTGTGCATTGCCTGCCACATCCTCAGGGTTCCCTTCCACCCATAGTACAGGAGAAGTAAACCTGTTTTGTATGATAATAGGCCATGAAAATCCTTTAACCTAATTGGTGGAAACATGTCACACCACTGCCAAATATTCTTTGACAGCCGCACACCTCACCTGAGCTGCTTATCTTTTTAACATATACAATGCCATCAATGCAAACATTAGCGACCTCTGTCATTGGTATGGGGTTAGCACTAGTATGCTTCAATTAAGTGTAAGAACAAGTACACTTACCAGTATGACATCTTGTTATGAACTTTTAATCACCATACTTTCTGTTACACTTTAGTGGCAGCATGTTAGGGTAAAGGCATGTAATACTGGGTTTTTGTAACTTTCTCATATTTGCAGGATAGGAACCAAATTAATATGTTATCTAAAAAGTGTTTTGTGAAAAACATTCTGTGCACAATTCAACACTAACTCTCTGGTCTCTCCTCTTTCCAAATGTTAAGTGCTGTGCAAAAAATCAGTTTAACCAGGAAAACGCTCTATATCTGCACTGCAAAATGCTGAGTGCTGTGCAATTTTTAGGTTAACTGACCAAATGCTGTGTGATCCAGCCTCTTTCATTTCATTTAGACTTGAACAAACTGCCAAAATAATAAACCAGTCTCTCTCTCTTTCTGTCTTTGTCCTACTGCTTCGCTGCCCAAGACCCCACATGTGTGATGACAGAGAAAGGTTTCAGTATGTAATCATGCCTTCATCACTCTAATGAAGTTGTGATTACACACTGAAATGGTAGAGCGGAGAAAGAGACTGGTTTATTATTTTGGATGTTTATTCAAGTCTAAACGAACTAAAAGATGTTGAAATGCACAGCATTTGGTTAGTTAACCTAAAAGTTGCACAGCACTCAACACTTTGCAGTGCAGATGCAGAGTGTTTCCCTAGTTAAACTGATTTTTATGCACAGCACTTAGCATTTGGAGAGAGGAGTGCCCAGAGTTAACATTTAATTGTGCATAGCAAGATTTGCACAAAAAAAATATTTTTGACCCCATATTTATTTGGTTCCCATTCTGCATATACCAGAAAGTTGAAAAATGAAAAATAAGCACGAGGATGTATTGCGTGCCATTATCACAATATACTGCTGCTGAAGTGTAACAGAATGTGTGGTGATTAAAAGCTGCTTACAAGACACCATATAGGTAAGCATATTTGTTCTTACACTTAAAGGAGTTCTACTGGGTTAAGTGAAGCCCCGACTGCTTACCAGATCGGGGCTTGACTGTACAAATCACCCCTGTAGTCACCCTATAAAAAGTATATTTAGCTCACCGCTTGTAAAATTTGGGGAAATCCCCGGTGCTGACGGCATTTTTAATCATGGTGCTTCAGTCCGGTTGGGATCTCACCAGTAATAACGTGAGATGATGACATGCCACAGCCCCTGCGTTATCATTGTTCCTATGTACAGAACTATAAATCATACTCTATAGCAAATGCCCATCAGTATCTTTACATAATTTGCCTAAATGCCATGTATGTGGCTGGCATACACATGGCATTTAGGCAAATTGTGTAGAAATACCAATGGGCATTTGCTATAGAGTATGGTTTATAGTTCTGTACATAGGAACAATGATAATGCAGGGGCTGTGGCATGGCATCATCTCACGTTATTACTGACGAGATCCCAACCGGGCTGAATTGCCATGATTAAAAATGCTGTCTGCACTGGGGGGGCTTCCCTGAATTTTACGAGCGGTGAGCTAAATAAAATATTCATTTTATAGGGTGACTACAGGGGGAATTTGTACAGCGAAGCCCCGCTCTGGTAAGCGGTTGGGGCTTCACTTAACCCAGTAGAACTTTAAAGGAAATTTACACCCTCATATATTGTAAATTATATGTGTTTTCCATGTCAACAGACAACCCTTTTCCTGTAGCTGTAAGGGATATACCGTATGTGATTACTTCAGTTTATTTTCATTGTTCATACAAGTCCCTGTAACTATCCTGGGGAGGCTGTCTCCATTTTATGGCTGTTGAAATCTCACTGTCCCCGAGAGCTGTAATAGCATATGAGAACTTGATGTGTCAGTACCCTTTAGACGCCATAGTATGCCTGTCTGCTTAATTAGAGTTTTAACTAAACAAGTTACAGCAAGGTGTGAAATACGTTTACCTTCAGTTAGCTTTGCAAACTGTCTGAGCTGTAATGCAGGATTTTTCCTTTTAAACTGCATTCAATTTATGTGTTCAAGAGAGTTTTTTCAGGATATTTGTACTGTCAACATGGGGATACATGGTATAAATGGGTGATGTGATGGCGTGTTCTCATATGCCAATGCAGCTTTCATGGATATTGAGATTTTAACAGCCATAAAATGGAGACCCCCAGGATGGTTACAGGGGGCTAGCATGAAGTGAAAACAAACTAAAGCAAACACATATATCCCCAATAGCTAAAGAAAAGAGTTCATCACTCATCATCATCACTTGGTTTGTATACTGGAAGATATGTGAGCAAAAATGGCCGGTTTCACAAACATCCAGGGCAGGATTCACAAAAAAGATGCACCCAGTGCATCTCGGCTGCTCCGGTGCAGGGGAGATGCACTGAGTGCAAAATGGGCTATTCACAGAGGAGGCACAGGGAGATGCCCCCAGCACATCCCCTCTGTGAATAGCACAGGTACGCCCAGTCCAGGATGACCTGGAGCATCCCAGGCTGCTTCGGTGCATCCCCCATGACAGGCTGTGAGCCCATTGGGGCAGGGCATCTCAGGATGCCCTGCGCCCAAAAATGCGATTCACAGCCAGGGGCATGCAAATGAGGCCATTAAGCATGCATTGTGCAATGGGGCCATTAGCATGCCATTATGGCTCCATTTGCATAGTGTCGGCTGGGATGCCCCAGCAGAATGCACCGGAGTGTGTCCACCGCCCTCCCCACCCAACCCCAGCCCAAGCCATGCCACTCCCGGTGGCGTTGGATATGATGAATCCCACCCATGCCTCTGTAGGATGCAGCACCGGCGGCAGTAAAGATATGGCAACCCCCAAACCACTGTACAATGCCGCTCCAGGCGGTGGTAGTAATGAGATGCCCCCGAGCACCCGTCACGATGCCGCTCCTGGCGGCAGTAGTAACAATGATGACCGTCCACCCGAGCACCAGTATGATGCCACTCCCGGCGGCAGTGAATGTCAGGCTGAACCCCCCCCATCCCCAAGCCCTTGGTAATGCCACCTCCCACAGCAGCTGTGCAGACAGCCCCCCATGTATCTCCGACTCACCCCTCTTACCCCACCCCAGCAGGGTCCCGCTGTCATTCTCAGACAGCTCTGTCAGCAGGCGGCCGTGGCGGTATGCGGGTGGGTTGAGCTGCCTGCCGACAGCGGGACCCTGCTGGGGTGGGGGAAGAGGAGTGGGTCGTGGGTACATGGGGGCTGTCTGCCGCGGCTGCGCGGGAAGGCAGCATTACCGAGAGCTTGGGGCTGGGGCGGGGTTCAACCTGACATTCACTCGCCGCCGGAGCCGCATCACGGGCGCCTGTGGGGATCATCATTGTACTACTGCCACCAGGGAGCGGCATTGTATGGGTGCTTGGGGGTCATCTCTACTACTACTGTCTCTGGAGCGGCACTACGGGGCTTGGGGTGGGTGGGGGTTGACGCACTGTTGATGCGTGGGGCGGCTTTGTACAGGGTCTTGGGGGCACCATGTCCATTACCACTGCCATGGGCAGCATTGTATGGGGGCTTGGGGCTGGGGGGGGCTCACTGGACTGCCAGGGGTGGGCGGACACCCGTGCTGCCCGCAGTGCGACAGCTTGCCAGTAGGTGGTCACCAACATAAGTCTAGTTTTCTAGACTTATCTTTCTGTGGTGCATCCCCAGACTTGCCCCGGGGTTGCACCACAGAATTGGCCCGTGAATGGGGCTGCGCCCAGTATGCATGGGCATGCCCCACTCACAGCCCCTCCGGATGCACCGTATAGCATTACTGGTGGTATGCGGTGCATTGGGGTTGTGTCGGTGCATCGGGGTTGTGCCAGCGCATTGGCTCTCTGCCTGAATCACCCGTGAGTGCATTTTGGGGATGCCCCGGAGCATCTCGGATGCACTGGGCGCATCCCTTCTGTGAATCCTGCCCTCAGTGTTTGAAATAATAGGTACATGAATTACAAAATAACAGGTACATGAATTACAAAGTCAAAGGGAGTACATTGTATTAGAGTACAGTGATTGGTGTCACAATTAAATAAAGAGTACATGATATATACATTGTAGTTACAGTGAAAAAGCAAACTATATACAGTGTGTACATACTATATATACAGTATATATACACATACATATATATACAGGAAGTGGAGTGTAGAGGTAATTGGAAGGCTGAAAGAGGAAAGAAAAGAGAAGAGAAAAAGGGGAGACAGGCGATAGAAAGCAAGGGAGAGGGGCTATGTGAGGAGCCCATGGTTAAAAATGTTAAAAGGTGGGGGATGTTCCGGAATCATGGTGGAAAAACTGCAGAATTCAATCAGTGGGCCTAGGAGGGGGCTTATCATGGCAGTGGCAGGTGGACGATATGAGGATGTGCTCTTTGAGGGAGGTGTTGAAGGAGTAAAAGGATTCGCAGGCCTGGATTTTGGGGGCAGTTTGTTGTACAGCTCTGTGCCCCTGTAGGTGATAGAGTTCTGGGCCTGCTTATTCCTGTAAAAAGGGGCGTTGAAAACCTGCCTGGCAGCACTTCTGGTTGGCCGCCCAGGGGCTGCGAATGGGAATAGTGAGTTCACACTAGGGGGGCGTTGTCTGCTAACATGGAAAAAAAAAATTTACAAGATATGAGGGTGCAGTTTTCCTTTAATTGAAGCATATTGGTGCTGACCCCATAACAGTAACAGAGGTCACTAGTGTTAGCATTGATCTGAAAAACCCTTCACAAATTGAGTGGACGACCTGAGAGAGCCACTTACGTCAGACTGTTTGCATATAAAATGCCATTTTTATGTTTGCTTGCACATGCGCAAGAAACATTTCAGCACAGCTTAGGAGAGAAGTGGGGTTTTGGAGGTGCGGCACTGTGGAGGTCAATGGCCCCAGTGCCTTTTGAGGCTTGGCCCGCTTTCCCCAATGCAGTGACACACTGCTGCTGACACTATTTCAGCCAGCATGCCACCACCTTGAAACGTTTTCGCTGCTGCAATCAGGGCTGCCTCGTCATTGCAGCGTCAGCCATTCTGCTGCAATGAGGGAAGCGACATGTCATTGCAGGGCGGTACCTTGCCGTCCGCATGCCCCTGACCCAGTTCATTTGCGATGGGGCCCAGTCCCCATAGGCATAATCCCACCCAAGTTTCTGTTGTATGCCGGTGCCCAATCCCCTCGGCATCATCGCCTCCCCAACAGTCTTTCTTTGCCGATGGGGTGCCCAATCCCTGTCGGCTTCAGTTCTCCTTCCCAGTTCAATTTACCGATGGGGGAGCCACTCTCCATCAGCAATAATGTCCCCAATTTGTTGTCTGCCGGGGTGCCCAATCCCTCGGCTCTTGCCCCTCACTCGGGTATGTGCTGGACAGGGGTGCCTAACCCCATCGGCTACAGCCCCCCAAAAAAACAGTCAGGTGACACGCTGGGAGCCCACCCCAGCATGTCAAATGTCCCTAAAAAAAACAGTCCCATGTTGTGCTTTTTTTTAACCCTGTAAAACAGAAAACAGTCCCTCGTTGAGTCCATGGCCCCTCCCCCAACCTGCGCCCACTCTCTGTGCACCCTGACTCCCCACACCCCCCTCATCCCATACTTACCTCCGGAGCCCAGTGCGATGATCTTCGGTGGACTGGGAACACATCTGCACTCTTCAAAGACGACCGCGAACTGAAGAAATGCCGGTAAGTTGTATAATGGCATAAATAGGGTTTTTTCCAACTTTGGTGCATATCTCAGGCATTTTGGGGAATTTTGACACCAAATTTTCAACATGGGGTTATTGGGAACCCTCTTCATTCATTCAGCCACTGTCATGGCGTTATTTGGTCCCAATAGGTGATTTTGTGGTCACTGTGCGGAATCTCCTTTTAGGACTGATTAATGAAATGACAGTGCCAGTGTTCATGAGGTGGGCTCTCAAAAAGCCTATGTTGCAAATTTGGTGAAAAACATCAAAAAAAATTACTGTTTTACGAGCGTGTGTTGTGCAGTTTCCACGCAGGCTCATAACTTCGACAATTTGTAATATTTCCACTCCAGATTTTCAACATTGGCATTTTTCCACACCTCCTTATGAACAGTACAGCTGTCATTTTACATATCCTGGCCGAAATGTGTTTTCGCACTTCCGGCGCAGAATAGCGCGGTCGCTGTGGGAAATCAGTTTTTGGGACAGATTAAGAAAATGACAGTGACACTGTTCATGAGCAGAAAGATCCTAAAATGCCTATGTTGAAAATTTGAATGACAATCCATAAAATGACTGTGTTACAAATTAACGTTTTCATGATTTTCACGCACCCTTATAACCATGAAATATGTAATATTTTCAAGCCAGATTTTCAACACTGGCTTTTTTTCACACCTCTTCATGGACAGTATAGCTGTCATTTTTCACATCCTGGCTGAAATGTGTTTTCGCACTTCCAGTGCAGAATAGCGCAGTCGCTGTGGGAAATCAGTGTTTGGGACAGATTAAGATCAAGCGAGTGAGGGAGTGGGAGTGAGAGAGCTCAATGGAGCTCTGTTGGGACTGCTGCAGATTTCTTTGTGGGCAGAAAAAGGCACCAATGCAGACAGGAGTCCAGTACAAAAGGGCAGCCTGCAGCGCCGGGAGAAACAGAACGAGCGAGTGAGGGAGTAGGAGTGAGCAAGCTCAATGGGGCTCTGTCGAGACTGCTGCAGATTTCTTTGTGGGCAGAAAAAGGCGCCAATGCAGGCAGGAGCCCAGTACAAAAGGGCAGCCTGCAGCGCCGGGAGAAATAGAATGAGTGAGTGAGAGAGGGGGAGTGAGCAAGCTCAACGGGGCTCTACCGGGACTTTAGAGTTGCCCACCCTCCCATCCAGGGTCCTCTGTGGTCCTATATTACAGCAGGGTCTCTGGGGTGGAGACAAAGCAATGATTGGATACTTTTAGGATTGCTGTAATAATACAGATTTAGTTGTTCTGTTTCTTTCTCTAACTGAGCTAAGTATTGAGCTATACTGTTAGTATTGCTGCAATAATACATATTTATTTGTTCTGTTTATTTCTCTTAACAGAGCTGAGTAATACTTGGAGGGCAATAGGATTTCTAAATGGGCTAAGTGAAACTATACGAGAGCCGAGAACCAAAAGTATGATAGCTGAGGAGTGAAAAACAGACAAGGAGGTTTTAGGATTGCTACAGTAATACAGTATCTAATGGATGAGATTTGAGACTGAATTAACCCAGTCGGCAAGGGGGCAGTAGGAGGACTAGTGTGGGGGGGGGACCAGGAATTTGAGTAAACAGGGGCCTAACAGTTGAAGTAGGGTACAGAAACTGGAAGTAAGAGCCCGTAGCGTAAGATGGGGACCAAAATGGGGCAGGTGCCACATGTCAATAGGGCGGGCATCTTTAGAAGGGTGGAGGAGTGTACAGGGTGTGGGTCCACCATGATCCTGGACTGGGCTTGGAGGATGTGGGGGTGTATGGTCTGTAGACAACTGGCTTGAGGGAGGAACTGTGGAGGTTGGGAGGAGTCTAACTGGCAGGGCAGATGAGTACAGTAGGCATCCTGGCTGGGGGGATGGGGATGGCAGGGGACGGAGGAAGAACAACAGAGACTGAAACCGACCCCAGTATCAGAGGCACTAGCAGAAAAGGAGGGAGCAGGGATGGGAGTGCCGAGGTGAGGGGGCCTCCTGATGGGGAGGAAAGACCACAGGAGTACCAGGAGAGGCAGATGTCTGCGGGAAGGAGGGACCAGGGGTGGGACTGGGGTGGCATGGAGAGGAACAAGTGGGGGGGACTGATGGGAAGAGATGTAGGAGGGTATTGACTAGGAATAGATTCAAGCCTCTGCTATGGGAGAGAGAGAGAGAGAGAGGAGCAGGAACATACTTAAGGGGAGGACAAGCGGGGCATGAGGAGGGGTGGCAACAGGTAGGGAAGAGATAGCAAGGATGAAAGGGTAGAAGGGGCCAGTAAGGAAGGAGGGGTGGTGACTGGAGGAAAGAAGGCTATGGGAAGGGGGAAGGATGGCAGGGGCAATACTATCGGGGTAGAAGGGAATGGGGGCTGTAAATCGACAACAGCGGGGATAGGAGAGGGGTTGGAAATCAGCAGGGGAGGCGGGGAGGTTGACATGGGAAGCCCAGTAGGATGTAGTCAGGCTGGGGATGGGAGGAATAAGGCAGAGAAAAAGGGTGAGGCGGATGTAGGGGGGTGCTGATACAGAAGTCACAGAGGGTGCAGCTGGAAGTGGTATGGGGCAGGGAAGAACGAATACTGGGGTGGTGGAAGGGGCATTAGAAGGGAAAGGGGGTAAGGGATGGGGGGGGTACTTGTCCTGGGGGATTCTACACTGAAAAGGGTGAGATGGGACAGAAGGGTGGAAGGCACAGCCATATTTGGGTTGAAGCTATCTCCAGGTTGACTGCAGGAGGGGCAGGGCAGGCACTGCTCAAGTGTGCAGCAAGGGGAGGAAGAAACCTCCTTTAGTGCTGCATGTGTGTACAAATGACTTGGCGGAGGAGACTATGGAAGTAGTGAGGGGGAGGTTTGAGTAGTTGAGCATGCAGTATAAGGGGGTGAGGGAGTCAGTGGCATTCTCGGAGGTACTCTTGGTACCATATGCAAGCATGGGGAGGAAGGGTAGGATTTAGGAGTTCAATGAGTGGCTGAGGGATTGGTGCCACATCAAAAATTATGGGTTAGTGACTAACTTCGGTAGGGTCTGGGGGAACAGTGACTTGTACACAGGGGGGCAGGCTACACTTGAACAGGAAGGGGAAGGGCATATTAAAGGCAGGATTAGAGGGGTATATCTCTACTATGGTGGATTTAAACTAGTGGGGGGTGGCCAAAAGACTGAGGTTGGTAGAACGATCCGGACAGGGGAGCCTAATGAGCTCACCCCCCTAGATATAGGTAAAGGTGGAGGCGTAGTAACCCTGGGAGGGGGTGGGCAGAGTGGTCTGAGTGTAATACAGAAGGCACCACCACCCAGTAAGAATAAGGAGGAGAAAGAGTGCGGACTACCGGGAAGAAGGACACAGGCCAAGGAGGAGAAGAGTGAGGAGAAGGAGGGGTATGGGTGGAAGGTGGTCTCTCTCTATGTAAGAAGCCTGGGGAACAAAATTGCAGAGCTTCAAGCACTTCTTTCAGAGGGGAAGGTGGACATTGCTGCAGTGACAGAGACTTGGGCCACAGAGTACCATGACTGGGACTTGGCAATCCTAGAATACAGGATATACAAGAGGGACTGGGTGGTTGGAAGGGGGATTGCACTCTACGTGAAGGAAAGGATTAAATGCATAAGGGATGAGGGAGAAGAGGAGAGGACAGAGGCATTTTGGGTGCAGCTCCTGGACTCCAAGAGCAGAAAGCTGAGGCTGTGAGCGGTGTACAGACCACAAGCCCAATCCGGGAACCTGGATGAGGCATTGGCAGAGCAGATAAGGAGGGTGTGTAGAAGGGGGTGATAGTATGGGATTTTAACCTACCAAGGGTTGACTGGAGCACCCCGACCACTAGCACTACCAGGGAGCAGGTGCTCCTTGATGCATTCCTGGATGGCCTTCTGACACAATTGGTAAGTGGGTCTACAAGTCTTGGTAGCACTCTAGACTTAGTACTGGCAAATGGGGAGGCGGTGAGGAAGAGAAGCATGGAGGACCCACTAGCAGGTAGTGACCACCAAACAGTGTGGCTCATTCTCGCGCTGGGCAGGGACACAGGAGGCACAGGCACTAAGGTGGTGGACTTTATTAGGGTGGACTTTGGGAGGATGGGAGCAATACTGCAAGAGAGACTCCAGGATATAAGGATGGATGCGGAACAAAAGTGGGGAGTCATAAAGACTGGGCTAACAGAGGCCACAGTAGCCTGCACCAGGGCCAGAAGAAAGCAGAGCAGAGCCAATAAACCATGCTGGCTGAACAAGGAAGTGCTGCAAGGGGTGAAGGCAAAGACGGCTGCATACTAGAAGTACAGGAGAACAGGGAAGGGAGAGGATAAGGGGGCTTTTGGGAATTGGTCAAGGGAGGTTGCCAGGAGGGTGAAAAAAGCTAAGGCCTCCAGGCAATAAAGGTCTGCACAGGGCATAAAGGGAGAGGAAAATGACTTTTTTTGGTAAGTCAGGGAAAAGAGGAAGTGCAAGGAACATATTGTGAGGATAAAGCGGGGAGGGGATTGGGTGGAAAAGGGGGTGGAACAAGTGGAAATTCTAAATGAGTACTTCTGCTCCATTTTCACTACGGAGAGGGATGGTCCACTACCAGAATGGGCTGGGGTGGAAGGGGGGAAGAAGTGACGGACGAAGTGATAACAGGGAGTAGGGTGCTAGAGGGGCTGAGGGCAGTAAGGGTGGACAAGGCACCAAGTCCCGATGGCATCCACCACAGGGTGCTGAGGGAGATGGAGCTGTTGGCTAAGCCGCTGGCAGATCTGTTCAACACCTCCCTGGAGATGGGGTGTGTGCCCCAGGACTGGAGGGTGGCCCATGTGGTGACCATACACAAGAGTGGGCCTAGGAAGAAGCCAGAAAATTATCGTCTGGTAACTCTCACGTCCATAGTGGGTAAGCTTATGGAGGCGATACTAAAGGAGAGGCTGGTGGTATTCCTAGAGAGTAATGGCCTCCAAGATGGCAGCAACACGGGTTTGTCTCAGGGAGGTCTTGTCCAACCAACCTAATAGAGTATTATGACTGGGTGACAAGGGAGTTGGACAGGGGCCATGCGGTACATGTCCTGTACTTGGACTTCAGTAAGGCCTTTGATACAGTGCCTCATGGGAGACTGGGGGGGAAGCTGATGGCAGTGGGGGTGGGGAAAAAAGCTGACTAAATGGGTAGAGAACTGGATACAGGGGAGGGTGCAGAGGGTGGTGGTGGGGGAGCTCTTGGCTCCCAGAGCAGTGACAAGCAGGGTGCCACAGGGGTCAGTGCTGGGCCCGGTGCTATTTGGGCTCTTTATCTCTGATATATTTATAGCACATGGAGTGGGGAGCAGGGTTAGTCTGTTCGCAGATTATACCAAATTGGGGGCGGTGGTGGACAAAGAGGATGGAAGGGAAAAACTGCAGGGGGACCTAATCGAACTAGAGACATGGTTGGTAGAGTGACAGCTAGGATTCAATGCAAAGAAGTGTAAGGTGATGCACTTTGGGGCTAAAAACCAGAAGAAGGACTATTGGTTGGAGATCACAGATGAGGAGAAGGATCTAGGGGTGTTGGTAACTAGGAGCATGAACAACTTGGCCCAGTGCAGGAGAGCAGCAGCAAAGGCAAACAGGATGCTGCAGTGCATCGCAAGAGGGTTCTCATCCAGACACAGGGATGTGATCCTACCTCTCTACAGATCATTGGTCAGACCGCATCTGGAGTACTGTGTGCAATACTGGAGGCCATACCTGAGCAAATATATAACATTACTGGAGGAGGTGCAAAGGAGGTCACCAAAAATGTTAAAGGGGATAGAAGTAAAGGAATATGAAGTTAGGCTGAAGGAGCTGAACATGTACACACTGGACGAGAGGAGGGATGGGGGATATGATTGAAGTGTTTAAATACCTGAGGGAGTAAATAAACCTAGCACGGGGGAGGTTAAACTGAGGAGTGGAAGAGAGGCGAGGGGCACGGACTAAGGTTGGAAGGGGGATGTTTCAAGAGGGAAATGAGGAGGCACTACTCCTCTGAGAGGGTGGTGTCTAGTTGGAATGCGCTCCCAGAGGGGGTGGTAACATGTAGGACAGTCAATAGCTTTAAGAAGGAGTGGGATAAAGCAAGAGGAAGAGTCAGGGGGACAGGGGCTGGGACAAGTGGGGAGGAACTGAGGGGGAGGAGGCTGGAACAGCTGCAATCTAGGGTGCTAGCTGCACACTCGGGCAGACTTACATAGACCGATTGGTGTGTTCTGCTGGCAGATTCGTATGTTCGTATGTTCATATGTTTGTATATATGTTACATTTGGATGACTTCTCTCCTTGACTTTTTATTGTATTTGTCTGTGGTCTCCTGGTGGTGAGAGGACCAGGGTGTCCACATTTTATTTTTATTCATTTATTTTGTTCAATGCCATGTTTATGTTTACTTTAGTCTGTGTTTGATTAATTTGTTTATTCTGGGTAGTGAGAGTGCATAGAATTCCCCCTTTTCCTTGGCTGTGAGAGGGCTGGGGGAGGGGGTGAATTTATATCTGTTTCTGTGTTTTGTATCCTGTGAGAGAGGGCCGTATTATTATTATTATTATTTTTGGGGTTTGAAATCATCCAATACTGGGAGTAGGGTAGTTTTTATGTTTATTTTGGTGGGTGCGTTATTATTGTTTATTATTGTTTTTTGGGGTTCTTAGGAATTTTTAATTCTTGCAGCTTTACTTTGGAGTCAAGAAGTTGGAGTTTTGTGTGTTTCCCCCACTGTTTACTGTAATTAATTGGTGGATTGTACCTGCCTGCCCCCCCCCGTCCTGTGCTATTTGGCCTCCGCCCTCTGCGCCCTCCGCCCATTCTCTCCCCCCCACCCGTTTTTATCTATCAGAGCTGTCGAGCGCTGGGGATTGCTCACAGGAGTGTGAGATGGAGGTGGGTGGGGTGTCGCTGACAGCGGAGCCCGAATGAATGGCACTCTCCCATTGGGGTGGTTAGGACCAGAAGACGCCCTGGGGGAAATGGTGCCTGGAACACGGTGATTCTGTTCTGGTCCCCATACCCAAGGCACCTCTTCTTTGGGAGGCAAGTAGTTGGGGCTGACATAGCATCGTTCAACTTCGG
Organism: Neoceratodus forsteri; assembly: GCA_016271365.2. Classification (NCBI taxonomy): domain Eukaryota; kingdom Metazoa; phylum Chordata; order Ceratodontiformes; family Ceratodontidae; genus Neoceratodus; species Neoceratodus forsteri. Next base: position 495,209,978 of record CM028138.1, read on the forward strand.
GCGCTGTTATGCAATGGCAGATCTGTTGCTAACAAGACTGCTCTTGATGCAGATTTTGTTGGTACAGCAGATCTGGATTGCATTATCGAGACCTGGTTAGATGGGAATGCTGCCCCTATTTTGGAGGCAGCTATCCCCTCCGAGTACTCGGTTATACATCGCCCAAGATTGGACTGCGGGGGTTGCGGTCTGTTTCAAGACCGAATTGGGCCTAACTGGTGTACCAGTTGAGGAGGCCACCTCATTTGAGTGCACTGTGGTAACTGGTGTGGGGTGCAGGATAGCTCTCATTTACCGTCCACCAGGTGATGAGAAGCTGTTCCTGCAGGAAGTAGCAGACTTCGCTGCCGACATGGCATTGGAGTCACCCAGACTGATGGTTCTGGTCGACTTCAATGCCTGGGTTGATGACGAATCCTTGCTTTTTGGACAACACTTCCTCCAGGTGATGACTTCACTGGGCTTCACACAGGTTGTTTCCTCAGTTACTCACAAAGGTGGTCACTCTCTTGATTTGGTCTCCTCCTGGGGATTGAGGCCTCCGACTTGGTGGTGGAACCTGTCGGTTGGTCCGATCACTACACCATTGGGTTCAATTTCTCGGCCCCCCTGGGTAGATCGGCCCCTGTGGAGATGGTCAGTTACCGCCCTTTGCGGGATGTGGTCCCTGAACTGAGATCAGTACAGATCCTGAGCTGTTAGTCTTGGCCTACAATAGGACCATTTCTTCAGCTTTCAATCTGATTGCTCCTGTTCGTGTTCGCCCCCTTCTGCTTTGCCCCGGGCCCCATGGTTTGATGGGGCTCTGAGGGAGTTGCGGAGTCAGGGGCATAGGTTAGAGCGCTGCAGGCAGAGGACTGCCTTGGATGCCGACCACCTTATTTTGTTAGAGCATTATAAACTCTATCAAACAGAAATTTCCCATAAGAAGGAAGAATTCCTGTCCGGGAAAATCGCTGTTGCATGGAATCGACCGGCTCAACTCTTCCGAACTGTGGACAGCCTGTCAGCAGTTTCGTTGAGTTTTTTCACAAAGTGAGTGTGATGAGATCGCTTGTTTCTTTGTGAATAAGGTGGTCAACATCAGGCAGGAGTGCCGTCAGCTTCACTCTACAGGGGATGCTGTTGGTCGGCGCTTGGCCACAGAGCCTGGAGTTTCCTGGAGTACCTTTGATCTGCTGGAGTTCATGGACATTATGAGGTTTATCCAGGGGATGCATCCCATGTGCTGTAGTTTAGACCTGGGCCCTACTTCCCTGATTTTGGGTTGTAATGATAGCATTGGCCCGGTCATAGCTCAGATTGTCCTGTGCTCTTTGGATTCGGGTGAGTTTACTAGCTCCCTGAAGGAGGCGGTGGTGACACCCCTCCTGAAGAAAGCTTCTTTAGACCAGGAGAACATAGCAAACTACAGGCCTATCTCTAACCTTCCTTTTGTGGGAAAGGTGATTGAGAAAGCTGTGGCAGCTCAACTGGAAAACCATTAAACCATCCATAATTTATATGAACCTCTCCAATCGGGTTTTTGTAAGAGGCATAGTACTGAGACTGCTCTGGTTCCGGTGCTCAATGATCTCCTGATGGCGAGAGATCGGAGAAACCGGTCCATCCTGGTACTCCTTGATTTGTGATCAGCTTTTGACACTGTGGATCATGGGGTTCTGCTCAAGCATTTGAGGTTCATCTGTGGGCAGTCGGGGACAGTTCTCAGATGGTTTACATCTTTCCTCGCTGGTAGATCTCAGAGAGTTGTCTCGGGAATATTTTCTTCTGAGTCTTTCTCTCTGCCTTGCGGGGTTCCTCAGGGCTTGTTGCTGTCGCCCGTTATTTGCAGTGTATATGCTGCCCCTCGGAGACATTGTAAAATGGTATGGGCTGAGGTTTCACTGCTATGCTGATGATACCCAGCTCTACCTGTCTTTTGCCCCTGACCAGGTTAGTGCTATCTCAGTATTGAACAGCTGCCTTGTAGAAATCCAAGATTGGATGAGTTCCAGTGGTTTAAAGCTGAACCCAGGAAAGACTGAGGTTTTGGTTGTGGACCCAGGTCATTGGACGGAGGGGTTGTGGACTGATCTCCCCTCTGGTTTAGTCCTGGGGGGGGCTCAGATTCTTACCTCTGAGTGGCTGTGTGACCTGGGAGTGGTGCTTGATGATGGTCTGACCCTTCGACATCAGGTGTCGGCAGTCGTCAAGCTGGCCTTTTTACCATCTTAGGAACATTGCTAGGATCAAGCACCTGGTTCCATCCAGCGATCTGCCTGTTTTGGTCCACGCTCTGGTGACATCGTGCCTTGAGTACTGCAACTCCCTTTACCTAGGGCTTCCTGGGGTTGATAGTCACCGCTTGCAGCTAGTGCAGAACGCTGCGGCACGTTTATTGACTGGGGTATCAAGGAGAATCCATATTACCCCAGTGCTGCGCGATCTGCACTGGCTGCCTATTCAGTGGCAGATCACCTTTAAGGTAGGTTTATTAACTTACAAAGCCCTACACGGACAGGGTCCTGATTACCTGAAAGAGCTCCTGGTTCTTTACACCCATTTGCGACAGCTCCGCTCAGCTGACAAGGGGTTGCTGGAGATTATGAGGGTTAGTTTAAAGTCATCTGGTGCTCGCGCCTTTGGGTTTGTTGCCCCTACCCTCTGGAATTCTTTGCCCCATCAGCTACGTGAGTGCAGGACAGTGGGGTGCTTTAAGCAGGCACTGAAGACCTTTTTGTGGGGTAAAGCTTACCGCGAACTTCTGTGATTTTATCGGTATTTATTGTATCTTTGATTTTATCTAATTGTGCAGCGCTTTGATTTGTGAAAGGCGCTATATTAAATAAAATGTATTATTATTATATATAAAATCACAGTGACTCTGTTCATGAGTAGAGGTCCTAAAATGCCTATGTTGAAAATTTGGTGACAAATGTCCATAAAATGACTATTACAAGTGTGTGTTGTGCAGTTTCCATGCACCCTCGTAACATCACAAATTTGTAGTATTTTCACTCCAGATTTTCAACATTGGCATTTTTCCGACCTCCTTATGAACAGTACAGATGACATTTTTCACATCATGTTCCAAATATGCATTTACACATCTGGCGCAGAATAGCACGGTTGCTGTGGGAAATCAATGTTCGGGACAGATTAAGAAAATCATAGTGACAGTCTTCATGAGCAGATGTCACAAAATGCCTATGTTGAAAATTTGGTGAAATAATTCCACTAAATGACGTATTCTGGCGCTTGTCATTCACGCAGATTTTCACATATCTTTCGGAAGTTTGAGCATTTTAATATCTTCACTACAGATTTTCAACATTGTCATCTCTTCACACCTCCCTATGAATGGTACAGCTGTCATTCTTCACAGCCTGCCTGATCTGTGTTTTCATACATCTGGCACACAATGGCATGGTCGCTGTGGAAACTCAAAGTTCGGGACACATTGACAAAATCACAGTGCTACTGTTCATGAGAAGAGGTCCCAAATGCTTTCATGAGGTGGGGGTCACAAAATGGGCATGTTGAAAATCTGTAGGTCAAATACCAACAAGCCCAGGGCATTAGGGTTTCTAACCATAACGTCCCACCCTGTACAGACTGACAGGCATCAGGGGTGTGCCTTTGGATTGCCGACTGTAATGCTCATGCCATTCCACCCCCAACCCACCACTCTGCAGCCAGTGACAGGCATCGAGGTGTGCCTTGGACTCTTCAGCCCCAGAGTTCACCCTATTCTGTTATACTGCACCCATTTCAGTGTATGTCCTTATGGAGTGGGGTGACTGTAAAGCCGAACACTCCAAGGCACACCTCAACACGTGTTGGTATCTGCTGGATAGGGTGAAGTGAAATGGCATGAACGTTATGGGCGACAACCCAAAAGCATACCTCAATGCCTGTCCATCTCTGCAGGGTGAAGGTGAGGTTGGCGTGAAGTTCAATACTTCACTGCCAGTCCCATTCTGCATCTCTCTAACTCCTGCATTCCCAATGCTAATACCAGCAAGCAAACATTCGGCATTGACAAATGCTTGTTTAATACACTCCATGGCAGGCAAGCGAGTGTATAATGCACTTCTTGGGTTGTTGCAGCACTCAGCAATGCCTTGTATCTAACAACCGTCTAAGGTATCCAGTATTCCAGGGCCTTATACCACACATCCTGTCATGTGTTATCCCTTAAGGAACTCTCTAGACCAGACAGTAGCATGATGAAAGTTTTCTGATGCACACACATGATGCAGCATCAGCATTGCATTCTCAAAAACAAAACTTCATGTTATAAACCAGGAGGTTTTGACAGCAGCCTCACCAGTGACTGTGTGGAAAAGTTCTGGGTGTGTCACGTGGGGTCTCCAGGGTTACGGCTGGCAAACTCTCACTGTTCTGCTAATCTTTTTGTTTCTCAGAGAGACCACACCCTGAAATCAAACCAGTCTGTGGGCTTTCTCTCTGTAGTGTGCTGGCTGTGAGATTTATTTAAGTATTTTTGCCAAAGTTGGTAGCCCAGTACACAGGGATCATGCAGGGGGAGGGGAGTTACCAGCCACACAGGTAGCCAAACAGTGATGTAATTTCATTAGCCAGAATATACACTTATTAATCACTGTGTCTGAGAGTCTCAGTATGTTTGCAGGGCTAGCTTAGCTGGTCTCCAAAGGAGCAGTTAGCTGCAGCTCTCGAGACATTTCTCAGGCATTAGTAGTCACTGTGGCTACTGGTAACATTTTGCTGTCCATAATGTCTGTAGAGTGCCCCCTGAAAGTATACATCTTAATGTAGAACCTGACCCATCATATCATTTTTTGACTAAACAAGCCTACTTTTAAGTTTTTATAGATGCCTAATCATTCCATCATTTTGCTAGTTCCTATTAATACAAGACATTTTATTCTGCCAAGTTGTTCCATGATACAGTAACTCAAATCAAAGAAAACGTACGATAATTCTGTCAGAGGTTTAACCTTTTTTCACCACTCTTCCTGTCCAGTACAGTATGTGCCTCATTTAGCAATAAGCACTTCCTTACAGAATCATGTAAGATATTCTGACTACAAGGAAGAATGTGACAAAGTTCGATAAAATAAAAAATCACAGAAGTCAGACTCACCTTATAGCACAGGCTGCTGTAGTTTGAACTGTGCTGCGGTTGGGGTGGAGTGAATCCCTTTAGTAAGACAGAGGCTACAGGAGTTAAGTGTGTGCTGTGCGGAGCCTAGACCTGCCTTTAGGGGTGTGGAGGATGCCTGTGGAAACAGCCTTTGAAATATGCAGCTTTTCTAGTTGAGTCATGCCACAGTGCTGCTGCAGAGTCTAAAAGCTTTCAGCAGTTAATAGGTTGGATCTTCATCCCTCCCTTTTGGTGGGGTGGGGGAGGGAGACCTAAAAAATGTGAGATTGTTTACTTTTTTGGATAGAAGAGAATGTTAAACCCACCCTCTCCCCTCCACACACACACACACACACACACACACACACACACACACACGTCTCTGCCTAGATTTAAAGTTCTAATAGTCAGCACTCATTAAAATGGTGCTGCTTATTATGGGATACATGTCCAACATGGTGCTGGCTAAAACCAGCACTTATGACTATCCTCTACTAGAACTGGCGCTGTGTGCACACAAGAATCCTTGTGGCCAGGAATTTTAAGGTCCCTTCCACAACACAGACACACGCTTGCACTCACATAAGTCTTTCTGGTGATTAAGAGGTTAAAACAGTCACTCATTTTCCTGGTGACACAAACTAGAAGTTGTAGAACTGGCAGTGGGTGTCAACCAGAATCTTTGGGGCCATTTGACATACAATAGAACGCAAACAGTTAAACAAGTTTGCTGAATCTGCACACCTTGACACTCTGAATTTCAACATCTGAAATACAGCACAGTTAAGGTGTTAAAGTAGCACATTATTTGACCAATTAATGCATGGGATTTCATTCCTCTCACTGTGTCTGTCCACTTAATATTCAAGTTGAGGGGTAGCCACTAGCCACCCTTGTCTTCCAAACAGCTTATATTTTGACTTGAAGCATTCATGGGTGGGCATCCAGAAGACACTATTTCTGTTTTTTAGTCCAGTACTGAGCTGATGTTTGTCAGCATGCCAGTGGTATTATTTATTGAGTTTTTCCAACAAACCATTTGCAGTCGGCCTTGTTACTGCAGTTTTTTTGGGTTGCTTTGCCTGTAACCAAGTCCATGCCCCGAGCACAAGATGCCACTGTGTCAGCAGTAGGCTGAGTCTGAGCACACATCACTTGCATGCTTTTAATCTCCTGGGATGAAGGCTGTGCTGCTGCAGTGCTTTGCCTCCCTCTCGTGGCCCAGGGTGCAGGGCAACAGTTGGGAAAGTTGTAGTGGGAGGGAGGGATGCCGGCCGATCCCACATCGGGCTATCACTGAGTGCACATGCTTGGGGCCATAAGTGCCAGTGACACTTCAAGGGGGTAGGGCTAGAGAGAGTGAAGCAAAAAAAAAAAAAAACAGCCTCAAGGTGAAGGCAAGGCACTCATGGCCCCCACCTGGCGGTGCTAGATATTTAGCTCTGGATGGGTCCCCACGTACCCTAAAGGCTCCATCACAGATGCGAACCATGCTACTTGGGCTGGAAGGTCACCTGAATGTGGAGGTCTGGTTGGGGAGCAATTTAAAGATTGCTTGAAAATGTAAATATGGGTTGTTTTATCAGTAGCATGTACTAGCAATAGACACCGTGGTTTAAGTAAAATGAAATGTTCCTCAGTCTTACCATGGGGGTTGTACCAATGTGCATTTTTCACTGCTGTTTCTTCCCTGATCTCACAGGCTGACACTATGTTGATGAAGTCATGTGTGTCCTTAGGGCTCTGTCCACAAAAGGTGTGGTGGCTTATGTATCAGCGCAGTGGAAGTGCATAATGACTTGCCCACCTAAGCCATGTAAGCCATCTGGATGCCTATCCACAGTGCAGACTATTCACTGGGCCGTAGTGAACTATAGACACAAATTACACAGTCTCACTGCTGGGTGAAGCACATCTGCACATGTGCAAACATGGAAATAGGCAAGATTTGGGTGCATGAATGCTGAACCACAGCACAAGACAGGCTTCAGTATGTGCAGATTACAGGCTCTGAAATTATACCACAAGCAACAGCAGTAATAGTACCACAGCTATTTCACAAAAGTGCTAACAACAGTGAAGTCTGTAACAGTACAGAAAAACAGCCCAACATGTCATGTGGCATATGTGTTCTGAAGGGTGGTGGGGCTGGTGATGCACACCACTGTGGTGACCACTGAAATATCTCATGCCAGAAATGGATGATGCATATTGCACACACACTAATGAATGTGCTGACACTGTGCATTGACTACAATAAATGTCTGCACTGATATGCACCATGCACATCAAGCACACTGTATGGCATTCCCATGCATATTTTTTGAGGAATCTGTGAGATGTCACCCCCAAGCTGACCTGCATGAATCTTTGGGCCAACAGGTGGCCATTCAGAATCCATGGGTGCTTGTACCATATACACCCGAGCTTGGATGCTGAGGTACCCTAGGAGCACCTACTGGCTGGCAATATGCCCAGTAGTCCCTGCACATGGCAGTCCCCCTGGTGGGTTCCATTCAAAGGATGTATCTGTCGTTAGGCCCTGGCTAGTCCTCAGTCTCCCTGTCCAGGTTGAAGTCATAGCGGGGATCCATCCAGTTGATGGTGGGCTCCTCTGGGACTCAACATGGTCTCCCAGCTCTCAGCACATTGCTGTCCAGTGGCCCCATAGAGCCCTGCAATGACAGGTGATGGAGGTCATTAGCACACATTCTGCAGTGATCTTAAGTACAGGCAATATAAACAACAACATTCTACTGACAGTATTAAAAACCAAAAGGCAGTGTAAACAGCGGAAAGCTACAGACAACATGTAAAGTAAAGATTTGAGCTGGCAATATATACAATCCATGGCAATATATACAGTGGGATATTTTCAAAGACTGCAGTGAAGTTGTACTGGCAATAAATACAATACTCTATACATCAGCCATGCAGTCAAGGAAGGGTGAAGGACGGTATGTCAAAATTATCTGACCCAGTGCAGGCTTGCAGGCCACAAGTATAAATTAAGGGTAGGAGCACAGAGGCAGCAAACATCGAGGAGCACAGAGGCAGCAAACATTAAAAGAGAAGGGTAAGGGCCAGGGCAAGAGCAAGACAGATGGAAAAGGAATCTGAGCTTGTGCTTGAGTGAATGATAGGAAGAGGACAGATGGGGGGGGGGGAGTTTTCTAGATAGAGGGAGGACAGAAGGAGAAAGTGAATTGCCCAGCAGCAGATTTGGAGTAGGGAATGGAGGTGTGAGAGTCCCTAGAGTAAAGTCAATAGAAGACAGAAAAGAAAGGGTAGAGGAGAGGCAAGGAGGGGGAGATGAGAACCACTAATTGCTGGTGAGCAGCCAAAGAGAGCAGATGCAGGATTTTAGAGCTCCCAAATTTGCCTCAATAAATGTACAAAATAAAGTGAAGTGAAACATTTCCTCAGTTTCTAAACCTGCATATTTGGATTCAGAACTTGGTGGTGAACAGCATGAGGAAACTAAAAGATACGGCTGCAAGTACAGACTTTGCTAAACCCAAAATGAAACTAACCAGGCTGGCAAGTACAAGTCAGTTGAGGCCTTGAAAGCAGCGGGTGAGAGTGAGAATGGGGCCCAGAAGGTTTCCTTGGCCACTGTAACAAGATGCTGCAACAACTGGTAAAAGTCATGCAAAATCTTGATATAAATTGGATGGTCTGCAAGTTCGTATCCACAGTGTAGAGACCAGACTGGATTTAACTGAATTACAGATGTCAGCTGTTGCACGGGACTCACAACTTGCTGTGAAGACCATGGAAGAATGGTACAGGAGAATATTTTGTTCCATTCTCATTTAGAAAATATGAAGAACCTCCAACGGGCTAAAAACCTAAGAATCTTAGGTATACCGGAGGAAGCCGATGGGAAGGATATCAGAGGTTTCACAGTTAGCATTAAATGGCTTGAAGATAATTTGCAGTTACCCAAAGATATCCTTCCTCTGTACCCTGAGAAAGTCTACAGGGTGACTCCCTGCAGAGCTCAGCAACTGGAAGCAGGACCATGCACTATCCTGGTGGTGCTCCACAGAATCCATGAAAGAGACAGTCATTCAAGCAGCCAGGTGCCGTAGTCCCATTCAATACATGGATTCCACCATTTCCATTTACCCCAGTGTCGGCTACTTGACCAGACAGAAACACAAAGCATTTGATGGAGTATTGCACACTCTGCAGGAGCTAAATGTAACCCCCTTGTTACCCGGGGTTACTAGAATCCCAGTAAGACCTAGTGGTAGGCAGGGAAGGCAGCTTGTGAAACTCCAGTTAAATGGGTTTCACACTGTCTCACTCTGTTCTCAGTCACAGCTGAGACTTGAGAGATGACATCACCATAGACCTGTCGCAGCTGCATAAGCCACATTGGAATCTGCAGCTCAGGGAGTGAGTTAGAACTTTGGGAGTTTCAAAGTCAGTCTTCTGTTTGTCTTAAAGCAAGAAGGAAGTCTACTGTTTTGTTTACAGGTAGAAGGAAGTGTGTTCCTGTTTACCTTTTGAAAGTGGTGGAGACCACTGTCCAGGTCTCAGTGCCCCCTCCCTCTGGGGGGGGGGGAGGGGAAGAAAAGTCCCTCTGTGGATTCCAGGGGCAACCCCCTAATGTTTCCACTACAGAAGAAAGCTGCCTGTTTACAGTTTCTGTTCTTGTATAACAGTGAAAGAAGTGGTACTTCACCTGTGGGGCACCTGCAACGAAAGGGTGAGTGTTTTGCTCCATTTGAAGGAGCAAACAAATTGTTTCATCAGTCTGGAAATATAAAGAAAGCTGGGATGTGGACTGCTATTTTGGGAGGACTATTTTACTAGGACAAACAAATAGAGCAGTCAAAAAGTCTAAAGTTTTAATGGATTTCAAGTAATGCTGTAGAGGGGGTACTTCAGGTCATCCACCGTTTAATCTACATTTTCAAAGTTTAAGTTTCTGTTTGTCCAGAGAAATGGCCGGGTATGGGCTGTGGGAGCTGGAGGTGGGAACAGCCCCCATCTTTAGTAACCAGGTCCACCTCTACGGATTTCTACTGTGATTTGCTACTTGCCTCATGCACTTGGCCAGTGATGAGGTGGGTACCCAGACGTGGGTTGCAACTTGAAAATCTCTCTAGGAATCGCAGACTCTAAGTGGTGTGGGGAGCCACAGGATGGGAAAATATACTCCTTGTTTGATGGGAGTCTCCTTGTTTGATTGGAGTCCGATGGAAGTGAGAAAACAAATCTCTCTAGGAGTCGCAGACTCTAAGTGGTGCGCGGAGCCACAGTTTGGGAATATACTCCTTGTTTGATGGGAGTCACTCCAAGTAAAGTTGGGTTCATTCTTCAAATGGACTGTCAGTCAAGTGGCCGGCAGGGGAGCCAGGCCAGTTGGGCTGTGTATCCAAAGCGCATGCAAGTCCGGGCTGAATGCCTGGTGGGTCCAGAGCCAGACAATAGTAAAAATGTGTTCATTCTTCAAATGGACCGCCTTGTAGTCTCTATCTGCATATACAGTGAACGTAGCCCCTTGGGAGACCATCAATGCTTTGTCGTGTTTCTGCTAGTTTTGAATAAAGCCACACTGAAAAATCCCAATCCTGGTTCTGGACATTACAGTTATTGCTTCTTGTATTTGGATTTACTTGGGTGCCCCTGTGCAGAGTAGCCAAACCTAGGTCCCTCGTGCCAGGTAACCTCATCCTCCCCGAACCCAGGTCACCACCAGGTATTGCTGCCAATGCCAACAGCATGCCACCTGTCGTTTTAGTAAAAAGGCAGGGGTGAGGGGTTACAAAAATGGAGGCACCACTTTGGATTTGTTCGGGAAGGAAGGTGCTTGGGCAAGTAGGCTAGCGTTTTGGCTATCTGGCAGTGGGTAGCCCAAAAAGTTGAAGCAATTTCCCTAGTGTGTTGCTGTGTGCTGTGAATCTTGTGCTGCTGTTTAAAAAATGCCAACTGTTTACCAAGGAGCTGTAAAGCCAAAGAGTGTGCCCTTGTCCTGCATCAAAATTGTTTACAGCGTTTTTGTCAGTTTTAAGTAAATTCTGTGACGGAAAGTATGGAAAACTAGGGGTAGCAACAGATAAATTATGCCCTGGACGTTGGAAATGCTTTCTGTGTAAAGAGAGAGACTGCAGAGTTAATGGCAATGTTACATGGTTGAAATGGGCTCCCGCCGTGGAGTCAGTGAGGAAAAAAAAATGCATTTACAGTTAAGTGCCTGCTCGACAATGCCGTGAGGAGAGGAGCCTGTGAGGAAGAAAGAGGCTCATTGCATAGCGCCGTGTGGTTGGTCAGTTTGCCATTAGTCCGCCCCTCAGCCAGCTCTTCTGAGACTGCCTCAGCATTCGAGAGGAGACAGAAGTGGTGCGTGTACTGGCAGTGGAGGAGCGTCGCGAGATTCAAAGTGCTGTGAAACAGTTCAAAAGTGACTTTTAAGTTTAAAATCGGCTCAACCTGCAATCGATCATGGAGTTAGTGAATTTTGTGGTTAAACGACGATCTGGAGACTGCCCGCCCGTTTGCATTCCGAGGCCTTCAAAATCTGGCTGCAGGCCGTTTTACCCCAGCGCAGCAAGTTGCTACAAATAACAGTGAGTAAACAATTTAAAACTGCTCAAACAGTGATTTTCAGTAATGCCATATAAAATGTGTGTGCAGCAGTGCAGTCGCTTTGCAAGTAGTGACTGTGTGATGTCCTGCCAGCAAGTGCAAGTCTGTAAAGCCATTGAATGTGTGCATAGCAATGAAAGTAGCCTCAGTTTAAAGTTTGCAGCCAGAGAGAGACTGTGGGTTGTAAAAAAGTGCAACACTAGTAGAAGCAGGCAATCCTGAGCTGAAACCTGAAGCTTTTAAGGGACTGTAAATTAAATGAATGTTGCCAGCATGTGAAAAGTCCAAGGAAAATCCTGTAAATGTGTGAAAAGCTAGATCAGAGCAAGTTGTGCAGTTTGAGTAAAAGTTATCAGTAGCTGACCCTTACCTGTACCAACACTCCCCTGTAAACACCTCCTTGCTCTTGGCCTGCTGGTCACTGCTTAGTATAGCCTAAATCATGTTAGACTAGCTGGAACCGCCTCTATATGTCTGGAATGTACTTGTATGGTTGTTGCCTCAATTGTATTGTTGCTTCCATGTGTTATGATGTATTGTACTCTCCCGGGTCGTGCCTGAAAATAGTCACCTGCTGGCTAGCGCACCTACCCGGTAAACAAAAACTAAATAAATAAATAAATGTAAATCGGGTGTGCAGTGGCTTGACCCAGAGTCTAAATGTTGATGCACAGGAGTGCTGCTGCCGCCATTACAGGGTGGGGTAGTAAAGTAAACACAGCAGCAGAGGAGCCATTTTAAAGCTACAGAGTGTGTTCATTAAAGTGGGACTTTCAGTTACAGTGGACTTTTGTTTATTTTTCTGCAGTTATGGCTTCAGGACCAGCTCGTTACCTGGATCATGCCCCGGGTTGCAGTAACAGCAGCAGTAAATAGACTGAGAGATGTTGAAAAGCGGTGCTATGGAGGGCAACTGCCTCCTGATGTGGCAATTCCTAATTATCCAGTGCGTGTATGCCAGATGTGCTTGAGTGCTGGAAGGGATGTCTTCATGATTCCTCACTGTGCTGGATGTCTTCAAAAATATGGCTTGTATAAAGCGCCTCCAATTCGTTTGGCTCCCACATGGACAAAAAATCAGGAATCTGCAGTTGGCAGCACACAGCATCAGGCGGAGCCTGTGGAGGAAGGTCCCTCGGGAGAGTGTGGCACAAAGCTAGAGGGTGCAGAATTAGAGACTGAATCTGAAGTTGAAGTTTTGGATGCTGGATCTCAGAAAGAAAGTTCGGATAAAACATCAATAGACCCCTGGGTAGGGGGGCCTAGCCCAAGTCTCGCAGGTGAAGATGAGATGTGGGAGGCCTTTGAATGGGAGGTGTCGACTTCCGCTCCTAGTGATGAATGGATAGTCTCGGGGGTGAGAACGACTGATCACTCCTGGGCTCAGATCCTCAGTGAAGAGGAAGATGAGGGGGAACCTATTTGGCCTTGTGAGAAAGGAACGGGTACACAGCCTCAAGATCTTGCCTTGGAGGAATGTGTTGAAGAAGGTGGTGATGCCACTGCCCTGGCTTTACAAGAAGAAGAAGTCAGGGATCCGTTTTTAATTTCTTTGAGGATACGAAGCTGGCAGAACCAGGACTGGCCTCTCCCAAGCCAGGCCAGCGGTCTCAGATTGACCAAAGCAAGTAAAGAGGAGAGACTGGTTCATAGAAAGGCCAATGAGATCTATGGTATGACCTTTCCTACCTTTCCTCGGAGAGTCTGGGAGGAGATCGAGGACTGCAGGAAATCCTGGATCTGGGATGAAGCAATGAAACATGTGCATCCTGGGGCTAACCAGCCTGTAAAGAATAGACTGTTCCACGAAAAGTATACACAGTGGAAGAGAGGCAGGACACTGTTTATGGACAGAGTGAGAATAGTGGATGGAGAGGGACGTGAAGTCTCCCACTGTGTGAGTTATGTTCGACCAGACAGGGTAATAATTCAAGCCCCTGACCCCCGGTACTATTGGCCTCAGTGCAAGGACCTCCCAGTAATTAAGCCCGTGCCTACAAAATGGAGAGCCGAGCAGTGGTAGTCAATACTGCCACACCAGACTGTGAAGTGCCCTTATTGATCCGCCAATATGAATAACCAAGGACGCAGGTGCTCCACATTCTTCAGTCTACAGTGCACTGTCCTGTTCAGCAACCATCTACTGGCCCACCAGATGACTTCAGATCCAGAGAGGACACCAGCCCAGCTGTTTCCTGTTCATCGCCTGGTAATCGGATGACATCGGACCAGCTGTTTTTCCTTTTGTTCCTGTTCTAAGGTTCCTTCTCCAGAGATGACTCTGTAACAGAGTAAACACACCAGAGGGTGTAGACAGAATGAGAAGGGACCTGCAGAAACTTGAAGAATGGTCAGGGGTTTGGCAGTTGAAATTCAATGCAAAGAAGTGTAAGATAATGCATATGGGGCACAAAAATCCTGGCACAATATATCAGTTGGGGGGTGAGGATATAGCATGCACCAAGCAGGAAAGGGATCTTGGGGTTATCATCTCTGATGACCTCAAGGTAGGGAAACAGTGTGACAAGGCAGCAGGTAAAGCAAATAGGATGCTGGGATGTATAGGTAGGGGCATCACCAGCAGGAAAAGGGAGGTCATAATTCCGCTATACAAGACACTAGTGAGGCCCCACCTGGAGTACAGTGTACAGTTCTGGAGACCATACCTATGTAAGGACATAGACAGAGTAGAGAAGGTTCAGAGGAGGACAACAAAGATGGTGCATGGATTGCATCACAAGTCCTATGAAGACAGGTTGAAGGAACTGAACAATGACTCCTGGAGGAGAGGAGGGAGAGGGGATATGATAGAGACATATAAGTATCTCACAGGGAGGAACAGGGTGCAGGAATACACTATTTTAAGTGAAAAGATGTTCCAGGACTAGAGGGCATGGGATGAAGTTGGAGGGAGGACGATTCAGAGGAAACATGAGGAAGAATTTCTTCACAGAACGGGTGGTGGACAAGTGGAACACCCTGCCAGAGGAAGTGGTGGGGGCTGAAACAATCACGGGATTTAAGAATGCATGGGATAGACATAAAGGAATTCTGGAGGTCAGGGGTAAGGGGCAACAGACTTCTAGGAAAACATAAACTGAACTTACAAGCTCAAATGGGCAGACTGGGTGGGCCATAGGCCCTTATCTGCCGACACTGTCTATGTATCTATGTATCTATGTATGACATCAGCCCAGCTGTTTCCAGATGTGCCCTCCTGGGTTCCCGGAAGATGTCCGCCCAGCTGTATCAGAAGAAATGCTGCCAGGGAGAGTCTTCGTCAGGGATAAGGTTGGTGCCGTTGGTATACTACAAATGGCTGGTAAGTCTGAAAAACCCTTTTTCTATCTTTATGACATTGCAGTACACACCCTACACTACAGACTTCAAAAATGTGTGAACTGTCCGCAAAGACTCTCCCCTTCGGGACTTTGGCCTTTTAGAACTGTGTGTCACGGGGCTCCGGCCCAGGAGAGACTCTTTATTGGACTAGCCTTCGGGCCTTGTGGTCACTAGTTGGGACTTTTAGGGCACTCCATCCCCCCCAAATGTGTATTTTAAACAATGTCATTATTGTACTCTAATGTAAATACTGTGTTTTCTACCTTTTTTCTAAAAAATCTTATTTGGGATTGTTCAGTGTTTTTTTTGTATGGTAGGGGTTGTTGTTTTAGGTAGACTGTGTATGCAGATTAGGAGTGTGTTTTGTTTTGTCTTTTTCTTACAGGTGTTTCTGGGAAGACAGAAGAGAAGACAAGAAGAAGAGGAGGAGGGGCTCATTGGAGTTCCTCGTCAGTGCTTTATTGTGTAGAATTTAAAGTACTGTGTTGTTATTGCTATGGTTGTTACTGTGTTAACCCTTTTCCTTCCACAGGTGTGCTTGTGGGGGTAGGGAGAAAGTATTAATTGGTATTTTAATGGTTGTAGTTGCAGGTTGCCCAAGGTCGGGGAGGTCCCTGGGTTTTGATTTTGTTTGGGATATTATGTTAGAGGCAGATAGGTTTTCCCTAGAGGGTTAGGGGGGGATAGACAGGCTGTGGTCCTGAACGGCCGTAGGGACTGCAGTGCTGATCTATCAGGGCTATGCTCTGGATGGTTCTACCAGAGCCACTAGGTGTCCATAGTAAGTGGATAGAGTAGAGGCCGATATGTCAGCTACAGGCCTCTAGGCCCTTAGTGTTGCCTGCCTGTGCTTGCACATGGTAGGAGGGGGCCTGATCACCCCCCTCCGCAGGTAGCACATAGGGTGGGATGGCCTAAGGCCGGGTGCATAATGACTGGGGACAGTCATTTTCCTGGTCAAGGGCGAGTGTAACCCCCTTGTTACCCGGGGTTACTAGAATCCCAGTAAGACCTAGTGGTAGGCAGGGAAGGCAGCTTGTGAAACTCCAGTTAAATGAGTTTCACACTGTCTCACTCTGTTCTCAGTCACAGCTGAGACTTGAGAGATGACATCACCATAGAACTGTCGCAGCTGCATAAGCCACTTTGGAATTTGCAGCTCAGGGAGTGAGTTAGAACTTTGGGAGTTTCAAAGTCGGTCTTCTGTTTGTCTTAAAGCAAGAAGGAAGTCTACTGTTTTGTTTACAGGTAGAAGGAAGTGTGTTCCTGTTTACATTTTGAAAGTGGTGGAGACCACTGTCCAGGTCTCAGTGCCCCCTCCCTCTGGGGGGAAGGGAAGAAAAGTCCCTCTGTGGATTCCAGGGGCAACCCCCTAATGTTTCCACTACAGAAGAAAGCTGCCTGTTTACAGTTTCTGTTCTTGTATAACAGTGAAAGAAGTGGTACTTCGCCTGTGGGGCACCTGCAACGAAAGGGTGAGTGTTTTGCTCCATTTGAAGGCAAACAAATTGTTTCATCAGTCTGAAATATAAAGAAAGCTGGGATGTGGACTGCTATTTTGGGAGGACTATTTTACTAGGACAAACAAATAGAGCAGTCAAAAAGTCTAAAGTTTTAATGGATTTCAAGTAATGCTGTAGAGGGGGTGCTTCAGGTCATCCACCGTTTAATCTACATTTTCAAAGTTTAAGTTTCTGTTTGTCCAGAGAAATGGCCGGGTATGGGCTGTGGGAGCTGGAGGTGGGAACAGCCCCCATCTTTAGTAACCAGGTCCACCTCTACGGATTTCTACTGTGATTTGCTACTTGCCTCATGCACTTGGCCAGTGATGAGGTGGGTACCCAGACGTGGGTCGCAACTTGAAAATCTCTCTAGGAGTCGCAGACTCTAAGTGGTGTGGGGAGCCACAGGATGGGAAAATATACTCCTTGTTTGATGGGAGTCTCCATGTTTGATGGGAGTCTGATGGAAGTGAGAAAACAAATCTCTTTAGGAGTCACAGACTCTAAGTGGTATGGGGATCCACAGTTTGGGAATATACTCCTTGTTTGATGGGAGTCACTCCAAGTAAAGTTGGGTTCATTCTTCAAATGGACCGTCAGTCAAGTGGCCGGCAGGGGAGCCGGGCCAGTCGGGCTGTGTATCCAAAGCGCATGCAAGTCCGGGCTGAGTTCCTGGTAGGTCCAGAGCCAGACAATAGTAAAAATGTGTTCATTCTTCAAATGGACCGCCTTGTAGTCTCTATCTGCATATACAGTGAATGTAGCCCCTTGGGGGACCATCAATGCTTTGTCATGTTTCAGTTAGTTTTGAATAAAGCCACACTGAAAAATCCCAATCCTGGTTCTGGACATTACAGTTATTGCTTCTTGTATTTGGATTTACTTGGGTGTCCCTGTGCAGAGTAGCCAAACCTAGGTCCCTTGTGCCAGGTAACCTTATCCTCCCCGAACCCAGGTCCCCACCAGGTATTGCTGCCAATGCCAACAGCATGCCACCTGTCGTTTTAGTAAAAAGGCAGGGGTGAGGGGTTACATAAATGCTCAACATTCCTGGCTCTTTCCTGCCAGGCTATAAGTGACTACAAGTGGTCAGGAATACATTTTCTCTAACCTGAGTGATGCGGGTAAGCTTGCAAAAAATCTTAAAACTGAGCGCCACCAAGCTCTGGACTAAGATTCTTTAGAGCAGGAAAGCTGAACTGCTGGGACAGTATTTTATAGATTAGTGTGACTTTGGAGACCAGAAATTGAGACTTGAATTATAATGTTATGGTTACTGTTTTCTGCCAGCTAGCATATTGTTCGTGCTTTCGTTAAGCAGGGGTGATCGGTGTGGGGTGGTCCTATAGGAAAGTTATAATAATGTATTTCCACACATGCTTTAAGATGGTGGCTAACATGAGCACTGTTCACAGGGACTTGCCATCTTCTACATAGCTCTGGTTTACCACCATCCACGTTTGTCTCCTCATTCTTCCCCATGTCACAGTGTAAAGTTATTCTGGCACAAGAGTAGGTTAGTTTTTCCCCATTTCGCTGTCTCTCCCAGCTATGCTATTACTAGAAATTTAATATGGTCAAATGACTGCAATATTGTAACTTATGTTATCACTACATGATGTTAAACAAGATTCTTTTTGACTAGTATTTTGCTAACAGGTTCTTAGGTTTGGTAAAAAAGTTCCAGTTTTTCACATGTTACTGTCACTGGTGATTAATCAGTGCTGAACCATGATACAGATATGCTTTCGTTATTAGACGTACCTCAGGAGACCATAGCTTACATTGTAATGTCAGCGATATTAGAGGGGGCACTTTGTGCTATAATGCCATGTTTATGAAGTAAACAGACTTCTTTACTGGCCAGTGTTATGACCCCAGGACAATCCCATGGTGCAGTTCACCAACTGCGCTGCTGTTGGTATAAATGTCTTTTTTATTAGGTAACACTAATGTAACAGATGGAAGAGTGTCCTTAATGATCTATTGATTGACCGCTGGATAAGATTTAGACATGTGCTATCTCTTTGCTAGTGTTTATTGTATATTTTGTACAAACTTTAATAAATATAAAGTTAAAAAAAGAAAGGAAAGATGCACAGTGAAGAAGGCTGTGGGAAGAAGAGGTGGGGCTGATAGGTCAGAAGGGAGCAGTAGTGGGTATGAGAGGGGGCACTGGGGCAAAACAGCAGCAGGAAATGCAGAGAGTGTACAATCTGGCAAGAGAGGAGGTAGAAGCAACATCACAGATAACATCTGCATAATCAGACACCAGGAGCACCGTTGTGGTGACAATTTCCCAGCAGACTGGGAGTAGTAGGCAATCCTTGTTGCAATGGAAGGCACTGAATTTGGGGCAGAGCTTTCTGTGAATGGTGCTAATATTGGATGGAGAAGTCAAATCTTCCATCCAGCCACACACTGAGGTATTGGAAGTGGGGAACAACTTCAAGAGGAATGCCATCCATGGGCTTGGAATCACCTTTGACCATTATTTAAGTCACACTGAAACAATGCTTCCAGGGTAGAGACCAAGGCACTCAATGTGTATAGTCTCATCCACGTACATATGAACACACTAGTAAACTCAAGCTGCAGGGAGGTCATTAAGGAAGATAAAGAGCAAGAAGGGACATAGTATGGAACCTTGGGGAACTCCAGACTGAAATGGGAGGGGGGAACAACTGGGACAAGGAATCACCTACCTGGACCAGCTGGAGGTCTGAGAGGCAGGATCTGAACCAGCTGACAGCTGGGGCAGAAAGACCTGCACCTCTCAGCTTATTCAGAAGGAGTGAGCAGGGTACTATGTCAAAGGTCATTGCAAGGTCAATGAAGATGACAGCAGAGATGTGCTCCTTATCAGTCGTCCTATAGATGGAGTCAGTGAAACAAAAGAGTCAGAAAACAGTGGATTATTTTTATGAAAGCCAGATTGAACGCTGGCCCGGTGGCACTGAGGGTTGAGGTGCTGGACACCACACCTCATGCCATGCCGATGACCTGGGGTCAGGACCGACCTCAGGTGTCGGAGGGTCAGCCGGGGGGGAGGAGGATTAAGTTTCCCAGGGACTGCTCTACTTCGGAGGGGTGGGGAGGGACAATGGCTGCACTGGTTCCTGATGGTGGCTGGGGATCAGTGCATGCAGTGGTTTGCTGTGGGGTTGGCACGGGCTGACATCGGATGTACAGTGCATGGAAGTGTGCACGGCAGCATCATTGATCCATTGCATGCCCATGCTGTGGGGGGGGGGGACCAGTACACAAAACAATCCTCTGGTGTGCTAGATGATGTCTGGTCCCATCGGCACTGCACCGCTTTGACTCGGGATGCTCCTTCCAGATCCTGACCCCCTGCCGTCACAGTGGTGGGGTAAGTACCCGCCATGAAGCAACCTGTGAGAGGAACAGAGGATGGGGTACAGCACAAGCACTGGGAGTGGTGCGGCGCTGCAGGATCAGTTGGATAGAGGGAACCATAGGCAACACTCCTCCCAGCAGAGGAGGAAATAAAGAAAGAAAGAAAGAAAAAAAAAAGGAAAGCCAGACTGGAATGGTGAGAGGAAGGTAGTGGGGTGGAGGAAGTCATAAAATTGATAGTAGACAAGCTTCTCTTGCAGCATGGCAAAATCTGGGAGAAATGAGATAGGCTGAAAGTTACCAGGTGTAGTGGTATCACTGCCTTTGTCACCTGTATAGAGAGAGAACCTTGGCAAACTTCCAGCACTGTGGGACAGAGCATAGGTTAGAAATTAAAGAGCCACCGATGCCTCGAGAAGAACTTTGTAAAACATATTAGGAAACAAAGCAGCTTGTATTTCTCATTACCTCTGTATTACTTATTCACATTATGTTTTACTGAGGTCATATGCATGAAAACAGGATTACTGTTCCTTGAGGGTTCATCAGCTCCTATTGCTTCTTCCCAACTTGATGTCATAATACCCTGATTGTGATATCTCAGTTGTTCCCATGACAACAGACTGTAATGTCACAACAGAGCATTATAATTTTAAGTAGGGAATAAGCAGTAGAGGCAGACAAACTCTAAGAGATAAAGACAGATAAAGATCTCGTTTTAGTGGTAATTTCTTCAGTAATAAATAATGGAGAGGAGAAATCTGTAGAAGATATATGAAATGGAATCTGAATTGTGTCTAAATATTATATTTTCCAAAGTTCTTTCAAAGGCGTCAGCAGCTCTTTAAGAAGGTGGATGAGCATGATAGCAAAATATGGGGCAGAAAGATGGTGTAGTTTAGCATCCAACCCATCTGGGCTAAGAACTTTGGAGAGGTTGAGGGAGCAAATAGCCTGTCTGGTCTCTTGGTGAGAGATAGGAGAGAAGGTGAAGCAGTGGTCAGGTGAGGGTTGAGAGGAGGGATGCTGAGGCTGGAGGTGAGATGCAGAGGGTTGTGAAGGGGGGGGTGAGAGGCACAGATTGTGAGGAATTTGTAAGAATATGATGCCACTTGGAAAGGGGCAGAGATAGGGGAACAGTCTTTGAACAGGACAGGGGGATCAAAGAGGGGGTAAACACCTTCTAGAATTTGGTAGAAGTCTTACAATTTTATTGGTGGTTAGAGGCAAAATAGTTAGCTGTAGCTGCCCTGATGACCTTGGTGAAGGAATTTCTAAGTCTCCTATAGTTAAGGAGGTCTCCTGGGGAGTGGGACTATTTAAAACGAGGCCAGGCAGTGACCCACATCCTGCATACTTCAATGAGGCCAGCTGAGATCTAGGCAGGTGAGATCCACTCACACAGGACTTTCCAAGGGGAGCACGCTTGTCCCATATGTGCAAAAATTTAATGGAACAGGGAGAAGACCTCATCAATGTCTATGGCAATAAGCAGGGATGATCAGTCAGTGGGGGAAAGGTCAAGGAGGAGGAAATCTAGAGTAAGTGACTGGAATGACCTTGACCAGATACATTTTTTTTGGGGGGTAATTTTCCTGACACAGTAGTTCATACTGTGGTCACAGAAAGCATAAAGTAACATACCAGCAGTAATTGTCATGTGAGGGGGAGAGGAGAGGACACAGTCAAGAAGAAAATGATTAATGGAGTGGGGATTAAGTCACGTCAGCTCTATTATGATTTGTTAAAGATTAAGAGTCTCCAGTTTTTGGATTCTCAGTTTGGCCACAGGGGAGAGCCAATTAATGAGTGGTGGGGAGAGGTTGAAGGAGAAGGTTGTGCTGTACTACACTCTCTGTCTTGTGGAGGAAGGCAAAGATGCAGGGGAGCGTTTGCTAGTTCTTTATTTACAAAGGGTATACCACTCTTGCCTTAAACGTTTGCTCTCTTCCCAGAAAATCTTTTTTGCACCACCCTAGGGTACCTCCAAGAGATTTGTGTTTTTCTTTCCTGCAGGTGCGAAGTCATTGAGAAATGGTGGATGGAGGATGAAGCAAGGAATGAATGAATGAATGAATAAAGAATAAAGAAGGCCTGCATGGGGTCAGTGGGAACAGAATGCAGGTGATGGAAAGTCGTTCAGGCCGACTGGAGCAATGCTCAGAGGAGGTTACCCCTTCTGAAAAAGTTTTGTGCTTCAACCTCTAACTTTCTTGAATTTTTGAATTTCTCAACTGAGAATCCCTAAAACAATTTGAGATAGCTGAAAATGCTGAGAGCACTGGAAAAGTCAAACTGTGATGCATGGACACACATGTTTGTATAATGTGGATGTTTTGTAAGTTTGAGCCTGGAGATTAGCTACTGTAACCTAGAAGTGACTAAAGAAAGCTTCTTGGAATTTAAAAAAAAGCTTCCTAAACTGGTTTCTCAAGTTATGTTTATGTTGATAAGTTTTAGTGTTTTTACTCTTTTTTTGTAGCAAACTGCAAGGTTATAGCCCAAGGTCCAGTGACAGCACATAAAACGCTGTAAATATGGGTCCATATTTATTTTATTTGCTTTCGAAGTTTCTGAGATCACATTGTGCGGCCACAGAATTTTCTTTTAGTCATTTATCTTTTATGACTGTTTTTTTATCTTTATTGTACAAAAGAAGGGAATCTTGTCCTTGAGCGCTCAGGGGTTAAAATTCAGATGTTAGCTTGGATTGGATTGGGATCCGAGATTAATTTGCAAACTGTCATCAAATAATAGCTAGTATATTACCTACTTAGTATTTTCTATCTAGTTGGTTATTAAATATACATTGTTACTGCTATCCTTGTCCCATTTTGTCCTACTCATAACACTGGTTTATCGTAATTAATTAATTAATCAATTGGTTGACAAATTGACTAAACTG
The DNA here is from genome assembly GCA_016271365.2 of Neoceratodus forsteri. Taxonomy (NCBI): domain Eukaryota; kingdom Metazoa; phylum Chordata; order Ceratodontiformes; family Ceratodontidae; genus Neoceratodus; species Neoceratodus forsteri. Next base: position 495,232,797 of record CM028138.1, read on the forward strand.
ATCACATATGCATGCTCTCACATTAGCACGTGCAGTTTTATTTTTGTTCTTTTGGTGCTAATTCCCAGTACATATATAGTTTCAACATTTTAAGTTACCCTCAGAAAGCTTTGAGACTGTTCATGGTATACTGTATTCTCCCTGAGCTCGGTAACTACAGAGTTCTTAGCTGTAGGCAGCATTAAACTTGATGGAATATTGAGAGTGTTTATAAAAACTGTTTTATTTTCACAAACAAGACAAAGTTAAAATTGAGCTATTTATAAGGCACCTTGCAATAGGTTAAAAACTGCCGATTTGCAATAAGTGCATTGAATGAGGTAGACGGTTGTTTAAAGAAGTTATGTACCACCTTTAGAATTTATTGCGGTTAAAATTTTTTATTTTAAGCAACTGCCTGCTTTTGTCTGCTATTTTTGATCAACTAGTGGTTAGTGGCTCAGTACCCTGTTAGTAACCCTGCATTCTAGAAGTGAATTAACCTTGACAGCCCATGAGCACTTGGAAACATTTGGAAGCGTTTATGTATGGCAGGGTACAGTTGAGCATAGCTGAGCCCTATGTGTTTAGATCCAATTTTGACATCAGAAAGTTTTCATATTATATTTTTTCTTTAATACTTCTATATATTAATACTTTTAGGTATGTGAACCCATGGAGGCTTATTATATTTAGAAATATTTTTAAGGGGCTATTTGGACACACCAAAGAGCAGTTTGTAATTAGTGATTGATTTGTCTTCTTTTTTTTGACACTCGATTTCAATAGAATTATTCATAGTTCTTTTTAGTTAGCTTGATGTGATTGAGACAGGTCATACCTGTCCCTTTAAAAGTAAACTGAGCATATTTAAGCTTATTTTTAAATATTTTAAGTATATTTTACAGTGTTTCTTGGTTGAATAGTTAGTATTTAGTCTTTGTGTTATTTTGAATTTTAGTGGATGACGCCTTCAGTAATAGACTGTGTATGCACTTCAAGTTGTCCTGGGTGCTGATGAGAAGGTTTATAGCCCAAAGAACAATTACGGAGCAGAGGACAGTTGGGTCTTTATTTTATACATCTATTGTGGATTTATATTGTGCTGGCTGGGTAAGGGATAAGCTTCTCGTCATTCAAGATATCGAGATATTAAACTATGAAAACATCCAGCTTTTGTTTTGAGCCCTCTGGGAACTACAGTGATTATTCAAGGGTCAGAGAAGTACTATTTTAATTATCTTGTTAATTTATTAAAAGTGACCCAACGAAAGAAGGCTCCACTAAGAAACACAGAAACATAGAATTTGATGGCAGATAAGGACCGCTTAGCCCACCTAGTCTGCCCATTTCCCTACCTAACGGATAAGCTGCAGATCCTAGTTAACCAACAGCCTACCCCTCACTAGAATTGCCTTATGTCTGTCCCATGCATTCTTGAATTCCACCACTGTTTTTGACTCTACGACCTCCTCAGGAAGGCTGTTCCATGTATCCACAACCCTCTCTGTGAAGAAATACTTCCTCACATTACCTCTGAGCTGTCCCCCCTCTATCTTCAAATTGTGCCTCCTTGTTTTTGCACATCTCTTTTTCTGAAAGATGCTACCCTCTTGGACTTTGTTGATTCCCTTGAGGTATTTGAAAGTTTCTATCATGTCCCCTCTCCCTCCTTTCCTTGAGACTATACATCTTTAGTTCCTTTAGTCTTTCTTCATATGTCTTCTGATGCAGACCCTGCATCATTTGGTTCCCTCCTCTGGACAGCCTCCACCCTGTCTATGTCTTTGTGGAGATGGGGTCTCCAGGACTCACACAGTACTCCAGATGTGGTCTTACCAACTGTCTGTACAGAGGGCCAACAACTTCTGTTTTCTACTGCATGCCTCTCCCTATGAATCCCAGTATCCCCCCAGCCCTCCTTACTGCCTTCTCACATTGCTGGCCCACCTTTAGGTTATCTGATATGACTACCCCAGGTCCCTTTCCATTTTTTGTTGTTAGTATCTCACCCCCCATTGTGTACTCTTCCCCTGGGTTTTTGTTTCCCAGGTGCAATACTTTGCACTTCTTTGCATTGAATCTAAGCTGCCATACAGTTGACCATTCCTCCAACCTTGCCAAGTCCCTTTTCATCCTTTCCACCCCACCTTGAGTATCAACTGTTTTGCAGATCTTTGTGTCATCTGCAAAGAGACATACTTTCCCTTCCAGTCCCTCTGCAATGTCACTTATAAAGACATTAAAAAGGACCGGCCCCAGTACTGAACCCTGCGGTACCCCACCAGTAACCCTCCTTTCTTCACTGTGGACTCCATTTACTATTACCCACTTTGTCCTGTTGTCCAATCAGTGTTTTACCCAGGCTACCACCCTGGGACCCACTCCCAGGCTGGCTAATTTGATTATTAATCTTTTGTGCGGAACTGTGTCAAATGCCTTGCTAAAGTCTATAGGAAACTATAGGAGATTGGACATCAGACATTGGACTGTGGATATTGGACATTTTGTTAAACTGTATTATAAAGTTTGGGTTTCCAATAGCCTTCCAGATTTAATTAGTGATAATAATAATTACATACTAGCGTAGGAGTATATCTACTTATTATAACATACATATTATTTACAGGTGTTTAATTTTTGTTTAAGTGTGTGATTGTTTGTTTGAAACTGACTTTTAGAAATCTTAGGATTGATGTTAGGGGGTTGATATATATTATACTCTGTTTAAACCTGGCCTACTTATTTAGGCTATTTATCTATTTAATTAGGCTATTTTTGGTAACTACTGGTCATACTTAAATCTGTTTTTCTATTAATTTGCAACTAGGTTGTTTAAAAATGGTAAATACACATGTAACCCAGGGCCGATATGCCGTTTGTATCTGACAGCAATACCAGGTGGGCTGGGTTCGGGGAGGAATAGGTCACTCGGCACAAAGACTAGGTTTGGCTACTCTGCACAGGGGCACCCAAGTAACTCTGAACACAGGAAGCAATAACTGTAATGTCCAATACCAGAAGTGGGCTTCTAAAGTGTGGCTTTTTATTCACATTCAAACAGAATAAACAAAGCATAGATGGACCCCCATGGGGCTACACTCCTGGTAATGCAGATTAAAAGAAACAAGAACACTTCCTCAAAACTTTAGCCCTCAGGCTCTGAACCCACTGGGCACACAGCCCAGACTTGTATACTGTTCTGGGTTTTCCCTGGCTCGGCTCCCTTGCCAGCCACTTAGACACCTTCCATACTTCATGGAAACATTTTCTGGTGGCTCCCTAAACCACCTAAGAGCACCTCAGCTCCATCAAGGAATTCTTCCTTTCAATCCCACATCTGGGTACTTTCCTCAGGCACTGGCCAAGTACCTGAGAGAAAGTAAAAGGTGTCTCAGAGCAAATCCGTAGAGGTGAATTTGGTTACTACTGATAGGGGGTCTCCCATCTCTCGCTCCCACAATTCATACCCGGCCATTTCTCTGGACAGTAAACACCTCATCCTGTAAAGCCTTGCAATGTAGATTCTTGCTAAATGTATTTCACATTCCATCTACTTGTCTTGCTTCCCATTTGTGCTGGACTTGAACATACTTTTAAGTGGCATCGTCCATTACTCTAGACCCCCCACTGAGTTAAGCAGTCCAATCTCCAATTTTCTTCACTCTTTGTGCTGGACTTGAACATACTTGAATTAAGTGGCAATGTCCATTACTTTAGACCTCCCACAGATTAAGCAGTCCAATCCCTACTTTCCAACTGTACTTGGCTGTCTTTTCCTGACCCCACAATAACAGTCCCTTTAGTTTCCTTCTGTTTAGGTGAAAAACACTTGGCCCTTTTTCAGAGCGAACTCACCTTTGGTTGCAGGTGCCCCTGGCCATTTCCTCCACAAGGAATTTCTCTCTCAGAGCTACTGGTGCCTCAGCACAACTTGAACAGGCAGCTTCTTTCCCTTAGCTGGACCCAGGGGGATTGCCCCTGGAAAACAGGCAAAAACCTTCCCCCTATCCCCTCAGGGATGGGTCTCTTGAACCATTGAAAGCGGTCTCTGCCACTTCAGTTACCAGTTCCTGTGTTCCTCTTCAGGTGGAAACACACACCTTCCAAAAGTAGCTCTAAAACAGAGCTTAAAGCTCTGAGAGCCTGCACACACTCAGCTGTACTACTGTCTCTCACTCAGACTGCACACAGACTGAATTCAAAATCACAAACGTTCTACACTAACCTCCAACTGCAACATTCCAGTGTGGCTTATGCAGCTCTGAAAGTTCTATAATGATGTCATCCTCAGTCTCAGCTGAGACTGAGAACAGAGTGAGACAGTGTGAAATCCATTTAACTGGAGTTTCACAAGCTGCCTTCCTGCCTACCACTAGGTCTTACTGGGATTCTAGTAACCCCTGTAACAGAGGTTACACTCTCCCTGGGCAGAAAATGACTATCACAGTCATTAATCACCAACTTAGGTGGTCGCCCCATGTGTTGACTACGGGGAGGTAGCTACCTTCTCCCCTACCATGTGCCAGCACAGGCAGACAACACTAAGGGCCTAGAGGCCTTTGGCTGATGCATCAGCCTCTACTCTACCCACTGACTATGGGTACCTAGTGGCTCCGGTAGAACTACCCAGAGCATAGCCCTAATAGATCAGCACTGCGGCCCCATGGCCATTCAGGACCACAGCCTGTCTATCCCCACCTGTCTGCCTGTAACTCAAATCCCAAAACAGAACAAACAGGGGACCTCCCCGACCCTGGACACCATGCAACCATATACCAGAAGCTAATACCATACCATTGCGTTACTCCCACATCCCCAACAACCATACCTGTGGAAGAAAAAGGTTACACACAGTAACAACAACAACAACATTACTTTAAATACTACACTCTAAAGTACTAGTGAGGAACTCCGATAAGTCTCTCCTCCTCTTCTTGTCTTCTCTTCTATCTTCTTCAGGAACACCTGCAAGAAAAAAGAAAGACAACACACACTCCTAATCTGCATACACAGTCTATCTAAACCCCATCCATCAAAACACTGGAGAATCCCAAAAAGATTTTTTTTTTTTTTTAGAAAAGGTAGAAAAACAGTATAAACATTAAAAAACAGTAGAAAACAATGACATTATTTACAATACACATATTTCGGGGATGGAGTGCCCTAAAAGTCCCATCTAGTGACTACAGTGCCCGAAGGCTAGTCCATTAAAGAGTCTCTCCTGGGCCAGAGCCCGGTGAAACACAGTTCTAGCAGGCCAAAGTCCCGAAGGAGAGAGTCTTGGAGGACAGTTCAAACATCTGGAGTCTGCTAGTGTAGGATGTGTACTGCAATGTCATGAGAATAGAAAAGTCTGGACTTACCAGTCCCTTGTAGAACGACAACGGCGCCAACCTGGTCCTCAGCCGAAGACTCTCCCTGGCAGTATTCTTCCGATACAGCTGGGCGGACATCTTCTGGGAACGACAGGAGGGCACATCTGGAAACTGCTGGGGTGATGTCATCTCTGGAGATGGAACCTTGGAACAGGAACAAAAAGGAAAACAGCTGGTCTGACATCATCCGGTTACCAGGTGATGAATCAGGAAACAGCTGGGCTGGTGTCCTCTCTGTATTTGAAGTCATCTGGTGGGCTAGTTGATAGATTCTGGAAAATCAGTACACTATAGAACTGATGAATGTGGGGCACCTGAGTCCTGGACATCCATACTGGCGGAACAACAAAGGCACTGCAATGGCTGGAGTGGCAGCACTGGCTACCACTGCTCTGCTTTCCATTTGGTAGGCATGGGCACATTCGAAGGGAGGTCTTTGCATTGTGGTCAATAGCACAACGGGTCAGGTGCTTGAATTATTACCCTGTCTGGGTGCACATAATTCACACTATGAAAGGTTTCATGTCCCTCTCCATCCACTATTCGAACAGTGTCCATTAACAGTGTCCTGCCTCTTTTCCATTGGCTGTATTTGTCATGAAACATTCTGTTCCTGACATGCTTGTTTGCACCAGGATGCACACATTTCATTGCTTCTGCCCAAATCCAGGATTTCCTGTTGTTCTCAATCTCCTCCCAGATTCTTCTAGGAAAGGTAGGAAAGGACATCCCATAGATTTCATTCGCCTTCCTATGAACCAGTCTCTCCTCTTTACTAGCTTTGGTCAACTTGAGACCTCTGGCATGGCTTGGGGGCAGCCAGTCCTGGTTCTGCCAGCTACGCATTTTCAAAGACACAAAAAATGGATCCCTGACTTCTTCTTTCATAGCCAGGGCAGTGGAATCACCAGTCTCTTCCATGCATTTCTCTGAGGCAAGAGCTTGAGGCTGTGTACCAGTTCCTTTTTCACAAGGCCACATAGGCTCCCCCTCTTCTTCTTCCTCACTGAGAATCTGTGCCCAGGAGTGAGCAGTCGTCCTCACTCTTGAGACTATTCACTTTTCGCTGGGCGTGGAGGTCGAAACCTCCCATTCAAAGACCTCCCTCATCTCGTCTTCTCCTATGAGACTTGGGGCTAGGCCCCCCTCTCCAAGGGTCTACTGATGCTCTTCCTGAATTATCTCTCTGCAATCCAGAATCCAAAACATCAGCACATTGTTCTGTCTGTAAATCTGCACCCTCTAGCTTTGTGCCACACTCCCCCGAGGGGCCTTCTCCAACAGGCTCCACCTGGTGCTGTGTGCTGCCAACTGCAGATTCTTGAACTTTTGTCCATGTGGGAGCTAAACGAATCTTGGGCGCTTTAAATAAACCATATTTCTCTAGGCACCCAGAACAGTGAGGTACCATGAAGACGTCCCTTCCAGCATTTAAGCACATTAAACATACTTGCACTGGATATCCAGGAATCGCCACATGAGGAGGCAGTCATCCTCCGTAGTAACATCTCTCAATGTCCCTTAACTTGTTTACTTCTACTGCTACCACAGTCCGGGCATGATCCAGTTAGCGGGCTGGTCCTGAGGCCATGACTGCAAAGAAAAACAAACAAATGCTCACTGGTATTGAAAGTCCCACATCACTGAACACTTTCTTTCACTTTCAAAATGGCTCCTCTGCTGCTGTGTTTACATTACTACCCCACCCTGTAATGTCAACGGCAGCACTCCTACGCATCAACATTCTGAAATTGGGTCAAGCCACTGCGCATCTGATTTACACACTCTACTGATAACGTTGCTCAAACTCCACAAACTTGCACTGTTCTTTTTCCTAGCACATTTATATGATTTACCACGGATTTTTCACTTGCTGAAGACATTGCTCTAGCTCACAGTCCCTTAAAGCCTCAGTATTTCAAGCACAGGATTGCCTGTAACTCTTGCTGCATATTTGATACAACTCACAGTCTCTCTCATGGACTTGAAACATACACTGACGCTGAACCCATAACTATGCTCACAGTTGATGGCTTAAAAGGCTTGCTTTTGCTGGTAAACTTAACACAGTCTTTGATTGCAAAGCGACAACACTGCTACACACAGATTTAGCTGGCTTTTGGCAAAAATCACTTGTTTGAGCAATTATTTCTGTTGGTACTCACTGTTCTCAGTAGCTGTTTGCTGCGATGGAAAACAGCCTGCAGCCAGTCTTGGAGGCCTCTGAACAGAAGCGGGTTGGCAGTCCTGCCTATCATCCCTCTGAACACCACACTCACAGTCCAGTTGATCGAGATGCAGGTTGAACCCGAATTTAGACAGAAAAATCAGTTTTTTACTCTTTTTACAGTGCTTTCAGTCACCGCGATGCTCCTCCTGTAAGCCAGTAAGCACACTCCACTCACACTCCCTCTCGAATGCTGGGCAGTCACTGTAGAGCTGGCTTGAGGGCGGGACTGATTGCAGTCTCACCAATCACACGACGCCATGCAAATGAGCCTCTTTCCTCTCGAGTGCTCTTCTCCTCATGGCAATCGTCGAGCAGGCAAATTTAAACCGCAAAACCACACTTTTTTTTTTCTCGACTGATCCACGGCGGGAGCCCATTTCAACCATTTTTCATGCCCATTAACACAACAATTCTCTCAATTTACTCAGAAAGCATTTCCAACATCCAGGGCACAATTTTCCTTTTGCTACCCCTAGTTTTCCACACTTTTCTTTGTCACAACAGTTTTAAAAAAGCTGGCAAACGCTGTAAATTTTGATGCAGGACAAGGGCATGCTCGCTCAGGCTTTACTGCTCCTTGGTAAACAGTTGGCATTTTAACAGCAGCACATAGACAACAGCACACAGTGGCACATTAGTTAACCTTGCTTCAGATTTTTGGGCTACCCACTGCCAGATAACCAAAATGCTAGCCCTCTGCCCGAGCACCTTTCTTGCATTCCTCCCTAGGTTCCAAACCCAAATCCTCAGTGGTGCCTCCATTTTTGTAACCCAGGGCTGGTATGCCATTTGTATCTGACAGCAATACCAGTTGGGCTGGGTTCGGGGAGGAATAGGTCACTCGGCACAAAGGCTAGGTTTGGCTACTCTGCACAAGACACCCAAGTAACTCCGAACACAGGAAGCAATAACTGTAATGTCCAGTACCAGAAGTGGGATTCTAAAGTGCGGCTTTTTATTCACATCCAAACAGAATAAACAAAGCATAGATGGACTCCCACGGGGCTTCACTTCTGGTAATGCAGATTAAAAGAAACAAGAACACTTCCTCAAAACTTTAGCCCACAGGCTCTGAACCCACTGGGCACACAGCCCGGACTTGCACACTGCTTTGGGTTACACGAGCCCCGAACTTGTACACTGTTCTGGGTTTTCCTTGGCTCGCCCTTGCCAGCCATTGGACACCTTCCATACTTCATGGAAACATTTTCTGGTGGCTCCCTAAACCACCTAAGAGCACCTTGGCTCCATCAGGGAATTCTTCCTTTCAATCCCACATCTGGGTACTTTCTTCAGGCGCTGGCCAAGTACCTGAGAGAAAATAAAAGGTGTCTCAGAGCAAATCTGTAGAGGTGAATTTGGTCACTACTGATGGGGGGGTTTCCCACCTCTCACTCCCACAATTCATACCCGGCCATTTCTCTGGACAGTAAACACCTCATCCTGTAAAGCCTTACAATGTACATTCTTGCTAAATGTATTTCACATTCCATCTACTTGTCTTGCTTTCCATTTATGCTGGACTTGAATGTACTTTTAAGTGGCATTGCCCATTACTGTAGACCCCCCACTGAGTTAAGCAGTCCAATCCCCAATTTCCTTCACTCTTTGTGCTGGACTTAAACATACTTGAATTAAGTGGCAATGTCCATTACTCTAGACCTCCCATAGATTTAGCAGTCCAATCCCCACTTTCCAGCTGTACTTGGCTGTCTTTTCCTGGCCCCACAGTAACAGTCCCTTTAGTTTCCTTCCGTTCAGGTGAAAAACACTTGGTCCTTTTTCAGAGCGAACTCACCCTTTGGTTGCAGGTGCCCCACAGGCATTTCCTTCACAAGGAATTTCTCTCTCAGAGCTACTGGTGCCTCAGCACAACTTGAACAGGCCGCTTCTTTTCCTTAGCTGGACCCAGGGGGGTTGCCCCTGGAAAACAGACAAAAACCTTCCCCCCATCCCCTCAGGGATGGGTCTCTTGAACCATTGAAAGTGGTCTCCACCACTTTAATTACTAGTTCCTGTGTTCCTCTTCAGGTGGAAACACACACCTTCCAAAAGTAGCTCTAAAACAGAGTTTAAAGCGCTGAGAGCCTGCACACACTCAGCTGTACTACTGTCTCTCACTCAGACTGCACACAGACTGAATTCAAAATCACAAACGTTCTACACTAACCTCCAACTGCAACATTCCAGTGTGGCTTATGCAGCTGCAAAAGTTCTATAATGATGTCATCCCTCAGTCTCAGCTGAGACTGAGAACAGAGTGAGACAGTGTGAAATCCATTTAACTGGAGTTTCACAAGTTGCCTTCCCTGCCTACCACTAGGTCTAACTGGGATTCTAGTAACCCTGGGTAACAGGGGGGTTACACACAAAGTGCTTTATTAGTCCCTCTTACGCAGAGGCCCAAAAGGAAAATGAATGGCAAATTGAAAAAGAACCCAGAGGAGAGAGGGATGATACAGGAGATCAAAATAAGCAGAGTAATTATAGGGAAAGATAAGAATTTCCAACTCGAAAGTTTTCAACCTAAAATCACATCTTTTTTCCAGAGGTCTCCTCAAATTAATGGAGATAGTTCAACACCTGTTACCCCAAAATCATGTTATATTATTGAGGAGATCTCGGGAAAAGATAAACAAGAGAATGTGGAGGAAGGGAATTTTCTTTCCCCAGTTTTAAATAAAACTAACAAACAAATGATTACATTGGAACAATATAGCCCCAATAGTTGCAGTGAGGAATCTATAAGTTCAGTGGAGACCGATGTACAGCCTTTGCTGGCGGCTGTTTCATTTGACCCTGATTTCTCCTCCTCCGATGAAATAGATGTACCATTGGATTCCTTGATTGAGTCTCACTTTAGTGTTTCTACAGATGTGGATTCAAGAGGACGGTTATTTGAAAATTCATTTAAAGCACCTAAAACTATGAAAAATGGCCCAAGGGCTAGCAAAAGTTGTACAGTGGAGAGAGGTGTGAAGAATATAGAGCAAGGGTTATTAAAGAAAACTATGATCAAGGAAAGTAATATACAGAGTGCTAGTAAAACACTAAAAGAACTGGAAGAAACCCTCCAAAATTTGAAAAAGTTGGTTACAATTAATGATTCTTTGGATACTTTGTCACCCCAGTTACAATTCTCTCTTTCCCCGGAGAAGTCAATAGAGGGGCAGGGTATCAATCCAAGGTTGGAATCTCTGGAGAAGCTTAATATAGCTCTCAGGGATTTAACTTTGGATCCATCATTGTCCTCAGAACTGTTAAAAGCAAGTAACAACCAGTATACGGCAAATGTCATATTATTGGAAAATCTATGGACATTAAAAGGGGAAAACGAGAATTGGAGAGGTGAAGTTGCTTATAATAACAAGTTCATTTGGGATATTCTTAATAAGAATCAAGGTATGGGCAATAAATTAGGAGATGTTGCCTGCTAAAACACAACAGAAAGCAAATAAAGCAAATCAAGTTAATCTTCCCCCATCTTTTCAAAAGAGAGTTGACACTATTTTAGAATTAGAAGAACAAGTTCCAAATAACAGTAAAGGAAATAAAGGAAAGAATCAATCAAAGAATTCTACAAAGGGGGAAGTATTGCTAAGAATAAAAGAAGGAATAAGGCTAAAAATCACATACATGGGACTGATGAGAACAGGAGGAGTATGGTTCCTAATGAACCACTAGTAATGAATCTGGTTACAGACTCTCCCCAAACACAAAAAGACACCAGTATTAGTAGTCCTTCATCTTGTATTAGGGGGCAAAAGGATACAAAGGAGGTGGAAAGAGGGGAAACCATGGATAATAATTTGGAGCCACAATCAGATAAGCCACAAGGGCTGAAACAAGAATTCAATCAATTTTCATCAATAACAGACAAAGCCCCAGGGGAAGAATATCTAATAGAAATGTATGGAATTCACAGTCTGGGATGTGAAACACGATGTAGGTTGACAGATTGGGTATTAAACCTATTACATTTAAAAGAACAATCTAGGGAAATGTTTGCCATGAGACCTCCAAACCAAGACTACCAAAATTGTGTTTTGTTGTACTGTCAAACTAATGGTACAGCCCAAAGAATTTGGAATCAAGAAAGAATTTTGCATGAGAAAGATATCTATATGCACCCCCCCAGCTGGTTCCAATCTGTACTCTAAATTGCAAACAGAGCCCAGCCCAATTTAAAGGGAAAAAAGGCAGAAGTAAATATGGATAATGATTATTACCAAAGTAATTGAAGAACAAAATAAGAAAAGGTCAAATATCTGGGAAACTAAGACTTTATCACTTTTTGGATGGGAAATTGAGAAAAATCAACCGATAGGTCTCACCAAAAGACATATAGCGGATTTTCTCTCCTTTGTATTATGTATGAACATTAATAGAAGTTCAATAAAATATATCCATATACACTGCAAAATACCCACCAACTGATATAACCTTCAACTCATCTCAGATGGCAGCTTTGGTACTCCAGGCCTCATGTGCTTTAGATGAGCATGCAGTTTACCTAACTAATATAGAGTCAGTTTTTGGAGTGGAGGTGCAAAATAAAAATTAAAAAATATGTATGAGTGAGATCACAACTATAAAAACAAACAATAGATTTTCTACATTAGAACATCTAAAAATAGATTGGCATACAGGAATCAAAATAAGGGACCAAAAACTAGTTTTCTTAACATGGAATATTGAAGGACTAAGCTCTAAGTTGGCAGATCAGGAATTAAAACAGTTTTTTTTATGACAACAGACATAATATGTTTACAAGAGATCTGTATGTTGGATGATGATCCCCCTTTATTACCAGGATATTCAAATTTTGTTATTCCAGCAACAAAGCAGAATAAAAATGGAAGGCCAAAGGCAGGGCTGATTATGTTTATAAAAACTGCTCTTAACTGTTTAACAATGGAGATAACGGTCCACCTAGAGAACTGTCAAATACTGAAGATCATGAATAAAGGGATAACGCTTATTCTAGTTAATATCTATAACTTGCCCAAAAGGAAAAACAGTAGATGCAATTATTGGACTAGGTTTAAAATAATGTTGGAAGAAATCTTAAATACATGAGCAATATGCAATTATAATACAAGGGGATTTCAACGCTAGAGGTTCTCAAATCACCTCAAAAGGAAGTAATGATGGTGATTATTTAGAAGGGATAAATATTATTAATAAAAATCTTTCCTGTAAAAGGAAATCACGTGATCTTATTAGTAACCAAAGTGGGAAACTGCTTTCAGACATTATGAATGACCAAAAATGTTGCCTCTACAATGGAAGAACGCCTGGGGATATTGAGGGCAACTACACTTATATAGGCCCTTTAGGCTCATCTTGTATTGATTTGGTCTGTGGTAATATGGAGGCTTCAGTTGCCATTCGAGACTTAGAAATTATAATAAGATCTGAGTCAGCTCATTTACCTGTATTGACATCATGGCATTGGGGATATTTAGCCCCCAATTAAAATACTTCATCAGATATGCAAGGATTAAAGATAATAAATGTCAAGAGAATATGATAACAAGAATTGGAAATTATGAACATTTGAAGAAATATTAAATGCAGAACATTTACTACATCTGAAGAATAACTTATTTGAGAAGAACTTTCAAGAGATTATGAGAATATGGAATGACATCAGTTTATATATAAAATCACTTTTTTATACAGCTTCATTGTATAAAAAGGGGAAAAACACATGGTTTAACCACAATTGTATTAAAGCCAAAAGAACATTAAATGGTTTAATTAGGAAGAAGAAAAAATTAGGTGTAAAAGATATTCATAAAACAGTAAATAAAGCTAGGAAAGATTATAAGAAAGTATTAGAATTGGAAAGAACTAAGCACCACGCAGTTGTGTGGGAAAAATTAAGGAAAGCAATAATAAAGAATGACATTAAACAATTTTGGACTCTGATTAGTAAGGGTTATGACAAATATGCAAATAAGATTGAGGCAGCTATTACGCCATTAAATTGGGAAGCCCATTTCAAACATTTATATTTTTCCAAAGAGGAACAAGATAAAAAGTTTATTAGTAAAAATTATAGGTAATAACTTTCCCTATAGCATTTTACATAAGTAAAGATGAAATTACAAAAGCTTTTGATAAAGTATCCTAAAACAAAGCCCCAGGACCTGATAGAATTCTGGCAGACATTTATAAATCATTCGAATATTGGTGGACTCCTGTTCTATATATATTTTATAATCACTATATACAGGAACAATGTTTCCCCAATTCATGGAAGGGGAGTATAATTTGTCCCATCTTTAAAAAAGGAAACATAAATGATCCAGCCATGTACAGGCCTACAAGCCTTCTTGTTGTGTCACAGAAGATCTTTTGTAGAATAATATTAGATCATTTACAACAGTGGGCTGATAATAATTTGATTTCCGGAACCCAAAATGGTTTCAGAAAGAATTGTTCAACAATACAACATTGCTTTGTTTTAAATCATCTCATAAGAAAATACGTGACAATTAAAAAATCAAAACTTTTTTGTTGTTTCATTGATCTAAGAACAACTTTTGACTCTATAAGCAGAAAGTTACTATGGGACAAGTTGGAAAAGTATAGTATCCCTAGTGAATTATTAAATATATTAATAAGGCTTCATGAGAGTACATGGTTGAAAGTTAAGTATGATCAGGAGGGGAATCTAACACCCAAAATTAATAAAAATTTAGGAGTCCACCAGGGTTGCCTGACAGCCTCATTTTTGTTTAACATCTATATAAACTTGATTCTCAAGTCTATGGACAATCCCGAATTATATTCACCCAAAATAGGTCAGTATCCAGTGACTTTATTAGCGTCTGCAGATGATATAGTTCTGATTTCAACTTCTCTGCTGGGCCTCCAAAGAAAAGTTACTCATTTTTTGGACCTTTGCAGGAAAGATAAATTGGTTATAAATATGGGGAAAAATGAACATGGTGGTCTTTGGGAAGAGGTCCAATAAACAATATACCCTACATATTGATAGAATTAAGGTACATATCACAATATTCTTTGACTATCTAGGGTTAAGATTTGCAAATAATTTACAATGGACTTTACATATTAAACTTATGTTATAGAAACTAAAGACATCTTTTATGGCATTTAAAAAAATTCATAGGAGATTGGGACAATCTTCCATATTAGGTTTAATTGCAGTAATTAATGCTAAGATAAAGGCTGGAATGTTATACGCTATGGAAATTTGGACTCCATCTAACATAAAATCTCTTCAAATAGAAATTAATAAAATATATATAGATATCTTTTGAAAGTTCAGCAATCGGTACTAGCAGAAATTTTAAGAAGCGAGTTGGAACAGTTACCATTAAGTATTTTGACCCTAGAGAAAAGAATTGTATTTATACTTTATTTTGCTCTTACAGATGAAAACCATCTTCCTCAGAGATGTTTGGAAGAGCAAATAATATATCATGGTATGGGTTTCACACCAAATATAATTAAAACCATACAGGATGATATTCTTCCCCTTGGGCTTGGAAATGTATCATATGAGATACATAGACTTTCTTTTTTTCAAATTAAACAGATGATAAAGACTAGATTAAGAAATATTGTGGTCCAACAAGCTATGACGAGAATAAGGAATTTGCGTCACTTTAATTGGTATAAAATAATAAAAAAGACCATAAGTTGGAGCCATATTTAACTATACTTAGAAATCCAGAGCAAAGAAGGGTGCTAACATGATATAGATTGGAGCTATATAAAGCAAAGTACATATTACTGGATCAAAAAAGATCAGGAATATGTGACTCCAACTTTAGCTGCCTTATGGGAGTAGCAGATGATCTTAAACATATACTATTACATTGTCCTCAATATGAAATAAAAAGAAGGAAATTGTTGGCCCCAATATTGGCTACCCTTGGTCCCTCCTCAGACCAATTGGTTAGTTATTTAATCAATAGTGAAGACTTGACTGTATTAGATATGTTGTACAGATACCTGAAATCTTTGAATTTATAATGATTCTCTTTGATTTTATGATCTTAAAGAGTCCTGATAAATGAGTATAGGTAATATACAGTATATTTATATTAGTTAGACAGCAAATTGATATTATGTTTGTAGTTTAGTTTATTTGTATGAAATGTATTTATGGAAAGTTTGTTATGACTATTGTTGAACAAATAAAACTTTTACCTACCTTACCAATTAATAATAAAGCCCCCCCAGAAAAATCAGTTCCCAGTCTGGGTCTCCAGAGCAACAGCTTGGTGCTCTAACCTCTAGTCTGTATGTCATGATCCCTTGGCCACAGTGAACTGCATGTGCGGTAGAATTGTGGCATCAGATCTCATTTCTGGTATCAAAATGCTGACTGCCTGGGCACTGGATCATTTCACCTTGGTCTATTATGGCACAGTGGAGCCCTGAATCAAACACCCCCTCTTACTGGACGGTGGTGTTCTAAACAGTAGGTATGCTGTAGGTATAACACATATGGAATACCCTATAAAGTTACCATTGGTGTCAGTGTCATGTTGTTATCAACAGCCAGTGACACAGTTGCCTCTCTTCGGCAGTAGAATAAGGGCCCAATGATAGGGATATGTGAGGTGCCCTGGACTTGTCAGGTCATGGCTGGGAATCACTGGCCACTGCGGGAGGATGGCACACCCATCCCACCCTACATGACCATCGCTCCTGACGGCAGTGGATATAGGGCCCATTCAGAAGCCTGTGGGTCATCATGCAGTAGGGACTTTCTAAGTACATGACATGTTCTAGCTATACTGATGTTGTCTGATTCCAGAGTTTCCTACTTAGGTATCCATGTACGCTGGCTTGTACTTGGTTACATGAGCTGCATCCATTGGTGTCTTACAGGTGGACAACATGGGCACTGGGTGTAGGCTCTAACATATGTGGAGAAGGCATACATGGTGCAGTGAATGAATTTGCATCTACTGATGTAATAAGTCCTTCCTTATAATAGGGTGATGTGTGTGTGACCAGAGGTTGGTCAATGGGGGATGATGTGATGTCTTGACATTCTCATTTGTGGGTGTAGTTGGTGTAGGAGGAGCTTAAGGTAGTATAACATAGGGTGTCCTCATGGTGCCAGCTAGTCTTAATCTTAGACCTAGGCTCATTTCAGGAGTGGTTTAGGAGGCCTTTGCAGTTGGAAGTGGAGGGAATGCTGAGGCTTTAGGGGTCCTTGTCTGGCAGGTGCCCTCTGGGGCAAAAGTGAGGGATTGACTGGGTCACCTGTGGCAGTAGTGCCAGTTGGGGGGGGAGCAGACACCACCACCAAGGTGCTGGGGGGCACTCTGTGTGTGCTCAGCAGGGTTAGGGACCCACCAGTGCCCACCAAGGGGCTGGGCTCAGGACTCGGGTCAGGGGCACAGGTGACACCCTGAAGCAAGCTCCCTCCTGGAAGCACAAATGTTATGCGCTCTCAGACCCTAAGTGTGGCACCGGGTCCTGGACATCTTGCTGAGGTGAGGGCATTACAGCCATCAAGTGGCACTCTGGAGGCACCTGGAGAGGGCTTTGGACACCCAAGATGGATCCCGACTGGTCGTGACTTGTGGGTACAGATTTGGGAGATTATCCATAGCTTGGGTACTTTGTAGTACCACCAGGAGGGTACTAGAACTCCAGAGGGATATCTTCAATGTCTTTTGGGCCCATAGCAGGTTGAGACTGAGACCACTGAGCACCCATGGAGATCATTGAAGCAGGTACTACAGGAGGCAGCAGGAATAATGTAAGAGATGCATTTCTGAGAACTGGAGAGGTGGTCCATGCCGCACCACTAAAGAGTAATCAAATAATGATTGGGGCAGCCAGTAGCATAACAGTTTACAAGGACCCTCTACCTGCTTTAAACCACCCTAGTCTCTGTCTCCTCTCCCTATGTTTCCTGCCACTTCTCAGTATACTGACCACTCCTGTTGCATAGTGTCCTTCTTCCACTAGCTGGTTTTCTACCTTCTTATTACCTAGGGACTTTTATCTCTCTCTGTGTCCCTATCTTCCTATCTTAGCCTACCCCCATCTCCAATCCCCACTTCCCTCACTTAACTTTGTTTCTCTACATTATCCGGTATGCAACTACTATAATGCCCCTGTCTCCTGGTTATAGTCTTCCTAGATGTCCTTGTAATATTTAGCACTGATGACCAAACTGAATTGTTATTTGTTTTATGTAAATGATGTTACTTCTCTTTACCTTCATTTTGTTCCTGGCTTTGTTATTTCTTTCACAGCTTATCTGTAATGTAATCACCTGCCTGTTCTTTTGTCCTACATTTGATTAGTTGTGATCTTATATATTGTAACCTGTTACCTTAACTGTTTTGTTTTGTACCCTCCTGGGTCGTGCCTGAAAATAGTCATTGTTATGGCTAGTGCACCTACCCAGTCATCAAAAACTAAATAAATAAATACCCTAAGACTTGGAAACCACCCCGAGTCATGCCCACCCATATCAGAGCACACACTAAAGCAGTTGATGGGCTGAAGGGGGGGTGCATAAGCATTGTGCTGTCCAGACTATACTTGACCCTGACATTGTTCTTCCCCAAATGTAGTAGCACATGTATGTTCATATTGAAAGGCATTCTGTTTCCTTTGGACCAAGTGAATATTTTATCAAGGTCATTTTATAGTTCCATTGATCCCTTTTGGTTTCCTACAGGTCTGCCTAGTTTTGTGTGGGCAAACTTCTTATTGAACAACTATGGTTGTCGGACATTTTGCTCCCAAGGCTTGTGAACAGGTTTCACTGTTAAGGTCTCTGTTATCTCATCCCTCAGTGGAAACACAGCTTTGTTGTGTATGGTTGCCCAATGCCCATGTATTATTCCATATAGATGAATAGATTGGAACAATTTATTTTGGACTCCCACAGAGGGCATCATATATGTGTAACAGCCCCTTGACTCACACTGACTGCTTTGGGGTCCTCGGGACTCACTTGGACATGCCTCCTGAGGGGGCCGGCCTGGGTTCACTGGATGACAGGGTAAACAGGAGTTGAATGGCATGGTGCCTCCAACTGGGGTAATGATATGGGATACCAGTTGGATAAATGTCAGGTTACCATCCCCCAAGAAATTACAAGAACTGCCCCACAAGCACTCCCCAACACAATGACAGTACCCACTTTGCAATAATCCACAATAACAGAATGTAACATGAACCAAACATTTTTATTAGAGGGAGGGGAAAAAAGGGAAAATAACACTCACAGCAATTCCAACAAGTGACTGTACCCCACACTGTAGCCCACACCTCCCAGCTGTGGGTTCACCTGGCTTTCCCCCAAACAGCCATTATGGGTCAGTTAGTCTGTTGAGGTGAATACCACACTGGGGTACTTACAGCCTACCAGTGAACACAGGGTAATGTTCCAAAGGGCTGGGGTGCTGTGAGGGTAACAGTCTTTGAATGTTAGGTGTAGTACTTTCATTGGGGCCCAATAACCTTTAGACACAATAAACTTTTCAGTTTGTTGCCTGTGCATAGGTTGGAGTTTGGTGCAATCCTGCCCAGGGCTTTACCCTCTCTTAAGCCTAACTAGCTAGCTAAATGCAGGAAAGATCCTCAAGCCATGGCTCAGAGATACTTACAGTTTGGAGCTTTCAGGGGTTGTGGGTAACTTGTTTCGAACTGTACCATTCTGGTATCAAAGCTGGTGGTGCACCACAGCAGCAGAATGCAGGAGACAGCATGCTGGTGGAAGGATTGAGTAAGCAATAATGCCCAACAGGGTGGCTAGTATTTGGCTATACCAGACCGTCCATAGTCATAATGAAGCCTGACGCCGCAGGCAGAGGGCCTTATAGCCCCTGGAAGGTCCGGTATAGCCCAATACTGACCACCCTGGAGGGAATTATTGCACTTAGAAAATAGGTACTTACCTTGCAAACAATAATAAATAATAAATAATTACTCTGAGACATAAAACTTTACTTTAAACAGTATGTTTATTGGCATCAGAGAAAAAAATAGGCCATTTTGGTAACACAAAAAAATAAAAAAAACTGAACAGTTTATTCACACATGTTAAAAATATGGATAAAAGTAGATCTGACTTCGAGTGGGCTCTTGCAGTAGGTAATTACACATAGGACTGACGTCGGCAGGCGGCAGGACCCCACTGAAAAATTTCTAGCCAGCAGTCCAGGCGAAGGACCAACCCCATGTCTGGTGACCCGGCGTCAGGGCGGGCGTCGGTATAGCGGTCCCAACGCCCGCCTTCCAGTTCTTTCCCCGCCGTTAGCTCTGCAGCACCTTTGCAGAAAGTTCGTGGCTTCACACCCGGTCGAACCGCCAGCACTGCCTCAGTTTCAACGCTGCTACCCGAAAAGGTGGCAGCAATCCCTGGAAGCCCTATATTCTGAAGAAGAAAATGAGTTCAATGGAGAAGGAGCTCAAAAACTGAGGCAGGTGTCCACTTCCCCCGAAGGCCATTGGAAGAAGAAGGAGAAGGAGAGGCACCGGTACAAGGGCTCCTCTACCGCGTCTCCCTCGGGAGTCGCTGGGACACAGGTAACGTCCCCTTCAGGGGACCGCTCCTCGATGGCCACCTCAGAGGTTTCCGAGGGGGCGTCGTCCTGCCCATCTGGCTCGCGCTTGGGCCTTGTGGCCTCCGGGCAGTTGGAGGTTCCCACCCCTGGTTCGGCCGCAGGCTTGCGGCCTACCACTGTGGGTGACTCTGGTAAGCCGGGCGTCGGCTCCTCCGATGTCCGCCCGGAGAGGGCCGGTAAGATGTCCGACCCTTTGGGGCGGCACGCGGCCTCCACTCCACCGGACCAGGCTGATCCCTCTACTCGACCTGCCTCTGGTGATGGCTCTCATAAGTCGGACGCCGGCTCCTGCGGCACCCGCCAGGAGCTCGCCCTTAAGCCACACATCGGCTTGTCTGATGTCCGGCTGGCGAAGGAACCGACGACGGACCCTCCCACGTCTGTCGTACCCATTCTACGCAGCCTTCGCTGCCATCTGGGGAACCAGAGTCTCCCCAACTCGACCCTGGGGATTTTTCCCCTCCATCCCCGGGCCAAGCTGGGGATCTTTCTCCTCCATCAGTCCTTCCGCCACCTGGTGCGCCGGACCTGATGTCTGCTCCCCGGACGCTGGCTCCGACGCCGGCCCCTCTGACGTTGGTACCTCTGACACTAGGGCCTCCGGCGTCGGCCCTGGCCCTTGCCTTACCGACTCTGGGAGACATCCGCTCCCGCTGAGCCTCAGACCCTCCATTATGGACCCGCCCATGAGGCCATTGGCCGGGCCATCTGCTCTGGCAGCCCCCCCAGCTCCTGGGTACCCTCCATCCTATCTGACGTCGGCATACCCGGGACCGCAGTATCCGGCGCCACATTACCCGACACCAGGCATCCCGATGCTGCAGTACCCAACGCCACAATACCCTATGCCAGGCTACCCACAGCCGGGTTTTGGATATGCTCCATATGGTTACAACCCGTATCCTTATCCCCCACCTCCTCCTCCTCCACCGCCCTCGCAGCTGCCGGTGGACCTGCAGGGGACTCTGGCCTCCTGGTGGGCTGAGGCCAAGGCTCAGCTCACCAAAAAGGTCGAGAGCCGCCTTCCGGCGACGGTGCCGTCCCAGGTTCCCACACGTCTGAGGCGGCACACTCCCTCACCACCTCCGGATTCCAGGGTTCTTCCGTCTGGATCCAGAGAAGGGCAGGACATGCTTCCCTGGGGACTTCCCAAGGGGTCTGTTCCTCCCCTGGGTCAAGAAAGGGAGTCTTTTTCCTCTTCATCCTCCTCTTCACCCTCGGACTCCTTGGATTCTTCCGACGGTTGCTTCGAGAGAGACGACGAGCCACACTCTCCGTAGAAGCCCAGGCCAAGGACTCCTCCGAAGTCTCCTCCGGAGGATCCTTCTTTTATGGAGTTGCTTAGGAAAATCCAGGAGGTTCATCAGTGGCACTCCCTGGAACCAGATCCTCAGTGTCTGAAACTCACTGAACATCTGGATCTGCCCGTGACAGCTCCTACCTTGGTGCCACCCTGGATAGAGCCTCACACCGACCTCGTTACCACAATATGGAAAGAGCCGTCAGCTCTAGCCCCACTTCCTAGGAAGTTGAACAGGCTATATCAGGCTCCAGAGGGTGTTGATTTTCTGGATTCTCACCCTCGTGCTCACTCGGTCATGATTAGCGCCACTCACGGACGGTCGGCAAACCCCAAACATCTTAGCTCATCACCACCTGATAAGGAATCACGTCTTCTGGACCAGTATGGGAGAAAGATTTATGCTTCCTCCATGCTGGGGATCAGGGCCCTGAACTATGTTGGCCATATGGGGGACTACCAGAAGGCCATTCTGACTCAGGTGGAAGCCAAACTGGACTCCTTGTCTGACTCCCAAGTCAAGCAGGAGTTCGCTGATCTTGTCCGCTCTGCTCGTTCAGCCAGTCGCCACATGCTTCGTGCGACATACGATGCAGTGGACACTGCTGGATGGAGCTCAGCTTTCGCCGTAGGCCTACGGTGTCATGCTTGGCTCCACGTGTCAGGGTTGGTCCCGGAGTTGCAATCTGCTATCCAGAAAGCACCCTTCCGGGGGTCAGTGCTTTTTGGGGGTCATGTCAAGGACATCATCATCGATTTGCTAGAGAAGGGGATGGCACTGAAGTCAGTTGATTCCATGTACCGTCCCCATCAGCAGCAACGCTGTCCCTTTAAAGACGGAATCAATGGCGAGGAAACCACAGGAAGAATGAATACAAAATACCTGGCCCCACGGCTGCTAATCTCTCCGAAAAAGCAGCGGGTGCTTCAGCTGCAGCACTGCCCCATACCACTGACTCCTTTCCTCTCCCACTGCCTCCGGACTCCCGGAGGAACCGTAGGAGGAGGTTTTCCCTCCACTTTCCGGGATGGGAGAGGATAACACAGAATTCTTGGGTGCTCCAGCTCATAGCAGAGGGGCACTGATAGAGTTTCTTAGAAACCACCCGCCACCCCTCTGATGCGTTGTATTCATGGAACATCTTCTTTTGGTCCAGGAGGAAATTTAGGCTCTCCTGCAAGCCAGCTCTAGAGCCCGTTCCCCTTCATCTGCGAGGGACGGGTTACTATTCCCATTTCTTCCTGGTCCCAAAGAAGACTGGAGAGCTCAGACCAATTTTGGATCTCAGTTCCCTGAATCTTTTTGTAGAATACAAAAGGTTCAGGATGCTCTCTCTGCAGAGTCTTCTGCCCCTCTTCCGGCCGGGTCAATGGCTGTGTGCTCTGGATATGCAGGATGCTTATCTGCACATTCCCATTCGCCCATCTCATCACAAATACCTTCGTTTTGCATTCCAGGGGGACCACTACCAGTTCAAGGTGCTCCCGTTTGGTCTATCCTTGGCCCCCCGAGTGTTTACCAAATGCCTGGCAGTGGTGGCGGCCCACCTGCGTACCAGGGGAGTGCAGGTTTTCCCGTACCTGGACGATTGGCTCCTGGTGGCCTCATCCAGGCAGGAACTCCTGCATTGCCTCTCCCTTACCCAGCAGGTTTTTGCCTGCCTGGGTATTACCATCAACCAATCCAAGTCTCATCTGGTTCCCATCCCAGAGACTACAATTTATTGGGGCGATTCTCGATACAACCACGGGCAAGGCCTTCCTGCCTCCGGACAGGGCGTCCACCCTCCAGAACCAAATAAGTCTGCTGTCCGACCACAGGATGGTCTCTGCGAGGTCAGTCCTTCGCTTTCTCGGGCTCATGGCGGCTGCTATCCTGACGGTTCCTCGTCCTCGCCTCCACATGAGAATTTCTCAGTGGACTCTATGCTCTCAATGGGATCAGCTAGTGGACGATCTAGATCACCCAGTTATGGTGGTTTCGCCGATGCTTCGAGACTTGCAATGGTGGATGGTTCGAGAGAACCTGTTTCAGGGAGTTCCTTTCTTTCATCCTCCCCCCTCCCAGACTCTAACCACAGACGCCTCGGGCGAAGGTTGGGGAGCCCATCTAGGCCCTCATCGGGCCCAGGGCTCCTGGTCCAAGCTAGAACAAGCTCTCCACATCAATGTGCTCAAGCTTCGGGCAGTGCTGTATGTTCTCCAATCCCTTCACCAATACATCCTTCCCGGCCACCTAGCCGTCCAGACGGACAACATGTGCGTGGTGTGGTACATCAACAAACAGGGAGGGACTCGGTCCTACCCTCTTTGCAGGGAGGCAATGAGGGTTTGGGATTGGGCAACACAACACGACATTCACCTCATGGCAATTCATGTTCCGGGAGTCAACAACACCCTGGCAGACAAGCTAAGTTGCTCTTCTACTCTGACTCACGAGTGGAAACTGGACCAAGGGGTCCTAGACAATATCTTCTGACTTTGGGGAACACCACAGGTCGACCTGTTCGCATCCCCTCTAAACGCATAACTTCCCATCTTCTGCTTGCTCATTCCAGAGCGAGGCGCTTTTTGGAATGATGCTCTGTCTCTAGACAGGAAGGACAGATTCGTCTATGCCTTTCCCCCAACTCCACTTATCCCACGAGTCTTGCAGAAACTAGTTTCAGAAGGAGCGCAAATGATTCTGATCGCTCCTTTCTGGCCCAGGCAAGTTTGGTTCTCTCTTCTACAACAATACTCAGAGGATCCTCCTCTTCCTCTTCCTCTTCCTCTATCTCGAGGTTTACTGACCCAGGATCAGGGGACCCTGGTTCATCCAGGCCTCAAATCCCTTCAACTGCATGCTTGGCTCCTCCAGACTTAGCCCAATCCCATTTTGGAGTGTCTCCCAAAGTGGCGGAGATTTTGGTGGAGCCAGAAAACTCTCCACCAGATCCACTTATGCCATGAAGTGGAAAAGATTCACTATCTGGGCCACTTCCAAGAACGTGGAACCCTTCTCCTGTTCAGCAAGGCTTCTGCTAGAGTATCCTGTCATCTGTTTGACCTGGGTCTCAGCCATTCCTCTCTGAAGGTACACATGGCGGCCATCTCAGCCTATCATGTTCCCTTCGCAGACAAGGCTTTCGCTCAACTGGAGGTCTAAGACCTTTCTCAGAGGGGTCCTCCACCTGAGGCCCCCCATCCGTACTCCTGCTCCCCCCCTTGGGACTTGAATTTTGTTCTCGAGAAACTTACTCTCCCTCCCTTGAACCTGCAGCGTCCTGGATTTGAAAGTTCCTTCGTGGAAGACCTCTTCTTGGTGGCCATTACTTGCTCGAGAATTTCCGAGCTCTAGGCCACAGTTAAAATCCTATACTTGATTTTTCACAAGGAACGTGTTGCTCTTTGCACGAATCCTAAGTTTCTCCCTATTTTAGTAGCTGAGTCTACTCTAAATCAGTCCATAGAGTTACCTGCCTTTTTTACGCAGTACTCTAATCAAGGGGAGTATTTACTCCATACTATGGATGTTCACCGGATTCTGAGATACTACACCAACAGGATGAAGGATCTCAGAAAGACTGATCAATTGTTTGTCTCTTTTGCTCATAAAAGGGAAGGCAGTGCTGTCTCCAAGCAATGCCTATCTAAGTGGTTGGCTCATTGCATCACTTTCTTTTATGACAAATACAACAAGACCCTCCCGGGAAAAGTAACAGCCCACTCCACTAGAGGAGTAGCTGCTTGTTTTAAGAATGTGTCTGTGGCGGACATCTGCGCTGCTGCCACCTGGACTTCCATCCATACCTTTACTAAACACTACAGTTTAGATGTTGCCTCTCGCCGTAGAGCAGGCTTCGGGCTGGCTGTTCTGCAAGGCCTCCTATCTTGAGGCGTGCACAGCTAGAACTGCTTTTTGGAGTAGCTTCCTCCTCCCGGTGCCTCTCTTTGTTCCAGACTGCTTGGGATTCAGTCCTATATGTAATTACCTACTGCAGAGCCTCTCGAGTAAGATGGTACAGATTCGTGGAACTTACAGTAACAGTAGATCTTTGAGAGAGGCTCTTGCAGTAAACTCTCTCCTGCCCTCCATCCCCTGGGCTTTTCAGCTCCTTTTCCAGTGAGGAAATATCTGCTCCTCTCGTCCGGCCTTTCTGGCCCGTGGCTGAAGAACTGGAAGGCGGGCATCAGGGACCGCCCCTTTATACCGACGTCTCCTGACACCGGTCACCTGACGTAGGGGCGGTCCCTCACCAGGGACTGCTGGCTAGAAATTTTTCCGTGGGGTCCTGCCACCTGCCGACATCAGTCATATATGTAATTGCCTACTGCAAGAGCCTCTCTCGAAGATCTACTGTTACGGTAAGTTCTTATGTAACTTTACTTTAGCAAACAAATTAACCGGATACACTATTTGTTGTATGTCACAAAGTTGATTGGTGCGTAGAAGTTACAGTTCACTGGTTAAAAAGGATTTGCAGAACTTGAGCATGATGCAAGTGGTGTTGTTGTTGGATAGGTGCTTGATGCAGTGTTGCCTTGTTCTTCTTTATTCTGTTCTTCACGAGCAGCTAGACTCGAACTCCATTTACTGTATGCCTGTCTGAGCTGTTAGCTGATATATAGTTTGCAATGCTTGCTTCTGAGCGATGACCAGTTACGCTGGTTACCAGTTTCACATGGTGCTAGTCTAGCATTTGATAGCAGCTGCACAGCTATGGCCCATATGCTGTGATTTGTGTAGGGCCTGCTCAAGTTCACCTCCTTGCTCAGCTTTGAGAATTGTCCACCGGAGTAGTTCTTCCCCACCAGCTCTCTCGAGTACCAGCTCTGCTGCTTGTCTAAGTAGTCCTGTGTATGACGCAGAGGATGAACATAAAATGCTGGAGCATCTGGTGGGAGCTTCGATAGATCATAAAACCTCTTTAGAAAATGGGCAACGTAAATCCAAATTCCTGATTGGCTGAGCTGTCCAATTACCTGGTTTGATATGAGACAACAGAGATAGTCAAATAACTAGTTCAATCTTTTTTGCCTCATGCCATACTAAGAATCAGGGGGTGAGTAGAATGTTGTTCTGACTATCAACGCCATTGTGTTCTATGTCCTATAGTGAACAACCCCCCCCCCATTCCCAGATAAGGTCAACAATCAAATTCACACTGAGGTACCAAGTAAATGTAAAAATAAACTGAACCTAAAAGCATCCACTCATCTTTGCCAACTCTCTGATGCTCCATCTGTGCTGCGATTCTGTTTTCTTTTTGCCAGTACCAGCCGCAAGCCATCAGCCTTCCCCGACAGTCAAAGCTTCCCATGGACCAAAATCTTGCAAGGTAATAATAATAAAAAAAAGAAATGTCTTTAATTGTGAAAAATGAAGAATGGCAAAACAAAGAATGTCAGGGTCGAACCACACCATACTAAGTACTTAGTCATGCTGCTTCAAATTCGTGTGCGTATGTGTCTTGGGGGCGAGGGCAGGTGATTTTCAGGCCTAAACAAAATGTTTTTATTATTACATTTAAAAAAAGAATCCTAATTACAGAAATGAGAATGAGAATGTAGGTGTATTGCAATGGGCACATTAAAAAAGGTATGGTCCCCCCTGACAGCGACAGTAACACAGTGACCTACGTTGCTGTTGACAAAATCAATAGTTTTCTGACAGGTAGCTGTGTTGGTGTGCCTGAGACAGGGGCACACTGTCTCCTGGTCCGGCACTCCCACTCCAAATCAATTCTGACTCGGAGTTGACAATCTTTAGTACTGGGGTGCAGGGGCAGACCCCCCCACATTGGAGGGTCGGGAGGGCAAAGCCCCCCGATGAAAAAACAGGACCGGGAGACATTCGGGATTTATGTCTACCACAACTTGTGGTCAACATAAATCCCATCGCTGTGATGCTGGTTGACGAAAATGTTGTCGAACCGGCATCACAGATCCTTAAAATTCATTAGGCTTGGCAACAGGACACATCATATCCTAGTTAGTGAAAGATTCACTCATCAGCATGCTTGCTTAGTTCTCTGTACTGCAGACGGACATATATATGTGATACAGAGAATAAACAAAGATCTGATCTTCATGTGCTCCTCCGTGTACTCCGACAACTGCATACCCCCCAAAATAAAATGTTTACATAAAGTTGGCCTTATAAGAGATGGTAACACATTTCAAGATAAGGTTACAGAAAAAAAAATTAATAGAAGTCTCAAAATCACACATAAAGGGCGGCATGCCAGTGCAACCTGTCCTGAGTTCCACACTTACCAATTGTGTTCTGTTGAAAGCTGTTAAAGGAAGAAGTTGAAGTAATATCCACAGCATTTTTATTATTTAATTTTATAAAAAGCGAGGCCCAGCATGTACGATCCAGCTCCTGTTTCGTTTGAACTAATGAACACAATGGACTTTGACGAGCTGTTCTCTAGCACCATCACTGACAATCAACAGGTACAGAGGCAATCATAAAACCTGTAGTGTAGCCAGTTTTTTTTTTAAAGCACAAAGTTGAACAATTCTCGCTGCAATGTTTTTTAGCAAAACAATACTATATGATATATACTACTATATGTTCAGAACATGTATTTTTCATGTTTTTTTTCAGAACGCAACTACCCATCTCAGTAGTGACATGCGACAAACAGGACAGGTGCCGTCACCAGAAAGAACAGAAACAGTGACTAGACAGAGACACATAACTGTAACAGCAAATGAGCTTAATCAAATAGATGCAGACAGAGATGAGGCGATCACAAAGAAAAATACAGCTTGGGTCCTGAGAGTACTGATGGATTGGTCAAATGCAAAAAACTTAATAACTGACTTAAGCATCGTACCCCTGCAAGACCTTAACAATCTATTAAGGCAATTTTATGCCGAGGTCCGTACGGCCAGTGGAAAGTGATATTCTGTGTCTGGGTACTGTTCACTGCGTGCTGGCCTGAATCATCACCTTAATTCACCAGTAAAGTCCCGCAGTATCAATTTAATCAGTGACCCCATATTCAAGTCTTCTAATAATGTGCTCACCAGCATATTAAAGACACTGCACAAACAGCAGAAAGATACAGCCGTGCATCACCCTGCCATAACTGATGCAGATTTGAAGAAACTCAGAGGGTCACCTCTCCGTAGCCCCAGTACCGCACACAGACTAGTCAAGAAGGTGTGGTTCGACATCCAAATCACCATGGCCAGGCGAGGGCGGCATGGGCTCCATGACCTGAAAGTAAGCTCATTCACAGTAAAGCAGGATGAAAATGGGAATGAATATGTTACTCTCACACACAACAAGAGTACCAAAAACCACAAGAATCCAATAGAACCAAAGAAAGAGAAATACTGAGGTTTTATGTATGCAGAGCCCTTGAATCCACTGTGCCCAGTGCTCTCTTTCAAAAAGTTTCTATCAAAGCTCCCACCAGATGAGCCAGCATTTTATCTTCATCCTCTGCATCACCCACAGGACTACTTAGACAAACAGCAGTGCTGGTACTCGAGAGAGCTGGTGGGGAAGAACGACCTCAGTGGACTATTGTCAAAGCTGAGCAAGGAGGCAAACTTGAGCAGGCCCTACACAAATCACAGCATATGGGCCACAGCTGTGCAACTGCTATCAAGTGCTGGACTAACAACATGTGAAATTGCCAGCGTAACTGGTCATCTCTTGGAAGCTAGCCTCGCAAACTATTGGTCAGCTAACAGCTCAGACAGATGTAAATGGAGTCCAATACTGGCTGGTCATGAATCACAGAATAAAGAAGAATAAAGCAACACTGCATCAAGCACCTATCCAACAACAACATCACTTGCACCATGCTCAAGTTCTGCAAATCCTTTTCAACCAATGAACTATAACTTCTATGCACCAATCAACTTTGTGACATACAACAAATAGTGTATCCGGTTAATTTTTTTTTGCTAACTACGTTTATCCATATCTTTAACATGGTTGAATAAACTGTTTCTTTTTTTTTATGTTTTTGTGTTACCAAATGGGACTATTTTTTTCTCTCATGCTAATAAACATACTGTTTAATGTAAAGTTTTATGTCTCAGAGTAATTATTTATAATTTATTATTGTTTGTAAGCTAAGTGCCCATTTCTAAGTGCAATAATACCCTCCAGGGTGGGTGATGTAGGGCTATACCAGACCTTCCAGGGGCTATAAGACCCTCTGCCTGTAGCATTGGCTTCATTATGCCCCTGGGCGGTCCAGTATAACCCAATACCGCTGACCCTGTTGGGTATTATTGCTTACGTATTTCTCTTTATTTGGTTCTATTGGATTCTCGTGGTTTTTGGTACACTCATTGTGTGTGACAGTAATGTATTCATTCCCATTTTCATCCTACTTTACTGTGAATGAGCTTTCTTTCAGGTCACAGAGCCCCTCCTGGCCTCTGATGGGGCCAAAGAGCAGGAAATTATTGGTCGCCACAGCCACAGAAATACTGCAGGCACCATGGCCTGAATCCCAACAGAGCCACTGCTGGGATGCCAGCGTGGCAGTGACAGGGCTGTAGCCATCAGGTAAGCTGCAAATTGGGGGGGGGACTTACATATGAACAGCTAAATTAAATCCCATGTAGTGAGTGATGGGAGTTGCCTTCAGTTCTTGCTAAGAAGTTTTAAAATGAAGGCACCTTCCTATATAAGTGACTTATTAAAAATAAGGCAAACACATACAGAAGTTGGATTGCTTGGAATCCATCAAATGGAATTGGATTCTTTGGATTCTGCTCCAGTTTTCCGATTTAGGATTTTCAGATTTGTAGTCCGAAAATCCTAAGGGCTCCATATTCAAAGGAGTTGTGCAGCGCATCCAGTGATGCACCACACAGACCTGGAGATGCACCAGCTGTCAGGGGTATGCCCATATTCAAAGGGCACAGATGTGTGACACAGCACTGACAGTGCAGACGCGCACAATATTGTGCTGTGCCTATGCAAATGACGGACCCCCCATTCATAAGCAGTGCAGTGCAGCACAATACTGAAACATTTCAGAAGCGTAAATTGGCCCCCATCAGCTGCGCAGATTTACACTTCTGAAACCCTACCCTAACTAGTGTGCAGAACTGGCAGTGCCCTATTTATGGCAGGGAAGCCTGGCAGTATAGCAGTTC
Source organism: Neoceratodus forsteri (assembly GCA_016271365.2). Classification (NCBI taxonomy): domain Eukaryota; kingdom Metazoa; phylum Chordata; order Ceratodontiformes; family Ceratodontidae; genus Neoceratodus; species Neoceratodus forsteri. The sequence goes on from CM028138.1 coordinate 495,263,391, forward strand.
CTCCCTAGCCACCAGCACTGTGTGATCAGCAAAACCCCCTCCAAAGCCCCATTGTCCCTAGTAGCCTAGTGGTCTCCCCTCCACAGCCCTGATCACAGTCCAGTGGCCTACGTAACCAGTAGTTGTTATGCTTGTGCAACTGTGTTACTTTACTTTGGCCAAATGCACACTTTATTCCATGTGGAATTACCACCCTGTAGGGTACCAAAGGCAAAGAACCCTGGAAGAGGGTTCACCCCTAGAGGTGCTGGGGGACGGTTCCCTTGGCTAAAGGCACCTTAGAAAGAATCCCTGAAGGGGAGAGAGATAATGCCACTGGAGGAGGAGGAGGAGGAGGGGAGGATGGATGGGCAAAGGAAAAGTACTTCAGAAAGAGGCTGTGAGGAACTGCTTATATAGGTCAGGAAGGGGAGTGGCTGGCTGCTTGTCCATTGAATTACAGGCATAGCCTCTCAATTCAATGGCCTACGCAACCAGTAAGTGTTATGCTTGTGCAACTGTGTTACTTTACTTTGGCCATTAGCACTCTCTATTCCATGTGGCCAAAGGCAAAGAATCCTGGAAGAGGGTTCACTCCTAGAGGTGCTGTGGGAAGGTTCCCTTGGCTAAAGGTACCTTAGGAAGAATCCCCAAAAAGATATTGTAGTAGTACCAAAGAACAATAGCAATCAGAGGTCATGAGGCATAGAAGCAGAATGACAGCAACAGCAGCTTGATAAAACATGAGGCACACAGGTTAGTAAGATAGTATGGGTGCTATGGGATATGTTGTTGATTGAGGGGGCTTCCCAAGGAGAGAGGGAACGGCAAGTAGGGACACCATCCACCTCTATCCAACAGCAGAACATACCTAAGGGAAACGGTGGAACCTACCTAAGGGAACTAGACAATACTAACTAAGGCTAAATAGGATTATGACCATTGGCACGGAGGAGAGAAAAAAAAACATATTTGAGGAGGAAATCTCTGGGAATCCAAAGCCTAGGTCGCCTTTCCTCCAGGCATGGGGTAATTTAGTTAGTGATGGCTCTGCTACTGCAATTTGGAATGCCCAATATTTTTTCTTTCTTTTTCTGTTTAGATGAAGGTTTGAAGGAGAAATATATATCCATCTAGCCAGTCTCTTGCTTATGTGGAAGGAAGGTTGTTCCTGGATGCCAACGAGGCTCCTCCTATGTGACATGAGTGACCAGAAAGATAACAGATCATATTCCAGATATCCATCCTACGGGTTCATGAAGCCTTTCATAGTTTGAGTCTGACAGCTGAGGAGCATATGAACTGGAGACGGTGTAGAACTGAAGTAGTTTGTTGAATACCCTGATTGGTCACTGATTGTAGAAAGCGGGAAGTAGGCTATGGTAACGCCTTTGTGTAATCTGACAGTTTTTAGAGGATGGAAGGTGGAAGAAATAGTGATTGCCAGTTCCTCAACTAATCCATAGTGGGTAGGAGGCAGCTAATGGTGAGGATACGATGCAGTCACTGGGCAGAGAAAAGTTGTAACTGGTGGATTTGAAACATTTCAAGTAAAAGTCTGAATAATGATAGGTTGATATTTTGAAAGTTTCTTAGTCGTTGCTCAATACCAGTCAGCAGCAGCCTGACTGAAGAATTGGAAGGATGTAGACCATGGAGGAATCCACTTAAGCAAAGACATATTGTATGCTAGGTGATTATCACTTGATAGTGCCATGCAAAGATTATAATTTCAATAGCAGTAGGTAATTGAACTGAATTATGTTGCAAGGAGGCAGGTATTGCTGGAATGGAGTGCATGGAACAGACGGTGGTGTATCATTTTTGAGCTAAAGTAAGGTGGGCTGGGTGCTGAAGAATAAAGCCGACCCCACCAAGTCTGGCTTGGATCGAGATAAACTTTAAAACAGGAATAGGTCTTCAAACTGAGGAGGAGCAGTAATAAGCAAGTCCGCTGATGGATAAGAGTTATGCGCTCCAACAGAGGGATAATAAACTTCTAAAACAACTGCTTCCAGAATGAGATGCCAGCTGCTAGGGGAAGAGTAGGGCATTCCTATAGTAGAAATTCATCGAGGAGGAGCATGACAGACAAGCTATGAGTAAATAGCCGGCATATAATATTCAAATATGGTATATAAAACAACTTAGGGCTGCATTTACAAGCAAAGGTCAAGTGCACACAGTTTTCCATGGAGTCAAGGACGAGATGGGCAATGGTTTAGATTAACATCCTTGCTTGATGATGCCCCTTGCGGAGATGATAGGGAAGTGGATGAATAGGAGATATAGCAGGAAGGCAGTAGGTTGAAGATGACTGGATCTGAAGGAGCTGCTGGTTCGATAGGAGAAACTGATGCTGGATTCAGAAGATGCTGAAGGGCATTGAGTGTAGTAGAAGGTAGCTGAGCAGAAGGTTGAGGAAAATAGCTGTCCGACATGGAGAAGTGAGATTTAACATTGAGAATAGACTCAGCTTGTTGGATGGTGGGATACTACTGTAGCTAGGGCATTAAAGCTATATGAGAAGGTGTAGCAAGCAAAGGAGGATTCTCCTGGGATGAAGCTGTTATGATGAGGTCACATAGAACTCGTGTATAGATGATTATGAGACACCAGGTTTCCAGACTTCTGAAAGTACTAGAAAGACAGTCCAGTCCTTAGGAGAGTATAACCAGGTTACAGTATGAAGTCCAAGTGCAGGATGAGGAGCAGAAAAGTCTGTCTTCCAGATCAGGAAAGCCATCGAGAAGGTGTAAAAGTCCCGGCAAGATTGATGGAGTGCCTGCTTGAATATGTAGATTTCCTGAAGTTAAAAAATGAGCTGCAACCTCCACGTAAGTGCAGTGTGAGGAAATCGAGTAAATGTAGCAATGTAGGATGTCCTCCATGTAGGAGCAAGACAATGCAAATGATTTTCAGTAAATAGCTCTGTAACCTCCATGTAGGTACAGGATAATGTTTTCATATTAAAAAATTTGACCTGAGACCTCCACATAGGTACAGGATAATGTTTTCATATTAAAAATTTAGACCTGAGACCTCCATGTAGGTACAGGACAATGTAATAGTTGGAATTTAAAGCCATAGGTTCCGCACCTCCACGTAGGTGGGGACAATGGGATGTTTTGGATAATGATAAACCTTGTGCCTCTATGTAGGCACAGGAAACTGAACATTTTGAATTGAAAGTAAAAAGCCCCGTGCCTCCACGTAGGCACGGGAAGGTAGAATATATTGAGTTTAACATAATAGGCCCTGCGCCTCCATGTAGGAGCAGAGCAGTGTAATATCACAAATATATATTAAAAAGCCATGAGCCTCCACATAGGCACAGGCCAATGTAGTATTTTGAAATTGAGCAGCAAGTTCTGTGCCTCCACGTAGGCATGGGACAATATAAAATAAAATAATGAGCTCCATACTTTCACGTTGGACATGCATAGTTGAGGTGCAGTGAGCTATTGTGACCTCCACAGCCTTCCATTGCTTGGTTCTTCTGCCGGCAGCAAAGTTCAGCACATGAGTAAAAGTATATGCCATACTGCGTACGTAACTGCATGAGAGAAGAAGTCTGTTGTGCAGCATTTGATAAATCCAAGGTGGTACTTTGCAATAATCAGTCCTCTGTGGTGTGCCTTTTCTGACGCAGCCCGGTCAGTGTCATCATTTGAAACACACCTTGAGTATGTAAAGCTTGAAAGTGGACTTTGGAGTGCAGCGCAAGACTGTTGGTGCAGGGTTAGCCCTGAGCCAAGGAACACTAGGACGAGGTTGGCATGCCCATTTAATCATGTAGGTATTTCTTATGTATGCATTCATTCATTTAGTCATTATGCTGAATTTATTAGGTTACAGAAGTTCTTCATTTTGCAGACACATTATCTCAGCAAGTACAGGATCAGCATGGGCAAGCCAACCAAGTCCCATTGAGGAAGCCAATTACAAGGTAACATGATACTCAGAGGATTTTTAGTGGGGGAGTCAGGATTGGAACATGAGGCAATAGGCTACACGGGGCCACGGCTCTTCAACAACACTCCTTAGTCCTCTGCCATGGGAAAAACAAGGAAGCAATGGTAAAGACCGTAACCCATGTGCAGCATTTTAAAACTAGTTTACAGCAATGGCAGTAGCCAAGCTGACCTCCAGAGTATAAAAGCAGTATGCAAAGTTAAGCGAGCAGTATCCAGTAATAAGCAGCACTGAGCAACAATTTAAGTATAGCTTTAAGAAGGTTGCAATCTGGATGAATGTAGAAGCTAAAGAGAAAGGCAATGACTGAAACAACAATAATGAGTTTGTGGTATTAGTTTAAGAAGCACCATTTTTAGTTTCATGAACAATGCATTTAAAACTGCAGCAATATTTGCAGCAATATATTTTACAGAGTACAAACACAGAGAGCAGGCTAGGGATCAGACTGAGCCTGAACCAGGTGAAAATTATTAAGGTGCCTAGCATGAAGGGCAGCTGTGTGGTATGAGTTGAAACACACAGATAATGATTGCAGTTGCAGTGTGAGTAAATGGGAGAAACTATAGAGAGAAGCAATGTGCTGAAACAACAGCAATTATTTCTTGGTGTTAGTTTAGGAAGCACAATTTAGTTACAAGAACCATGCATGGAAAACAGCAAGTAAATAGGAGCATGTAGCACGGGTTCTGGATTAGCAATATACAAGGAGTGTAGCAACAGACCCCCCCCTCCCAAAAGAAAACAAAAGACACACAAACACAGAACAGGGGACAAGCAACACAAAGAAGCACATAATCGGAGGCAAAATACAAACCAAAGCAGGAGACAGACAACAGAGTCCAGCAGAAGACAAAACAGCAAGGGGGGGGTTAGGCCCCAGCCAGCAGCAAAGAGAAAGTGATCCAGCAGCAGAGGACAGACCGACAGAGCCTCCAGCTGCAAAGAAAAAGTGCTTCAGAAAGAGGATGGGAGGAACTGCTTATATAGGTCAGGCAGGGGTATGGCTGGCTACTTGTCCATTGAATTGCAGGCATAGCCTCTCAATTGTCATAAAACATACACTTATCCCCTTTTTGTGGTAGTCTAATGGTTCCCCTTCTACAACCCCAATCACAAAGCTCATAAAAAAACACACAATCCCCCTTCCCTGGTAGGCAAGTGTTCCACCATCCCCAGCCCTGATCAGTAATCATAAAACATACACACAATCCCCCATTTTGTGGTAGTCTAATAGTACCCCCTCCCCAGCCCCGATCACACATACAATAAAAACATGACCGATCTGTCTCTCTGCTAGTTAAGTGGTCCCCCTCTCCCCAACCCCAACCATAGAGATCATAATAAAAATCCAGATCCCCTTTCCCTGTTAGTTAAGTGGCCCCCCACCCCATTAGCCAGTGACCCACCATCCCACTCCCCAACCCAATCGGACCATGGAAAAACCATATCAAACATGAAGGAATCAAGGTGTGTTCAGAACATTCTCTCTTTAACTGTTGAATATTTACAGGTAGGATGGTAGCGTGTGGCTAGTTTGCGACTGGGAACCAAGGAGACTGGTGGTGCACAATCACTGTGGGACAAGCAAGATGGACGGATGTTAGGGAGGGGGCAGGGGATAGAGATAGAGAACTGCACACCAGTAGGTAATGAGCATCCAGTATATGGGTGGTGGTGGGGTACTGGACCACCAGGAGTGGACTCCAGAGGACAGGAAAAAAAAGTATTTAAATGGAACAGAAACAGGCCTAAAGGTGAAGCATTAGGCAGTATGCACAGGTCCCCACGGTTCCTGTTCATACAATGGCCAGCTGCATCTGGTGCTTTGCCATGCACAACACTCAGTGGGTGTTGATAACCAGGTTATTAGCTGGCAGCATCTGGTGGCTCCAGTTGCACTGTGGCAAGTACAGGTGTGACTCCTCCTTCCAATGTTTGTGAATAGCGAAAATTGGTGATTGCACAATGGGGAAACTGTTTTTGTAACCTGTTTATTATGCCACTGACCATGCATTGGGCCACCTGGGTCATGGTAAGAGTTATAATCACTGATGACCTTAGGGTGGTGACCCAGTGCAGCAAGGCAGTGGGCAAAGCTAACAGGATGCTGGTGTGCATAGGGAGAGGGATAACCAGCAGAAAGAGGGAGGTGCTGATGCCACTCTACAGTTCCATGGTGAGGCCACACCTGGAGTATGGGGTACAGTTCTGGAGGCTCCATCTAGGAAAAGGCATAGATGGCATGGAAAGGGTGCAGAGAAGGGCCACTAAAATGGTGCATGGGTTAAGTGGAATGACATATGAGAAGAGGTTGAAGGAGCTGGGTCTGTATCCTCTGGAGACAAGAGGGGAGAGAAGGGACATGACCGAAACATTCAAGTATGTGAAGGGGATCAACAAAGTGGGGGACATCTTATTTTCAGGGAAAGTAGATACAAAAACTAGGGGGCATGGACTGAAGGTTGAGGGGGGAAGGTTTATGGGAAATGTTAGGAAATATTACTTCATAGAGAGAGTGGTTGAGCCCTGGAACGGACTGCCGGAGGAGGGATGGTGAGAGCCAGTACAGTGGGGGGTTTCAGGAAGGCCTGGGACAAATGCAAGGGGGTTGTCAAAAGAGGAAGGAGTGAATCTTGGGGGTGGGACAAGTAGAGGGGGGAATGGGCAGACTCGATGGGCCAGGAAGGTCCTTTTCTGCCATCACATGTCTATGAATCTATAGAAACATAGAAGTTGATGGCAAAAAAAGAGCATTGTTCCACCTAGTCTGCAGTGTAAGTACATCAGCAGGTAGCATACTTGCCTCTGAGGCCAGAAGATTGGAACGTGGTGTTTCTAGCCCCACACTGGGAATGTGGGATAAATCCCAATACTGACATTATTTTATTTAGTTTTTGATTACCGGGTAAGTGCTCTAGACAAAGAAATTGCCTATTTTCAGTCGCGACCCGGGAGAGTTACAGACATAGGTAGAAGCACATTGCAGTGGTTGCTATTACATAATACAGACTTGGGTCAAACACATTACGGTATAGACAGGCACGGTGATACCTACTGTACAGGAGAAATTAGACATTACACTACGCTATCCATAGATACAGGGGAATACACAATACAGTTTCAAGGAGATCGACTATACGGTATAAGTAAATAGAGAAACTATTCCAGACAGTCTTGTTGTAGTGCATCAAGTGGAGGGGGGGATGTGCTGCACTCCTGAGGTGCTGTCTTTTGGATGAGTTGTTAAACCAAGGTCCTGTCTGCCTGTTCAGGTGGACATTAAAGATCCCATGGCATGCCTCAGTAAGAGTAGAGGAATTTTTTTTTTAAGCAACATAACTTCATTATACATAGAAATGAAAGGCTCTGCCTGTTAAATGGGGGAAGAGCTCCTCCCCCATATCCTATTTAAGCAAGTAGAGCCTGCTGCTCTGCTTAGAGCGAGACGCACTCGCTTCTGGCGGCACGGCTGGCCCCCTTCCCTTCCCTTCCTTGCCTTGTGTTTTGTTCTTTGCCTCCATTTCCCCGTTCTCTGTCTGCTTTGCTGCCCTCCTTCTCGCCCCCGCTCCTTCCCTCCTGTGCTGTTCTAAGCTTACTTTGTTTTTCTTTTTGGGGTCTCTCTCTCTGCCAGCCACCTTAGTTCATCCTCCGTAGCTCCTGCTAACCTGCTGCTGACATCCTCATCTGGCTCCTTCGGCGCTCCATTCGGAGAAGCGTTCGCCCTGCCTCACTGCCATTTGGCTTCCACCAGGCACCCGCTAGGATTGCCTAGCTACTCCATGCTGCCTTCTTCCAGTGACGCATCCTCCGTATACAGCCCTCCACTCGGCGCCGTACAGCTCGCTGCGGCTCTATTACTATTCTGCCTCAGTACTTCCTTCAGCCCATTCTCCCTAGCCTGTACTGTGCACACAGGGCTGCGAACCATGATGTTCATTCATGCACAAGACCACGAGGTAGCATTGCGGATTTTACCTCATAGCCTAGATGCATGAACTGAGTCACTTCGCCCCTTGCTTCTGGATCCAGGTGCAAGCTCCAGAACAACAAGCCTTCCAACAAGCACTATTACTCTTTCTAGGTGCAAGGTTCCTTTAACGAACAAATCACAGCATCGCCCACTGCTAGTACTTCCTGGCTAATCGCTTTCGATAAATGTACCTCAGCACCTCCGAGTTTGTTCACGCTGATTAAGCAATTACAGCTGCCTACATCAAGAGTGATTGCTGCATCTACCTAGCTTTTGTGCATGCTCCAGGATTTAGCTGGTTCAGCTACCTGCCAGCGTACGTTTATTCGTTCTAATTGAATAGTCAGGAGACAGGGATATATTTTGGAGCTCAACGCTACGCTATTTATCTGTTTTACAAACTCCGTCTACCACCACTACCCATGTCGGGTGTCAGCTCAGAGCCTGCATTTAAGTTAAGCCGTCCCATGCCTTTTCACTGCCATGAACTGTGTTTAGCGCTCTGACTTCAGTTGTTTGACTCTAGCTCTGCAGATTCCTGATGATTCTCATACTGTTGCAGCTAATTCTGGATACTCAAATTACATCGATGAACTCAGTTGCTAGAAATATTCTCTATCGCTAACTTGGGGCCACTTCCCGTTGACTTGTTATTGTTTCATAAATAAGGATGTTGCTGCACATTATAGCCCCTTCTATACTTTGCTGCTTGGTCACCTATCAACAATGCAGGAGGATCAGACTAATTGCCTGCTATTTCCATTCTCATCAGTCTCTACCATATACTTTGTATTATACAGTGCTATTCCTACTTTATCTGCATTTCATGCAATCCAATGGCCACTATTACTACTACTACTACCACCGTCCTACATACAGGTCCGACTTATGGCTCGTTACCTCATGCTCGTACTATTCATCACGTTCCTACTTCCTGCTTTTCCTGGCTGCCTGGAATCCATCAACCATATCCATTGAACTTGCAAGGTCCTCACACTCGAACACTTTTCAGATCAGCTCTCAGAGCTCATTCGGCAGCTTCCAAGGTTGCTCTCACTCCACCTGCCTCACCGCGTCGTGGTCTGGATGTTCGACTATTCGTACACTATTTTTGCCTCCCCCAACATCAGGCCTGGAGGCTCATAACTTCTGCCAGCTTGCCACGCCCAGTCTAGGCCTGGAGGTTCATATACTTCTACTTCTACTTCATACCTGCTTCGCCTTCAGAGCCTGGAGGTTTGACTATTTGTACGCTATCCCTGCCTTTCCCCACGTCAGGCTTGGAGGTCCATAATTCTCTCAGTCTGCCATGCCCAGACTGGGCCTGGAGGTTCGTATAATTCTACCTTGCACCTGCTTCGTCTCATGGCCCAGAGGTTAGACTATTCGTACACTATGCTTGCCTGCACTGCATCTGGCCTGGAGGTTCATACATCTTTCAGCCTGCCATGCCCAGTCTGGGCCTGGAGGTTCGTATACTTCCATCTCATACCTGTCTTTCTACATAACTCAGCATCGACTCCAAGATTATATTCTCCTACTGGATTTCAGTCATTCGTTCAAGCCCCTCTTCTCCTCAGAAAGCATTCCTCATCTACTGGAATCACTCAATATGCACACCTCTACCTAAGTGGATCACATATGCACACCTGTGGATCTAACCGTTTCTCATAGTAGTCGCCCGGATATGCTCTACTCCCTTACAATCCATTCATGCTAATCAGTTAACCTACGTGGGGACCAACTGAACACACTAGCCTACGAGGGCTAGCTGCGACTCTACTTACTTACCAGCAGACCTGCAAGGTCTGGCTGCGCTTACATGTTACCTGGAGCTAGCCGCCACTCTACTTACCTCACCAGCTGACGGATCAAGCTGCGCATCTCAGCCGAGGGACTAGATGCCATGTTCTACTACTTATCAACTGACCAACCTGGTCCATTTACTTGCTACTTTCTACCTCATCTCCTAACTTATGCGGTTCAGCCGCACATCCTCACCTATTGGGCTTGCCCTGTTATACTTCCTTGGATGCTTCTTAACCTCACACCAGTGCTTTGGATTCATTACCCTCAAATCCTGCCAGGATTTCAGCTCAGCTTTACTGCCATATGCCTTCTATATCATGACCTAAGAATAAATCCTACTGTCTTTGTCCTATTATCTGAACTGGGTCCGTCAGTCATCAACTTCATCTCAAGTCATCCTACCATTCCATGAATTTCATAAGCCTTCTATCAGCAGAAGCCCGGGGGCCGGACTACTTCCAATTCATCCTGCCCATCGTCCGCCAGCGCAGAGCCTGGATATGTACTCTATAATTTCTAATTATCATGTGCTAGCCTTAAGAGCTCCACATCGTAGCCCTGTCCTGAATCTGTTGGACGTATGCCAACAATGCTCATCTCAGTGCAATCTACCTGGACACTTCACGTGTTCCTACAGCAACTGTAGCGCTCACGCAAGACTTGGAAGCCTGTTTCTGACCTTCATTTCTTACTACAACCTGTTCCGCTGGATCATTTGTAATCTGCAATTCGGACTAGCCAACAAATTACTTAATTAGGATTATGCTCCTTTAGTATGCCCAGAAGGATGGGCAGGTTGGCAGCCATGGGTCCTCAGAGGTTTTTCCTCTCCTGCATGCTGCTGGCCATACTCTCCAGAGATGGAGGAGATAATCGTGGATATCATATTTCTTTTGGGGGGATGTCACATCCTAAACAACTAACTATCCTTCCTATGGTGGGATACAGAGAAAAGCCACACCATCGACTCATACCGATTAACTCATTTGTTCCAGTTATCAGCACTATCTTACTGTCAGATCATCATGAACTATAATCACTGAGTTATTCATGTCTATGTCCAAAGTACTTAAGCACTATCCTGTCATACAACTATACCTTGGAAGCATCATTCTACTTACTGGTCTGGCCTCTGTATCCAAACTCAAACCTACATCATGTAGATGTAGTATGTAACACAAGCACTGAGCTCTGAACCACATATAATAATGCATTGAGAAGTGTGGTTTATGGGGATTTTATGCACCCTCGAGGTCTGTGATGCCCCATAAACCCCGAGGGTGAATGCCAAGAGGTTTATATGGGCATCACACACTAAGGGGGTGCAGAAATCCCCAGAGGACCACACTTCTCCATGTTTTATTTTTTACATTTACTGGTTTTTGGTGTTTTTTGGTTTAAGTTGTCTTTGTCTGCTGAGACAGAGAGACAGAGAGACAGAGAGAAAGAGAGCAGCCAAAGCTTCTTTAAATCGAGGAGGTTATTTTCTAGACTACACTGAATTGAATTATTACTTTTTGGACCTGTGTAAGTAACTAGTATTGATTCTGTTTTTGGGGTTGACTTTTCTTAGTTTAACTTTCATTTGCCAGGGAGGAACTGTAGCTGAGAGATATTTGCAGTAATTTGTGACTAGACCTGTTACTTAACCTCTGTAAAATGGGTGTCTGAAAGGAAGGAAGGCACTCCCTGGGGTGGAGGGTTAGAGTTGTAGTTGATTTTTTCTGGAGGGCATAGGTTTTCTTCCATGCACCTTACTCCTCACCCCACTCGCCCCAAGTGAGTAACTTCCTTTATAGCAGGGGTTCTGACATCACTTCCCCAAAACTGCTAACAACATACACCTGTTCATATCCTTAAAGGCACAGCACACTGAATAGGGGGTAGAGACACTCACAAGCTTGCACACGCTAAAACAAGAACAAAAAAAAAAGAAAAGCATCTGTAATAGGAAGGGACACAGACATGTGGGGAGTGGTGCAATGCACTGGCTGTGGAGCAGCAGTATTCCGGGAGACATTCTGGAGACTGTGTTGCTACCCTATTTGCAGGCATCTCTCTGGTCTGAGGGAAGGTTGTTTGTCTCCATGCTGACCTGGCAAGAATTCGGGAAACCTGCTTCCCCACCCAGAGACCGCCCAGGCCACCACCACTACCTCAAAGGTTGCCAAGAAAGAGAAGTGGTTGGACCATGGTGGGCTCAGGGAGGGTGAGGGCAGGGGAACAGAGGTGCAGCCCTCCATTTGTGCCTCTCCACAATTCATTTGCCACTATGGCGGAGCATGGTTCCTCTATGGAGGCACCCACAGTGGAGACCAAGGAGGATGCTGGGAACCTCCACAATGGAGACCCACAGGAGGGTGGCACAGGACCCCACAGGGAAGAAAACAACTCCTGTTGGGGGACTCAGTTGTTAGGGGGTTAGAACTGGGGAGGGAGGGAGGGAAGGGAGGTAAGGTGCCTGCCCAGCACCATGGCTTGGAGGGACAGGAAACAAATCCTCAGGATCGAGGGAGCAGCTACAAGGGGGAGCTGGATGTCATTACCCACCTAGGAACAAATGACCTGGCTGTGAATGGGATCAGAGCAGTGCAACAGGAGTTTGTAGAGTTGTGGAGGGGCCTTAGACAAGTAGCACACAAGGTAACTTTCTCGGAAGTGCTACCTGTCTATGGCATGGATGAGGCTAGGGTACTCTGCACCATGGAATTCAATGACTGGTTGAAAAACTGGTGCAGAGCTCAGGGATTTGGCTTCACTGGGGACTGGGGCTCCACCAGGAGGGATGCAGGCCTATACAGGCACGATGGTCTGCATCTATCCAGGAGGGGAACCAGGATCCTAGGTGATAGGTTTAAATGCTTCATTGGCAAGCATTTAAACTAGCCAAGGGGGGAGGCATTGAAAAGGAGAAGGAAAATCCTAGCCCCCCCCAAAAAAAAATCAGGGTAGTTAGTGAGGTAAACACCAAGATAGAGCAGTCGATAGGGAGAAGGGCAGGGGTAAATGGAGAAAAAGACAAAAGCAATAAGGACAGGGATAGGGCAAAAAAAAAATAAAGCCATAAAAATGGAGGGTAATGAGTACCAGTGCCCATAGTCTAGGTAAAAGTTCCCCGAAATGGTGGCCTTGATGGAAGAGGGATGCCTGGATATTGTGGCAGTCACAGAAACATGATACACAGAGAACCATGACTGGGATGTCAACATACCAGGGTACACAATCTACAGGAGGGACAGGGAGGGAAGAAGAGGAGGAGGAGGAGCTCTCTATGTAAAGGAAGGGAAGGGTAAACAGGGAGGAGAGGAGGCACTGTGGGTCACCCAGGAGACTGGAAATGGCACCACAATCCACACAGGGGTTGTATACAGGCCCCCATCTCAGGGGGAGCAAATGGATAAGGAAATGATAGAAGGCATCCTTAGGATGGCAGAGAAGGGGGAGATATTGCTGATGAGGGAAATGAATATGCCAGATGTTAACTGGAGAACCTTTGCTGCAGTCACATCCAAGAGCAGGGACATTCGGAAGCAGTATAGCGCAGTGGTCTAAGGCTCTGAGCTGCAAATCTGGTGACATCCAGCAGACCAGACCTGGGTTTGAATCCAACAGCTTCCACTTGCATACTGTGTGACCCTGAGCAAGTCACTTAACTTCTTTGTGCTCCCAGGTGGCACCTGGAAACAAGCTCCAGCTTAGTGTGCCTTTCCTGGTTAAACAATTTCCCCATTCCTTTCCCTTCTCGATGCCCTACAGGGGGCATGCCTCAGACAGCTAGTTTTGGAACCCACTCAGGAGGGAGCAATCTTAGACCATGTACTCTTAAATGGGGACGGAGAGAGGATCTCTGATCTTGAAGTGGGTAGCCATCTGGGAACAAGCGACAACCAAACAGTGTGGTTCGTGATAAACTTAGCTGTAGAGTCAAGCCAGACAAAATTGAAGGTACTGGACTTCAGGAGGGCTGATTTTGTCAAAGTGGGAGAGTGCCTCAGAAAAGCACTAGCAAACAGGCAAGAAGGTGGGGTGGAGCAACAATGGGGAAACATCAAAACCGCCATCACAGAGGCAACAAGCCTTTGTGTGAAGGAAATAAATCAAAATGAAAGAAAAAAACACTATGGTTCTTAAAAGAAGTGGCAGGGAAGGTTAGGGAGAAAAATATAGCATTCAGGAAGTATAAAGAAACACAAAAGGAGCAGGACAGAGAACGGTACCAGTTAAAGCAGAAGGAAGCGGGGAAGGCAGTCACAACAGCAAAGGCCCAAACCAAGGAAAAGACAGCGAACTCGGTTAAGAAGGGGGATAAACCTTTTATAGGTACATTAAGGAGCAAAGAAAGACTAAGGCAGGGATACTGAGGTTGAATAAAGAGGAAGGTGGCTGGGCAGAGAGCGACAGTGAAAAAGCAGGGATACTGAACGAATATTTCTGCTCAGTATTCACAATGGAAAAACAGGGGGAGCTACCTAATCCAGTAATGGAAGCACTCTGGATAGGGGGTTGATCTTAATCCTTTCACAGAAGAAAGGGTTCTGAAAGAACTCTTAAAACTGAAGGTGGATAAAGCAATGGGGCCTGATGGGATTCACCCCAGAATTCTTAAAGAACTAAGGGAAGAATTAGTAACACCACTGACTATCCTTTTTAATAAATCATGGGAGATGGTGTGATACCTGAGGACTGGAGGAGGGTGGATGTGATTCCCCTTCACAAAAGTGGGAGCAAGACAGAGGTAGAAAACTACAGACCTGTCAGTTTGACCTCAGTGGTAGAGAAAATGATGGAATCACTTCTGAAGGAAAGAACTGTTGAGTACCTAGAGGCCAGTGGGGCACAGGACCCAAGGCAGCATGGATTCACAGCAGGAAGGTCATGTCAGACAAATCTAATTGATGTATTTGACTGGGTGACCAAAGTAGTAGACCAGGGAGGGGCTGTAGACATGGCCTACCTAAACTTTAGCAAGACATTTGACACAGTCCCACACAAAAGATTAATAAACAAATTAGCCAACCTGGAAGTGGGTCCCAGGGTGTTAGCCTGGGTAAAACACTCGCTGGACAACAGGACACAGCGGGTAATTGTAAATGGAGTCCACAGTGAAGAAAGGGGGGTTACTAGTGGGGTACCGCAGGGTTCAGTACTGGGTCCAGTCCTTTTTAATGTCATTATAAGTGACATTGCAGAGGGACTGGAAGGGAAAGTATGTCTCTTTGCAGATGACACAAAGATCTGCAACAGGGTTGATACACAAGGTGGGGTGGAAAGGACGAAAAGGGACTTGCCAAGTTTGTAGGAAAGGTCAAATGTATGGCAGCTTAGATTCAATGCAAAGAAGTGCAAAGTAATGCACCCGGGAAACAAAAACCCAGGGGAAGAGTACACAATGGGGGGTGAGATACTGACAACAACAAAAATGGAAAGGGACCTGGAGGCAGTCAAATCAGATGACTTAAAGGTGGGTCAGCAATGTGAGAAGTCAGTAAGGAGGGCTGGGAGGATACTGGGATGCATAGGGAGAGGCATCTGCAGTAGAAAACTTGTTGACCCTCTGTACAGACAGTTGGTAAGACCACACCTGGAGTACTGTGTACAGTTCTGGAGTCCCCATCTCTGCAAAGACATAGACAGGGTGGAGGCTGTCTAGAGGAGGGCAACCAAAAAGGTGCAGAGTCTACACCAGAAGACATATGAAGAAAGACTAAAGGGGCTTAAGATGTATAGCTTCAGGGAAAGGAGGGAGAGGGGGGACACGATAGAAACTCTCAAATACTTCAAGGGAATCAACAAAGTCCAAGAGGGTAGCATCTTTCAGAAAAAGAGATTTGCAAGAACAAGGGCGCACAATTTGAAGATGGAGGGGGACAGCTCAGAGGTAATGTGAGGATGTATTTCTTCACAGAGAGGGTTGTAGATGCATGGAACGGCCTCCTGAGGAGGTTGTAGAGTCAAAAAACAGTGGGGGAATTCAAGAATGCATGGGACCGTCATAAAGCAATTCTAATGGAGGGTAGGAGGAAGTAGGTTGTTGGTTAACTAGGATCTTCAGCTTATCCATTAGGCAGGGAAATGGGCATACTGGGTGGGCCAAGCAGTCCTTATCTGCCGTCAAATTCTATGTTTCTGTTTTTTGTCACTTTGCGACAGTAACTGTTACCGACGACAAGCTTGTTTCATGCTGAATGACCGACTGTGTATCACTTGTGAACGTCCAGTGCGAGGACAGCTTGTTCGGTAGTTTTTCTGATGCTGCTGCAGTACTGTTCTGCCCGTGGTTTATGGAGCTCCATAAACCACATATGTGGTTTATGGAGCTGTTGGGCACTCACTGGCAGTGGTTTATAACCACTAACCAGTAAATATATACATATTATCAATAACACTAGGAAAACAATAAAATGATTAAATCCATAATCAGTAATACACAACGGAAAAAACATGAGCAAATCTCTAAACTATATACCATACTCTAAGGAAAACTTCCCCCTGCCCAATCAACCCCCTTCCATAATGAGTTACACATTACCTCTGCCAAATGTATTTTTTCATACCAATATACCCCATCTAAATCTGCTTGTAGCTTAAATAGTATGTCATTCAAAGCAACTTCTTCCCTTTGTAGAAATTTTTGACATCTTGCTTGCCAAATGACACACTTTAAACAGGCCAAAATAACATATACTCTGCTTTTCTGCCACTGTTTCCATTGATCTGTAAGCTGACCATAAACCAATATATTATATGTCATGGTTAAGAAATGTGGTATTCCAGAAAGCATCCAGCAAACTCCAAATGGGCTTAAAAAAGGGACAATCAAAGCTCAGATGATGCATAGTTTCTATGGTATGAGAACAGCTGTCCTCCACACAAAAACGCTCCTCTATGGCTTTATGTTTGGGGCTTCCCCTTACATTTAACTTCCCATTACCACAAATCAAAATTGCATCCTTCATTTTAGG
The DNA here is from genome assembly GCA_016271365.2 of Neoceratodus forsteri. Taxonomy (NCBI): domain Eukaryota; kingdom Metazoa; phylum Chordata; order Ceratodontiformes; family Ceratodontidae; genus Neoceratodus; species Neoceratodus forsteri. The sequence goes on from CM028138.1 coordinate 495,280,089, forward strand.
TGGGTTCCGTACTTCCAAAATGCATTCTAACACTATATTACTTTTGATCGTGGCATCTACCTAAAGACTGGTTCTTCATAATAACATTTCATCAAAACAGATTTATAAAATTGTTTTCTTGGTACTCTCAAAAAATAAGACATCTGCCATCCTGCTGGTGCAGCAGTAGCGCTATCACTTGCAACGCCAGCAACCCAGGTTTGGGAATGAGCTTGGGAGCTGGAGGGCTGGCTGGGGAGGGAGGAGGCTGAGCAGCCACAGGCCTGCTCATCTCCCTGGGAGGGTGGGGAGAGGCTGGTTGCTGTATCGACCTCTAGCAGAGGCAGGGGATACAGCAGTGCAGTGCCACTGCAATGGGGAGGAGCATGGTCAATGTCGGCGCAGCCTTGATGTCATTACACGACCACGTCCCCATGAGAAAAGTGGAAATAGCCTTGCGTTCACTTCAGGAGATGGGCAGAGGGCAAATGGGCCACCCAAGAAGTTGGACGCTGGCTGGAGGGGTTGGGGTGTCCCCCTCCTACCCCACCCGGGGGGTTATCCAAGGCTGGGGTGAGCTCCTATCACACCATTGGGATCACCATTGGAGCCTCGAGAAGGGAGTGGACAGAGAGAGAGAGAGAGAGAGAGAAGGGGGCTTAAACAGCAAGTAAAAAATAAATAAATAAATAAGACATCTCTGTTTTCCACATGCTTATATATTTTAAGCATACTTGCACATGCTCTGGCAAGTTTTTTTCTAAAACACTCCATTTCCTCCTCCCCCATGCTGTAAGAAATCCATCTTTCTAGATCTGCATGACTCTTACTGCTATACCCTTGTCTATCAATAACTGCCGAATATTGGTGTAGAAAAAATTCCCAAAAAAGAACATCAGTGGCTGAATCATATTCAGACCCCCTTCTTTCCAAAGCCTATACGTGTGATTCTGTTTTACTGGATTCAAGCAACTTCTCCATAATAGGTGGAAAAACATACATACATACATACGAACATACGAAGAAGCTATCAGAAGAAGGCCATTTGGTCTATCAAGTCTGTTCATATTGCAGGGTCCACAGCTTGAGCTAATGTCCCTGCCCTCCCTCCCCACTCCTCCCATCCTCCCTACCCATGATCCATACCTTCTCCCTATGCCTATCCCAGCCTCTCTTAAAGCTGCCCACTGTCTTCAATGAGATGACCTCTTCTGGCAGTGCATTCCAAGTGTCCACCACCATCTCTGTGAAAAAGTGCTTTGTGATCTACCTCCAAAACCTCCCACCATCCAGGTTAAGACTATGCCCCCTCGTGTTATGGTTGCCACTCAACTTAAAGAAACTCTCCTTATCAGCCTTATTTATCACTTTTAAATACTTGAAAGTTCTAATCATGTCCCCTCTCTCCTATCTTCCAAGGAGTACATGTTCAGTGCCCTCAACCTCTCCTAGTATGCCTTACCCTGTTGACCCACTATCATCTTTGTAGCCCTTCTCTGGACCTTCTCTAGCAAGTTAATGTCCTTTTTGAGGTGTGGGCACCAGTACTGAACTCCATACTCTAGATTAGGCCTTACCAGCGACCTGTACAAGGACAGTATAACCACCTCTCTCCTACTACTGGTCCCCCTAGATATGCATCCCAGCATCTTGTTTGCCTTTGCTGCTGCTTTCTTGCACTGCATGGAGTGCTTCAGGTCACTAGGGATCATCACTCCCAGGTCCTTCTCCTTTGATGCAGATACTCAGACTCCACACAGGCCCCTCTGTCCTGGGATTCCTGGATCCAATATGCATAACTTTGCATTTCTTGGCATTGAAGCCAAGCTGCCAGACCCTGGACCACCTCCCCAGCTTTTCCAGATCTTCCTGTAGGTCCTGTATCCCTTCAGCTGTACCCACTCTCCCTCAGAGCTTGGTGTGATCCTTGAATAGGCACATTTTGCCCTTAATGCCATCCCCAATGTCATTGATGAAGACATTGGACAACACTGGCCCCAGCACCAAGTCCTGCGGGACTCCACTGGTTACCTCTCTAGTGCCAGATAACTCCCCCCACCCACAACAACCCTCTAGGTTCTGTCCCTCCGCCAGTTTTCCACCCATCTGGCCATCTTTTCCCAACCCCAAGATCCACCAACTTCCTGATCAACCTTTTGTGGGGCACGGAGTCAAAGGCCTTGCAGAAATCAAGATAGAAACATAGAAACAGGGACTTTGATGGCAGATAAGGACCGCTTGGCCCACCTGGTCTGCTCACTTCCCTACCTACTGGATAAGCTGCAGATCCTAGTTAACCAACAGCCTATTTCTTCCTACCCCCCCCACAAGAATTGCCTTATATCTGCCCCATGCATTCTTGAATTCTCCCCCAGTTTTAGACCCCACAACCTCCTCAGGAAGGCAGTTCCATGCACCCACCACCCTCTCTGTGAAAAAACACTTCCTCACATTGCCCCTGAGCCGTTCCCCCTTTATCTTCAAATTGTGTCCCCTTGTTCTTGCACATCTCTTTTTCTGAAAGATGGTACCCTCTTGGACTTTGTTGATTCCACTGAGATACTTAAAAGTTTCTATCATGACCCCCCCCTCCTTTCCTCAATGGTATACATATTAAGCTCTTTTAGTCTCTCCTCGTATGGCTTCTCTTGCAGATGTTACACCAATTTAGTTGCCCTCCTCTGGACTACCTTCATCCTATCTATGTCCTTGCGGAGATGGGGTCTCCAGAACTGGACACAGTAGTCCAGATGGGGTCTCACAAAATATCTGTACAGAGGGATAACAACTTCCTGTTTTCTGCTGGTGATGCCTCTCCCTATACATCCCAATGTCCCCCAGCCCTCCCTACTGCCTTGTCACATTGCTTGCCAACCTTAAGGTCAACTGATATGATTACCCCCACGTCCCTTTCCAATTTTGTTGTTACTACCTACCCCCATTGTGTACTCTTCCCCTGGGTTTTTGTTTCCCAGGTGCATTATTTTGCACTTCTTTGCATTGAATCTAAGCTGCCATACTTCTGACCATTTCTCCAACCTTGCCAAGTCCCTTTCCTTCTCTTTCTTTCCACACCCCCTTGTGTATCAACCCTGTTGCAGATCTTTGTGTCATCTGCAAAGAGGCATACTTTTCCTTCCAGTCCCTCAGCAATGTCACTTATAAAGACATTAAAACGGACTGGACCCAGTACTGAACCCTGCAGTACCCCACTAGTAACCTCCCCCCCTTTTTGAGAGTGGACTCTGTTTACAATTACCTTCTGTGTCCTGTTGTACAGCCAATGTTTTACCAAGGCTACCACCTTGGGACCCACTCCCAGGTTGGCTAATTTGTTTATTAATCTTTTGTGTGGGACTGTGTCAAATGCCTTGCTAAAGTCTAGGTAGGCCATGTCCACAGCCTCTCCCTGGTCTACTACTTTGGCCACCCAGTCAAAGAAATCGATTAGATTTGTTTGACATGACCTTCCCACTGTGAATCCATGCTGCCTTGGGTCCTGTGCCCCACTGGCCTCTAGGTACTCAACAATTCTTTCCTTCAGAAGTGATTCCATCATTTTCAATACCACTGAGGTCAAACTGACAGGTCTGTAGTTTCCTGCCTCTCTCTTGCTCCCACTTTTGTGAAGGGAAAGCACATAGAGGATGTTTACCACTTGGCCCCTGTCTACTGTCTTAGTGACACAGTCAAAGAAGTCAATCAGATTTGTTTGACACGATCTCCCTCCCTTGAACCCATGCTGCCTCGCATCCTGGAGACCATGCTCCTCTAGATATTCCACCAACCTTTCCTTTAGTATGGTCTCCATGAGCTTACCCACAATGGAGGTCAGACTGACTTGTCTGTAATTCCCTGGGTCATCCTTGGGACCACTTTTGTGGAGGGGCACCACATGTGCTGTTCTCCAGTCCTGCAGTACCATGCCTCACTAGTGAACTATTAAATAGGTCTGCCAGTGGCCCTGCCAGCTCCTCAGCTGCATAAGCTTAGCCTGAATCTTAAAATGTATAGGAAAGACATGTGATAAGTGTAACCCCTAGGTGGTGCTGTTACTTCTTTCACTTCCCAACTCAAACTCTTCTCTGTTCGTTGTCCCTATAACTCGGGGCACCAAGGAATGGTTTGGAGGTGCAGTCTGAAAATGAGGCTTCTCTTTATCTCTCCATGCGGGAGAGATGAAGGCAGGCAGGCCAGACTCATCCTTCCTGCCAGTTCCCCACGCTACCTCGTGGGGCAGCAGCTCCTTGAGCTGGAGCTCCTCACTCTTCCAGTTCCATTTCACTTCTGCCTCACTGCTACAGTCAGCTTGGGGATTTCCCTTTAATCCACAAGGTTCAATTGGTTGATCCATCTGTCTGTCAAAGCAAGGGCTCCCCCTCCAGGTCTGTTTTGGTGCCAAAAAACAAAAACTACAATTGCTACAGAATTTTGCTCCCACAAGGCCCCTGGGGACAGGCTCCATATTAGAGTGTCCAAAGGTACCAATTGGTGCTGACTAGCAGACCAAACCCAAAATGGTGATGCAATACATAAAGTCCATGCTGCAAAGAAGGCAGGTTAAACAAACTACAATACTGTTGCTGTTAAAGCAGATAAACAGTAAACAGTTACAGATTCCAATAAAGCTCCCTCTGCGCAATCAGCTATGGCAGAACGGAGCAATAACACTCAAGCCCAGGCGGGACTCGAGTCTAAATACCCTCGGCCACTACCCAGAACAATTACACACTGCAAAATAGGCAACTCTTAAAGAGACAGGTGCAAAGGCGATTAGGCACTCTCATGCAATATATTTTTAGACAGCTGAAACACAGGACACCAGCCTGGCAGTGGGCATTTAGGCATACCCAAGGAAGGCTTTTCGGGAACCCCCATTTGTAGGGGCGTAACACCCTTCCCTGCCTGGAGAAACTTAACATCTGCGTCAAGTCTATACCATTACAGTAATACTGAAAAGACAAATAAAAAAGTGGGGTTATACAAGTCTTTAGTAAGAAGACCCTTTTTTCCTGGTAATTGTCCAGGTTTTCCACTTATTGACTTTAACTAAAGCCTCACCATACTTTAGTTCCCCATTTCTCTGAGCGGCATCACTAGTCCCAGAAAGAATTTCTAAGATTTTTATTTCTCCCTTTCGTATTGGAAAAAAAATCCTGCCGTATAGGGGCCCCTCCTAATGCCAACCCCAGACTTTTTCCCATGCTTATTTTAATGCCTGTCATGGTCATTTTCCCATTTATTACTTCAATTGCTTTTTTTTTTTTTTTTTTTATAATGTAACATTTTCTCGCCTTCCGACTTGGCTAGCTCCCATCAGACCGGCCCCGCCAAGCCCCATTCCCCGGAATTACCGGGACTTGCTTTACGTCCGGCCCGGGAGTGGTGCCTGTGGAGAATAGGTTGCCATCCTGCTGCTGGCGATGTTTTCCACACCATTTTCTCCCAGGGCCCCCGGGAGTGGGTATGCATGTGTGTGGAGGCACACACTAGTCCCACGGCTCCAGTAATGGACCCTTTCCTCCCACCCCATTGGCCTTGCACCTGGCTCCTCTCTTGGCCCTTGCTGTCCCCAGCCTCCACCAGGTGGCAGCCATCAGCCAAGAGGAGTCATCTCACCTCCCTGGAGAGGAGAGCATGCCTGTCGGCAGCGCCATCCAGCTTTGCCCTGCCCCCCGTTGCCAACCTCTGATGGCCCGGGCTCGTTCCCAAACCTGGGTTGCCAGCGTGATGTGAGGTTAGGCATCCAGCGCCTTAGCCCTCAGTGCCACCAGGCTGGCCCCTTCAATTGCTTTTTTACCGGATTCTAAATTAGCCACTGTTAATATACAATCATCTGTGTACGCAGTTACTTTATTACACTGCCCTCCTGTCCTAGTATGCACTTGCCTCATCCTACTATCCTTCTTCACAGCACATAAAAGTGGATCCAATCCAAAGACATACAGTAGAGGAGTGGGCTTAATGGGCACCCATGCCTTACTCCATTATATAAGTACATGGAAATTCCCATATTGCTATTTATCATTGGTGTAACCTTGGCACTGGAATATACAATCGCTTTAAGGTCTGCAGAAAGCCCCGTGGAATACCATAGTGCTTTAGCACTTGCATCAGTATTCATGCTTTATAGAATCAATTGTGGTTTCCTGGTCAACAGTAAATATGTACCCATCCAGTGGCATTGCCAGACCTTGTTCCACCACCTCTCTAATAAAACTTAGATTTTGCACAATTGTTCTTCCAGGCACAGTGCATGTCTATGCATCCAGTATCAATGTTTTAGCCACTTTAGACCAGGAGTTCTCACACTTTGTCATAGTGAGCCTCCCCCAAGCCTTGGAAAAGATCTTGAGCCTCCCCCTAATACAAAAATAATTTTGAGCCTCCCCATAGTTAGAACAACTATCATACTTTGCATATTACAGGGAGAATACAATGAAGTGCATGTGAGTAGTCGAGTTTATTCTCATTTTATTGAACTTATTATTCTCCCTTTCTATAACCCCCCCCCCCAGGTCAGCCTACTCGTGCCACACTTCTGACTTTTGGACTCTATTTACCCCTTGTTGCAATACCTCCATGAGTCCGATTGCTTTCTTTGTCAGTTTACCCTGCTCTTAAACACCTTCTCAGGGACCATTTTGCTCCCTCCTTGCTCCCTCCTTGGTTTGTTTGGGGAAAAAAGAAGGCCGAGGCCCATCTAGATTTTCCCCCCACACTGAAGTGGGAACAATTCACATTACGTGCTTCTTGGTCAACCAATTGTTGATACCCTTTTTGAATACTGGAATATTAGTAGAATCCACTAATTCCTGAGGAAGTTGATTCCATAGTCTTGGTGCCCTTAATGAGAACAAATTTAATCTAAGATTAGTTTTTGCTTTTGGCACCATAAGTTGTCTGGTATGACATCTTGGAACAATACGTCTAGTAGCATGGGATAGTCCACATGTATTCATTAAGTCAGGTTTTTTTGCAGCTTATATGTTAAGAGTAAGTCCCCCCTAACTCTTCTACCCTGAAGAGAATGTAAACCTGTGATAGATAGTCTTGATTTATAGGGCATTTTGTCTAACCTGGGGATCATCCTGGTTGCACATTTTTTAATTCTTTCTAAGTGATCAATATCAGACTTTAGACAGGGGTTCCAGAAAGGGGACCCATAGTCGATAAGAGGTCAGACACAGGATCTGTACAGAGCAATCATGCACTGTTCAGTTTTGGTAACAAAGGATGGCTGAATCTGTCTAAGTAGTCCATTGGTAGAATTAGCCACTTTGGTGCAGTGATCAACTGATATAAGTTTAGAATTAACTAGAACACCCAAGTCCCTTTCCACATATGTTGATTTCAATAGTGAATTACAAATATAATATTTGTTTTTGGGGTTATGAAATCCAAAGTGCAAAACTACACATTTGTCAATATTAAACTCCATCAGGTTGTCAATAGCCCATTTTTCGATCGGCTGCAAATCGGAGTTGAGACAGTCAAAATCTGATTGATTATTTACAGGGCCCCCAAGCTTTGAGTCGTCGGCAAATTTAGACAGCAAGTTTTTATTGGATACTTGCATATCACTTATATAAATATTAAACAAAACCGGGCCCAACACTGAGCCCTGAGGGACTCCACTAGTGACTGCACCTGTGTCAGATAAGTAATCATTTAATACAACTCTCTGAGTTCTATTTGTCAACCATGCAGAAACCCAGTTAACTAGTTGGTTTGAGAAGCCGAGATGATACATTTAATCAATAAGGATATTATGGGGGACTTTGTCGAAGGCCTTGTTGCAATCCAATAGAATAATATCTGATTGGTGGTTGTTGTCCAGTCCTTGGCTAACATTATTATAGAACGATATTAGGTTGGTTGTACAGAAGTGACTGGTTCTAAACCCGTGTTGAGTAGGATCGACAATATTAAATTCAATCATTTAATTTTCAAGACATGATTTTATCAGTTTTTCCATAGTTTTACAAATAATCGATGTGAGGCTTACAGGATGATAATTCTGGACAAGTGATCTACTACCTTTTTTATGTTGGCTTGCCGCGCTTGCGCGGCAGTCAACATATTGGGAGAGTGGAGATTTGGAGGCGCGGCTGCTGCTGGGTGAATGCAGGGCACGCATCAGTAGGCGCGTCCCTCATTCCCCAATAAGTCAGCATGCTAGCGCTGACACCAACATTATGTAAAGTGGACAAAACTTCTAAACAAAGTGCCACTGCAATCAGAGACAAGCTCATCATGCAGCGGCACTTTGTTTACAAGTTACGTCCACTTAACATAATGTGCCGTTACGTCCACTTTAGATAATGTACGTCCCCAGTGCAGAGTGCCACGCTGGGAGCCCACCCAGCGTGGCAACTGTCTCATGGCCGGCAGGTGCTCAATCCCCACGTCGGCTCCATATCCCAGTACAGGGTGCCACGGCTGGGGACCCGCCTAGCGTGGCAACTACCTGCCATTACCGACGGGGTGCCCAATCCCCGTTGGCTCCATACCAGCGTTCTTCTGCCATGCTGGGAGCCCACCCCAGTGTGGCAAATGTCCCGTGTCGTCAATTAAAAAAACAAACTGTAAATTGAAAACAGTCCCACGCAGTCTCCTGCCCCCCACAACCCTCACCCATCCACCGCGCACCCTGCCCCCCACACCCCTCACCCATACTTACCTTCCGGAGTCCGCACGACGATCTGCGGTGGACCGAACACGCTCTGCACTCTTCAAAGCCGACCGCGAACTGAGGAAATGCGGTAAGCTGTATAATGGGCTAGATAGGGTTTTTTCAACTTTGTTGCATACCTCAGGCATTTTGGAATTTTTGCACCAAATGTTCAACATGGAGTTTTGGGACCCCTTCTCCATGAATGCTGTCACTGTCATGGTGTTATTCGAGCCTGAAGGGTGATTTCAGATCACTGTGTGAAATCACCTTTGGACTGATTAATGAAACGACACTGCCAGTGTTCATAAGGAGGCTCTCAAAAAGCCTATTTTGAAAATTTGGTGGAAAAACTCCCAAATGACTGTTTTACTCAGCGTCGTTGTGCAGTTCCTATGCTGCGCTCATGAAGTTCGTGAATTTTCAATATTTTCACTCCAGATTTTCAACATTGCCATTTTACCACACTTTCTTATGAGTAGTACAGCTGTCATTTTCCATCTCACCCAAAACGTGTTTCCGCCCATGTAGCGCACAATGGCGCAGTCGGTGTGCGAAATCAATGTATGGGACAAATTAAGAAAATCACAGTGACACTGTTCATGAGCAGAGGTCTTAAAATGGCTATGTTGAAAATTTGGTGAAAAAATTCCTAAAAATGACTGTTTTATGAGCGCGTGTTGCGCAGTTCCTATGCACGCTCGTAAGTTCACAAATTTTCAATATTTTCACTCCAGATTTTCAACATTACCATTTTACCACCTTCTTATGAGTAGTACAGCTGTCATTTTACATCTCACCCAAAATGTGTTTCCATACATATAGCGCACAATGGCACAGTCGTTGTGCGAAATCAATGTAGGACAAATTAAGAAAATCACAGTGACACTGTTCATGAGCAGAGGTCTTAAAATGACTATGTTGAAAATTTGGTAAAAAATTAAAAAATTGACTGTTTATGAGTGTCGTTAAGCGGTTCTTACGCACGCTCGTAAGTTCGCGAATTTTCAATATTTTCACTCCAGATTTTCAACATTGCCATTTTACCACACCTCCTTATGAGCAGTACAGCTGTCATTTTTCACATCTTGCCAAAATGTGTTTCCGCCCATGTAGCGCACAATGGCACAGTCGATGAGCGAAATCAATGTATGGCACACATTAAGAAAATCACAGTGACACTGTTCATGAGCAGAGGTCTTAAAATGGCTATGTTGAAAATTTGGTGAAAAAATTCCTAAAAATGACTGTTTTACGAGCGTGCGTTGCGCAGTTCCTATGCATGCTCGTAAGTTTGTGAATTTAATATTTTCACTCCAGATTTTCAACATTGCCATTTTATTACACTTCGTTATGAACAGTACAGCTGCCATTTTTCATATGTCACCAAAATGTGTTTTCGCACATGTAGCGCACAATGGTGCTGTTGGTGTGCGAAAGCAATGTTTGGGACAGATTACGAAAATCACAGTTACACTGTTCATGAGCAGAGGTCTTAAAATGGCTATGTTGAAAATTTGGTGACAAAAGTCCATAAAATGACTGTGTTACGAGTGAGCATTGCGCAGTTTCCACGCACCTCGTAAGTTCCTGACTTTGTAATATTTTCAGTCCAGATTTTCACCAGTGGCATTTTCCACACTTCCTTATGAACAGTACAGCTGTCATTTTCACAACATGGCTGAAGTGTGTTTCACACTTTCAGCGCCTAATCTGGGTCGCTGTGGGAAATCATTGTTCAGGACAGATAAAGAAAATCACAGTGACATTGTTCATGATCAGAGGCACCAAAATGCCTGACTTGACAATCTGCTGTAAAATCTAACCTAATTATATTACAGGTGTGCTGTTACAGTTTCTATGTACGCCGTGACTTCGCCAGTTTTTTAAATATTTTTACTACAGATTTGCAACATTGCCATTTTTTACACCTCCCCATGAACAGTACTGCTGTCATTTTTTACATCCTGTTCGGAATGTTTTTGCACCTGTGGTGCTAAATGCCATAGATGCTGTGCATAAGCAGCTTTCGGCTAACAAACTGATATTGCCACTGTTTATGAGCTGGGGTCACAAAAAAAAACATACTGAAAATTTGGAGTGAAAATACCAACGAATGCCTGAGGTATTAGGGTTTCCAACCATAACGCCCAACCCTGTAGAGAATGACAGGCATCAGGGGTGTGACTTGGGATTCTTGCCTGTAATGCTCATAGCATTCCACACCCTGCAGCCAGTGAGAGGCATCGAGGTATGCCTTGGACTCTTCGGCCCCAAAGTTCACCCCATTCTCCTATATTGCACCCATCTCACTGTATTTCCTAATGGAATGGGGTGCGCATAAGGGCCAAAGACCCCAAGGAGCACCGTGACACTTTTCATTGTCTGCAGGGTGGGGTGCGGTGAAATGGCGTGGCCGTTATGCCTGATGACCCAAAGGCACACCATAATGCCTGTCACTCTCTGCAGGGTGGTGGTGGGGTGGGCTTCAGTTCAGTACTTCACTGCCATTCCTATTACGCTGCTCTGTAACTTCTACACTACCACTGCCAATGCCAGCAAGCCAACATTCGGCATTGACAAATGCTTGTTATAGATTGGAGTAACAAATGCAGTTAACCAATCTAAAGAAATTTCCGCTTTATGAAGAGATTTATTAAATATTATTTCCAAAGGAAAAGCTAGAGCCTCAGCAGTATCAATTAGAAGTCTAACATTAATCAGACCAGGACCTGAGCTTGTAGTTTTCTTTAGATTTTTAAGAAGTGGGTAGATATCAGAAGCCTTAATAATGCATGTGTGGATTGATTTTGGCTGGGGTCTAGGACTTGTTTTAAGGAAATGGGGACTTCTTTTAGAAAAAACTGAACAGAAATATGAATTAAAAATATTAACTATGTCCGAATCTGACTGTATGGGAGTACCGTTACGAGTTAATGGCCCTACCTTGTGAGAATTACCTTTTTTACTGTTTAAATATGAAAACAGTGCTTTATAGCCATCTTTTGTATGTGCTAACTTAAATTCAATTTTCATTTTGGCCTGTTTAATCATATGCTTCAATTTCTGTAATGTTTTTTATACTCAGTAAGAACTACACTGTTGCCTTTATATTGACTACTTTTAAGTTTCCTGAAAACACTTTTTTTTTCTTATTTATTTGCAACCTAATTGATTTATTCAGCCATTTTGATATCCTAGACACAAAACCATGACTGGGATGTAAACATACCAGGATACACTATCTACAGGAGGGACAGGGAGGGTAAAAGAGGAGGAGGAGTAGCTCTTTACATAAGGGAAGGAATCAAAGCAACAGAACAAAAGGGTAAACAGGGAGGAGAAGAAGCACTGTGGGTAAATTTGGAGACCGGCAATGGCACCACAATCCGCACAGGGGATGTATACAGGCCCCCTTCTCAGGGGGAGGAAATGGACAATGAAATGATAGAAAGTATACTTAGAATGGCAGAAAAAGGGGAGATATTGCTGATGGGTGATCCGAATATGCCAGATGTTAACTGGAGTGCAGTTGCAGCAGCCACTTCAAAGAGTGGGGTTATTCTAGATGCCCTACAGGGGGCATGCCTTAGACAACTAGTATTGGAGCCCACTCGAGAGGGAACAATCTAGACCTGGTTCTCTCAAATGGAGATGAAGAGAGGATCACAGATGTAAAGTGGGTAGCCATCTGGGAACTAGCGACCATCGAACAATATGGTTCACAATAAACACAGCAATAGAGTCAAGCCATACAAAGGCAAAAGTACTGGACTTTAGGAGGGCTGACTTTGCCAAAATGAGTGAGTGCCTAAGGAATGCACTAGCAAATGGGCAGGAAGGAGGGGTGAAAGAACCATGGGGAATAATAAAAACTGCCATCACAGAGGTAACAAGCCTTTGTGTGAAGCAAATAAACAAAACGAAACGATGTAAGAAACCTCTATGGTTCTCAAAGGAAGTGGCAGTGAAGGTTCAAGAGAAAAAGAAAGCATTCAGGAAGTACAAGGAATCACAGAAGGAGCAGGACAGAGAACTGTATCAGTTAAAGCAAAAGGAAGCTGGGTAGGCAGTCAGAACAGCAAAGGCCCAAACCAAGGAAAAGATAGCCAACTCAGTTAAGAAGGGGGATAAAACCTTTTATAGGTACATCAGGGGCGAAGGAAGACCAAGGAGGATAGTGAGGCTTAATAAAGGGGAGGAGGGTGGGCAGAGGGTGACTGTGAAAGGCAGAGATACTAAACAAATATTTTTGCTCAGTATTTACAAATGAAGAGGAGGTACCTAAAACAAACAGTAGAAACACTCTGGATACAGAAGTTGATAGCAGCCCATTTACAGAAGAAAGGGTTCTGACAGAACTCTTAAAACTGAAGGTGGACAAAGCAATGGAGCCTGATGGGATTCATCCCAGAATTCTAAAAGAACTAAGGGTAGAACTAGTGACACCACTGACTACCCTCTTTAACAAATCATGGGAGGATGGGGTGGTAACCGAGGACTGGAGGAGGGCAGATGTGATTCCCCTTCACAAAAGTGGGAGCAAGGCAGAAGCAGGAAACTACAGACCTGTTAGTTTAACCTCAGTGATAGGAAAAATGATGGAATCACTTCTGAAGGAAAGAATTGTCGAGTATCTAGAGGCCAGAGGGACACAGGACCCAAGGCAGCATGGATTCACAGCAGGAAGGTCATGCCAGACGAATCTGATAGATTTCTTTGACTGGGTGACCAAAGTAGTAGATCATGGAGGGGCTGTGGCCATGGCCTACCTAGACTTTAGTAAGGCATCTGACACAGTCCCACACAAAAGATTAATATACAAGCTAGCCAGCCTGGGAGTGGGTCCCAAGATGACAGCCTGGGTAAAGAATTGGCTGGAGAATAGGACACAGAGAGTAATAGTAAGTGGAGCCCACTCTGAAGAAAGGGGGGTTACTAGTGGGGTACCGCAGGGTTCAGTATTAGGACCGGTCCTCTTCAATGTCTTTATAGGCGACATTGCAGAGGGACTGGAAGGAAAAGTATGTCTCTTTGCAGATGACACAAAGATTTGCAACAGAGTTGATGCACAAGGTGGGGTGGAAAGGATGAGAAGGGACTTGGCAAGGTTAGAGGAATGGTCAAATGTATGGCAGCTTAGATTCAATGCTAAGAAGTGCAAGGTAATGCACCTGGGAAACAAAAACCCAGGGGAAGAGTACACAATGGGGGGTGAGATACTAACAACAACAAAAATGGAAATTGACCTGGGGGTAGTCATATCAGATGACCTAAAGGTGGGCAAGCAATGTGAGAGGGCAGCAAGGAGGGCTGGGGGGATACTGGGATGCATAGGGAGAGGCATCACCAGTAGAAAACAGTAAGTTATTATCCCTCTGTACAGACAGCTGGTGAGACCCCATCTGGAGTACTGCGTGCAGTTCTGGAGACCCAATCTCCCAAAGACATAGACAGGATGGAAGCTGTCCAGAGGAGGGCAACTAAAATGGTGCAGTGCCTGCACGGAAGTCATATGAAGAGAGACTTAAGGAGCTTAATATGTATGCCTCGAGGAAAGGAGGAGAGGGGGACATAATAGAAACTTTTAAGTACCTCAAGGAATCAATAAAGTCCAAGGGTAGCATCTTTCAAAAAGAGGTGTGCAAGAACAAAGGGCACAATTTGAAGATAGGGAAGCAGCTCAGAGGTAATTTAAGGAGTATTTTTCACAGAGGTTGTGGATGCATGGAGCGGCCTTCGGAGGTTGTGGAGTCAAAAACAGTGCTGGAATTCAAGCATGCATGGGACAGTCATAAGGCAATTCTAGGGGGTGGGGGTAGGAAGAAGTAGGCTGCTGGTTAACTAGGATCTGCAGCTTATCCATTAGGTAGGGAAATGGGCAGACTGGGTGGGCCAAGCAGTCCTTATCTGCCGTCAAATTCTATGTTTCTATGTTTTTATAGTATTTATTTTTTATCGGTACATATTTTTTTTTTCGAGTAAATGGATAAAAGCTTGTAATAAGGTCCAAGCCTCATTTGCAGAGAGAGAGACCCTGAAAAACCCTGTCCCACTGAATATTGCTAATTTCTTTATTAATACTATTAAAGTCTGCACTATCATAATTTTTATATGTTGACTTGTTTTTTAAACTGCAATGGGCTCCTATTAGGTCAAAAAATGAATGATGGTCACTATTTCCTAAGTGGTCCAAAATCTGAATGTTTGAAAGTTTATGACTTATGTTAGAGATGAGGAGGCCAAGAATATTAGATCCTCTGGTAGCAGAGGAAATAAGTTGCACTAGACCATTATCTGTCAGTACTGATAGAAATTCAGAATCACGCTTACTATTACCTGAGTGGGTGGACCAATTTATGTGAGGCATATTGAAGTCTCCCAATATTATTATGTTCCTATAATTAGTAAAATGGGCAAGATCTTTGATCAAAGCTTTCCAGCTTTTTTATATCACATGAAGGAGGATTATAACAGTTACCAATAATTATTTGTGGAAGCCCTTTAGGTTGAACTGATACCCAGATGCTTTCGGAATTTTTTGGCGCTAAAAGCTCAAAGGACAAAATATCTTCTCTAACATAGAGACAACCCCCCCCCCCTTCTTATCTACTCTATTTTTGTAATAAAGTTTATAGTCCATTATTTGTTGACTCCACTGGGAATATGAATCCCACCAGGTTTCTGTTATTGCAATTATAGCCAAAGTTAATAATTTACTTTTTGCTTCTAGTTCCGATAGTTTGGACATGTTCAGAGAACAAGCATTCAGAGACAAGATTTCAAGTGTTCCAGGTAACTGGGTTTTGGGGTTAAGTAGAGACATGGGCTGTTTCCCATTCTCCCCCTTATTAATTAGTTTAAATGATTATTTATAATGTTTAAAAAGAGGATTTTCCCAGCATAATGCTGCCTCTCCTACTGAGATGCAAGCCATCCCAACAGTATAGAGGAGATTTGTCAACAAAGTTTTCCCAATGGGTTATACAGGGAATATTCTGATTAATTCACCATTTCCTTAGCCAGTTATTTATTAATTTAATTTTTGAGATTACATCCAGGGTTGCTCTGGGAACTGGCAGAATTTCTGAGAAACAAACAGTACATCCTTTATCCACAAACAAATTGTTAAGTGCAACAAAGTCTTGTTTCAACTTATTAGGGGTAGTACACTGTATGTTATTTATACCTGCATGGATTATAACAAAGGGATTAGATCCTGCATTGTGTAGAATATTGGGAATCCTAGCCATGATGTCATTTATTTTTGCCCCCTGAAGCTAGAACAGGTGCGATTAATCTTGTCTGGGTTACAAATAGCCCTATCCAAATGCTTAATAAAGGGAGTCACCAAGAACAAATATCTGCTTAGGGTCATTTGTGGGGGTGGGGGCCCTAAAAGAACTAGAAAAAGGCACTGAGGGTGGTGTTGAATTATTAATTATTTTAGTAGCTGATAAATGAGGTGATGAGATACTCTGAGTGGAAGGTACAGAAGGAGCAAACTCACTTTGGCTATTCTGAACATCAGTAGCTGACAAAGGGAGGGGACTTTGAAATTTCTCTGTTAACATATTAACAAGTGATATGGGTTCTAGAGTTTTGCTGGTATTCAGTGTAGGATAAGTTGCCAGATTATCTGAGAAAGTGATTGTGTCCTGGGGTACAATATCATTTAATGATGAATATCTATTTTGTAATGGAATTTGAAAAAAATGGTGGATTTGTACCCCCCACGCTTAGTTTTATGATTTGGAACCATGGCCCAGTCATCTACAGCAGACTGGGTATGAGTATTAACAGATTCCAAAGCTATAGATTCAGACATGGAATCAATAGGAGGGGGATTCCCAGGAATAAAATGTTCTACTGCCTGATCAATAAAAGTTTCCAAACTAGCAATATCACTATTTGCTGTTACTCCACTAAGAAAACTAGATTTTTGGTCTTGCAAAGACTTTATTAGTAAACAGTTGTTACAGATAGATTCTGGAACAAGAAGTCCTAGGCCAAACATGGAACAGCGATTACACTGTTTATGCAGATCGTCCATTATGTCAGTTGGCAGAATACTAATGTGCATACTACTAAATGATGGTATAATCTTACCCCGTGATCTAGCTCAGCAGAAGTTATGCTGTGAAACCTTTTGTTTCCCGCACCACTCGCTAAACACACATGGGGACGACGTTTTTGCGCTGCCTTTTGCGCTGCGTGCCAGCCGTTCCGCTTGCTATCGGGCTATCTTTTATAGCAGCACCAACCCGGAAGTGTGACTGAGGGAATGCCGAGGTCACGCTCAAGCCCTGTCCACTTCAACTGAATTTAAAAATCCCACACCTACCAAAGTGGTGTTAAGACTGTAAAATAAAAGCCTTTGTAATAAGTTAACAATATATGGACAGCAACGTCCCTCTTCCCATATACATTACAGGGCTCACACAGTTTATATGCACAAACACAGTAATGTTACATCTGATATTATTTGGATGAATAACTAAATAGCGAGGCAGAAAGGCTGTGCAGAGCAATGTCTCACACAGAGCTCCTAGTATCTCTCTGCTTAGCCTTTGTATTTGTACTTTTCTGCAGCCAGTATAATGGGTCAGTTGTTACTTTGTTCCTATTCATTTGCATTATTTTGAATTTTGTTTTGCATAGTTTCCAAGAATTGTATTTTCCCCATGTCATACCAGGAAACAAACATTTATTGAGTGTGTCTTTCCTGGTAACCATTTTGTATATAAATTCGCATGCCATTATTCGCTTTCACTTTGCTGTATCCTTTCACATGAAGCATCCAAAACTTGACATTAAAATATAGTACATTTTAAGGTTTGCTTGAGTCTCCCCTGGAACAGATTGGGGCCTCCCCTGGGAGGCTGGCCTTACCATTTGAGAAACCCTGCTCTAGACAATCTAATAGTCATTATTTTAGCCAACCTTATAATCTGCCGTTAACAGGGTACGTGGCCTCCAGTTCTTTATAGTCGATCTATCCCCTGATTTAAACAGAAAAAAACATAATACATTCCATCATACTACTTCCTAATGTCCCTATATGTAAAATGGATGCAAATACTTCATTCAAAATTGGCACTATTTGGTCTACAAATATTTTGTAAAAAGTGTTAGGAACGCCATCCTTCTCACCCCAGGAATTCTTTAGCATTTATTGACAGATGCAGTATGCCAGCTGGGTTCAGCTGCCCTGGAGAGGAGGAGTCAATGCAAATGAGGAAGGCATTGGCCAATCAGAATAGAGATAGAGTAGAGTGCTGCCTGCAGTCAGCCTGAGGGACGTCAAAACTTCTTCTCCGCTGAAACTGGCATCACTGCCCTGGAGCTCTCCTCTTCAGAGATCTTCCTATATGAACATACAAAATTTTCCAGCAGATAAAGGCCTAGAGGTCTATCAAGTCTGCTCGAATGTGTAGCTAGCACCCCTTATTCTGCAGCTGCCCCTCCCTTCCACCCTTCCCCTTCATTGACCCTCCTCCTTGTCCTATCCCATCCCATTTTGAAGCAGTCCACTGTTCTACTGGATACCACTTCTGCAGGTAACGCATTCCACCCAGCCACCACCCTCTCAGTAAAAAAGTGTCTCCTCATCTCCCTCCTGAATCTTCCTCCCTCCAGTCTGATATCATGGCCCCTGGTGTCCCTCCCCTCCCTTACTTTGAACAGCCCCTCTGTACCTGTCTTGTTTATTCCTTTCATGCACTTAAAGGTTTCAATCATGTCCCCCCTGTCCTTCCTCTCCTCCAGTGAGTACATGTTCAACTCTCTCAGCCTCCTCTCGTATGATAAGTCCCCCAGCCCCTTGATCATCTTTGTCGCCCTGCGCTGCACCCCCTCCAGTAACTTAATGTCCCTCTTCAGATGCGGGTGCCAGTACTGCACACAGTACTCCAGGTGCGGTCTAACTAATGACCTATACAGTGGCAGAATCACCTCCTCCCTCCTCACGATATACCCCTTGCAATACAACCCAGCATTTTGTTGGCCTTTGCAACTGCCTTCCTACATTGTGCCGAGTTGTTCATTGACCCTGTAATGAGCACCCCCAGATCCTTCTACTCCTCTGTCTGGGCTAGCTGCATTCCCCCCAGCTGGTAACTCCTCCTTGGGTTCTTCATCCCAAAATGCAGCACCTTGCACTTTTTGGCATTAAACCCCAGTTGCCAGGTGTCTGACCAGGTTTCAAGCTTTGCCAGATCATCCTGCAACCCCTATCATCCCCTCTAGGTCATCCACCACCGCTCCTACCTTGGTATCATCAGCAAACAAACTGATCTTGCTCTTGATGTCCAATGATATGTCTGCAATGAATATCCCAAACAACACTGGTCCCAACACCGAGCCCTGTGGAACAACGCTCATCACTACCCTTGGGTGTGAGAGCTCCCCACTCACCACCACCCTCTATTGCCTTCCCTGAAGCCAGTTCCCTACCCATCTCACCAGCTTTGCACCTGCCCCTGTGCCTACTAACTTACTTCCCAGCCTTCCATGTGGCACCAAGTCGAATGCCTTACTGAAGTCCAGATACAGGACATCCACTGCATGGCCCCTGTCCAGTTGCCTAGTTACCTAGTCATAGAACTCCACCAGGTTGGTTTGGCAGGATCTTCCCCATATGAAGCCATGCTGTCTGCTGTCCTGTAGTCCTTTGGCCTCTAGGAGGGCCACCAGCCTCTCTTTCAGGATAGTCTCCATTAGCTTACCCCACGATGGATGCGAGGCTCACTGGTCTGTAGTTTCCCAATTCATCCTTGGGCACTCTTGTGGAGGGGCACCACATGAGCCATCCTCCAGTCCTGAGTTACACATCCAATGTGGTGAGGCATTAAATAGGTTCTGCCAAAGGTCCTGCAGGACCCTGCCAGCTCCTTCAGTACCCTGGGTGGATGCCATCTGGCCTGGCGCCTTATCCACCCTCAGTGCCTTCAAACCCTCCTGAACTCTGCCTCCATGATTTCCCATCTGTCACCCCTCCCCTGTTTCTGCCATTTCTACCCCCTTGGGTGTCACCCCCCTCTTCTCTTTAGTAAATACTGAGCAGAAGTACTCATTTAGTGCTTCTGCCTTATCTCACCCTGCTTTCACCCAACCCCCCTCCTTCTTAATCCTTACTATGTGGTCCTTACAGCTCCTTTTCTCCCTGATGTACCTGAAGAAGTCCTTCTCCCCCTTCTTAATGCCTTGTGCCAGCCTGAGTTCCGTAGACGCCTTGGCTCCCCTTACTGCCCTTGTCACTTCCTTCAACTCCGTCAAGTACTCCTCCCTGTCCTCCTTTCTCCCTGTTTTCTTGTACTTCCTAAAGGCAGCTCTTTTCCTTCTTACCTTTTTCATGACCTCCTTGCTCAACCAGCTCAGTTTCTCAGCCCTAGCCTTCTTGCTCTGGGCCTTGCAGCAGGTTTTGGTTGCCTCCACTATCCCCAGCTTTATGAGCTCCCACCTCTGGTTAGTGTCCATACTAGATTGAATTCTGGCCAGGTACCCTTTTAACACTTCCCCCATCCTCTCAAAGTCGGCCCTCCTGAAGTCCAGCACTCTTGTGCCAGATTCCACTCCTTCCTTGCCCATATCCAGTGTGAGCCATACTGAGTGGTGGTCACTCCCTGACAGTGGTTCCTCCACTGTAAGTTTTCTCACAAAGTCCCCATTTGCCAGCACAAGGTCAAGGGTATTCCCTAATCTGGTTGGTTCACTGACCATTTGCAGCAGGAAGCTGTCCTGAAAGGCATCCAGCAGTACCTGCTCCCTTCTGTTCCTGGTTGTTGGGGTACTCTAGTCTACTCCTGGCCTGTTGAAGTCCCCCACAATCACCACACTACCCTTCTCGCACGTCCTCCTGATCTGTCCCACTAGTTCCCTGTCTAACTCCTCCGTCTGAGATGGCGGCCTGTACACCACTCCCATTCTAAGAATCCTATTCTGGGAATACTGGATTTGCATCCAAAGTGACTCCGTACTACCCTCCTCCCCTTCCTCCCTTACACACTTCAGTCCTTCCTTCACATATAGTGCCACACTCCCTCCTTTCCCAATCCCTCTGTCCCTACAAAATAACCTGTACCCTGGTACAGACAGGTCCCAGTCATTATTGGGTGGCCCATGTTTCTGTGATGGCTGCAATGTCCACCTCTCCCTCTGCCATGAGCACCTGTAACTCTGCAGTTTTCCTCCCAAGGCTCCTAGCATTTAGGGTAACACCTTCCACCCTTTTCCCCCTCTCCCATCCTGCCCTCCTTTACTAACATCACCAATAGTACTTGCCATTTGTCCTTTGTCACTGTTATGGGGGGGGGTTAGCTCATATGGTTTCCAACCTGTGGTCTCTGCATGTCTCTTGCCCAATTGCCACCCCCGCCTCCTAGTTTAAATTCCTCCTCCATCCTCTGTTTCAACACTTTCTTTCCTCCTCACTCAAGTGTAGCCTGTCCTTGGCATAGAGACTACTGTCCTCCCAGGTCCCTCCCCACCCCCAACAGCCCATACCCTTTAGCACAACACCAGGTTCTTAGCCATCTGTTAAATTCCTCTATTTTCAGCTTTCTTGTTGTGCTTGCCTTGGGCACTGGAAGTATCTCCGAAAAAGTTACTGATCTTCCTGCTCCCTCACATAATTGTCCTAGTTCCTCAAACCTCCTCTGGAATATATCTACTGTCTTGTCAGCCAGGTCGTTTGTCCCAAGATGTATAATTAAATGAGGCTCGTCCCTACCCCTTCAAGCATATTTCAGAACAGACTGTCCCACCCTTTCCGCTGTCATTCCTGGCATAGCCTCCACCCAAATGCGACTATGCCTCTCCCCCTTGCTACCCCACTTGACTCCTCTTAGTATTGAGTCCCCCAGCACTAAGATTCCATCACTCTTACTCCCTGCTTGATTCCATTCATCTCCCTCTCTCCTTTCCGGCTCCTCTTCTTCCTCCTGCACATTATTTCCCCCTTTTGCCCCGTTGCAATTCTCCCAGCAGAACTTCCCCCCACTCTGGTTTGGTCCAGGCATTTATCAATTACTCCTCTAATTTAATAATTTCCCTCCTCCACCTTATTCCTCTCCAGCAGTGCAAAACTATTTTCTGAAGACCCTTCACAAATGCCCGCTCCCTCTCTCTTAATAATAACCTGTTCTCTCCTTTCCACTCCATGACTTTTGCCACTTCTTCGC
This sequence comes from Neoceratodus forsteri, assembly GCA_016271365.2. Classification (NCBI taxonomy): domain Eukaryota; kingdom Metazoa; phylum Chordata; order Ceratodontiformes; family Ceratodontidae; genus Neoceratodus; species Neoceratodus forsteri. The sequence goes on from CM028138.1 coordinate 495,301,923, forward strand.
CTCCCCTCACAAGTCTCTATCTCTTCCCCCTTCCATTTGTCTTTTGTCTCTTGACCTGGTTTCCCCGGCAATCATTCTTCCTGGCCTGGGCCCCCTTGTCCCTGCTTCCCTTCTTCTGACCCTCTCCTCACCACTGTTGGCTTAAATCGCCCTCCCTCATCTCCCATTCTTCCTCCCTCCAGTACTGGGCTAAACCCACCCCCAGTCTGCCTTGCCTGTCTTAGTTCCTCCTGCAGACCCTCAGTCTCCTTTCTAAGTTTCTCTATGTTGTTGCACACTAAACATCCTCCCACACTCCAGGCAATTTTTAGAAAGATTGGTGCACCGCAGTTGTTGCAGCCTACCACCCTACCGATTGCTGTCGTTGCCCACCAGCGACCCCCCCACCCTTCCAGATGCAGGATACCAAACACTCCCCCAAGTCTCCCCTCTCCCCCCTTTATCAGTGCAAACATTCTTTTCTTAATTTCCTTACCCTTTGTTGTACATGTTTAGATAGATTGAGCAACTGCTTTTTATATTCCTAACCTTCCTATCCACACTCAAAAACAGACTTTAAGTAGCTATTGCACAACCTTCTTCAAACTCCTACTCCTCCTTTCCACAATGCAATAACAATGCAAAGAAGTAACAATGAAAGCTCCTAGATTTGCAGTTACTTCCCTTCCACTGAGATAGCAGTCACCTCTTTACTCGCTGCTGTTCCATTCCTGGATATCTGCTTCTGCTATTACAGGTGCATATCCTTTGCCCGTTTGAGGAAGTGATGTCAGAACCCCTGGTATAAAGGAAATCATGGACCAGGGGTGGGTGGGGTGAGGGGTTGGGGTGGGACCAACCCAAGTCTTCCAGAAGCAATCAGGTAGCTGAGGCCCCTGGTCAGACCATTAGCACCCTTCCCCCACTATGCACTAACCTTTGCAGCTAGTGAAGACAGCAAAAATGAATCACAATTCTACTCAAAGCCCCCAAAATAGGTTTGCTACCAAAGAAACAGGTCTACAATTCAAACAGCTTTACCAACAACACATCAAAATAGGCTTGAAATTAGAAGATATAGGTCTCTGATTCAAAGAAACAGCCCCAGGTAAATCACACCAAATAGGTTTTAAATCAGAAGAAAAAGGCCTCTACAAATACAGCCTGCTACACAGTGAAACATCAAACAAATGAGCCCACTTATAGCCGCTAAAACAGTTTTCAAAATTCCAACAGCCACAAAACAATACCCTGCTAGCCCGTTAGAAGTAGTAAGAAAGGAAAGAAATAACCTTCTACCAAGCAAAATCCACAAGAAACAATGTAAAAACAGCAAGAAGCTACTGTACTGTAAAAGATCTGATCCTTTCCCTTCTAGTTCCTTCTGAGAAGCCAAAGTTCCACAGCAAGTTCCTTCCTGTGCCATTTTCTTTCTTTCTGAGTGCTGCTTAAAGGTATTTTGTATATTTTTCTCATTCTATCTATTTTTACAGCATCTAAGCTGGATTCCACGCAGTCGTGGGTTTTTTCATGTTTTTCCCGCTCCGGCGTTTTTTCTGAGGTAAAAGTCGCCAGTGTGCACGATAAAGTGTGTCGTTTTTATTTAAATTGTTAATTTTAAGTATTTTCAGTGCTTTTTTACTGCTTTTGCATTAAAATCATTGAATTGGTTTTTCGTGCTTGTGCGCTAATTTCTGTTGCGCAGCCGCGTGGATTTCTGTAACCCTCTTTTTCTTGATCTTATCTAAGTTTTACTATATTTGAAGGGTAATCCCCTCATTTTCTGGGGAGACACCCTTTGTTTGACTGAGTAGTGGGTTCCTGTTGGCAAGAGGAGTGGAGGTGGTTTCTGTTCTTTTCCACTGTTGTGAAAAAAAAATATATATATATATAAATCTTATTACCTCTAGTAAGGTTAATTTTGATTTGGTTAACTTTGGCCTATCCCTTTACCATGGCCTCTCAGTCTACCTCCTCCTCCTACTCTAAAAGCGCTGAGGAGGGTACCTCAAGTCAGCACAGAATTAATGACAAGTCCTCTAGGGACTGCAGTGAAACTTAGTCTGGTAGAAGTAAAAATTCTAGCCAAGCCTCTAAAAGAATTATGCAGCAGGTTTCTGATCCTGCCCCTACTATAAAGGCTAAGAAAGATAATAACACTACTGTTCCTCCTCCCGAAAGGCATTTGGAGGCACCAGTAGCTGATAAAAATGTGCCCTCTGCAGATGATTTAGCTAAAGCTTGGCATTTATATCAGACTGTACAATCTATGGGCGATATTTTCTCGGCTTCTGCTGGACCGAGTGATCCTCTCCTTGAGGACCCCTACGCCCGGGGTTTTTATTTTGATGAGGGAGAGGATCATGGTGATGAATCGCTTCATGGGGACCTGTTTAATCCTTATGGCCACACTGGGGCTGGTATTAATGATGATACTGATACAAATTAAGAAGTCTCTTGCTTTTTTACATTTTTAAAACAGATGGTGGACACTCTGGACCTGCCTCTCCAGGATGACACCGATCAGGAGATGGAAGATGACTACATGGAGATGATGGGCATTTCCCCTCCTAAGAGGCTCATCCTCCCTATCCACAACACTTTGAAGAGAAGTACGTTTAAGGTTCTGGAAACCCCCTCAACTTCTACCGGGGTAGACAGAAGAATTGAGAAGAAATACCAGCTCGGTAAGTATACTGCTGATTTTCTTTATGCACATCCAGATCACAGAGAGGTAGTTCAGACAGTGGCCTGTGACAAAGCTAATGTGCCACTTTCTGCACTCCAACCAGAAAAAGACACTAGAAAAATAGATCTTATGGGTAAGAAATCTTATGCTACCGCCTCTCTCTTGCTGCTACTGTCTTCTTTCATGGCATACGCAGCTAGATATCAGAGGGTTCTACTAAAAACTATACTGACCATAGTGCAACATGGGGGGGGGACAATATGCTAAGAGATGTTTCTGAAACTGTTAAACGGGCCGTGGAAGCACAAAGTCCCAGTTTTATTTCACTCAGACATTTTGCTTGGTTGAGAACTACTAGTCTTACCCAGGATGTCCAAACCCAGGCATTCGATTTTCCCTTTGAGAATAACTCTCTCTTTGGGGACCATACTGAAGCCTATATGAAAAGAATGGATGCATTCAAGTACACATACAAGAGTAATTCAGTGAAAGAAAAGCCCTCTCCCTCTCAGAGAGCTCACCATAGAAGGGGTAGGGGCAGGGGTTATTTCCCTAGGACATTCTTCCCTATGCCATATAACATGGATTTCTCTCAGATGAGAGTTTTTTTTTCAGAGGTAGGGGCAGGAGGGGCCAAAGAAGAACTAACCCCACTCCTGTTACTTCTACTCAGTCTAGACAGCATTCTTCCTGACTCCTTGCTGGTCACCTCCCCTCTCCCTGTGGGGGGCAGGCTCTCACACTACCTCCATTGTTGGTGTCAGGTCAGTTCAGACAAGTGGGTTCTGGAGGTAGTAGAGCAGGGCCTATCTCTTCAGTTTGAAAAATTCCCTCCTCTTCACAGGCCCTTATAACCAAAACCTTCCTCCCCTAGAGAACGATTGCTGCTGGAGGTTGAGGTCAAGACTCTCACGAGGGCCAAGGCTGTGGAACTGTGCCACTTCCCCAATGGGGAAAGGGTCTTTATTCCAGATATTTCCTGACCTTAAAGAAAATGGGAGCATGGTGACCTATTCTGGATCTAAGGTATCTGAACAAGCATTTGATTAAACCAAAGTTCAAAATGGTAACCTTGACTCAGGTCATCCACTCTCTAAAGCAAGGGAACTGGCTAGTCTCCCTGGATCTAAAAGGCACCTATTTTCATGTACCAATAAGGCAATCCCACAGAAAGTTCCTCAAATTCCGTCTTCCCTCCGGCCATTATCAGTTTGCAGCCATGCCTTTCGAGCTCACTTCCGCTCCCAGGGTATTCACCAAGTGCCTGGCAGTGGTAGCAGCTCATCTCAAAAGACAGGAAATTTCAGTCTGTCCCTACCTGGATGATTGGCTGCTTGTGGCTAACTCAACCTAGTCCATTTCAGAGGCTCTAATTTGGACAAGGCATACCCTGGAGTCCTTGGGCTTCCTTATCCATGAACAAAAGTTGCATTTACAGCCTGCCCAGATTCTACAGTTTATAGGGGCAGAGCTCAACACCCTGCAGGAAAGGCCTTCCTCCCTTCAGACAGGGTCAGTCTTTTCCTTTCTCTGCTAAACTCATTCAGTCCAGGCCAACCAAGACCAGCCAGACATTTCCTCAAATTTCTCAGTCATATGGCCTCAATGACCTCATTAGTGCCAGGGGCCAGATTCCAGATGAGGGACATTCAGTTTTACCTCAGGTCTCATTGGTCCCAGTAAGAGATCCCTTTACAAAGCTCGTTCCAGTTACAGAGATGTTTCTCCAATCCCTGGACCGGTGGAAAGATGCAGACAATCTCAAGGTCGGGGCATCCTTTTTAACTCCCCAACTTTCCCAAATTTTGACTACCGATGCTTCCCTCCTAGGATGGGGTGTCCATCTGGGGGACTGGTCAATAAGCGGGACTTGGACACCAAGGGAGTCCTCCCTTCACATCAATCTTCTCTGAACTCAGAGCTGTACTCCTCACCATCAAGGCCTTTGCTTCTCTGCTAAGAGGTCAGTCTGTGCAAGTAAGGACAGACAACACGACAGCCATGTTCTACATCAACAAAGAGGGAGGGACTCGATCAACCAAACTCTGCCCGAAAGCCATGAGGATTTGGCCCCTTGCCTATTCCCTGTACATGTCTCTGTCAGCCATCTATCTCCCGGACAAGGACAACACTTTGGCGGATGCCCTAAGCCACATCAGTCAGGGCCACCATGAGTGGTCCCTCAACAAGCAAGTCCTTCACATGGTGTTCAGGAGATGGGGCATCCCGGATCTGGATTTGTTCGCATCCAGCCTGAACCATCAGTTACCTCTGTACTGTTGCAGGCCCCCAATTCTGGGGACCATCCCTGCAGATGTATTGACCCTAGATTGGACAGGGAGGTTTCTTTATGCATTCCCTCCCTTTCCTCTTCTGTACAGAGTACTTCTCAAGTTAAGGGAACAACCGGCCACCATGATCTTGGTGGCTCCCGACTAGGCGAGACAGCCATGGTATTCTCTGTTCCTCTCCCTGTCGGTCAGGAAACTCATCAGACTTCCTTCGTGCCTCAGCCTTCTGACTCTTCCTCAGACCAGAGTGGTGTTTCCCAACATCCAGTCTCTTCACCTCAAAGCCTGGTACTTGAGGAATTAGAATTCCCAGACTCTTTGTATTCAGAGCAAGTACTGAATATCTTACGGATGGCTAAGAAACGCAGCACGAGGAAAACTTACGCCTCCAAGTGGAAATGTTTTTCTTTCTGGTGCAGGGACAAGAGCATAAATCCTTTACAGGCCTCTTCCCCTTCCTTGTTGGTTTATTTGGTTCATCTTCAGGTGGAAGGCCTAAAGGCATCTTCCCTAAGAGTTTACTTGGCGGCCATTTCGGCCTACCCTTCTGCAGGTAAAGAGAAATCACTTATTTCTCAACCTATTTTCAAGAAGTTTTTCAAGGGACTTCTGCACCTTCACACCCCTGTAAGGGAACCTGTTCCCCCATGGGACCTTAATCTCCGTATAGCCAAGCACATATATTCTCCTTTTGAACCTATGGCTACGACTGACTTGAAATTCATTACCTGGAAGACTATCTTCCTAGTGGCCATTACCTCTGCCAGACGGATTTCAGAGTTGCAAACCCTTTGTACAGATCCTAACTACATCATTCCCCATAAGGACAAGGTTGTCCTGAGGATGAATAGGAAGTTCCTTCCCAAGGTGGTTTCAGAGTTCCACCTTAATCAGTCTATCTCTCTGCCAGTGCTGTTCTCAGATAAGTCCTCCCCAGGTGAAACCAAACTACACAGCCTGGACATGAAGAGAGCCCTTTCTTTCTACTTAGACCGAACCAAGCAGTTGAGAGATGGACAATCCCAGCTTTTTCTCACCTTTGGTGATGTGAGCAGGGGAAAACCGGCGACCAAGAGAACCATTTCCCATTGGATTGTTTCTTGTATTCAGTTCTGTTACAACATGGTGGTCAGGCAGCCCTCTCTTGGGATCAGAGCTCACCCTACCAGAGGAACAGCTGCTTCAGTGGCAGCTTCCAGGACATCCCATTGCATACAACAGCTACTTGGAAATCGGTCTACACTTTCACCAAACATTATTGCTTGGACATGTAGTCCCGATCGGATGTGAAGTTCGGCAGGGCGGTGCTACAGAGCCTTTTTCATAAATAGGTTTCTGTGCCCTCCTCCCAACTGCACTGATTTGAAGTCTGCATCTGTCAATAGATGCTAAAGAATTCCTGCGGTGAGAAGAAACAATTACTCACCGAAGTAATATTACTTCTTCCAGGGGATTCTTTAGCATTATTGACACTCCCACCCTTCCTCCACTGGAAACATTGTCCAAAGGCTTTGTTAGGGGATTTAGCCAACCTTGCTAACTGTTATTGATCTGTGTGATAAAACATTTTTCACAATAGTGGGCTATAATAGATAGTTTGTGTATTGTTGACAGTTTTTTGCCTCGTTGGGCACAGTTTTTGCTCCTTTTCAGCTCTGAAATTTGTTCTGCGGTCCCTCAGGCTGACTACAGGCAGCACTCTATCTCTATCCTGATTGGACAATGCCTTCCTCAATTGCATTGACTCCTCCTCTCTGGGGCAGCTGAACCCAACTGGCATACTGCATTTGTCAATAATACTAAAGACTCCCCTCGAAGAAGTAATATTATTTCAGTGAGTAATTGTTTCTTCCCTCGTGTCATTCTGTCTGATAAGGACTTAATTGCATCTCTCACATCCTGTACAGAAAAAGGCTCTTCCAACATAACACTCTCTGGTTCTAATATCTCTGGCACATCTATATTAGCTAAAATGTTATCTTGACCCTCCTGCCCCCTCACCTGAAACGTCTATTTTGCATAGGTTTGTGCTATATGTTGCATTGAGCCAATATCTGAAACAATATTCACCTGGTGGTCTTTCAAGGAGGTCATGACCCTCTGCTTAACTCTAGCAACTGGACAATCATACAGATTCACCTGTGCCTTCGTACCTTGTACACCAAGTTTCTGCTCCAGTGCTACTGAGTGTTCTTTGTTATACTGAACCTCAAACATCTGCGGCTTCACTTCAGAGAGTGGTGCAGTCATATCTATTCCTGTCTCCCTCATATCTGTTAGTGATTTTAAATACTTAGCTCTTAGTTCCAGATACTTTATGTATTTTCCCTTAACTGCTGCACTAGATAGTTTTAGTATTAACATAATATCCACCTTTGTATCCTCCCACCATTCAATGGGATTGTCATACATAAATCATATGTCTTGTCTTGCTTCCAGTAGACGCAGCACCTCTGTTTGTACTGATTCCTCCTGGAGCAATACTGAATTCATTCTCCATATCTCACTTCCCATATTAAGAAGTGCCCTAACCCCAATTCTGCTTTTATGGCCATGTGATCAGATGTCTCCAAAGGGAGCACCTGCACTACTGCCCTCTCTGAGGTGAACCAAAATTCTATCCTAGAGGATAAGGCACCTTTATGAAAGGTGTGCGTGGGTCTTTATCCAAGAGTGTTGTAGACATCCCTCATCCTTACCCTACCTAAAATTGTGAGTAATTACTTATGTAACCCTTCCCCCCAAGCCTCCTCCTCTAGGAGCATATATCTTCATCATAGTTGTTCTAGAGGACACATAGAGAAGGTTGCATCAAGACTAACCCAAGCCTGTGCACTCGCATACAAGATACGAAAATAGTGGTCCTACCTTTCCAATGACTTCATTCACCAGTGCACTCTTAATCTCACCTCCATATCTGGAACACTGATCATCAGACCAGGATCTCCCAGCTGCAACATCCTGATTCCTCGCACCCCTGAGCCCCTTTTGCTCTGGTATGCAGAGTGATAGCATCTCTGGTGCGGCGGCCCTTAACCTCAGCCCTGCTCCAGTACCTGAGCCCCCTTATGTCAGGCTGCCCTGCCACAAGAGAGGCCCTGGGCCCTGTCACCACACCGACCTTTCCAAGCAGTCCAACCCTACGAGCTGTGCCACTCTCTTCTGCTCCCAGCTGACTCTTTTGTTTTTTGGAGGGGAGGGAACCATGCCCAGGCCCATGTCCCTCACACATTACTCTAGGGGTGGCAGTAGGCTCCAACCAGTGGCCACCCTCCAAGGTCTGTCCTATGACCTGTGACCTGCATGGTCTTTTAATGCTGGCACCTCTTGACCTGCCCCTACAAGCAGGCCCCAATTTTGGGTGAAGGGCCAATTGGTTCCAACTGCCCTCAGGCCACCCTGCCACACCAGGTACCAGGGAAAGCCATTGCAACTGGCCTTCCCCCTGTGGGGACCCTGCCACCATACCCACAGCCCTAGCAACCTAAGCAAACTTCCTTATGGGGATCTACAAGGGCTCCTACCTATCCTGGCCTCCTATCTGCCACCTACGCCTCCCTTATCTCCCATGACTCAGGACTTGGCTAACCATCCCTCCCCCATGGAGCTTCCCTCCCTGCTGCTCAATGCCATGTCGCTGCAGAGGCCAACCCTATCTGCCACTTTGGGGGGGGTCTCCTCCCGTCCGTCCCACCTGGACTGCCGAGCTCCCCTGAATCTGCCTGCTCTGCTCCTCCAGCCACCCCCCCCAGCCCCAGACCTACTGCCCAGGCTGGAAAGGCCTTGAAAACGTCCTATTCTGTCTTATATACCGCCCCAAAACCTACTCTCTACTGCCACCTTGAGGCATCCAGTAGATATTAACCCCCAGGGCACTAACAAATTCCCTAGCTCGGGTGGGAGGCAGTAGGAGGGGGAAAAGGATGCCTAAAAATGGGAGCATAAGCCCCTCTTTTAATGGGAGCTTACACTCTTCCCCACCCAGAAAATCATTCCCTCCTGGCAATGATGGCAAGGGTCCAGTAATGGTCTCCTCCCATCAAACTTGAGTAAGCACACTCCCCAGCCTTCTGGAAAGAGACTCACCATGTCTGGCCATAAGCACCACCCAACCTGCCTCTCTAACCCAGCTCAACCCATAACTTAAAACTTACCTGTGCCAGGAGATAATCTAAGTATTTAGGAAAACCCTCATTATTTCTTTATCAAAACACATAAAGTTAATCACTGTTCCATAACGACCAAACTTTTGTTGTAAACAGTCAAACAGTAATGAGGTAGTTTTCTAACAAGTTAGCTATACCCCAATATACCTCCCACCTATTAAAACAAGTTACTCTGTGTACAGTCCCTATGCCAGTCACTCACAGCCACTCACACATTCACCCAACAGCCTTCTTTCATTTTCACTCCAGCACTTTTACCATAATTATAAAATGTTATTAATAGAAAGATTAATTTTAAATGCCAAATTTTCCTTTTCAGGAATGAGAACTGTATACAGTCACTATAATTTTGCTCCGAAGAGCAGTTGTCCTGGCGCAGTCCATAAGTCAAAAATCCAGAGATCTAGGTTGCAGGCCCCCTCCAAGAGGGAAATAATACTCTTGGTCTAGCTTGGTCGTCATATCCACAAGGGAATCATGGTCCAAAAGGTAGTACTTGGTCCATGTCCCAGCCAAATCCTGGACCAGAGCAAAATGTTTAAACAAAGTCAGGCCAGACCAAGTCCCTGTGCGACACATCGACCATGCCTGCTGAATTAACTGCTGAGATGGGGCATCTGCTCCACCAAGGTAATTCTTTAAGTGATCCTTCTGTTCCTTAAAGATCCATTCTTCACTCATCTCCTCGATGATGTCCCATAACCTTTCAGGCACATAAGGGTAGTTCATATGGGGATACTCCACATGCAGCCTCCTACGGACCCACGTCTCTGCCTGGCTCCATTCAGGCAGATCTCTCACACTGGTCCTTCTGGCTTGTCCCACTGGTAGCCATATCCCCCATCAATACTTAAGGTTTAATGGGTCACTAGGATTCAACCCATTCATCTGTGTCTGGAGGGTTTTTGCCTGGACTGGGAGCTGTGGGGTGCTGTCCACCAAGGTGATCACAGGGTGATGGTGAGGCCTAGGGATTGCCCTAACCACCTGGTAGTCCTGAAACTGAAAGGTGCTACCAATATACTTCTCCTCATCCAATTCATCCAGCTCCCTTCACTCAGTACACTCCCTGGCTGCTACTGGTGCAGGAAAAGACTCGAGGTCAAACCTGCTCGTTTTAATTCTAAACTTTTCTCTCAACGTTGGCTCTGACTTGGACAACAGGGCCTGTGGGCTACTGCCGGACAGGGGCCGAGGCAAAGACCCCCGGGTCCTGGAGGATCTCTTGCCGGTTGTCTAAGACCCCTGCCCCTCCCTCTGTGACTGAGATAGCTGGTAGCTGGTGGTGGGGAGTGGGGCAGACTGCTGTGCTTCCTGTCACCTTCCTCCTTTGCTTTTTGCCCTGCACCTTCCTTTTCTACAGCCTCCACTATTTTTTTTTCAATTGTTTAACCAGGAGTGCCACACTAAGCTGAAAGCTTGTTTACAGGTGTGACCTGGGAGCACAGGGAAGTTAAGTGATTTGCTCAGGGTCACACAGTATGCAAGTGGGGGCTGTGGGATTCAAACCCAGGTCTCTAGATTTGCAGCTCAGAGCCTTAAACCACTGTGCTATACTGCCTCTAACTATGATGTCTGGGGAATCACGCCTGGTCTCTTCCATCTGGGCATGAGTGCTTTCCCCCAAGGAGAGTCTCTCAAAGGTTCCTGAATCCTCACTGACTGGTGACTATGGTACAAAAGAGCTCACAGTGGAACTGAGAAGGAATATCCCCAAATTTGGAACTGGCGGCATGCCTGTACAACGCTGGCACACAGGCAGTCTGGCAGCACCTTCTCTCTGGTACCCACATCTCACACATCACACATCTTTCCTTTTCTCATCCTTTTCCCCCAGCCATAGCCAGAGCAGTGAGGCAGGAACCATGGCCAGTGGTTCCTCCTGAGGGGTTGCCTCTGCTCCACCTTCCTCCCTGCCAGACATGATCCTCCACCAATCCATGCCTGTCTGCTCCAGTCCCCTCTCTGTACCTCCCAGTGCTCACCGCAGAGAATTCACTTATTTGGTGATTTCTATCTTCTTTTTTCTTTTGATGTAATTAGGGGTACAGTCCCTGGTTTGGATGTGAATGTGCAATTGTTCTCTCGCTAGTTCATTCTCGAGCTTTCTTCCTCCTCACCCTCTCAACACCACACTCTCCAATCTCTCTCTCCCCAAGATGACGCTTCTGCTTGCAGCTGCTGTAGCTCCTCTCCGGCCATCACCCAATTGGATTCTGCCCAAGGGTCACGTGATCAGCTGGTCACATGTGCACACCACACCAGGCAGGCTGAGGACTACTTTTCATTCAGGCCTACTCCCACAGCTAATTTTCTCTGTGACACAAGACCCAACCAGGCTGGGAGGCCTAACCACACAGTGGACCACAAGGCTCAGGGTCTGGCAGTGTTTCTGGGTTTGGGGTACATCCCAGATGAGCCCCCACACTTAAACCCCCCTGGCCCCCTCATTAAGGGGCATATATCAGTGTCGCAGTTGTGCCAGAGGGCACATAGAGAAGGTTACATCAAGACTAACCTGAGCCTGTGCGCTCGCATACAAAATAGGAAAACAGTGGTCCTAGCTTTCCGATGACTTCATTTACTACTGCACTGTCGAGCTCACCTCCATATCTGGATTTTATGTCCCCGAACACTGATCACCAGACCAGGGTCTCCCAGCTGCAGTCTCCTGGTTCCTCATGCCCGTGAGCCCCTTTTGCTCCAGTATGCGCAGTGATAGCATCTCTCCTGGAATGAAAAATGATGAGACAAATTAAACACAGGGAAGGGAGGAGTTATTATTTCATTACATCCCCCTTCCAGATTAAATAAGATAATGTTCACTCCCAATTTCTTCCCAAATTAGCTTCTTTATTTAGTTATAGCACTCCAAATGATCCCAAGAACGCAAGGGTGACATCCTTCACAAAGAAACAAAGCAGCTCCATGGGGCTATCTAACTTTGTACAATTCATCCATGACCGGAACTTCAGAGCAGCATATCAAATACAGGCAATACAAACAGGGCTGCTTCGCTTTTCCTTCTTGGGTGCATTACCCAAAGAACCTTCCTTCTCAAAAAACACACAGGCTCCTGGCTCACTAGACTGGTAAGCCCAAATCTTTTTTTCTCTTCTCTACTCCGGGTTGCACATGATACTCTGGCACTGGTCACTGCCCCAACTCTGGTGTGAGAAAGCGTGCCACCTCCGCCACCTGGTCCCTGGACCTTGCTCACATTGCCAGAGGTACCAGGATTTTGCTTCTATGACCCATGCCCCACAACTCCTCATTCTCCCTCTACAAGGATCCTGCCTCCTGAAGGTGCTCCTGCTCTCACAGCACCTGCTCTTGTCTTGCAACTCAGCCTGTTCAACCATCTGGCTCTCACTGCTGTGGTGGCCCTTAACCCCGGCCCTTCTCTAGTACCTGAGCCCCCTTACGTCAGGCTGCTCTGCCATGAGAGAGGCCCTGGGTCCTCCCAATGCCCAGGCCTCTCTGAGCACCCCAACCCTATGAACAGTGCCACTCTTTTCTGCTCCTAGCTGACCCTTTCTTGGGGGGGGCACCATGCCCAGGCCCATGTCTCTCACACATTACTCCTGAGCTTGTGGTAAGCTCCAACCAGTGGCCACCTTCCAAGGTCTGTCCTACAACCTGTGACCCACCCGGTTCTTTAGTGCCAGTGCCCCAGGACCTGACCCTCCATGCGGGCCCCAATTTTTGGTGAAAGGCCCACTGGTTCCAACTGCCCTCAGGTCATCCTGCTACACTGGGTACCAGGAAAAGCCACTGCCACTGGTCTTCCCCCTGTGGGGACCCTGCCACAAATTCCCTAGCTCTAGAGGGCTAGGAGTGGGAAAAAGGATGCCTAAAAATGGGAGCATAAACCCCACTTTTGAGGGGGGCTTGCACTTAGTATCACAAAACACCTTGTCTGCTCTTCTACCCCAATCCTGATTCGACAGACCACAATTAAAATACCCTTCCCACAATACAGGTTTTGACATATTTAGGTATGGCTCTATCTTCCTCAAAAGCTTAGTTTGTTCAGCCTTTACCTGAGGTGCATAGATATTTATCCGTCTAAAGGCTATCTCCTGTATCGCCACGTCCATGATAAAAACCTTCCCGGGTAAACATCCATTACTTTCAAAACTTGCACTTCTTTGTCAGAGAAAAGTATCTCTAACCCTGAGCATGTCTCTTCCCCCACAAACCAAAAAGAGGGCCCCCATCTTCAATCCCTTTGTGCCTGTGCAATCTTGGTTGTTGAATGTAACCTCGTATCTTGTAAAAAATAGACAGGCCCTTTAGCTTCATGCAATCTTGCAAATATTACCGAGCGCTTTACTGCAGATTTCACACTGTTTACATTTGCTGTAATGATGTTTAACTCAGTCATAAGTGAATAAAATAAGAGGGAAATAAACACAAAACATTGCCACATCACATAAACATTAATTTCACTTATGTTTTTCCTCTTCCTAGGTATAGCTTTCTCCTGTTTTGATGCATCCCCTACCACCTCAGTATAAGAAGAGGCAATCGAGCAGACATCTGAGTCCATCTCTAAATCTGCTTTTATGTTGGGAAATAAAACTGGGGGATTCTGCAAAGCTTTCAAGCATGTAACTCGTTGAAAAGGGGGTCCCTCAGTGTCATTTGGGGGAGGCATCTTACCTGGTGGGTTTGCCCCGTGGCGTCTTGTGCAGTTTCCACTGTGCCCTCTATCTAAGGGCATGAAATTGTCACAACATCAAGCTGTTCACTACCTGGCATAACTTTGCTTAGGATAATTGGTTGCAAACCTTTGTTCTGTACCTGCTCCACTGGAGCACTACTGGGGGCAGGATTCTGCATGGACACTGGGGGTGACACCTCCCTCAACCTTTGCTCTGCAGATGGGTCCTCTAACACCCTTGTCTGAGGTTGTGGGCCCATGGAGACTGTATGTGCTTCAAATCTAACTCTTTCCTTTTGGGCTAAGGCCACATAAACATCTTGTTCCACCCTCACAGCTTGATCCAAACTGTTATGTGATGTCCATTCACATGTGCAGAACATATGACCTTGGTCCTCGCATAGGTTATACCGCACTGGGCTGGGGCACTGAGCACAGGTATGTTCCACTGCCCCACAAAGCCCACTCTTCAGTTTCTCACATTCATTGCTTAAATGATCTACAGCCCCACAGTGATAGCATGCACGTGGTTGACCTGCATAGAAAATCACCCCACGATCTCTATCCAGAAAAAAAAAACAGTTCCAGAGATGTTGTACCACCCTATTTTCTTGTTTCAATGTGACTTTGTATCACCATCCCCAGTCCAGAGATGTTCGTCATCGAGAATAGGCTCAGGGAACCCATTCACATTGCACTTCTGTTTCAACCAGTATGTTATGTCAGAAACATTCACTCCTTCATTCCAAAAGAGGACTGTTATATACGTAAATGATGGCTTCGTAAGGGGTATGTTCACAAACGCCCTTCATAGAGGAGTGTTTTTCAATTGTTGATATTGTTTCCAAATCCTATCCAGTCCAGCTGAATGCTTGAAGTTGACATTGAACAACGTGCCCCTAGGCATGTGAATTAAGGCATATATTTCTTATACATAAAATTTCATGCTGTCCTTCAGCAAAGTTCTACCCACAAAATATCTGCCAGGATATCTCCAGACACACCTCTGTATTTAAGGTGCATGGCATTTCTCCTCATGGCCGGTTCAGATGCTGGTCTGGCATTTTCAGGAAAGAGACATCTCACAATTGTGGTCCATACATTAGGCTCGTTCACACGGCATCGGTGCTGTGCAGACCAATGTGGCCATGCTTGCTAAAATGCTGTGGGTCAGTGTTCAGACAGCATGGCCACGGGAGTGCTGCAGATGCTGCCTAGCAGTTCTGGCAATTTGAGGAGTGTTCTGGCTGGGAAGAGGGTGCGGGTGTGTTCTGGCTGGGAAGAGGGTGTGGGTTGGGCTCCCATATGGTTGCGGCAAAGATCGGGGAGGGGTCTTCCGATCTGAGCTCCTCTAAACTTTCTTTTCTACCTCTGTAAATAAAGCTGAACTCAGGGAAGTGGTTCTATTAGTAAACTAAGGGCTAAAAGTTTAAGAAAATACGGGCTCTGAGTTGAACCCTGACATTGGGCATGCGCGTATTCATATGCATATGTGCATGTCCATGTCACGGTCCGACTCTGAGCCCATGTTTTCTTAAACTTTTTGTCCTTGGTTTACTAAAAAAAAAAAAAAAACACCTCCCCGAGTTCAGCTTTGCTTACAGAGCTAGGAAAAATGTTTAGCTGAACCTGGGTCTGAAAATACATGTAAATACTGCCGTGACATCCAGAGGTGCATGTTGGGAAAAGCCTGTGACAATGTTATGGGCAGTGCGGGCAGTTCACACATCAAAAGTGAAACACCACAAAATGCCCACACCACCACGCAAACTCAAGAAAACAGGGATCACGGCCACAACAGAATGGAACACGAAATTGCCAAACTGGCGTTCACATGAGCACAGCGGCAACAATCTTGCTGCTGTGCACCTCTAACAATGCCGCAGAACTGTCCATGTGAATAAGCCCATTGACTGGTGGAGGGGCAACAGGAACAGTTTCTTTCCTTTGCTGAGCATCAACGGGATCCGTATAATTGCCCATAATGTGTTTTGCCGACAAATATTTGACCGACGTCTGTTGGCCGATAAACAGAGTTCACCGACATGTAAATTCCTGAACGCCGTTATCCCGACATGGCAGCATTTTAAGCAAGTCTCAGCAGAAAACTCATTTTTATGCAGAAAATCATTGTAAGCAGGGATTCATAGTAGCAAGCAGCAGCATTTAAGCAAGTATCAGTAGAAACTGAAATGGGAAACATTGTAAGCATTTACCGGTAGATGTCGCACAGGTCAAATCTTTATTGTACATGATTAAAAATGGTCAGGTCAAATATTTATTGTCCTTACAGCACCAAATTGTGCGCAATCCCTCTCACATAGTCTTTGCTAGATCTTGCTTCTCTGTCTGACAGAATGTTGCTGATAATTAATGCAGTTTGGAACTAGGGTTATTCAGTGCTGCAAATTCTGAAAAGCTGTATGTAAATAATGCTGTTTGGTGCTTTTTATATGTTTCAATTGAATGCTGAATGCAGCTAAAAGTATTTTGTGCATAGCGCGGTTATTCACTGCTGTAAACTAGTCCGTATGTAATTTAGGCAGCTCGAATTATGCTTGAAGTATTTTGTGCATAGCGCGGTGATTCAGTGCTGTAAACTAGTCGGTATGTAATTTATGCAGCTCGAAGTATGCTAGTTCAGTGCTGCAAACTCTGAAAAAGTCCAAGTAGTCCAACAATTACTTGTACTATGTGTCGGCCGATAGTAGAACAGGCAAGTGTGCAGGCGGGATTACAGTAGTCAGTAAAAGAAGATTGGGATAATATTAGATGGGAAAATGCAAGTCGGGAAATCGTACCAGACCCACATCAACAGCTGTATCTATAGTGTCAGTCTCAAGGATTGTCTCCATTATAGGCAAAGGAGCACCATCATTGCAGGTTGCATGTTCTACCTGCATTTCTTCACTCCCATCCCTCTCCAAAACTGTTATCTTAGTTAGTATATCTTGTGTGGACTCACCAGGATTTCTTTGAGAAATGTGATGCACAGCTTGCTGGCCTGGGGTACTCTGTGAGACAGAGCTCACACCTGGTGGTGGAGGGGGTTCTTCCTAGTAAATACAACTTCAGCCAGTGGTCTCCCTGTCCCCACTGCTGTGGTACCTGGGAGGTTCGCATCCCACCCTGTCAATATGGGATTTATGCCCATGCTACCCACCTCCATGCTCTCTGCCTATTTGCTACCTCACTGGGTGGCTATTAAACCCTTAATTCTGTCTCAACTGTGTTTGAAGCCATTAATGGCCTTGGCACCTGTGAGAGAACCATGTATTCTTTTGATTAAGTTCTTCTTTTTGAATATGCACCTTCTTCAGACAAGATGGTTGCCAGACCACATGATCAAGTATATATGGAAAAGTTAAAGTACAGGTCTGATGGTTCTCATGAGAAAGTTAACAGGAAAAGCCATGAAGCAGGCAGTAAAGCAGTAAACCCATAAACTCGGTGGGTTATGCTTCCGGGAGATATTCCCATGTTGAACAAAAAGAACCAGGTGGGCACCATTATGGTAGCAAGGAGGTGCCAAAGGGTGGTGGGACACCCATGCACACACACACACTCTCTCAAAGAGGGCTAGGCTACATGGGCCTGTCACTCAGAGTGAGTAGGACCCTTCCCACTTGGAGCAAGATAATATATTGAGGAGCTTATATCCAGTTGACTCTCTTGCACTGACACCAAAAAGACGAGAGCCCTTTGCCATTACAAGGACTAGCTGAGGTAAGATAGCACAGTGAGGGAAAAGTGCTTCTTTAGCTAGGGCAGGTGACGCTTTCCTGTGGGAGGATAGCTTAGACTTTTGCTGTACAATACCTGTCTGTCTAATGTAATTTTATTTTCTGCTTCTTAGCAAATGTGTAACCCTTTTGTTTCCTGTAAATACCTCCTATTGTAAATACCTGTAGTATTTTAGTAAGCAGTCTATTTTTATAGAATCAGTGACTGCTTGTGTGTTATTTAAAAGGGTAATTCTGTTTCTGCTGGACTCTGTTGCAGTCCGTCTCCGAGAGAGCACTCTACCCACAGTTATTGTGTTGACCTTCCTGACCTGGGACCTACTGGTAAAAAAACCAGGTGGTGGCAGTGAACTGGAAGTCAATAGTGAGGGATCTGTGTCACAACACCTTAGCCAGAAGGCTGCTCCACGGCTCAACCACTCTCGCCATAAAAAAAGAACTTACTCTTGGCCTCTTGAATTTCTCTTCTGCCAGTTTCCACACATGCCCCATGTTTTAGATTCACTATTCCTGTTGAATAGTTCCTCACAGTTTACCTTGTTCATTATTTTCAGGAACCTGAAGGTATCTATCATGTCCCAAATCTCTCTCTTCTGGGCTCCAGAGAGTACATGTTCAGGGCCCTAAGCTGATCCTCAGAAGATCTGTCCTACAGGCCATAAATCATTTTGTTGCTCTATGCTGCACTGTCTCCAATCTGTCCCTTTTTATGTTGTCTTGCGCACGCGCAAGCAACATAATGTGGTAGCTTGGAATAGCAAGTTTTGGAGGTGAGGTTGTGTTGTGGCCAATGGCGCCACTGCTTTTTCGGGCTGGGCTCTGTGGCATGAATTAAAAAGCACGCTGTCTATGACAGCAGTTGAAAAGCGTGCCACCAACTTAAAACAATTTCACCGCTGCAATGAGGGAGCGACCCATCATTGCAGGACATGCCTTGCCTGGTGTAACATTTCAATAAACATGATGGTGGCTGTTTCTGTCCGCCTCTTACAGTGCTGCCTGAAAGTCGATGTCAGGGGTGCCCAATCCCCCTGTCAGCAAGCCCTCTCCCAGTTCATTTGCTGATGGAGGAGCCCAATCCCCATTGGCATAATGTCCCCCTCTTTTAATTTGACTGCCAAGGGGGTGCACAATCCCCCTCGGCATCATGCCCTCCTCCAAACACAGACACATTTTGTGTGTTGACGGGGGCTAACTCTGGCTTCAGTCGCCTTCCAAAGAACACAGGTGGCACACTGGGAGCCTCCACCCCAGTGTACCAAGACACACCTGTGAAAAAAGCCTTCCTGCAAAGTTTTTTTCATTTTTTTAGCTGTAAAGAGAAACGGCCCTCATTGTCTCCGGTGCCCTTCCCCCGCCCACACCCACCCTCTGCGCACACACCTCCCCACACCTCCCTCACCCCATACTTACCTCCGGAGCCCAGTGCAATGATCTTCAGTAGAGCAGGAACATGTCTGCACTCTTTAAAGCTAACTGCAAACTGAAACATGCCGTTTAACTGTATAATGGCATCAATGGGGGGGTTTTCAACTTAGGTGGATATTGAGGCCATTTTTGAGACTTTCAGCACCAAATTTTCAACATGGGGTTCTTGGGACCCCACCTTATGAATTCAGTCACTGACATGTCATTATTCAGTCCCGAAAGGTGATTTCGTGGTCACTGCGTGGAATCACCTTCCAGAACCAATTCATGAAATGACAGTGTCACTGTTCGTGAGGTAGGCTCCCAAAAAGCCTATGTTGCAAATTCTCATGAACAGTACAGCTGTCATTTTTCGCATCCTGTTCAAAATGTGTTTTCTCACCTGTGGTGCCAAATGGCACAGTCATGCAAAATCTCCTTTCGGCTAACAAACTGATAGTGTCACTATTCATGCGGTGGGGTCACAAAAAAAATCATGTTGAAAGCTTGGAGTGAAAATACCAAGAAACGCCCAGGGTGTTAGGGTTTCCGACCATAACACCCCACCCTGTAGGGACTGACAGTTATCAGGGGTGTGACTTGGGATTGTCGACAGTAATGCTCACACCATTCCACCCCCACCCCCACCCCCACCCTGCAGCCAGTGACAGGAATCAAGGTGTGCCTTGGACTCTTCTGCCCCAAAGTTCACCCATTCTCCTATACTTCACCCATTTCCTTATGGAATGGGGTGAGTGTAAAGCCCACTCACCCCAAGGCACACCTCAACACTTGTCAGTGTCTGCAGGGTAGGGTGAGGTGAAATGGCATGAGCGCTATGGCCGACGACCCAAAGGCACACCCCAATGCTTGTCAGTCTCTGCAGGGTGGGGTTGGGTTGATGTCAGTTCCACACTTCACTGCCATTCCTATTATGCATCTCTCTAACTCCTGCACTATGAGTGCCAACACCAGCAAGACAACATTCGGCACTGACAAATGTTTTTTTTTCTATGCAAGGATATGGACTGCCTGAGACTCATAATCAGAACTACCTGAGACCACAGACTCATAAACCAAATAGTCAGGGACCACAGACCCATAAGGAGAATTGCTTGGGACCACAGACTCATAAATAGATTCATAAACAGAACCATCAGGGATTACAGACCCATCATCTGAACTGTCATGGACCACAGATCCATAATAATAACTAGATCTGCACTTATATCACAGAACATTTTGGAAAACATCATAGCATTGAAACAGTCAAAATAATAGAATCCATTGCAATTATAGTAAACGTCACAAAAAATCATGGATCCATAGTGTGTTAAATAAATTACATCCATTTTGATATATTTTTATACAAGCACATTAGCAAATGTTTTATAAATGACACCTTTAGTTTGGTTTTGCGACAGAGAGCAGGACAGTGTGCTGCCATCTGGGAGATAGGAGCTCTAGTGCAAACCCCAGAATCTGGCACCAGTGCCTACTGAGGACCTAATGCATTAAATGGTGATGCACAAAATTATGGTTCTGTCATTTGCAAACCCCCAAAATGATGGCGTTGTCATTAACAATGCCAAAAAATGTGTGGTTGTCATTGAAAATGCCAAATATCAAGGGGATTTCAAAAATATGGAAAAAACATAGCCTCTGTGACAAAGATACAGCCCTAATAATAAGTGTCAGGGACAACAGACCCATAATAATAAGTGTCAGGGACAACAGACTTATAATTAGAACTGCCGAGGACCACACACCCAGAATCAGAACCACCAGATGCCAGAGACCTAGGGTGAAAATTGCCAGAGACAACAGTGCCATAATCAGACCTGCCAGGGATGATAGAGGCCTAATCAAACCTGCCGGGGATAACAGAGCCATAATCAGACCTGCCAGGGATAATAGAGCCATAATCAGACCTACCAGGGATAATAGAGCCATAATCAGACCTGCCAGGGATAACAGAGCCATAATCAGACTTGCCAGGGATAATAGAGCCATAATCAGACTTGCCAGGGATAATAGAGCCATAATCAGACCTGCCAGGAATAATAGAGCCATAATCAGACCTACCGGGGATAATAGAGCCATAATCAGACCTGCCAGGGATAATACAGTAGAGCCATAATCAGACTTGCCAAGGATAATAGAGCCATAATCAGACCTGCCAGGGATGATAGAGGCCTAATCAAACCTGCCGGGGATAACAGAGCCATAATCAGACCTGCCAGGGATAATAGAGCCATAATCAGACCTACCAGGGATAATAGAGCCATAATCAGACCTGCCAGGGATAACAGAGCCATAATCAGACTTGCCAGGGATAATAGAGCCATAATCAGACTTGCCAGGGATAATAGAGCCATAATCAGACCTGCCAGGAATAATAGAGCCATAATCAGACCCTACAGGGATAATAGAGCCATAATCAGACCTGCCAGGGATAATACAGTAGAGCCATAATCAGACTTGCCAAGGATAATAGAGCCATAATCAGACCTGCCAGGGATAATAGAGCCATAATCAGACCTACTGGGGATAATAGAGCCATAATCAGACCTGCCAAGGATAATAGAGCCATAATCAGACCTGCCAGGGATAATAGAGCCATAATCAGACCTGCCAAGGATATTACAGCCATAATCAGAACAGTCAGGGATAATAGAGCCATAATCAGACCTGCCAGGAATAACAGAGCCATAATCAGACCTGCCAGGGATAATAGAGCCATAATCAGACCTGCCAGGGATATTACAGCCATAATCAGAACAGTCAGGGATAATAGAGCCATAATCAGACCTGCCAGGAATAATAGAGCCATAATCAGACCTGCCAGGGATAATAGAGCCATAATCAGACCTGACAGGGATAATAGAGCCATAATCAGACCTGCCAAGGATATTACAGCCATAATCAGAACAGTCAGGGATAATAGAGCCATAATCAGACCTGCCAGGAATAATAGAGCCATAATCAGACCTGCCAGGGATAATAGAGCCATAATCAGACCTGCCAGGGATATTACAGCCATAATCAGAACAGTCAGGGATAATAGAGCCATAATCAGACCTGCCAGGAATAATAGAGCCATAATCAGACCTGCCAGGGATAATAGAGCCATAATCAGACCTGCCAGGGATATTACAGCCATAATCAGACCTGCCAGGAATAATAGAGCCATAATCAGACCTGCCAAGGATATTACAGCCATAATCAGAACAGTCAGGGATAACAGATCCATAGTCAGAATTGTGAGGGAACACAACGCCAGAATTGGAACCAGCCAGTACCAGAGGAGACCTAGGATCAAAACTACCAGTGACAGTCGGCCCATAATCAGAACAGAGCAACAAACCCTTAATTGGAGCTGTCAGACAAGACAGACCCAAAATCAGAACCACTAGTACCAAAGACCTAGGATCAGAACAGTCAGAGACAATAGACCTAAGATCAGAACTTGTAGGGACAGCAGCACCATAATCAGAACTATCACAGAATACAGACCCCAAATCAGAACAGCCAGGTACCAAACACTAAGTACCAGAACTGTCAGAGATAATAGGCCCATATTCAGAATGGTCAGGGACAACAGAACCATAATCAAAACTGTCAGAGAACACCGACCTATAATCAAAGCTAAAAATAAAAATAAAATGCAGATTTGGATAAGTGAAATTATTATTCAATAGGCAAAGGTGACAAACCATGCGCACGTAAGCTTTAGTAATACGGGGTGCTCTAGAAGGGGTAGAGTGCCCTGATGTGCTGAAGCTTGTCTGCTCATGGTTTATCACTTTTTGCCTGTTAAATAATGATTTCACTTAACCCGATGCTCAATGGTTTGATTTTTGTATGGGTCACTACAACCATTTTTCACTGTAGCAAGAGATATCCACATTGCAAGGAATATCCACAGCGCAAGGCATATCCACAGCACAAGGGATCTCCACAGTGCAAGGAATATCCACAGCACAAGGGATATCCACAGCACAAGGGATATCAACAGCACAAGGGATATCCACAGTGCAAGGAATATCCACAGCACAAGGGATATCCACAGTGCAAGGAATGTCCACAGCACAAGAGATATCCACAGTGCAAGGGATATCCACAGCACAATGGATATCCACAGCACAAGGGATATCCACAGTGCAAGGAATATCCACAGCACAAGGGATATCCACAGTGCAAGGAATATCCACAGCACAAGAGATATCCACAGTGCAAGGGATATCGACAGCACAGGGGATATCCACAGTGCAAGGAATATCCACAGCACGAGGGATATCCACAATGCAAGGGATATCCACAGCACAAGGGATAGCCACAGCGAGAGCATGAGGTTTGTTTTGTTTCTACAATCTTAGCTGCCTGGGAGCTCAGGCCCATAATCAGAACTGCCAGGGAACACAGACCGAGTCCATAATCAGAACTGAACATAAACTTAAAAATAGTACTGTCAGGTACTAGAGACCTAGGAGCAGAACTATCAAGGACAACACGCCCATAATCAGAACTGTTCGGGACAGCAGACCCATAACCATAACTGTCAGGAAACAAGGTCCCATACTCAAAATCACTGGGTACCAGAGACCTAAGATCAGAAATTTCAGGGACAACATTCTCATACTAATAGCTGTTGATCCCAAACCCATAATCATATCTGCCAGGGAACACAGACTCAGAATCATCAATGGGTAACAAAACCATATTCAGTGTCAGGGACAACATTCCCGTACTGGTAACTGTCAAGGATACCAAACCAATAATCAGAACCGACAGAGAACACAGACTCATGCCAAAACGGTCAGGGACAACAGATCCATGCTAATAACTGTCAGAGAACCCAGAACCTTAATCAGAACTGCTAGATACGAAAGACCTTGGCTCAATGGACGCATATTTAGACCTGCCTGGGACACAGACGCATATTTAGAACTGCCTGGGACCACAGACCCATATTTAGACCTGCCTGGGACCACATGCGCATATTCAGACCTGCCTGGGACCACAAACACATATTTAGACCTGCCTGGGACCACAGATGCATATTTAGAACTGCCTGGGAACACAGACCCATAATTAGAACTGCCAGGAACACAGACCCATAATTGGAATGGCCAAGTACCCAAAACCTAGGATCAGAACTCCAGGACAACAAACCATAATCAAAAATGTCAGGAACAACAGACTCATAACCAGAACTGCCAGGTACCAGAGACCTAAGATCAGAACTTCCAGGTACCAGAGACCTAAGGTTAGAACTGTCAGGTACCAGAGACCTAAGATCAGAACTGTCAGGGAACACAGACCAGTAATCAGAATGGTCAGAGAACAGAGACCGATAATCAGAACTATCAGATATTAGTCAGCTATTCAATTCAATTTTATTTTATTTTACCAGGATAACACTATTGAGACAACTCATTTGCAAGGAGGTCCTGGATGACACAAGTACATAACAGATAAAAACAAATATTGCACAAAAAATCACAGTACAAAGCTCACAGTTAATTATATAGAGCACACTAAAAAATAAACACAGAGTACAGCTACTTATATTCAGTGAAACTAAAGGAATACACAAATGCCATTTCAACAAAATACTAAGGATAATAAAGAAAGAAGGGAAAGGACAGGAAAAAACAGTACAGTGGAGTAAGACAAAGCCAATATCTGCTCCAGAGTTAAAGCCCAGGAAGGCTGGGGTCACGGCAGGAAAGATCAGGACTGCTAGTTTCCGGAGACCCAGGTTCAGAACTGTTAGGTATTACATATCCTAGATTAGTATAATCCAGCACCACAGACCCAGAAACAACAGCATGGGTAACACAGAGACCCAGAGTCCACAACACCAGGAACCATGGACCCAGGAACAACAGCATTGGGCACCACAGACCCAGAAGCCAGGATAAGCAGTCGGGTGTCATTAATCCTACTGATGGGAATGATTAAATACATGCAGTGATGCAGTCCCTGGATCTGCAGCAGTAGGTGTCATATGTAGGTGAGCTCAGAGGAAGAAACCTTATAAAAAAGAATCCCTTACACTAAACCTTGCTACCAGCATTCCACAGAAAAACTGTAAAGTGTCTGCCAATAACATGTGACCTCAGTCTGCTGCTGCTACTGCAAACATGGAGAAACCAATTTCCTTTTAGATCTGTTTTGTCAACGCCAGGTGCAGAGGAAGTGCATTCTGCTGGCACAAGGGAGACCAGGGTTTGGAAGTGGAAGCACATTTTGGACATCTTAGTTCAGCTGGCAGGTTGACAGCCCTTCAGTAGAAGGAGATTACTCTTAATGTAGGTGTAACTCCTATACAAATGGGGGTTCCCGAAAAGTCTTCCTTGAGCTTGTCTAAATGCTCACTGCCAGGCTGGTGTTCTGCATTTTAGCAGTTTAAATGTATTGCCAGAGAGTGCCTGTACAGCCTTTGTGTACTGTCTCTTTAAGAGCTGCCTGGATTGCAGTCATAATTCATCTGAGAGGGAGCTCTGTTATTAGATGTACTTGTTTGCTGCTCATTTCTAAAGTAGTAATAATATTGCAGTTTATTCTAACCTGCCTTCTTTGCAGCATGGACAGTTCTGTTTGTTTCCATCATCTTGGTCCCGGACTGCAGAATGAGCCAATCATTACATTTGGGACTCTAAAATGGAGCCTGCCTACAGGTGCTTGGTGGGGCCAAAACTTGTAGGAATTGTAGTTTTGGGCTTTTGGCGCCTAAAATAACCTGGAGAGGGAGCCCTTGTTGTGACTGACAGACAGATCAGCCAACCGGACCATTTGGATCTTGGGGAAAGTCCCACACTGCTTGCAGTTTCAGTTAGATCTGAGCTGGGAAGTGAAGAAGTAACAGCTTGAGATAGTTCGAGCAGCAATCCATAGTGGATTCACGTGGCAGAACTGTGGAAAGGCCTGAGTTTGGCCTGCATGCCTGCCTGCTGTCGCTGAGAGGGAACTTGTGTTTTTTTTTCTGACTGAATCCAAATTTGGAGAGCAAATTAATCCGCTTAATTATGACCAGGCTTTAACCTGAAGAAGACTGAAGATTTGCTAAATGTGATTGGCCTGTCAGGACTTCCAGCTACCTCTGAACTCCCGGATTGTGCAGAGACTCTGTAATCGCGACCAGAGAGCCATTTGCCTGGAACAGTGGAATGTCCTTACATGTAAATGTGCTGTGTGCTTATAGTGCACAGCCCTCCGGACACCGTAACTCCCTTTTCTCCTTCTAGTGGCCTGAACAGCACACAATAATCACTTTCACAATGACATTTATTCACCAGACAATTACCCACACTGTTTGCACTTACCACCAAGGCTGGTTCCTCTAGCGTGACCCCTGGGGACTCCTTGAAAAATGAGGTTAAGCACAGCAAATAACAACAGTACAATACTCTTGGCACAAACTGGAACCACAGTCAGGTTAAATGCAAACAAAGTTGAATCTGATTTATTCAGGGGACTTGAAGAAGGGAGGGGTGTAATCAGGTTGATTTGCTTAAAAGCTATATTAATCAGAGAGTTATGCATGCAGTTCGGAGTCCCTACACAGTCACACACTCTGGATACCCAGGTAGAAAAACAGTGGGCTAGCCAGGAACGTTGCAGCTGGTTGGGGCCTTGTGATGGAAGAAAGCAACATGCACCACACACACTATTTGTAATCCGGAGCCGGAGGATTCAGTTCGTGAAAGAAAAGACAAGACAATCAGATGATGACACTTTTAGATTTAGCTGTTGTTGCAGGGAGCTACCCTGATGTTTACCCACGATACCCAATACTGGACACAGGCAGGATGAAATCAAGACTACAGGCTGTTGAGCTGGAGTGCCCGGAGAAGCAGGGCCCACAAGAATCACCGCTGCATCGTTTGTGATCAAAGCATTGAGCAGTGGGCTGATCCCCAGGCCGGTCTCTCGTCGATGACTTTCTCTGCGTAGCAGGTATTCTGGCTGGGCCAATGTAGCAGGGCCCAGGCAAATGGAAATGGATACAGATTCAGTCCATGGAGTTGGATACAGCCTCCAGCAAGCAAACAGAGTTCAGACACACAGTGGGGAACCAAATCACGACCCACTATAAGCACACAGCACATTCACATGTAAGGACATTCCACTGTTCCAGGCAAATGGCTCTCTGGTCGCGATTACAGAGTCTCTGCACAATCCGGGAGTTCAGAGGTAGCTGGAAGTCCTGACAGGCTGATCGCATTCCGCAAATCCTCAGTCTTCTTCAGGTTAAAGCCTGGTCACAATTCAGTGGCTTAATTCGCTCTCCAAATTCGGATTCAGTCTGAAAAAAAGCACAAATTCCCTCTCAGAGACAGCAGGCAGGCATGCAGGCCAAACTCAAGCCTTTCCACAGTTCTCCCACATGAATCCACTATGGATTGCTGCTCGAACTATCTCAAGCTGTTACTTCTTCACTTCCCAACTCAGATCTAACTGAAACTGCAAGCAGTGTGGGACTTTCCCCAAGATCCAAAAGGTTTGGTTGGCTGATCTGTCTGACAGTCACAACAAGGGCTCCCTCTCCAGGTTAGTTTAGGTGCCAGAAAGCCCAAAACTACAGTTCCTACATGTTTTGGCCCCACCAAACCCCTGTAGGCAGGCTCCATTTTAGAGTCCCAAATGTACTGATTGGCCCATTCTGCAGTCCGGGACCAAGATGATGGAAACAAACAGAACTGTCCATGCTGCAAAGAAGGCAGGTTAGAACAAACTGCAATATTATTACTGCTTTAACAAATGAGCAGCGAACAAGTACATCTTCTAACAGAGCTCCCTCTCAGATTAATTATGACTGCAATCCAGGCAGCTCTTAAAGAGACAGTACACAGAGTCTATACAGGCACTCTCTAGCAATCACATTTAAACTGCTAAAACGCAGGACACCAGCCTGGCAGTGAGCATTTAGGCAAGCTCAAGGAAGACTTTTTTGGAACCCCCATTGGTAGGGGGGTTGCACATGTAAAACCAAACTGATTAAAAATGCACGATAATACCGTAAAAATGTTGCACAAAGATTTACATACATACTGTACAAGAAGAGGTCAATGTGAGAGAATTACTGCAGTATACTATAGCATTCAATATATTGTATTGGAAATGGCTGGTGCAATCACACTAGGAAATACTGTATTTACAGAGAAAGTTAATCCATAAAAGGAGTTTTCAGTTTACTTAACAGGCAGGCTGCACTACAAGGGAGCATACAGACTACAGTTGGCCTGGGAATACAGTGGTGGTAATGATGATGGGGAGGGGGGGATTTCATTCACTGGGATGCCAAAGTATGTGAATAAGTGGGTTTTAAGTAAGATATTGATCACTCGTGTTAAAACAGTGTTAGTGGTGCAAAACAGGCAGGGGCGTCATGTCAAAAGAATTTCTGGGGGGGGGATTAATCAAGGGAGGGCATGAATTTAGACTTTTACTGACCTTCCTCTACACAAAATGCAGTACAAGGTTGGTAACTGTGCACCCCCCAACACCAGACACAGTGTGCGTGATGACCCTGAATATAGGATAGTAGGGAAAAACAATTCTGGGTGATTTTATGTGAACAAATTAGAGGGGTGGAAAAAAGTATAAGAAGTTGATGTTCCACCATGCCATGAGGATGAATAGGACACATTGGACCAAGCTGGCTCCTAAAGAAGGGCAAACACTGACCAAGCAAACAGCCTTAGATATTTTTGTAGTGACTGAACAAGCTGCTTCTGAAGGGTGCATGCTTACTAAGTGGGCTGCACCATAACCATCAGACATACTAACTGTAGTCTGCTCCAGAGGACAGGTACTGACCAGACAAGCTGCTCTAGAAGGCGGATTAGTGACTGAGTAGGCTACTCAGAGAGCATGGCGGAAATCCTGCCTGGATGCCGACAAACTTAGATTGATGGATCATTATGTTATCTATCAATCAGCAATATCCCGTAAGAAGTCAGAATTCCTGTCCAGGGAGATTGCTGCTGCAAGAAATCGACCGGCTCAACTCTTTCGGACTGTTGACAGATTGTGCAATCCACTCTGTCTACAGTCCGGAAGAGATTTTTCACAAATAAAGTGTGATGAGATTGCTCGATTTTTTGCTGATAAGATTGCCGGTATTAGGCGGATCTCAGCCGTGTTCAATCTATAAGGGCTTGCAGTGATCGGCAAGGGAAGCAAACACATGTGTCACCTGGTCTGACTTTGGTAGGCTGGAATTCATGGACATTATGAGGATTGTCCAGACTGTACGTCCAACTAGCTGTAGTTTGATCCGGGCCCACGCCACTTTTATTAGGTTGCGAGATATTATCTGCCCGATCATTGCTGAAATCGTCTGAAGTCCTTGAAGCAGGGGATCTTTCCTGAACCCCTAAAGGAGGCGGTCGTCGACCACCCTAAAAACCTTCACTGAATCGGACTGCCCAGCTAACTACAGACCTATCTCTAACCTCCCATTCTTGGGTAAGGTTATTGAAAAGGTAGTTGCACTGCAACTGGACGACCATCTTACAAATCATAATGTCTATGATACTCTTCAATCAGGATTTAGGAAAAGACATAGTACTGAGACTGCTCTTGTCCGGTTCTAAATGATCTCTTGATAGCGAGGGATCAAAAGGCTTGTACTATTCTAGTCCTTCTTGCTCTCCGACGCTCGACACTGTGGACCATGGTGTGCTTTTGAATGCCTGCGGCTCCATTGTGGACTGTCTGGTACGGTCTAAAATGGTTTCAATCTTTTCTCACAGGGTGGAGACATGGGGTTATCACTGGAACTTACTCCTCTGATGCCGTCTCCTGCCTTGGGAGTCCCATGAGGTTCCATTTAGCACCCATGTTGTTCGTTGTCTATATGCTGTCATTAGGAGACATTATTAGGCATTATGGCTTGGGTTTTCACTGCTATGCAGATGACACCCAACTATATTTGTCCTTTAGTCCCGGGCAAGTAGATGCGGTCTCTAGACTTAACAACTGTCTATCTGAGATCAGTGATTGGATGAGTGCCAGCTGGCTAAGGTTAAACCCGGATAGGACTGAGATGTTGGTGGTGGACCCAGGTCATCGCGAGGCGGGCTGTAGGGCTGGTCTTCCTTCGGGCATATGGATCGATGGAGCCCAGCTCTCGACCTCAGACCGGTGCGAATCTGGGTGTTATTGATTTATAGTTTGACGCTAAAATTTCAGTGTCGCCTGCCGTCAAATCCTCTTTACCATCTGAGAATATCGCCGGGTGAAACACCTTGTTCCTCCGCTGACCTCCCCGACATTAGTCCACGCCTTTGTTACCTCTCTCGCCTTGATTACTGCAATGCCCTGTACCTAGGGTGTCCGGGGTTGATATCCGCCACTTGCAGCTGGTGCAGAACGCTGCAGCCAGGCTTTTGACGGGACATCAATTAGAATCGATACGCCCAGGCTGCAAACTGCACTGGCTGCCGGTTCAGTGGCGGATCACCTTAAGGTCAGTTTACTGACCTATAAAGCCCTGCACGAACAGGGACCGCAATATCTGCAAGATCTACTTGTTCCTACCATCCCTCCCGCTCACTCAGATCCACCGGATGCGAGGGATTGCTAGAGGTTCCCAGGGTTCGCTAAAACATCTGGGAACAGCGTTTCCTATGCTGCCCGACTCTGTGGGAATTCTCTACCTCGTCGGATACGGTTGCCTGAATCGCCGAAAGCTTTTAAATCAGAGTTAAAACATATTTATTCCAAAAAGCCTATGGGGAGTAGTTATTGCAATGACATGAAATTGGAACTGTATTTTATTGTTGTTTGTTATGTTACATGTATGTTTTATGTATTTAACTACTGTACAGCGCTTTGACTTTGAAAAGCGCTCAAAAAATAAATTTTTACTTACTTACTTACTCCAGAAAGCAGATGGCTACGGATATACTAAAGAGGCATACTTAGTGTAGCAACCAGGTGAACACTAGGAATTGCTTACTTTGCCACTGCAGAAACATCAGACTGAGGAGAAACCGTGCTAAAGGCCTGGAATGAAGTTACTGCATAACTATTTTATTGCAGATGTTGCCAAGATACACAACAATCACAAAAACATTGAGAGCAACACAGCCCAAATGCTCCAGTTCTTCCTGCAAATAGGCCCCCCTTGATGAAGAGCCTGTACTGTGCTTGAAGCTGCGCGGGTAATTAGTCCTTGGTGCACTCAGTATTTTTGGGGATCGCTATGCCTGTTTGCAACAAATGCAATAAAATAGTAGCTGTACCCCGGCTTAAGCATAATTTCTCCTCCAGTGTGCTCATTATGTTGTCTTGCATGCTTGTGCAAGCAACATGTTGTGGTAGTAGGAGAAATGCAAAGGCGTGTCAGTGTTGGTGAATGCAGGGCACGCTTTAGTAGGTACGTCCCTCATTCCCCAATTAGCCAGCATGCTAGCGCTCACACAAGTTTATGTAAAGTGGACATAACTTATAAGAAATGTGCCTCTGCAACCAAGCACAAGCTTGTTATGCAGCAGCACAGATGACATGCCTCCCCTATGTGCCTTTCCTGATAAAACATTTCAATAAACATGGCGGCATACCTCTCAACTGTACCACATTACGAGAAACGTTCCTCATTTTACTTCAAAAAAACTCCCTGTTCCACATTGTGAGGACTTGTTCCACATTCAAAGTCAACATTTTAAAGCAGACATCCATAGTAAATGATGGAAAAAAATAAATTATTCAATTAATAACAGACTTTCTAAGCATAAATGCAACATTTTAACAGTGTTTTGAGCTTCTTAGGTAAAGATTTGAGTAAGTGTTCCACATTTTGCCCATTTGTTCCACATTTTGACAGGCAATGTTCCACATTTGGTGGACAAAAGGTTGAGAGGTATGCATGGCGGCTCTTGCCATCTGTCACAAAATCCCCAGAAAGCTGACTTCAGGGGCACCCAATCCCCCTGTCAGCATGCCCCTTCCCTGTTGAATTTGTTTGCTGATGGGCAATAAACATGGCGATGGCTCCCAAAGAAGGCTGACTTCGGGGGTGCAATCCCCGTGTCACCATGTCCACAACCCCCCACATTGTGTGGCACACTGGGAGGCCACCCCAGTGTACCTCTGCTCACAGAAACTGACCGTGTTGGCATGTTCCTTCCCCCGCCCCACCCCCATGGTGTGCACACTGTGAGCCCACCCCAGTGTGGCCAACATAACCCCCGAAAGTCATAGGGTACACTGGGAAGCCCCACCCCCAGGAGTGCATAATCTTATTTATTTCACCTGTGAAGAAAAAAATGGTCCTCGGTACAGCGTGAGTTTTTTTGTACCTGAAAAAGAAACGGTCCGCTGTCCGCTGCCCTCCCCAACCTGCACCCACCCTCTGTGCACCCCACCTCCCCACATCCTCACCCCTACTTACTCCGGAGGTCCGCGCCATGTAACTTCGGTTGAGTAGGAACACGTCTGGACTCTTCAAAGCTGAACTGCAAAATGAAGAAATGCCTGTAAGCTCTATAATGGCATCAATTGGGGGGGGGGGTTCAATTTAGGTGGATATTTTTGGCATTTTTTTGAATTTTGGCAGCAAATTTTCCAACATGGTGTTCTTGGTACCCCACCTCATGAACACATGCACTGTCATCTTGTTATTCGGTTCTGAAAGGCGATTTCATGGTCACGGTGTGTAATCACCTTTTGGGACTGAGTAACGAAATGACAGTGCCACTGTTCACGAGGTGGGATGCCGCAAAGCCTATATTGCAAATTTGGTGAAAAAATTCCAAAAAATGACTGCGCTATGAGTGTGCATTGTGCAGTTTCCAAGCACGCTCTTAACTTCAACAGTTTTTAATATTTTCACTCCATATTTTCAACATTGCCATTTTTTCACACCTCCTTATGAAAGTACTGCTCTCATTTTTCACATCCTGCCTGAAATGTGTTTTCGCATATCTGGCGCACAATGGAGCAGCCACTGTTCACGAGGTGGGGTCACAAAAAGCCCATGTTGAATATCTGGAGTGCAAATACCAACAAACACTCAGGCTGTTAGGGTTTCCAACCATAACGCCCCACCCTGTAGAGACTGACAGGTGTCAGGGGTGTGACTTGGGATTATTGGCTGTAATGCTCATGCCATTCCACCCCCACCCCCAACCTGCAGCCAGTGACAGGCATCGAGGAGTGCCTTGGACTCTTCGGCACTAAAGTTCACCCGATTCTCCTATACTGCACCATCTCAACGTATTTCCTTATGGAATGGGGTGAGCGTAAGGCCCGAAGACCTCAAGGCACACCGTGACACTTCTCGGTGTCTGCAGGGTAGGGTGAGGTGAACTAGCATGTGCGTTATGGGCGATGACACAAAGGCACACCCCAATGCCTGTTAGTCTCTGCAGGGTGGGGGTGAAGTTGGTGTCAGTTCAATACTTCACTGCCATTCCTATTATGCATCTCTTTAACTCCTGCACTACCAATGCCAGCAAGACAGCGTTTGGCATTGACAAATGCTTGTTTCCTCAAGTGATGGCTTCAGAACTGGGCACAAAAAGTCTTTCCAGTGACCTACTAAGGTGTAGTATTACTTTTGTCCTGCTAGCAAGTCTCCTCCCAGCACATCCCCAACATCTCAGTTTCGTTGTTGTAGGCCTTGTTACATTGGCTAGACTGTTTAAAGAGTCACTTATAATGACTAGGTCTCTTTCCTCTGTAGTAGTGCCCAGCTTAACCTCATTTATCCAATATTCTGTCCTGGGTTCCTGTTCCCAATGTGCATTACCTTTCAGTTTTTGGCATTGAGCTTCAGCTGCCAAACCTCAGATCACCTCTCCAGCCTTTGCAGGTCCATCAGCATGTCATTTAGAGGTAGCCAGGGGTTGCAGTTGAGAACCCTCCAATGTCTCTTGCAATCCCTATGAATCTCTAAAATGAGGCTTCCCTAAGGTTTGATCATATACAATTTGGTGGGTAGAGGAGCTTTGCTACCTCTATAATTTTTTGGAAATGAGATATTGGAAACCCGAGGATGCCACTGCCTCAGCTGTGCTCCTCTACCCACCTTACTGTCTACCCTTCCACAGAGCTTGATGTCATCTGCGAAGAGACACATTTGTCCCTGAAAAAATAAGTTTATAGTGCTTCTTGTGGTTTTGGGTAGGCACAATCCATGAACCCAGTCGGGGCTTTTGCATGAGGGCACATAAACAGTGCACATAAGTGCTGAATTGGCAGCGTGTAGCTACATACCATACAGACATGGAGAGTTATGCACAATTCACAAACACATGTACAGGGTGTGCAGATACAGAGGTGTGGTAAACTGAGATGTGCAGGGCCATGTGGAGCAGAAGTGGGTGGACCTGCAGAACCCAGCCATGCCCCTTGACCCCACCATATATGGGCATTCCACCCCACACATAAACTCAGCAATGAATAGCAGTATGGAGGACATGGAAAATGCCCTGATGGGGGAACAGATGTGCTCATGGCACCCAGGCTATCACCAGTGCTAGCAGCCGCATGGCATTAGCCGAATAAAGATATGGGACTTTTGCAATAAATTTGCATCTACTTTTGTTCTTGAGGAGTGCTACATTATTGGACTTACATTTTGAATTTGGGATAGGCTGTCCCTTTGTTTGCACCCCTGGGTGTTTCGTGTGTGCAGAGGTACCTTGTGAAATTATCACCAGTGCCTGATGGGACCAAGCATGGTCACCCATTGATGCGTGAACCATGCCAGACATGTGGCTGACGCCATTCCCAGTGCACAAATTTTGTGGGTGCACAGGTTGCCACCATGGTCCATGATGTTCAGGAGTACTATGCATTCCTGTATGGGGCACAGTCACTAAAGGTGCCAGCTGAGATCAAGGCAAAGCTGCAGCTTGACATACAGGTAGCCATCAATGCGGCTGGGTCAGAGGCACACACAGCAAGTGCCATAAAACATAAGTGTCATGACATGCGATCTACTATCAAGCAGAAGCTGGCATCTGTCAAACTCCAACAGACCAGCACAGGTGGAGGGCCACTCATGCAGGGGGAATATCCTGACACTGTAGAGAGGATGGTGGAGGACACTCCTGCTGAAGTGTCCCTTCACGGGAGAAGAAGGGCATGGACACCATGCCAGGTACTTATCACAAGGCAAGGGGAGAGACACTACAGAAATGCTAACCACCCTCTGTTGCACCTATCAGACCCACAGATTGGGCACACCCCCAATGAGGAAGATATAACTGTTGCTGAGGATACTATGTGACAGGAGTCAGGAACAGACAGCTGCAGTAGGAAAATGTTGCAGGTATGTGTAGCCCTAGGTGTTCCACTGTACACCCCAGACATACACAGCAGTGGCACAGCACTTAACAACCTTCTTTCCTCTCACCCACAGGTGCCCATGTGCATACCAGTGGAGGGACATTTGTTAGAGGCCACACCCCACCTGGACACCCTAGAGGAAACTCAGGTGGATGGAGAGAGGATGAACATCCCCCCTCCAATAGTCCTCACACAGCCATTACCCGTGCAGATACCCTGATGCAGTTCTACTCCCAGCAGTCATCTGGCGATGTCTCACATGCCACCAATGTCATAGTCAACTAGCCATATGCTGTAGGGCACACTGAATGGCCTCTCAGCCCCACCGGACACACAGGACACAGGTGGCCCACACAGAGTTGCTGATCAGCGGTGAGCAGGGGGTATGAAAAGAAACACACAACCACACCTGGACAGTGGGGATGAGGGCCCATCAGGCCACAGACCACGCAGAATGGGGAGGTCAGCCTATTGTGGTATACTGTACACATGCAACCCAAAAGTATGACAGCTGGAGTGTTATCGCCTCCAGGCAGAGGGAGATGACAAGGAGGCACTAAGGAGCTGATAATGGAGAAGAGGTGGATGCACAGTGGGATAGACAGGATAGGAGACCTGCTGGAAAGGCTGATAGAGTACACAGTAGTAGGTACAGCCATGACCACCACGACAGTCACTGAGGCCACCCTAGTATTTCTAATGCACCACACGCCCACCACCCCAATGTCCCTGAGGATATAGAGCACAGTCAACTGCAACCAGAGGCCGACACACAGGCTGACAGTCAGCCCCATGGAGGTGGCACGGTGACTGGTAAGGCACGTCACCTAGGCACACATTCCTCAACACCAGTTGGAGAGCAGCGGGCAATGGGAAAGTAATGCACTCATCACACAGCACCTGAATCACAGTTGAACACAAGCACCTACAGTAATATCAACCACACCTAACCCCTCATCACATGTACCACCAACACTATGCCCCCCACCACAGCACATAGCTAGATAGACTTTTTATTTAGAAAGTGCTCAATTTTCAAAAAACTTTGAGCACTGTACAATAAGAACATCAATCCATCTTTATGTCACTAGGAGAAAAACCTTTGAGTAAGCTCATTTGCAAGGTGGACCTGGAAGGTGCAAAAAACGGTACAACAGTATAACAATAAATAATATAACAGTTAAGAAGGTATATAAAAATAAGAGGAATGTACAACAAATTGGAAGTCACCAAGATACATAATACAATACGCACGTGTCCATAACAGTATATACAAGGGTAGGTTCAGCAGAATATGTACAAAATAGCACTCATCAGTATAACCATACAGATTAATCAAATCATACAAACACATATAATAAAATCATTATTACAAATCATTATTACATTACTTTTCACATAA
Source organism: Neoceratodus forsteri (assembly GCA_016271365.2). Lineage (NCBI taxonomy): Eukaryota > Metazoa > Chordata > Ceratodontiformes > Ceratodontidae > Neoceratodus > Neoceratodus forsteri. Next base: position 495,338,577 of record CM028138.1, read on the forward strand.
ACCACATCCACATATATCACCAGGCGTGTACTTCATGGCTCAGCCCCCCTACTCCCACCAGGCAGAATGGCACTCAAGATATGTCATTGTCACCATGCCACACTAGCATGCTAACCCCTCTAATGTCTGAATGACCCCTGCATGAGTCTTTGTTAAGTCACTTAGCCACAGAGGGACATGACACCCCTTCCCTAGTGTGACCCCTTCCCTGTCACTCAGTGGGACCCCCCCGTACATCCTGTGGCATGGGTAGTCGACACTGCACAGTCACACTGGGCAGCATGCACATGCGGTGAACGCCTTGCATGCCTTTACAGGGGTGAGCATCATCATGCTGCTGGTCAGATCAGGCACCAGAACCTTATCTTCAGCTGCCCTACTGCCCGCTCGAAACCCACCATGCCTTCTTGTAGGCCTCACTGTATGCCTCCTCTGCACCCTCTGCCTCCAAGAAGGGTGTCATTAGGTATGGCCGTAGCGGATATCTGCCGTCACCTCTGCAATCGAAGAACAATGGCATTAGTAGATCACAGGGTCTCTACATACACATCAGAGCACCTGCATGGAGTATCTGCACATACCTACCAGCCACCAATCCCTGGCTCTGTGTGCACTGAATAGGCAGGGTCTTCAGCAGGAGTCTAAAAATGGGGGGCACATTCCCCCATCAAAGACTTTTGCCAAAAGGGGCGTCCAGGAGGATTTGCCACCTGGAAGAAATTTTTAAGAATCTCGTGCCAAATGGTACATTTCAGAAGCATTTTCTATGAAATCTGCAGCAAGACAAGAATAGGGATTTAGTAGCTGAAACCCTGAAATACAGCAGGTGACTTGAACCAGGGGACATACTTAATGAATCTAATTGTTTTGTTGCTTCAATCTCATACCCAAACTGCACACAAAGATATAAGGAAAACAGACTGATGATTAACTTTTTTTTTCCCCCAAGCAAAATGGGACCTGATGGGATTTCCCCTGGAAGAAACTTTGAATAATTTGATGGCGAATGGTGAATTTTAGAAGTACGTTCTATGCAATCTGCAGCAAGACAAGCATAGGGATTTAGTTGCTGAAACCCTGCAATACAGTGCGTGACTTGAACCAGTGAACATAGTTATTCTAATAGTTCTTTTGCCTCAGTCTTTTTGCCAGGTCATCATACGCAAACTGCACACAAAGACAGAAAGAAAACAGACTGATGAAATATTTATGGTGATGGTGAATGTGTCTATTGTGAGCTGGGTGCAAGAGACAGAGACCAAACATATTCCATCCACTGAAAATAGAAAATGCACATGAGAGATATCAGAGACTAAACAGGTTTCAGACAGAATATAATCTTGAAGTTCAGAAAGCGTCAGCACACACAACTACACTTCTCTGATCCTACCATATATGTTAGCTTTTTTATATTTTGTTTGTTTTGAATAAAAACAAATACATAATACCTCATGGAGGGCAATAAGAACATTTAGCAAATTTACAGCCAATCACACATTTGATATTTATTTGTACAGGAGGCAGTATAGCATAGTGGTTTAAGGCTCTGAGCTGGAGACCTGGGTTTGACTCCTACAGCTTCCACTTACATACTGTGTGACCCTGAGCAAGTCGCTTAACTTCCTTGTGCTCCCAGGTCACACCTGTAAACAAGCTTTCAGCTTAGTGTGTCTCTCCTGGTAAAACAAAGGTAAAAAAAGAAAAAAATCCCCTGTAATCTGTTACAATAGGAAGTGAGGGTTCCATACTACTATCAGTGTAAAGAATTTGCCCAAAATGCCAGTCATCTCAATGGCTATCGAGAAACTCTATTCAGGTAGAATTTATACAGATATGTTAGCTGCAGTCACTGTGAACTGCTATTTATCCATTTTACAGTTTGAGGTAAAAAATAGAAATAACTATGCTTTCTTAAGTAAACTGCACATAGTAATCTATGCATATATTTTAACTTACAAACTTTGAACAGTAAAGACAATAGGATGTCAGTCATCCTCGAACAGATTCGGTTTAAGACCAAGTCAGTGCAACAGGCAGGCCGATTTGCTGAAACTGAGCCAAGGCTTCAGAATGTAATGTTTCCTCTCCAGTATGAACAGGTTAAGAAATTACCCAAAGTTGGTGATTGCCACCACAGGAGCCTAAGTGGCCTGCACTAAGGTCCCCACCCATACAAAAACAAACAGAATTCCCTATCTTACTCTACATGTGGGAAGAAAAGCATATGGAACCAAACATTATTATGATTCAGGATTTATTTTAAGTCACTAGAAATATTTTGTAGAGTGGCTCAATGTCCCAAATGTCCCAGCCAGCAATATCGATTAGAGCAAGAGCAATAATCAGCAAATGAAAATCTGTCTTCACCCAACTTGTCTTCCAACTCCTCCGCACCCGGATTAGCAGTCTCCTGAGAAGCAAATTTTTTGTTGGTCCTCTCCATCCATCGCCCGGCATCTTTTCGCTCTGTAAATTGCCATGATTTCCCAGCATAGGTGATCCTCAAACGTGCCAGCAATAGAAATCAGTGCATGATTCCAAGCACTCGTAGTTTCTGCCTGACTCCATCAAAGCGCTTTCTGTGGGCCTGGGTCTGAATGGAGAGTTCCGGAAAACACTTTACATTGGAATCATTTATTGCAAGTGGATATGCCACCCACATTGCAGACAGGATCGAATCCTGGATCTCTACACCTGCTGTTTGCACCTGTATCATTCGAGGTATGCTGGTATCCGAAGGCCTCACTCTAGGATTCACCCTATAAGCTCTTCTTAAGGTGCTCCAGTCAAATTCCCAGGTGTAAAAACTGAAGTTTGTAACCATTCCACTAAGAACGCTAGGAGGTTAGATCCCTCAGTGCTTTCTGGTATACCCACAAAATGCAGGTTGCCAGCTCATACTTCATTGTCCAGGGTCTCAAGCCTGCCTCAGAGCCACATGTTCTCTTGCATCAGGGTTGCAACTACAGCTTGGGTATTAGTAGGTCTTTTCTCACACTCCATAATGATGCTATTAAGTTCAGTCAGGGCGGCATCATGCTTCTCTAATCTGGCAAGTGTCTTTTCCATTTTGGCATCCATGGATTGCATAGTTCCCAGCATTTGCTGCCATGGTGGACCAGTTAAGGGCTGTGCCGCACTTCCTAGTTCAGAGCACAAAGTCTCCGGACCCTGGCCTTCCCTGGTTTTGTAGCGCTGGGTTTTGAAGCTGCCAGAGCTGAGCTTTTTTGTTTCCCCATATCAATTTTAGTATCTGTCGATAGCTGGAAATCTCGGGAAACCAGTCCACTTAAAAGTTTCAAAATTTGTTAAGTTATTTTAGTAGGATTTTGTATTTATGTAGAGCTGAAGTGCAGAGTGCTCAAGAAAAGCTTCCTGCTTGGAGATCGGCTCTCTAGCACCCCCTAGTTTTGTTGCCTTATCCTCAATTGCTAATGTGGCAAGATCACATAGTCTGTGCTGACCTATTATGTTTCTCATATACAGTGGCGTGAAAAAGTATTTGCCCCCTTCCTGATTTTCTCTATTATTGCATATTTGTCACACTGGATGTTTTCAGGTCTTTAGACAAAATATAATATTAGATAAAGGGAACCTGAGTGAACAAATAACACTTTTTTTTTTTACTTATTTCATTTATTTAATGAAAAAAGTTAACCAACACCAACTGGCACTTGTGAAAAAGTAACTGCCCCTAGTTAAATCAACCCAATTAAAGGGATAATTAGAGTCAGCTGATTGAACACAGCCAGGCTTGATTACAGCCAGCCCTGCTCAATATAAGCCTCACTTATTTTGACCTTACCATCAGAGTCACTGCCAGCACAAAGATTCAACAAGCACATTATGCCATGATCAAAGGAAGTTGCTGAAAAGATCAGAAAAAATGTGTTGCCCTCTATCAGTCTGGAAAGGATTACAAAGCTATTTCTGAGGCTCTGGGACTCCATCGAACCACAGTGAGAGCCATAATCTCCAAATGCAGAACACTTGGAACAGTAGTGAATCTTCCCAGGGTGGGCAGCCTGCCAAAATTACTCCAAGGCGCAGCGTAAATCATCCAGGAAGTCTCAAAGGATCCTAAAACAACATCAAAGAACTGCAGGCTTCTCTTGCCTCAGCTAAGGTCAGTGTTCATGACTCCACAATCAGAAAGAGACTGGGCAAAAATGGGCTTCATGTTAGGAGTAGCAAAGGCGGAAACCACTGCTAACCAAGAAGAACATAAGCGCTCGTCTCTCATTTGCCAAAGCACCTGGATGATCCACAAGCCTTTTGGGAAAATGTTCTATGGACAGATGAGTCAAAGTGGAACTTTTGGACAACATGGATCCCATAATGTCTCGTAAAGCAAACACAGCATTCCACAGTAAGAACACCATACCTAACAGTCAAACATGGTGGTGGTAGTGTGATGGTGGGATGCTTTGCTGCCTAAGGACCTGGATGACTTGCCATAATTAAAGGAACCATGAATTCTGCTCTGTACCAGAAAATTCTTAAGGAGAATGTCTGGTCATCCTTCCGTCAGCTGAAGCTGAAGCTTAGTTGGGTCATGCAGCAAGACAATGATCCAAAACACAAAAGCAAGTCCACATCAGAATGGCTAAAGAGAAGTAAAATTAAAGTTTTGGAGTGGCCTAGTCAAAGTCCAGACTTAAACCCAATACAGATGCTGTGGCAGGACCTGAAACGAGCAGTTCATGCTCGAAAACCTACCAAATGTTACTGAATTAAAGCAGTTCTGCGAGGAAGAGTGGGTTGAAATTCCTCCATAGTGATGTGAAAGACTGATATTGAATTATAGGAAGTGTTTGGTTGCAGTCATTGCAGCTAAATGTGGCATAACAAGTTATTAAGTGTAAGGGGGCAATTACTTTTTCACACAGTGCCAGTTGGTGTTGGTTAACTTTTTTTCATTAAATAAGTGAAATTAAAAAAAAAAAACAAGTGTTATTTGTTCACTCAGGTTCCCTTTATCTAATATTACATTTTCTCTAAAGACCTGAAAACATCCAGTGTGACAAATATGCAATAATAGAGAAAATCAGGAAGGGGGCAAATACTTTTTCACGCCACTGTATGTTTTTATTAGGGGTGGGCAAACAGATTCACAAAAAGTCCAAATTGGCCCGAACAAGCCGAAGAGTTCAGAAGCCAACAGCTTCTGAGCACTTTCAGTTGTTTGAATCGGTTCAGAGAGTGGCTCCACTGAGGGAACTGATGGGCGTGAGAAGCTCAAGAGCACAGGAGGGACCAGAGACAAGACTCTGATTCCTCACTGGATGGGCAAACTGTCTTCCTATGGTGGCACCTGACTGGGTTTGCTTTGTAGCAACCCACATGGTCCACCTTAGGAGCTGGCACAGAGGAACAGAGAGAGAGCGAGAGAGAGAGAAAGAGAGAGAGAGAAATAGAACAGAGAATGAGCAGCAATGTTTACTGCTCCGTGCTGCTTGTGTTGTGCATTGCCTGTTGTTGCCAGCTGAGCAACTTGCTTGCTGACTCATTGGGAGTCGGACTCTAGGAAAAGAAAACAGCCACTAAAAAAAGGCAAATCTAATTTTTTTAAAGGGAAAACGTGGGGGGTGAGAACTGGGTCTGGGAGTCAGGGAGTGGGGACTGGGGAGTCAGAGACTCGGGTGGGAGGAGGAAGAGTAGGGGGCAAGTGAGTGAGTGCCAGCTTTTGTTGTTTTTTTTGGCAGCAGAGGGGGGTGAGCAGTGCCAACCCAGCCAAGTTAGCCAACCAGTGCCACTTCTTGAATACTGTGTGCCCCCCCCCCAAACAAGTCAGTCAGCTCTCATCTCTCCTGTGTTCTGGGGGGGGGGGTACAAGCTTTGGCTCAGTGGGCATTCCATTATGTGGAATAATGCTTGAAGGAAAAGTAAATGTAAAGTTGTGTCATACAGGGTTAGACCAGGTCCCTGAATCTCTGTGGGTAGCAGTAACTGCAGCATCAGCCTAGGTTCAGTGTGTCAACTACTGTGTGTGTGCATGAGTGGGTGAAATAAAATCTGACATCCAGCCTCCAGTGTCACTTCTTGCATACTGTCGGTGTGACACCCCCCCCCCCCAACAACAAGTCAATCAACTCTCATCTCTTTCTCTCTGTGCTCCATGGGGTAAATCTACAACCTTTGGCTCAGTGGGCATTCCGTCACGTGGAATAATCCTTAAAGGAAAAGTAAATGTAAAGCTGTGTCATAGAGGGTCAGGCCAGGTCCCTGAATCTCTGTGGGTAGCAGTGCTTGCAACACCAGCCCTTCTAGCCTAGATATAGTGTGCGAACATGTGTGTGACAGACCTGTGTGTGAAATAAAATCTAGCAGCAAGCCACCAGTGCCACTTCTTGCATGCTGTCTGTGTAACCCTCCCCCAAACAAGTTAGTCAGCACCAATCTCCTCCCTGTGCTCCATGGGGTAAATTGGTAAGCTTTGGCTCAGTGGGCAGGGCATTCTGTCACGTGGAATAATAATAATAAAAAAAAATCCTTGAAGGAAAAAGTAAATTACTGTGATTACAGGTCCCTGAATCTCTGTGGGTAGCAGCGCCTGCAACATCAGCCCTTATAACCTTGGTCCAGTGAATGAACTACTGTGTGTGTGTGGAATAAAATCTGACAGCCAGCCACCAGTGCCACTTCTTGCATAATGTGTGACCACCCCCACTCCGAAACAAGTCAGTCAGCTCTGATGTCCTCCCTGTGCTCCGTGGGGTAAATCTGCAAGCTTTGGCTCAGCGGGCATTCCATCACATGGATTTAATAATAATAATTAAAACAAGATAATAATCCTTGAAGGAAAAATAAAATAATACTATGTCATAGAGGGTCAGGTCGCTGAATCTCTGTGGGTATCAGGGCCTGCAGCATCAGCCCTTATAGCCTAGGTCCAGTGTGTGAACTTGTGTGTGACAGACCTGTGTGTGGAATAAAATCTGACATCCAGCTACCAGTGTCACTTCTTGCATGCTGTCTCTGTGACCCCCCCTTCCCCGAACAAGTCAGTCAGCTCTTATCTTCTCCCTGTGCTCTGTGGGGTAAATCTACAAGCTTTGGTTCAGTGGGCAGGGCATTCCGTCACATGGAATAATAGAATAATATATACAATAATGGATGGGGAAGTGCACTTAATGAGAAATTAATGGTTGCCCAAGGTGTGGGATGCTACATAAACCTTGAGGGCGAAGCCCAAGGGGTTTATTAAAGCATTCCACACCAAAGGCAACCATTAATTTAGAATTTAGTTCATTTCCCCATCTTTTATTATTTATAATTGCTGGGCAGCAATTTTTTCTACCCTTCATTTACTCTGACTCACACACGCACGCACACACACACACACACACACACACACACACACACACACTCTCACTCTCACTCTCACACAGACAGGCACACACAACATTTTTTTTAGCTAGTTATTTCTAATTGCTGGTCAATTATTGTACAGTACTTTTATTTATTTGGTGGTTGTGATCTGACTTTTGTGCTGGCCACCGAATGACAGGATCAACCAGATAGCGAGCGAGACGTGAAGATGTTCTGCGGTGCAAATTTCAAATGGTAGGATCAACCAGATCGTTTTTTTTAGGCTAATGTGGTGTTTTTTTTACAAAAAAGAAAGAAAAAGTGACAGACTAGAAGTCGGGTTGGGAGCTCCTCAAGAAGCGAGTGAGGAGCCGCCATGTTTCGGAAACTGAAAGCCCGCCCTGGACCACACAGACAGAGAATGAGGGAGCAGGTTTCTGTGACTGACTTGGCGTGTGTTTCCTGTTATAACTCGTGAGTTATAACGGGAAATTATAACTCGGTCTGGCAATTTGAAAAATTGCTGACCAGTTATTATTAAAAAATAATAATCCTTGAAGAAAAAATAAATTACTGTGCCAGAGAGGGTTTGGTCCCTGAATCTCTGTGGGTAGCAGTGCCTGTAGCATCAGCCCTTATAGTCTAGGTCCAGTGTGTGAACTTGTGTGTGACAGACCTGTGTGTGGAATAAAATCTGACAGCCAGCCACTAGTGCCACTTCTTGCATACTGTCAGTGTAACCCCTCCCACCCCAAAACAAGTCAGCCAGCTCTGATCTCCTCCCTGTGCTCCATGGAGTACATCGACAAGCTTTGGATCAGTGAGCAGGGCATACACGTGGAATAATAAAGTAAAAAAGAAATAATCCTTGAAGGAAAAGTAAATTACTGTGTCAGAGAGGGTTAGGCCAGGTCCCCGAATCTCTGTGAGTGGCAGCTGCAGCACCAGCCCTTGTAGCCTAGGTCCAGTGTGTGAACTACTGTGCATGTGAGTGTGACCGACCTGTGTGTGAATTAATCTGACAGCCACCACCACTTGCGTTTGATCCTGAAGAAGCTACAGACTGGCATTATGAGTACTCCAAAAAATAATAAAGCAAAAGCCGGGGGCAAAGGAAGTAAACATAAAAGTTTATTCAAGGGCCCAGAAAGAAGTGTACCAAAAAGTAAAGTCTGTAGAGGGGGCTGAGCTAAATGCTTTTACTATCAATGTGCAGGTTAACTCTCAAAATACTGAACACTCGACGGGGGTGGGTGGACTGTCTATGTCAGAAGGGCTCAGTACAAGAAACAAAGTTTCGAAAGATAGTAGCAAGTCATCTGAGAAAAGTGCCAAAACAAAGAGTATTTCAAGTGTACATAAAGTTAAAGCACTTCCGGGTACAACTCGCAGTGGAGTTGCTCGATTTGCAACACATGCATATCGAATCACTCAATCTGTGACTGCAAGTGTTAGCTCTACTGGATCTGATGATGATGATGATGACGACCATGCTCATGGTGGGACTGACGATGAGCTTGTGACTTTAGCTTTGTCTCATTCTGGTTCTGACAGTGACGATGTGGATAAAGACAGTAGTAGCGCTGCAAGAGGGAAAAAGAAAAAAGTCAAAGGCACAAGCCACACAAAGTGAAACAGCGTCTGACAGTAGTGATGATGATGATGATGGCAATGGTACTGCAGAGGACTCTGTGACTGTCTCACCTGACGAACCTGAATCCTCCACTGATATGTCTTCACCACTTAAACTCAGCCACTCGACTTCTACTGAGTTTGTTACTAGACATAGATGGTCCACCTTTACTGTTTGAAATCATTTTTACGTAAATCCCGAGGATGCTTGCCAAACTGTGTGTGTGTGCATTGCAATATTTGTGTTAGTAGGGGGAAAAATAAAAGACATCTTGGAACCACAACAATGATGTGACACCTAACACGACTTCACCCCATTGTTATATATGGTTCAGATAAACGGTCTAACATGTGTGCCTGGAAATGTAGCAGGGCTCTCGATGAACAGGAACATTCTGCTAAAACAGTGGAGGATGATCACCAGGTAAGATCCAAAAGTCCACTTTTCACCTCAAGATAATTCTGTAAGGTCCTCTGTTTTACCAGGCACGGCATGTAGTCATACAACACCCCCAGCCAAATCTAACTTTACCCCTGATAAGAGGCAACTGAAGTTAAAAGAAGTTTTTGAAAGAAAGTCTAAGTATTTATGAAACCATCCCACAACACTGACAATGAATCTTAAAATAGCAGAAATGATTGTACTTTATTTGCAGCCATACTCTATTGTGGAAGACGTGGGTTTCAGAAGGCTTATGGACTACTTAGCGCCATGATATTTAATGCCAAATAGAAAATACTTCTCAGTAACTGCTGTGCCCAGGATGTATGACAGCTTAGTACTTCAAGTAAGGCGTGCTCTCTGAGAGGCTGATGACAAGGTAATTCACTTTACTGGTGATATGTGGACCAGCAACCCAACCATTGCCTATCTGTTTCTTACTGCACACTGGGTTACTTTTGCAGGCAGTTTATCATCATCCTCACATACCAGTCTGTCTGCTATCCCCACCACTTCAACCAGTACTACTGCTACCACTACTATCTCTCAGAGCTCCCAAAAACCCGTCACGTTTCAGAAAATGGCAGTTCTCCATGTATCTCACTTTCAAGACGCACACACAGCACAGTCAGCAAGAACTGGAAAAACTTGTTACTGCTTGGGTCACAGGGTTTGAAAGTTTTTTTGTTGTTGTTTCTGACAATGGTTATAATATTGAAAAAGCACTTCATGATGGCAATTATATACTGCACATGTGCTGTTCTGTACATTGTCTTAACCTAACTGTTCAAAGCTTCCTGGATAATGACTGGCAAGTATCAACCACTGTGGGAACAGTGCACAAAGTGTGTGGCCTCTTCAACCATTCAGTAAACGCCCATGACATCCTTGCTGATATCTAGAGGGACAAAGGTCTTCCTTGTCTCCAGCTTGTTCAGGGTGTACCAACAAGGTGGAATTGAACTTACTTCAAGATTGAATGCATCCTTGAAGAAAAGATAGCTATCACCGAGTATATCATGTAAAATTCTATCGGGGAGGGCATTGTACTTTATTCTGCTCAGTGGTCTCTGCTGGAACAGTTGTGTCACATTCTGAAACCGTTCATGAGTGCTACAAAACAGGTCAGTGCGGAAAAGGCATCCCTTAGCCAAGTTATTCCACTCATTCTACTCAAAAAAAGGTTGGAGAAAATGAGGAACAACTTAGATATGAACCAGTCTCTAGTCAACAACATGCTTACCAGACTTAGCAATGATGAGAAATTATCAGCCATGACATGGAGCAAGGAGTATCTCTTAGCAACATTGCTAGATCCACGTTTTCCAGAACAGATACTTTCCTGATGTGGTTTCTGTTGATATAGAGGAGTTGAACTACAGGCAACTTTTGACTGATTCAGTAGATGAGGTTTCATTGGAGGACTGGGAAGCAGTACTACAATGACATCACCTCAAATTCAGAAGACTTCTCCAAAAACCAGTACAGAAGCAGACAATGAAGCATGACATTTGGGGCCAGCTACAGGACATTGAAATTCCACTAGGAGAAAATACGTGCTCAGTAGCAAGCATGGTAGATACATGTCTGTCTGAGCCCAACATTAGTATTAAGGATGGCCCTTTAGCTTACTGGCAACAGAAAAAATCATGCTGGCCAAAGCTGGCTACCCTGGCTTGTAAGTATATTGGATATCCACCCTCCAGTGTCTGCTCTGAAAGTTTATTTAGCTCTGCTAGTGATGTTGTGACTGATAAATGAACAAGATTAACACCAGATCATGTGGAGAAACTAACGTTCTTGAAGGCTAACTTGCCAAACTTTGGCTACATGTGTGATGCTAATCTTGAAGAAGATGACACTGATATCTATGGATTAGGTGACACATCAGCTTTCAATTTTTGGACTGGACTGGTTAAAAGTAGAGATCTGGTCATTGCATGCCTTTGGACCATATCATCATCATCCTGGGGATGGGTTGGAGGTACAGCCTGTACATCACATGACTGTACTGGTAGCAAATGTGGCAGACAAGTCCCTGATCTCACACACACAGTCGCTTTCTCATTCTGAGATCATTTATCTAAATGCACCTAAGAATAATTATTATATAACTGTATTGATACATGCTGCTCCCCCTTTCCTGATAGTAGTGGTAGTCGCAGTGGTGAAGTGGTCACTTTGGACTGCCTGGTGCTCTTCTTTCATGTTGCTTCGTGTTGTGTTCCATACCGAGAGCTGTTGCTAAACATAATTAGTGAGATACAAACACACTGTCCCCTTCTACAAAAAGTCAGAATCAGGAGACTGGTTTAAAAAATAATAGAGATCTGGGACTTGCCTACCTTTAGACCAAATCATCATCGTCCTGGGGGTGCGTGGGAGGTGCAGCCAGTGCATCACATGATAGTACTGACAGCAACTGTGGTAGACAAGTCCCTCATCTCATACACAGTCGCTTTCTCATTCTGAGGAAATCATATAGCTAAATGCAGCTAAGAATAATTATTATATAATGTATGGGAGAGGCTTTTTATTAACTAAATTCACACACTTTACAATGTTGTTATACCATCGATATGACAGCAGATTGTTGTCATACCCTCTTCACTATGTTATAACAAACACCTACCAGGTCAAAATGTCATAAGCTTAATAGCGTACAACAAAACCCCAAAAATGCAACAGTGCAGTATAACACAGCGAGAGGATGCAATACTGCGAAAGGGTCTGTGCACAGTACTGCACCCTCTCACTGTCCCAGGCAGAGGATAAGACCTCTGCTGGGACAGGGCTTTGCTAAGCAGCTGCCGTGGCTCAATGGAGTGAGCCACAGGCAGCAAGAGCCATGCAATGTGTTTAGGACTGGGTTTGATTCCTGGTCCCAGATGCATAGAAAGTTTCTTCTTTTTGCACTTTGTGCAATATTTCTGTTAACCCCGCCCCTCCCGGAGTTTGTTATTTAGTTGGAGGAGGCGGGGCAGAGCCCCCCACACAAAAAAAGACTTATGCCACATGGCATATATCTATCAATCAATCAATCAAATCTTTATTTAACCTGACGATCATCATTGAGCTAAACTCATTTTCAAGATGGACCTGGATAGCTTCGAGATTAGTGTACAATACAAATAAAATATCAAAGTTCACAATAGTTACAGTATTCAGAAAGAGTGTCAACTAGAGAGCGGTAGTATTAGTGAGTACAATGCATTTGGTAAATAATGACAGTATATATACACAAGAGCCAGCACAAGAAACATAAGTGTAATTACAGGTATATTACAGCAGATGTCCACAACATACCTCCAGCAATCAAAAAAAAAAAAAAGAAATAGTAATCAGTAGGACTAGGAGAGCACAGCAGGTGAAGAGGGGGGCAAAGTACCTTGAGAGCAATAAGGAAGGTGGGAAGGGGGAGGGTGAAAAAAGTATAAGGGCAGTAAGGTTAGGGAGTATTAAGGGGTTAGGGGGCCAAGGTGCTGAAACGGGGTATAAGTTTCAGGTGGCAGGCTTGTTGAACTAGTGCCAGCAGCAGCATGCCACCACCCAAAAATGCAGTGGCGGCATTGGCTACCACAGTGCCGCACCTCCAAAACCCACTTCTCTCCTAAGCTACCACATAATGTTTCTTGTGCATGCGTGCAAGCAAACATAAAAATCAGACTCAGAAGAAGACTATTTACAGACTAGAGATCTGGTCTTGGACTTGCTCGTCATCACAGTCACTTTTTAATTCTTTTCTAAGCAGTAATTTTTGGTAAATGTGCCTTAACCATATTGATCTCAGTGCTGGTAGACTACTTCTCTTTTTCCCCTGACTGTAGTTGACATGGGCAGTAGCAGTCTTGAAGTGGTGGCAGGCTGTCTGAATGGCTGCCCTCCGTTCTAGTCTGGTGCTGTTTTTGTGTTCCTGCCAGATTCTTCTTCATTACTTAAGTAAGAGACATTCACAGTGGTGCCTGCTGAGAAATGGAAATCACTACTGTTAATAACTTATACACAGTATTAGTATTGCTTTCTTAAATGTCAGAAACAGAAGAGTGGTTAGAGAGCATTCTGGGAGTCGCCTGCCTTTTGACAAAAAAAAATCCCAGAGACAGTATGTGGTGGGTGGCTGTCAGATTTTCATGGTTCACACTGGTGCTTTAACTACTAAGCTATAAGGACTAATCAGAGTTCTGGGACTTGCCTGCCTTTGGACAAAACACAAAATCATCATCATCATCATCATCTTAGAGGTTGGTGCCAGTTGTGAGGTTCAGCATATACATATTACAGCACTGGCAGTTCCAGTAAGCTCATCCACAGTCACATCGTTCACTCCTTCTCATCTCATTTCACTAATCATGCTGTTTATGACTACTAAGCAGTGGTTTAATTGCTTCTTTTCTACAGATATGTTGATTAAATAGAGAATAATGGATAGCCAAGTATGTATTACCGGTGAGTAATAGCATCGAGAGGTTCTGGACACTCAGTTACCTTGAGAGCGAAGCTCGAGGAGCTCTGTGTGTCCAGAACCTGAATGCTGAAGCTCACTGGTAATACATGTAACTATCCTTTTTTTAAATATATGGATCCGAGTTGGATCTTGTTTTTTTTTGCTCATTTTGTGGAAGGAATCTTTCTGTGCTGGCTGACTGCCACAGTGTGTCAGAAGCGGTGCACTCCCCGGCCCCTCACTACTACTCCCCGTCAGCTCCGTTAGCTGTCACAAAAAAAACAGTTTTTTGTGTTTTCTGGTTGAATCCTACCTTTGTTCTGTTCTTCTGATGTAGGATCAACCAGGCAGTTTCATTTTGGAGCGAAGTGCTGCGGAGTAGAAACTCTCGGTTAGCGAGAGACTGGCCGCCATGTTTTTAAAACTATTTTGGCCCACCTAAACAGGAAAACCGGTCAATTGAAAGGCACGCTTGGGAGACGTGGGCAGAGAGACTGGCACTTGAGCTGTTGAGCTTCTGTGATAATACCATCGTTCAGATCCCAAACTATACTATTATGGGGTCTGAACGATGGTTTTATCACTCTCGAAGTGTGGTATTATCACTTTGGGAGTGATACTATTACTGGAAATGTTTTATATACTTTACAATACTATTAAATTGAGAATCCATATATTAAAAGCAGTTTAAAATTATTTTTTAGCATGTAGTTACCATAAAACAATAAAGGTTATAAAAGGTTCGTACAAGGTTCAGATAAGCATCTGAACTTTTTTTTGCTCATCAGAACCTTTTGAGGTTCTCACATCCCTAGTTTTTATTCCTTTTAGGGTATTGAAGGATCTTTCACAAGAACATGTAGTGCCTGGTATAGGAAGTGCAATGGTACCCAACTGGTGTGTAACCCCTAGGGGGTGCTATCCCAAGGGCTACTAACCCTGCCTGCTTGGCTAGTAGCAGGTTAAGGGGCCTGAGTTCCACCCGGAGGTCAGGGTTGGTAGTGGTCAAGCTAACCTGGGCACAGCCCTCCAGGGACACTGTAACCCCCCTCTTTCCTTACTAGTGGCCGGAACAATACACAATAATCACTTTCACAATACCCCTGATACACCACACAAGTACCCACACTGTTTGCACTTGCCACCAGGGCTTTCCTCTGGCCTGGCCCTGGGGACCCCCTGTAAAACAAGGTTATACACAGCAAATATCAGCAGTACAGTACTCTTGCACAAACTGGAACCACAATCAGGGTAAATGCAAAAAAGAGTTAGATCTGATTTATTTATGGGGCTTGAACAAGGGAGGAGCGTAATCAAGTTAATTTGCTTAAAGGCTCTATCAATCAAACAGTTATGCATGCACTTCAGGGTCAATAAACAGTCACACACTCTGGGTACCCAGATGGAGAATGGTGGGCTAGCCAGGAATGTTGCAGCTGGTTGGGGCCCTGTGATGGAAGAAAACAACATGCACAACACACACTATTTGTAATCCAGAGCCGGAGGGCTCAGTTCGTGAAAAGAAAACAAAGAAGACAATCAGATGACACACTTTTAGATTATGCTGTTGTTGCAGGGAGCTACCCTGATGATTACTCATGGTACCCAACACTGGACACAGGCCGGACGAAAATTGAGACAGCAGGTGGTTAATCTGGAGTGCCAGGAGAAGCAGGGCCCACCCATTTCGCCGAGGCATCGTTCCTGTCCAAGCGTGGAGCAGGGGGCTGATCCCTAGGCAGGTCTCTTGTCAGTGGCTTTCTCTGTGCAGGGGGGTAGTCTGGCAGGGCCAGTGTGGCATGGCCCAGGCCGAATGGAGATGAATGCGGATTCAGTCCTATTAGGCTGGATAAAGCTTCCAGCAAGCAGAACACAGTTCATACAGTGGGGAACCAAATCACGACCCACTTTCAATACACAGAACATTTACATGTAAGAAAATTCTACTGTACCAGGCAAACCGCACTCTGGTCATGCTCTCAAAGTCTCTGCACAAATCGGGGATTCAAAAGCAGCTGGAAATCCTGACAGGCCAATCGCATTCAACAAATCTTTGGTCTTCTTCAGGTTAAAGCCTGGTCACAGTCCAGTGGCTTAAATAGTCCTCACAACTTGGATTCAGTCTGAATAAACTCTATTTTCCCTCTCAGGGGCAGCAGACAGACAGGCAGCCAAAACTCAACCCTTTCACAGTTCTCCCATGCAAAACTACACAGAACTGTTGCTCAAAAATCACTTGAGCTGTTACCTCTTTACTTCTCAGCTCAAAACTGAAACTAGCTGCAGCAGCCTGGGAAATTCCCCAAGATCCAAAAGGTTTGGTTGGCTGATCCTCCTGTCAGTTGCAACAAAGGCTCCCCCTTCAGGTGCAAAAAGGGGCAAAAACCCCAAACTACAATTCCTACAGATTTTGACTCCAGAAAGCTCCTGTAGTGTGGCTCCATTTTAGGTCTCACCAGAACTGATTGGTCCAATTCGCAGTCCAGGACCAAGACAGTGGAGATAAATAAAACAGTCCTTGCTGCCAAGAAGGCAGGTTAGACAAACTACATTATCATTATCACTCTAAATTATTTTCAGCGTTACATCTTTCAACAGAGCTCCCTCTCAGATTACCTATGACTGCAATCCAGGCAGTTCTTAGAGAGACAGTACACTGAGGCTATGCAGGCATTCTCTGGCAATCACATTTAAACTGCTAAAATGCAGGACACCAGCCTGGCAGTCAGCATTTAAGCAAGCTCGAGGAAGACTTTTTGGGAACCTCCATTTGTAGGGGGTTACACCTGGATGCCAAGAAACAACCAGTGGCAGCGATTCAAGCAATGACGAGATGTTCTGTGGACAGTTTTCAGAAGGCAGTCATTCAATAAACCTTTGTGCTACAGTCAGTTCTTCTTCAGGAAGTTGTACTCCAAAGTGAGTGTGCAAAATGTTTAGCATTGTTTTATCTAAAAGCAAAGGACTTGTTGGTTTTGGAGCCTGAACTACTTCCAGTAGGTCAGCCCCCTCTTTTGAAAATCATTGTCTCAATTCTGTAATCATGGGGCCCAGTTCTCAAAAAGCTCTTACATCACTGTAGTGTGCAGTGATATACTGCCGTGGCAAACCCTGGTGCACCAGGGACCCTGCACCCAGTTCTCGATTGGGTAGAGTCACGACGGCATAGTGCCTCAGCTTGCAGCAACCGTAGCAGTGTGCCAAGCAGAGGGTGCACCTAGACAGGTTCCCACAAGCTGTGGGTGGCTGTGCAGCAATGTCCCCAGACATTCCCTGGTGGTCTAGCAGCCCAAAGCCCTAGTCGCCCATTATGCCATATTATGACATCATTGATGGTAAAGTGCCCCCCCCAGCAGGCAGTGCCCCATTCCCCCATTCATAAACTGAGCCAGTGACTGGCACAGCCCACCACTCACCACCATGGCCAGCTACTGACTGAGCTCTGAATGAGTCTTACTGTATACAGTACATGCTCAGTGACAGCTGTTAATCACTGAGCATGCACTGTATATCAGAGCTCAGTGGGTGGCTGGCCGTGATGGTGAGTGGTGGGCTGTGCCAGTCACCAGCTCGGATTGGGGAGGGGAAAATGGGGAGATGGGACATGGCCTGCCAAGGTGGGGGGGGCCCCTCTACCACCAATGATATCATAATATGGCATAATAGGAAACTGAGTTTTGGGTGGGGGCACTAGATCACCAGGGAATTTGACTACATAATTACATCTTGGGGACATTGGGGATCAGGGAGGGGAGTCCACTAGACCACCAGGTACTTATAATAAATAATTAGTTCATGGGGACATCTGGGGGGGGGTTACTAGTCCAGAAGGGAGGTGGTTTATTTTACTATTTATTTACATGGGGGTAATCAGGACTCAGGGAATCCACTAGATAACTATACTAAATACCTATTTCTTGAGGACATTGGAGGGAGTGCTAGACCACTAGGGATCTTTTATTATTATAGTGGTGGATCGGGACTGAGGAGGGGGGATCGTGGCACATTGCTGCAACTAGAGCAATTCTTCTGGTGGGGAAATTTCTAAGTACCCTTAGATCAGCCCTGGCTGGTCTTATGGCACTTAAGACAATTGCCCTCTCTGAGAATTTTGTGAATCCCAGTTCAGGGGATTTGGCAGCCTGCATCTACTGCAAGCCCCTGGTGCCATGCTGCAGCCCTTTTTGTGGCACAAGCCCCATTTAGTGCAGGTTGCCTGTGGTTGACGCAGGCTGCCTTTGTAAATCACTCCCTGTGCATCGTTTGGTGCAAGGGGCACTTTGTGCCATTCATTGTGATGCAAGCCCCTTGCGTTGCACCAGGAGCTTTGAGAAGCAGGCCCGTGTTGTCTAAATCTGGGTAGTAAATTTTTGTTTGATAATCTCTTTCTGAGGTAACTGGTTGCTGTTCCCTAAGTCTTAAGTCAACTACACATACATCAAAATGAGCTGTTAAGCAATGGGTATATCATGGGTGGGTCCTCTCTTCTGTTACACTGTCAGGAGCAAAGTTAACTGTCACGGTGAATGCTCTTGCTTCATGGAATAATTATTTAAATTTAGCATTTCTGAATGAAACCAGAGTTTCAATAAATGCTTCTACTGCAATGCCAGCACTGGCTAGATCCAGATCTTCAGTCTGTAATAGACAGTGCAGACCTTCTGCGAATCCGAGAATGTGATCAGAGGAAAAAGACAAAATACTGTGTTGAATGACATCATGAAGTTGTAGAGGCCCAAGCTTTGAGTGCAATTCCGTTGTCACAGTGAGAGAGATAAGAGATTATAGACTCATCTATGCTTCAGTGCTCTTTCATGACATCCACACCTAGTGTTGCTCAAAGCTGTGACTTTGTAAGTTCTATCGAGCCCCCTATCTTGCTATATCTTTCAGTCTGTCACTGTGTACTACAGATGTTGCAAAGAATGTATGCATGCATCGCACAAAATTAAAAAAAATCTTTGACTTCTGGAATGCGCTGGCATGAATCAACAAGAGTGAGAGTCGACTTATGTGCGTAACAGTGAGCTTACGCAGCACGAGGATGGTGCTTTTTGGAAAGCTTCTGAACGCCATTAAGATGGCCACTCGACACTTGCACCATCGTATACCTGGGCAACAGAAATAATATCTAACTCCACAATGTTCGATTCCTTTCAAGGTCTCTTCACTGGTACGACACAAACCCCTTGCATCCAGTTCTGAGACTTTCACAAAGCAAGGAAAATGTTCAACAGGTTTATGGTTATGAACATATCTCACACAGATGCTCATTCGTTCCTGACATGAAATGCTGCTACTGTCATCAGACAAACCTGATATGAATTTAACATTTTTGGCTTCTTGCACCGTTTCATCTGTAATACAGGATGTGGCAGACTGAATCAGACCATTCTGTAACTCTGCTGAGATATCAGTTGCATCTGATGGGATGGTATCATTTCCTTGAAGCACACTGTCAAACATTTTAATCAGATCTGAAGTTACCCTGAGATTTCCTTTAATAACTCTCTGCTCATCTTCACTGTGACCATGGAAAGGTAACCCTAGCCACCCCAAATATAGAGTGACTTCAACCAGTCTCTTCATGCATTCTCTTCTTTGTAGTATTTCCTTAATCTTGCCCCGGTCTACCTTTATAACGATGTTACCCATTTCATTTGTGCACTTATATGCAGACCAAGCACCCATTTCACTTCTAAGAGTGTGAGTTGATGAGTGCATTCTGAATTTCTCCAATGCCTTTTTCCAATTTTGAAGCCCATAAATTGTAAACGCTTCATCACCACATCCCTGCCCATGCTTGAGACATTTACATGGGAAACAGAATGCACTCTGTTTTTCACAGCTGTACTCCAGCTAACAGAAATTGTTTGTACCAGTGATGGCTAAAGCGTCGGTCTTTTACCTCCATAACTTCTGGTACTGAAATTAGTCATGGGCTGAGTGGGACCTTTCTCTTTATTGCCAATCAGTAGAGGGCTTATCACCAAATGAAGATACTGTAAGGGACTGGCACAAGTCTGATTCAGCAGAGGTAGAAGACTGTTCAATGAATTCAGCTGTTGTAATGCTGCTAGCACTGATGCATTCACTCTGACATACTGTGTCACTTGTTTGATCATTACAAGATGTCAATTGCACAGAAACAATTGGGCACTCACCACCTCAAAGTAAAACAGGCACCAGCCTTCAAGCTTTTTTCATGACTTAAAAGTCCATTTACTATGCAAACACACAGACAGGCTGTGCTCACCTGACGCGTTTCGGATGAAATCCTTTATCAAAGGCGTCAGGTGAGCACAGCCTGTCTGTGTGTTTGCATAATAAATTGACTTTCAAGTCATGAAAAAAGCTTGAAGACTGGTGCCTGTTTTACTTTGAGGTGGTGAGTGCCCAACTGTTTCTATATAATTGATATCAAGTTTGTCAGGAACACCACCATCCCAGTGCGAACACTGCTGTTGTTTGTTTCATTACAAGATGCATCTGTATTGGTTATCATTATGTCTGTGCATATGGTCTCATTCACAGTAGAAGATGATGCTGATGAACAACTGAATCTTGGCCTTTTGCCAGCTGTTTCCAAATTAGAGAAAGACCTTATATCATGACTCGTTACCTCTTTTGTTGTTCTAGTTTAATTCAGTTGCAGACCAAAATAAAAAAAAATATTGATTTATTATTTTATGGTGCCTACTGTACATAGATAGGGTAGATCACTTGAGACAGCAGGCAATAAAGCAATTAGTAATGGTGGCAAACTCTGCCTTTTCCTGGATCCAGAAGAAATGATGCACCCAGTATGTAGACAGTGAAACACTTAGCAATGACGATAAACCCTGTCTTAATTTTTTTTTTTTTTGGACAGAAAAAAATACTCTGAGACTGTACACAATACAGAAGTTAGCAGTGACAACCCCTGACTTCATATTATTTTCTGGAGATATACCCCAAGGCAATAACGTGGTTAGTTATGGCAAACCTGTATGATTTTCTGGGGCCAGAAGAAATACACCAAGATGATAGACTGAAAAGAAATTGGTGACGGCAAACCCTGCCTTTATTATTTATTAAGGCCAGAAAAAAATACTCTGAGAATGGAGGCAATAAAAATAAAGAAATTTGTGGCAGCTGGCAAATCAACCCAGTCTTTATATTGTATGCCATCAATGCATCAAAACCCCTACATCAATGGCATTGTGGGCACTGCAACCCGATCGACAGTCATTCCGTCGACTGGGATTTTACGGCGCCTGCCGTCTTGCCACCCGAGGGGTATTGCAATGTCCCCCCCACACCTTCAACCTGGTGGTGATTATATTATTTGCCAGGGGGTGCAGATGTCGAAGCCCCCACAAACAGCTGGGATGTGCCCCGGTGCTTTGCCGTGATCGCAGTCAGTTGCACGATTGCCAGGTGACATGGTTCCCATTGGCATTGTGCTGTCGCCCTAGTGTTGATCAACAAAACTGATGTCGAACTGACATGGTGGAACCCCTTTATATTACTTTCTGTGCATATACCCTAAAACTGTAGGCACTAAGCAGTAAAGAAATTAGTGCTGGCAAACTCTGCCTTTATTATTTATTAAGGCCAAAAGAAATACTCTGAGAATGTAGGTGATAAAAATAAACACAATTAGTGATGGCAGGTTAACAGACCCTGCCTTTTTTATTACTTTCTGTGGAAATACACCAAGACTGTATGTAGTAAAGAATTAGTGTAGGCAAACCCTGCCTTTATTATTTATCAAGGCCAGAAGAAATACTCTGAGAATGTAGACAATAAAAATAAAACACAATTAGTGACAGCTGGCAAACAAACTCTGCCTTGTTATTACTTTCTGGGGCTATACCCAAGACTGTAGGTAAGAAAGTAATTAGTAAAGGTGGGCTAACAAACTTGTTACCCTGCTTATGTTACTTTCTGGGGATATACCAGTTAGTTATAGGCTGTCAGGCAATCAAACCCTGTCTTTCATATTTTCCTGGGGCTAGACAAGAAGAAATCCTAGGCCAGATTACTTGTAGCCAAGCTGCTGCAGTTTGCAGTGTGTCTCTATCCCCCGTCCCCCTCTGTTTCACCTTTTTTTTTTTTACCTCCTCCTTTCATGCACCCAGTCATCCACTCCTTCAGGTGACCAATCCTCCCAATACCGCTCACCAATCAGCCTGTCCTGCTGCTCCAATGCCCTGTTGCCCTGGACGTATCCCTTCACTGGGAGGGCCCCCTTATCCACCCGGGGCCATCACATAGAAATATAGACTTTGACAGCAGATAAGGACCACTAAGCCACCTAATCTGCTCATTTCCTACCCATTGGATAAGCCGCAGATTCCAGTTACCCAACACCCTACTTCCTCCTACCCCTCTAAGATTGCCTTATATCTGTTCCATGCATTCTTGAATTCCCCCACTGTTTTTGACCCCACAACCTCTTCAGAAAAGTGGTTCCATGCGTCCACCACCCTCCCTGTGAAAAAGTACTTCCTCACATTGCCCCTGAGCCGTCCCCCTCTGTCTTCAAATTGTGCCCCCTTGTTCTTGTACATCTCTTTTTCTTAAAGATGCTCCTGTCTTGGACTTTGTTGATTCCCTTGAGGTACTTGAAAGTTTCTATCACGTTCCCCCCCCCCTTTCCTTAAGGGTATACATATTAAGCACTTTTAGTCTCTCTTAGTGTGGCTTCTGTTGAAGTGACACCAACCCCACCCCCAACCTGCAGAGATGGACAGGCATTGGGGTGTGCCTTTGGGTCATCGGCCATAATGCTCACACCATTTCACCTCACCATACCCTGCAGACACCGAAAAGTGTCGAGGTGTGCCTTGGGGTGTTCGGGCTTTACACTCACCCCTTTCCATAAAGAAATACGCTGAAATGGGTGCAATATAGGAGAATGGGGTCAACTTTAGGGGCGAAGAGTCCAAGGCACATCTTGATGCTGGTCACTGGCTGCAGGGTGGGGGTGGGGGTGGGGGTGGAATGGTGGGAGCATTACTGTCGACAATCCCAAATCACACCTCTGACACCTGACAGTCCCTACAGGGTGGGCATTATGGTCAGAAACCCTAACGCCCTGGGCGTATCTTGGTATTTTCACTCCAAGTTTCAATATGGGCTTTTTGTGACCCCACCACATGAACAGTGACACTATCAGTTCAGTAGCCGAAAAGTGATTTTGCACAGCGACTGCACCATTTGGCGCCACAGGTGCAAAAACACATTCCAAAGATGATGAGAAAAATGACAGCTGTACTGTTCATGAGGAGGTGTAAAAAATGGTAATGTAGAAAATCTGGAGTGAAAATATAAATAAATTGGTGAAGTCACGAGAGTGCATAGAAACTGCACAACACACACTCATAATGCAATTATTTTGGGTATTTTTTATACCAGATTTCCAACATAGGCATTTTGGGATCTCTGCTCATGAACAGTGGCACAGTGATTTTCTTAATCTG
Source organism: Neoceratodus forsteri (assembly GCA_016271365.2). NCBI lineage: Eukaryota > Metazoa > Chordata > Ceratodontiformes > Ceratodontidae > Neoceratodus > Neoceratodus forsteri. The sequence continues at coordinate 495,361,873 of CM028138.1, forward strand.
TCCTGAACTTTGATTTCATACAGCTACCGCGCCACAGGTGCAAAAACATGTTTCAGGCAGGATGTGAAAAATGACAGCTGTACTGTACGAAAGGCAGTGTGCAAAAAAGACAATGTTGAAAATCTGGAGTAAAAATATAAAAAATTGGTGAAGTTATGAGTGTGCGTAGAAACTGCGCAACACACGCTGGTAACACAGTAATTTTTGGGAATTTGTTTACCAGATTTGCAACATGGGCTTTTTGGAACCTCTCCTTATGAACACTGTCACTGTGATTTTCTTAATTTGTCCCGAACGTTGATTTCACTTAGCAACTGTACCATTGTGCGCCAGATGTGCGAAACATAGAATTTGACATAGAAACATGGAATTTGATGGCAGATAAGGACTGCTTCGACCACCTAGTCTGCCCATTTTCCTACCTAACAGATAAGCTGCAGATCCTAATTAACCAACAGCTTACTTCCTCCTACCCCCCACTAGGACTGCCTTATGTCTGTCCCATGCATTTTGGAATTCCCCCACTGTTCTTGACTCCACGACCTCCTCAGGGAGGCTGTTCCATCATCCACAACCCTCTCTGTGAAAAATACTTCATCACATTACCTCTGGAGCCGTCCCCCTCTATCTTCAAATTGTGCCCCTTGTTCTTGCACATCTCTTTTTCTGAAAGATGCCACCCTCTTGGACTTTGTTGATTCCTTGAGGTACTTGAAAGTTTCTATCATGTCTCCTCTCCTCCCTTTCCTCAAGGGTATACATATTAAGCTCCTTTAGTCTTTCTTCGTATGTCTTCTGGTGCAGACCCTGCACCATTTTAGTTGCCCTCCTCTGGACAGCCTCCACTCTGTCTATGTCTTTGCGGAGATGGGGTCTCCAGAACTGCACACAGTACTCCAGATGGGGTCTCACCAACTGTCTGTACAGAGGGATAACAACTTCCTGTTTTCTACTATTGATGCCTCTCCCTATGCATCCCAGCCTTCCCTACTGCCTTCGCACATTGCTTGCCCACCTTTAGGTCATCTGATATAATTACCCCCAGGTCCCTTTCCATTTTTACTGTTGTCAGTATCTCACCCCCCAATGCATACTCTTGCCCTGGGTTTTTGTTTCCTAGGAGTATTACCTTGCACTTCTTTGCATTGAATCTGAGCTGCCATACATTTGACCATTCCTCCACCCTTGCCAAGTCCCTTCTCATCTTTTCCACTCCATCTGGTGTATCAACCCTGTTGCAGATCTTTGTGTCATCTGCAAAGAGACATACTTTTCCTTCCAGTTCCTCTGCAATGTCACTTATAAAGACATTAAAAAGGACCGGTCCCAGTACTGAACCCTGCGGTACCCCACTAGTAACCCTCCTTTCTTCACTGTGGACTCCATTTACTACTACCCTTTGCGTCCTGTTGTCTAGCCAATTTGTTATCCAGGCTACCACCTTGGGACCCACTCCAAGGCCGGCTAACTTGTGTATTAATATTTTGTGTGGGACTGTATCAAATGCCTTGCTAAAATCTAGGTAAGCCATGTCCACAGCCCCTCCCTGGTCTACTACTTTGGTCACCCAGTCAAAGAAATCTATTAGAGTCATCTGACACGACCTTCCCATCGTGAATCCATGCTGCCTTGGGTCCTGTGCCCCACTGGCCTCTAGGTACTCAACAGTTCTTTCCTTCAGAAGTGATTCCATCATTTTACCTACCACTGAGGTCAAACTAACTGGTCTGTAGTTTTCTGCCTCTGTTCTGCTCCCACTTTTGTGAAGAGGAATCACATCTGCCCTTCTCCAGTCCTCAGGTGCCACCCTATCCTCCCATTATTTGTTAAAGAGAGTAGTCAGTGGTGTCATTAGTTCTACCCTTAGTTCTTTTAGAATTCTTGGGTGAATCCCATCAGGCCCCATTGCTTTGTCCACCTTCAATTTTATTAGTTCTTTCAGAACCCTTTCTTCTGTAAATGGACTGGTATCGACCCTCGTCTTCAGAGTGTTTTTCTTGTTTGGTTTAGGTACCTCCCCCTCCTCTTCCTTTGTGAATACTGAGCAGAAATATTCATTCAGTATCCCTGCTTTTTCATTGTCACCCTCTACCCACATTCCCTCCCCTTTATTAAGCCTCAGTATCCCTCCTTTGGTCTTTCTTCACTCTCTAATGTACCTATGATAGGTCTTATCCCCCTTCTTAACAGAGCTGGCTATCCTTTCCTCGGTTTGGGCCTTTGCTATTCTGACTGCCTTCCCAGCCTCTTTCTGCTTTAACTGATAAAGTTCTCTGTCCTTCTTCTTCTGTGTTTCCTTATATTTCCTGAATGCTATCCTTTTCTCCTTAACCTTCCCTGCCACCTCTTTTGAGAACCATAGCGGTTTTTCCTTCGTTGTGTTTTGTTGATTTGCTTTACACAAAGGCTTGTTGCCTCTGTGATGGCTGTTTTGATTACTCTCCATTGTTCCTCCACCCCTCCTTCTTGCCTGTTTGCTAGTGCTTTTCTGAGGCACTCTCTCATTTTCCCAAAGTCAGCCCTCCTAAAGTCCAATACTCTTGCTTTTGTATGGCTTGATTGTATGGCTGTGTTTATCGTGAACCACACTGTCTGGTGGTTGCTTGTTCCCAGATGGCTACCCACTTCTAAATCTGAGATTCTTTCTCCGTCCCCATTTGAGAGTACCAGGTCTAAGATTGCTCCCTCCCGAGTGGGTTCCAGTACTAGCTGTCTGAGGCATGCCCCCTGTAGGGCATCAAGAATGACCCTGCTCTTGGATGTGCCTGCAGCAAAGGTGCTCCAGTTAACATCTGGCATATTCAGGTCCCCCATCAACAATATCTCCCCTTTTTCTGCCATTCTAAGGAAGCCTTCTATCATTTCCTTGTCCATTCCTTCCCCCTGAGATGGGGGTCTGTATACAACCCCCATGCGGATTGTGGTGCCATTTCCTGTCTCCAGGGTGACCCAGAGTGTCTCATCTGCTCCCTGTTTACTCTTTAGTTCTGTTGCTTTGATCCCTTCCTTTACATAGAGAGCTACTCCTCCTCCTCTTTTACCCTCCCTGTCCCTCCTGTAGATTGTGTATCCTGGTACATTGACATCCCAGTCATGGTTCTCTGTGTACCATGTTTCTGTGACTGCCACAATATCCAGGCAACCCTCTTCCATCAAGGCCACTAGTTCAGGGAGCTTGTTACACAGACTACGGGCATTGGTACTCATCACCCTCCACTTTTTGATGACCTTACCCCTTTTAGCCCCATTCCTGTCCTTACTGCCTTTGCCTTTTTTTACATTTACTTCTGGCCTGCTCCCTAATGACTTCTCTACCTTGGTGTTTACCTCACTAATTACTGTTGTTTGTTGGGGAGGCTGGGATTTCTCTGCTCCTTTTCAGTGCCTCCCCCCTTGGCTAGTTTAAATGCTTGCCAATGAAGCATTTAAACCTCTCACCTAGGATCCTTGTTCCCTTCCTGGACAGATGCAGACCATAGTGCCAGTATAGGTCTGCATCCCTCCAGGTGGCTCCCCAGTCCCCAATGAAGCCAAAACCCTGAGCTCCACACCAGTTTTTCAACCATTCATTGAATTCCCTGGTGAGGAGTACCCTAGCATCACCCTTGACATAGACAGGCAGCACCTCTGAGAAGGTTACTGTATGCGCTACTTGTCTAAGGCCCCTCCCCAACTCTACAAACTCCACTTGCACTGCTCTGATCCCATTCTTAGCCAGGTCATTTGTCCCTAGGTGGACAATAACATCCAGCTCCCTCCCTCATGCAGCTGCTTCCACGATCCTGAGGATTCGCTTCCTGTCCCTCCAAGCCGTGACGCCAGGCAGGCACCTTACCTCCCTCTCCCCTTCCTTCCCATTTCTAACCCCTAATGATTGAGTCCCCCACCAGGAGTTGTTTCCTTCCCCTGTGGGGTCTCATGCCACCCTCCTGTGGGTCTCCTTTGTGAAGGTTCCCAGCATCCTCCTTGGTCTCCCTTGCAGGTGCCTCCGTGAGAGAACCACTATCCCAAGACGAACAATTGTGGAGGTACAGCTGGAGGGATGCAACTCTGTTCCACCACCTTCTCCTCCCTGAGCCCACCCCTGGTCCAGCCTCTCCTCTTTCTTGGCAACCTCTGAGGTAGTGGCATTGGCCCTGGTGGTCCCTGGGTGGGGGAAGAGGTTTCATAAATCCTAGCCAGGTCAGCCTGGAGACAGGCAACCTCCTCCCTCAGACCAGAGAGGTGCCTGCAAATAGGGCAGCATCGCAGCCTCCAGAATGTCTCCCGGAACACTGCCACCCCACAGCCATTGCACTGCACCACTCCTATCATGTCTTATTTTGTGTCCCTGCTCCTGTTTCTCTGTATGCTTACTCTCTCCTCTCCTTACAACTCTCACCCTTCCTGTTCTGGGACAGTAACTTCCTATATTCTTCAGTAGCCTCCTTCTTCCTTGCTCAGTGTCAGACCACCAGCAGCTAGGGGGGCAGAGTGAGCTACTTTTTTCCTTTAGGGTTGACAAAACCAATGTTTCTCTATGATCCTTCCCTTCCTACTGCCAAACGGGAAGTTCCTGTTGACAGTCAAATCCAGTGGCTATAAAAGTAGAACTGGCTTAGGGTGGGTGGTATGGAGGGCAATTAGTAAGAAAAAAGGTTAGCAACAGGAAGTTGCAATTTGAGTCACCTGCTTTTATAGTGTCTAAGCCACACCCCAATTAAGCTCTCTCTCCTCCTACTGGTTTAGCAAAATAAACTGATACAGAACCCTTCCCAGCACAGAACACACACTGACTTTCTTTCTTTTCTTTTTTTAAACCCTAAATAAGGTCCCTTCTACTTCTAATAAGGTATCTGTTTGCTTAAACTCAACAGACACTGACTCCTGCTAAGATATAAGTGTTAAATTAATAAGAAAATGTAGCTTCTTTTAGTTAGCTGCTTTCTGCTCTACAAGCAAGGCTAGCAACAGCGAAAACACATTTTGTGCAGGATGTGAAAAATGACAGCTGTACTGTTCATAAGGAAGTGTGGAAAAATGGCAATGTTGAAAATCTGGAGTGAAAATGTTAACAATTCTCTAAGTTACGAGCGTGCGTGGGAACTGCGCAATGCACCCTCATAACACAGTCATTTTTTGGAATTTTTTCACCAAATTTGCAACATAGGCTTTTTGGGAGCCCACCTCATGAACAGTGACACTGTCATTTTGCTAATCAGTCCCGGAAGGTGATTCCGCACAGTGACCCCGAAATCACCTTTCAGGACAGAATAATGACATGACAATAACTGAGTTCATGAGGCGGGGTCCCAAGAACCCCATGTTGAAAATTTGGTGCCAAAAGTTGCAAAAATGGCCGAAATGTCCACGTCAGTTAACCCCCCCCCCCCATTTATGCCATTATACAGTTTACCGGCATTTCTTCAGTTCGCGGTCGGCTTTGAAGAGTGCAGACGTGTTCCCGCTCCACCGAAGATCGCCATGCCGGGCTCCGGAGGTAAATATGGGTGTGGAGAGGTCGAGTGTGCAAAGGGTGGGTGCGAGTTGGGGGAGGGTGCACTGGAGACAATGAGGGACCGTTTTCTCTTTTACAGGTTAAAAAAAAAAACAAAAAAAAAAAACATTGAGGGAAGATTTTTTTTCCCAGGAATCTCCTGTTTTTCTAAGTTAAATATAGCTTTAACTGCTAAGAGGGAAATCAGTATCCCTTTTATGACGTTTCGAGGAGGAAAACCAGGTTTAGCACACTGGTGCGAAATCATAAATGCCTTGATGTCTGTGTGAGAGGGGTTACTGCTCATAGATGAAAGGAAATTTACAGACTTGATTGAGAAAGTCACATGGGGAAAGGAGTTTCTGCTAATGTAACCTTAAATAACTTTCCTTCTAAAATGATAAAATATCCTGGGTGTATGATTTTTAATAAACAGAGGAGGAGCTAGGTGACCTCACACAAAGGGGTTGGCCAAGACAGTTTTTTAAACAGTATTCTGTTTTCCTTCAGAGACTGTTATCTACACTCTGACAAAGAAACAACTTTGAGCACTTTAAGCAAGTATACAGGTAGAGAGAGACAAAATCTAAGTACTGTAGTAGGAATTGCACTGTTAAAACCTTGTCCTTTTAAAAGATCGTGTGGTTCTTGTGATATTGGTTCTGTATTTTATGTTTTACATATTTTTTTATCTATTTTAGTAAAATTCTGTTTTTAAAGCCTACTTGGTCTATCTTAGAATTTCTTTTATTTAACAAGTGGAGTATATATGGTTAAAGCAGACACTGTGCATAAGCTTGAATTGTGTTACCAAACTGGAAAAAGGTAATCATTTTAATCTGAGATCTTTTATTAGAGTTTTTAAGGGTTCATTTTTGTACACCTGATTAGGTGCCCGTAGGCAAAGATATCTGGCCCCCCGAAGACAGAATTATCTGAGCCTGTGCATTGGGTATGCTAGCAGGAGGTTCACAGTTTGAATCCCTCCAAGAACTTGAGACCAAAGGTTGATTCAAACCCACAAAACAGACAGGAAGGTTACCCTGTTTCCGTTAACTGTTCACAAGTCTGCACTCAGAGGTTGGCACTTTGGGAGTAGAGGGCCTGACCTGCTGAGTGGGTTTGTGACACATAGCACCGTTGTCTCCAAGGACATCACATATGACCATTGTGTCTTCAGGGCCACATGGTGCATAGCCCTTTGAACATGACATGGTCCAGATGAAAGCACCCGACATAATGTGTGTCCTGCAGGATGTTGGCATCCTGTGGATGAAATACATGTGGACATGGCTTTGACCTCGATGCCCACTTGTGCTCCCTCTCCCCGTCCAGCAGGACATTACTCATTAATAATCTTGGACACATTTTCTGTATGTGTGTGTTGTGACCCTTCCTGGAAGTGCAGAGTCCAGTTGCTCACAGCAGCATGTGCTGTCCCCCACCCCTGGCCTGCGGCATACAGGGCTTCTGCATGGCTTTTCCCTTATTACCTGAGAACCTATAAAGGGGTGTGAAAGTGGCCTGCCTGTGGGGTGGCGCACTATGCATGGCGTTGCCAGGCACCGTTATGGCATAGATGGCAGCAACAGCAGACTATGCTGGAAGACTTGGTGTGTACCCAAAGAAGCTATGGAGGGGTTCAAGGCTCTGCTACTAGGACTCACTGGAAGGTGGGCTAATATGGGAGGTGAAGGAGCCTGGAGAGGTATGTATGTAATAGGTGAGGGGCATGGGTGCATACATGCCAAGTGTGCTGTTTATCGTGTAACTGACCATATTCCATTTTTTGCGTTTTCACAAGACTACAGTGGAAGACTGCATAGTTCTTGAGAGCCTGGACCTGACTTGATGTTATGACAGCTCACGTGGTGACACGACATTCATGGAGGGAACTGCGTATCCCTTACTGGCTGTCCTGGCAGGTGGGCATGCAGGATACCTACTATAAGGTTGACACTGAGGGCTACTGGGCTCATGCCAAGCCATCCAATGTATGTGTGGGGGAGGGGGATGGTAGAGGGCTGTGTGCCCACTGGGTGTATCAGCCGCAATGCATGTGCATTCCACTCATGACTGTCCTCTTGTTCCAGGGTTATCGTTGTCCAATGTGCTGCCTGGTGCTGGTCGAGTGAGGCTACACAGCGACAATGCCCATGGGGTCGAGTGAGGTCTCCCAGGAGGAGGACAGAGACTGACTTGCTCTCTGTGCCCTAGGACCACCTATGTGGCCACCAATATTCCCAGTGTGGCCACTAAGGTTTATAAATGCATACTGTGTGTACATGTGTCCCGTCAGGTGACAGGTGTTTGCGTCTCTTGTCATACTTGACTGTGATGATATTAAACATTTATTTATGACATGTGTACTGCATCTGTTATTATTCCAGTCAGCAGATGCATGCCTCTGTCCACGACCACAGTAGCCATAGTTCTGGGTGAATGGGGGGGCAGGTACACTTATGGGGCAGGTGGGGAAGTGATGTGAGGCCTGTTGTGTGCATGCTGTGTTTGTACAGTCCCTAGGGAGACATGTCCACCTGTGTCCGGGGAGGAGGGGGCTCGTTCCCATCTTCCATCCAGGTCACAGGTGCATATGTGGGGGTGCTGTTTTCATGGCTATCTGGCACAGGCTGGCCTGACACTGTTTGCAGCCATCCGTGGCGCTGCAGGTCTTTGGTAGCGGAGGTCCATTATAACCCTGTCTGTGTCCATTACAGTCTCTGTTGTATGTCCTTTACATTACTGTGCCCTGCATGTCAGACATTCACACAGGCAGCTTACGGCAGCCCTCCACCTGGCGTAGTGCTGTGCCCGCCGTCTCACGCACTTGGGCAACATAAGGAGCTTCGTGCATGTGGTATGCGTATGCCATTACATGTCCATGTTCCCCAGCCAGCGTGCAGCGTGCCACTGCATAGCCACATGCAGCCATCATTCACACACCTCTATGCATCTTAAGTGCCTGCCCCGTGGCCATGCCATATGCATGTCTGCAACATATGCACATACGTGCTCCCATCATGCACCGTGTATTGGCAGCAGCACAATAGTGTTTGGGCCCCAATATTTATTTCTTCACTTTTTTTTGTTTGTTTACAAATTATTTATCTGATAGTCCAGCTGACCTGCAACATCTAGTTTCTAGTGGGGTCCTGCTTCTGTCTATTTCTGCAGCTTGGTGAACTGGAGCACTGGGAGGTCAAGCGACTTGCCCAAGGTCGCACAGTAAATATTCAGCTCTAGCAGGGTTTGAACTCGTAGTCTCCCAGTTCCCAGGCCACTGCTCTTAACTACTAGACCACAATGCCTTACATTGGTCAATAAACTCTAAATGAAGAAGATAAAATTAAGGGCAGTAATAAACAGCACGCATCTCTGTTTTGGAGTCAGGATTTATTTTACATTCACCATTGGAATGTTTTCTTTCCGACATCATTTACTATCTTCAAAAACACACCAACTTGATATCGCTGTGGATTTAATAGTTAAACTAGAAATATATCTTCCACCATTGACATGATGGTGGCGAGTTCTTAATGGGCTAACGCCTCCTGAACTTGTATTAATCTATGAAACTATGAAAATCGAAATCCCCCCCAACCCCAAAAACAAGAGACATAAAACACAGTACAATTGTGTAACACAATTTATTTCAAAATACAAAAGGGAATTTATTCTTTTGAGACTTGATCTCTGTTTATTCTTTAAGAAGCATTTGGGCCCCAAGCAGAGCCAGAATTCCATACAAAGAAAATTAAACCAGTTTGGGTCCATTGAGATGATCATCATAATACTGTTGTACGATTTTTTTTTTTTGTGCAGTTACATTTATTATTGATATGCTTACTCTTCTGAGATAAAAAGGTATTATTGTAAACAACGTGTAAAACAAAATGTAATTTTATAAAGTTGGGATGATGTTGGGTTTTGTAGCTGGACTCCAGGGCTTATTTTCCCTTTTGGCCTTTCTCCACTGGGCTTGGCTTTATGTTGCTGCTCAGGCAGTGCAGTTCGAAGCAGGAATTTGACAAACCGCCGATAAAATTCAAGAACTCTGCGAACATTATCTTGTTGTCCATGTTGCAGTCCAGGCTTCTGATCAATCCCTCCAGTGCCTTTGGATTCTGACTCTGAGGAAATGAAATATTGAGAAAACTGTGTCACAAAAAACAGGACCTAAATTACTGCATCACTCCCCGCCTTTGAACTATCGGCTTCCACATGGCATCACCGCACCTTTTAATGATTAGCACCAAATACATACCCCGACATTTTTGATGATCACCCCTTCCATATTCCTGCCTTTTAAAGAGCACCTTTCATGCCCAATTACAATATGCCTCCCTCCCAGCCCCAAAGGAAGCTTACCTGCCTCCGAGTTTGCCGTGGTATAAAACACATTTTATAAGGTGCCATTTAAAGGAATGAAGGGATTGTATTTTTGGCTCTGAGAAGCTGAACCACCGATCCCATCCACTTTCTGGTTTGTAGATATGCCCCCCACGCTGTTCCCTATTCTGATATCACAATGTGCCACAGTGAGGGCGTGCCATAATGCACAGGAGTAAATGCACCTCTGCTTACAATTGACCTGGAAATCATCTGATCGCTGCCCTGACTGAACTGGACATGTAAGCAGGATGACAGATGACAAGTCTGAGCATAGGATATGGCTTAAGGGCCAGAGCAGTACAGAGATTTGGGGAGTGACTGCCTGTGAACTGAAAACCTCAGCAGCCACCTTTGCCACCTCTGACCCCCATTGGCTTAACATGGGGTCAGGTGGGCAACTGCTTAGCTAATCAGTCTCCAAAGCCTTCAGAGAAGGTTACAAAGGGCTCATGGACTAGAGGAGGAGGATTTCATTAATTCAGGCACAAATCGAGACACCATGCAGTTTCTGAGTAATGGACCTCCACCATTGCTGGTATTGACTGACAGATTCAAGGACTAACTGTGAGAGCTGCGTTTCCCTAGTAAACACCAGAGGTTTGTGCAGGACTTTCTCAGTCTACATGTGAGCACTGATGAAGACAGATCAAGGTGCCAAAGTGAGATTAAGGAGACAAACTACATGTGTGCTAGAAGCAGGCATAATTCCTGCACAGGGAATGTGGAGACAATCGTACGCATACATAGCACAAGGCCAAATTTTATATAGCAAGCCAGGAGACAGTTTGGCGAGGGTGAGCCACCTCACAATCACTGTCTCAGTGCACAGAGAGAACTTTATTGCATTGCAGCACAGACCTGTAACAGAGAGCAGTTCTGCGTCAAGGGAGCTGCCAAGACCTGTAACAGAGAGCAGCTCTGCATCAGGGGACTTGCCAAGCTGGCACCACTGCCGGTACTGGTTGTCGTAGTACACAGGGACTGGATGGCAGGACAGGGAGTGCTGGTCTGACATGGTCTGGCTTCACATTCTGAAGCTGTACCTTTAATCTCAGAGAGAGAAATCATCTGTGAAATCCCCCACTACATGCAGAGAGGAGAAGAGGCCTGACAGAGCTTGCAGACAACCGTTTTGCACATCATCCACAGAGGCGTGCATTGAAAGGAGACACCACACTAGCCAAGGTGGGTCCCCCAATACACCTTGTGCTCAAAGGGGGATCACACTGGATTGGGGAATCATGAGTATGTTGAGGCCTTGGCCTTTTAGGGCACCATTTCACTGTTATTTGATTAGGGAATTCTGTTAATGGACTAAGACATCCAAGTGGGAAGTAACAGTATCCAGTAGGGGTTCACTTTGCATTTTGTTTCCATTGAACTATAAGGTTCATGGGATGGGGTTAAAAAAGACCACAGTGAAAATCTGGCATAAAAATTTCAAAAAATGACATTGAGCAAAAGTTGAACAAATTATGAAAATGACAATAGTTGGCTAGTGTCGGCAGTGAAATACCATTTAACTTTAATTCATAACTTCCTTGTTTTTGAGATGCTGACCCCAAATTTTCCATGTGATCTTTTTTCACCCCATCACCTCATGAACCCCACAGCTTTTATTTTTTAAATCCTGCCTAAAACATAATTCCACTGTCACTCTGAAAAACGATGTGTCAGGCAGGATTTGAACAAGCATTTGTCAATGCCGAATGTTGTCTTGCTGGCACTGGCATTGGTAGTGCAGGAGTTAGAGAGATGCATAATAGGAATGGCAGTGAAGAATGGAACTGACAGCAATCCCACCCCCACTCTGCAGAGACTGACAGGCATTGAAGTGTGCCTTTGGGTCATTGGCCATAATGCTCATGCCATTTCACCTCGCCCTACCCTGCAGACAACGATAAATGTTATAGTGTGCCTTGGGGTCTTCGGGCCTTACACTTATATAGGAGAATGGGGTGAACATTGGGGCCGAAGAGCCCAAGGCACACTTCAATGCCTGTCACTGGCTGCAGGGTGGGGGTGGGGGTGGAATGGCATGAGCATTACATCTGACAATCCCAAGTCACACCCCTGATGCCTGTGAGTCTCTACAATGTGGGGCGTTACGGTTGGAAACCCTAATGCCCTGTGCGTTTGTTGGCATTTGCATTCCAAATTTCCGACATGGGCTTTCTGTGATCCCACTTCATGAACAGTGGTACTATCAGTTTGTTATCCGAAAGGTGATTTTGCATATTGACTTCGCCATTTGGCGCCACATGTGCGAAAACACATTTTGGGTAGGGTGTGAAAAATGACAGCTATACTGTTCATAAGGACATGTAAAACAATGCAATGTTTAAAATCTGGAGTGAAAATATGAAAAATTGGTGAAGTCAATAGCATGCATAGAAACTGCACAATGCACACCCGTAACGCAATTATTGTGGGGATTTTTTTAACCAAATTTTCAACACAGGCATTTTGGGAACTCCACTCATGAACAGTGTCACTGTGATTTTGTTACTCTGTCCAAAACATTGATTTCCCACAGCGACCGCGCCATAGCAGTGTCAGTGGCTCAGTAGGTAGCACACTCGCCTCTGAAGCCAGGAGATCAGAGGGCTGTGGGTTCAGTTCCCACATCTGGCACTTGGGTTAATATCCCAGTACTGACACTGTAGTGCAGCATGAGAGGGGTACTGCACTTCTGAGGTGCCATCTTTCGGATGAGACATTAAACCAAGGTCCCATCTGCCTGGATTGGTGGTAGTTCAGGTGGATGTTAAAGATCCCATGTCACTTATCGAAAAGAGTAGGGGAATCTCCCTGGTGTCCTGGCCAAATTTCCCTCATTCACCAAAAAATACCACCAACAGCTTAATCTAGTTCAAGGTCAGTTGGCATTCATCTGTATTCCCCTCCCCCGGGTCGTGCCTGAAAATAGGCAGGATTTGTCTAGTGCAATTACCCAGTCAACAAAAACTAAATAAATAAAATAAATTGTGCATCACATGTGCGAAAACACATTTTGGGCAGGATGTGAAAAATGTCAGCTGTACTGTTCATAAAGAGAGGTGAAAAAAAGGCAATGTTGAAAATCTGGAGTGAAAATATTATAAATTGCCAAAGTTACGAGCATGTGTGGAAACTGTGCAACACACACTAGTAACAGTCACTTTTTTTGATTTTTTTCACCAAATTTGTAACATAGGCTTTTTGGGAGCCCACCTCATGAAGAGTAGCACTGTTGTTTCATTAATTGGTCCCGAAAGGTGATTCTGCGCAGTGACCGCGAAATGACCTTTTGGGACGGAATAACAAAATAATAGTGACTGTGTTCAGGAGGTGGGGTCCCAAGAACCCCATGTTGAAAATTTGGGACCAAAACTCCCCAAAATGGCTGAGATATCCACCTAAATTGAAACCCCCTATTGACTGCCATTATAGGACTTACTGTCATTTCTTCAGTTTGCGGTTGGCGTTTAAAGAGTGCAGACGAGTTCCCGGTCCACTCAAGACCGCTGCTCCTGACTTCTGCAGGTAAGTATGGGTGAGGGGGTGCGGGGAGATGGGGAGGGGATGATGGCAATGACGAGGGGCCGTTTTCTTGTTTTCAAGGTTAAAAAACTTAAAAGGACGTTCTGGGTCCATTTTTTCTTTTACAGGTAAACCTGGATGTCGGCACACTGGGGTGGGCTCCCAGTGTGCCACACTACTGGGAGGATCAATGCCGACCCAGGGATTGGGCACCCCAAGGTCGGAAGATATGTGGGGGGCGGCACGCATCCGATGCCGGGAGTGAGCATCCTGGTGTCGGAAGGTGGGCTACGTCAATAAAGCAGTTAGGCGTTTTGAAACATCAAAAGTAGGGAAATCCATTGTTAGGGATTTTTTTAACTCTAACTCCCACATATCACTCCAGTGAACTCCACTGAACTGAATGCTGAGGCACATTCCCAGTCCCACTCTTGAAGGGCCCTGTGCCATATGATTTGGAACTTCAATCCTGAGGCTGGCTCAGTGGTGCAGTGGGCTGAGGCACCGAGTGTCACACCATGGCACCTGCCACACTGGTGACTGGGGTACAGGGTCACTTGGAGGTGGCTGGGAAAAGGTGGATTGAACATCCATAGACAGCTCTCCCCTTTCAGGGAAGGCGGACACCATGAGCTGCCTGCCACCCCAGCGGAGATTGGGTGGTAGAACATCAGCGGATGCTTCTCAGAGTGCTGGAAGGCAGGTGCTCGATTACCTATGGTGTCTTCCTGTCATATGCCCACACCGTGGCACACATTTCTGGCCTCATGGGAACAGGGAGGAACAAAGTGGACCCCTCCCCCCCCAAACACCTGGATGATTGACGGTGACCTCACAGGCTCTGTGCCACTGCCCATGGCACCCACTCATTTATAGCAGTAAGTAAGTAGCCACAGTAAGGCCTGGGACTGTAGGTAATGGTGCTGGGGGTCACTGTCAAAAGGAGGGCTGCTTGGGGTGATAGAGGGATAAAACAAATAAAAAAAAAAGTGGGTCCTGTTTCGGGCAGGGCCCTGTGTAAGCAAATAGAAGTCCGGTCCTGTTTACCACAGGGCCTGAAAGTCCCTGCACATCCTGCATTCCAAACCTGCATGAAGCAAGCTAGGATATAGGTCCTGTTTTACACAGGCCCTAAGGGCTCTTTAGGAAGCAAATTAGGATTTAGCTCCTGCTTCATGCAGGGCCCATGCAAGTTAGTAGTCAGGTCCAGTTTCACAAAGGGCCTGTGCATTTCCTGCTTTGAACAGGGATCAAAAGATATCATACTCTTAGCAGTCCAATCCACCCTACTGGGGGATATACAATGTGGAATAAGTTCAAACTGAATCCCTACTTGTGACCATTTAGATGGCTCACCCAGGACTCTTCTTTCCAGATGGTCTCACTAGACCAGTACTGGGTTAAGACAGTGTGGATAAAACTGCGCATGAAATACAGCACTGCTAGAAGTGCTAATGGCTCTGCAGCGACAGGGATTTTACAACTTGCGGTAGAAACCGCTACTCCTGTCGCTGTAGGCTGCCAGCAGGGAAGGTGAAGGATGCCACTGGGGTGGTGTCTGGCCGAGCTGCTCCCATGGTTGAGCGGCTAGAACACCTGCCTCCAGCAGCGTTGTGGACCTGGGGCTGCGGTTTGATTCTCCCCAGGTCCCACTCTGCTGCAGCATTTTTTTGCCCCAAAAACAAAAATTTTCCCAACCTGTTTTTTTTTTTTCACCCTTGATGTCCAAGACCCTTCAAAGCTGATTGTTAATAGTCCAGGGGCTGTGGAGGGCCAAGTCCCCCATGTCAGAGGTTACGGGGAGCGTGACCACATGAAAACTAAGTTGTTGTTGCAGTGTGTGCTCTGTGTGCACTGGTCGGCATATTGTACCAACGTTATTTTGTTGCACGCTGCTTTGCATGCAGCATTGTTGCAGTGCAGGGTTTTGCCTGCAACATTATGAGCCCGTGCCCATTAGATCAAACCTATAGAAGGTGGGCCCATTAGGGCATATACTCACCTTTGCAGAAGAGGAGTCCTAATAGACTTCAACTCCCTTAAACAGGCTTTTGGCTTAACCAACTCGAACCACTTTAGGTTCCTCCAAATAAGGGCACACATACAGACCCAGAGTAGCACTGTACAGGAGCCACCCCCAATCAAACATTTTCTGGCAACCTTGGAGGCCATATTGGGGGGAAGTTACCTCTGGACAGGTATCTGCCCTTTACAATGCCCTACGAGTCTTGCATGCAGATTATGTAGCTACCATCATGGACAAAGAAAGGTCCACATCCTTCCAGACAGCCTTCAAAACAGCTCCCCACTATGTTGAGAATTTGCCTGGAAGTAGAGGACTTGATTCTTCTATACACTGACAATACAGGGAAAGTGGGCACAGAACACCTCACAAGCCTGCTGGAGATGTACTCAGAAACCAAGGCACATCACATCACATACACACACACACACACACACACACACACACACACACACACACACACACACACACATATTTTGGTCATGTTAGAAATTAACCAGATTCTGAGAGCCGATCACTGCCACTCTTACAGAACTGTTTCTGTTACATGCACCACTCACTATTTGACTAGACTGGGTGAGAGACAAAAATGCCCTCTGTTTATGGCACATGCTGCTGGTGTCTGTGCATAAAAACTGGCTAGATAATATGGGGGAGATACAGTATATCGCATGGAAGAAGTAACCTACCAGGTGAACCATCGGGTGCCCCAATTCTCAGGTAGATGGTCATGGTGAGCACCATAGCTGGATGGGCAGAATCCTGATGAAACCCCCTAAAAGACACTCCTAGATCAGGTCTTGTAGGCCCTTTCTTGACTTGACTTACCATGCATTCAATGTCCGACCCCACCCCCGTAAGGAGAGCTGTCAATTCTCTTGCTTCTACTGACTATCTTAACCTGAGTTGCATTAAATGAAGTCTGCACTACTCTTTTGATGCAATTTATAAAATGTTATTGTGACTCGCTCTGTATAGTGAACCGTGTGACTACTTGACTGCACCGTATTTCATTGCCATGTATCCTATACCCAAGTTATTCAATAAACATGAATTAAAAAAAACAAGAACAGGGACCAAAGGACCTCCTGCTTCGTGGAGGTGTGAAGCAAGTTAGGATGCAACTCCTGCTTCATGGAGGTGTGAAGCAAGTTAGGATGTACCTCCTACTTCATGGAGGTATGAAGCAAGTTAGGATGTACTTCCTGCTTCGTGGAGGTGTGAAGTAAGTTAGAATGCACCTCCTGCTTCGTGGACGTGTGAAGCAAGTTAATATGCACCTCCTGCTTCGTGGAGGTGTGAGGCAAGTTAGGAGTCAAGTCTATTTCATTCAGGGCCTGAAGGGACTTGCATGAATCAAGATAGGGGCCTGGTCCTTCATCGCACGGGGCCTAAGTTAAGATTGTACTTTTTCAGAAATCTAATGACATTACCTTGGTTTGTGCTGCACCCTTTTGGATTGGGATCTGGATTGCACTTTGGCATTCAGTTTGGTGGCGTTCATGGGGGTGGTGCCAGAGGGTAGGGGGAGTTAGGGTTCAGAAAATCCCTAACATTATATTTCCCTACTTTTGATGCTTCAAAACCCCTAGCTGATGCATTAATGTGCAGTATAGTGCAGTGGTTTAAGGCTCTGAGCTACAAACCTGAAGACCTGGGTTTGAATCCCACAGCCCCCACTTGAATATTGTGTGACCTTGAGCAAGTCACGCAACTTCCCTGTGCTCCCAGGTTGCACCTGTAAACAAGCTTTTTGCTTAGTGTGTCTCACCTGGTTAAACAATTGCAAAAAAAAAAAAAAAAAAGGCCTTAGTTTTTTTGCCGTATCTATGTCTGTCTATCTATCTATCTAGGGACAGTAAGGCACTTGGCCTGTGGCCTCATGCCTCACTATGTAACCCCCCCTGCAAATGGGGGTTCCCAGGGGTCTTCCAGGAGCTTGCTTGAATGCTCCAGGCCTGGATGGTGTTCGGCGTCTGAGCCGTTTATCTGTGAGTGCTTTTGGAGCTTCAGGTACTGTCTCTTTAAGAGTTGTCTGCATGCAGACATAATTAATTTGGATGGGAGTCTGTGTTTCCCTGCTTGACTGAGTCCCACTCGAGCTGCTGCCAAATCGCTCCATTTCTGCCGTCACTAAGTGGGCAGAGTGAGCACTTTTCAAAAATATAACTGTTTGCCAGACATCATTTAGAGTAATAACGAAAATACAGTTTGTCTAACCTGCTTTTCTTTGCAGTCAGAACTGTGTTTGCCTAGTCTCCCATTCTAGTTTTGAACTGCTGAACTGGACCAATCAGTGTGGGGGAACCTTTGAAATGGAGCCTGCTGCTGGCAAATCAGTACTTGGACTCATTGTGGAGCCAGCCACGTATGTACTGTATAGCCAATGCTTCTGGGAATTGTAGTTTGGACTTCGGGGCCTTTTTTCCACCAACAGGGGGAGTTTACTGTGAGTGACAGCCAAACCAGCCAACTGAACTGGGAGGAACTCAAAGGACATGCCCGGCTCTGTCTACTGGAAAGATCAGATGAGTTGTGACTGTGAAGAGGGAAGGAGCTCCGGGTTCCTGCGCTGCTGAGTTTTCACCCGGGAAGCTCGTGTGGGGCCCTGAAGTTCGGCCTACAACTGTTTGTGAGTTCCAGTGTGGATTGAATCAGAGTTGTAAGGAGAAAGAAGCACCAGAAGTGGGGAAACCAGGCTCACCCTGTAGAAGACTGGAGAAATTGCTGAATCGCGCTCGGTCTGTCAGGAACTGAATCTGCTGTGTGTTCTCCCGGGTATTGTGCAGTAATTGCGATTGGGATAGAGAAGCAGCCTGCCTGGTATAGTACTTTCCTTTTACATATAAATGTGTGTAGTGCTTGTGGGGAATCACTTTTCAAATCCCCTGTACAGTGAATTGAGTGTCTGAAGCTGGAAGTAAACCCCAGCTTAATCCAGACTACATCCATTTGCTCTGAACTGCCGTGGGGTCCAGTCACAAGGACCTTGTCCACATGGTCTGCTCCTCCTGGCAATCCAGGACAATCTGCCTTCCATTCAGTTTCAGCACTGAATTTGTGAGTACAAATCAGGGTAGCTCCCTGCCATCATCTAATTGCAAGTGTTCCATCTGATTACTTTTCCTTCCTTTCTTTCTTCACGAACTGAGCCTACCGGCTCCGGATTACAAAGTGGGTATTGTGCATCTATTTTCCATCCTCAGGGCCCCAACCAGCTGCACCAAATAGGCTAGCCTCTTATTGCCTGGGTACCCAGTAAGAGTGACATTTGGGACGTTTGGGACTCTGAAATATGTGCACAGTACTGTGATTATTAATATGACTGAATCAATTAACCTGAATTCCCCCTGTCCTTGTTACTATCCCCTAAATAAATCAGATTTGGTTGTTTAGCAAAGTTACACTGCTTGAACTGTGTCTATGTTGAATTACTGTACAGTGGTTATTGTATAACTGCATCTTACTTTACAGGGAGTCCCCAGAGTCAAGCTGATTGAACCAATCCTGGGGGGTAAGTGTATATTGCAAGGGTACTGAGATTGATTTGTGTGGGCCACTAGTGGGAAGAAAGGGGGGTTGCAGTGACCCAGAGGGCTGTGACCAAGTCATATCAGACTGTCTTAACACCGACCTCTGGGTGGAGGTACCCGCCATCGGATCCAAGCCCCTCAACCTGTTAGTGGCAAATCAGGCAGGGGTAGTAGCCCTTGGGATAGTGCCCCCTAGGAGTTACATCTATGCCCCCTAGGCATGCATTTATCAGAGCATAACAGACACCATGTTGTGTTTTAATGCTTAGACATACACACATATACACATTCACATAAAACTTTTCTGACCCCTTTTGGAGTGTTATAAGTGGAATAATCCACTACTGTTGTGCTGCAAAGTTACACTTACTGCACTTCCTGGGGGTTGAACAAACTCAACTGTGCCTTGTGGTTCACAACCCACTCAGGGCGTGCAGTTATTGCATTATTCTTGCACACCCAACCATGGATTATACCTTACTTATGTGGAGGGATATTACTTACCTCTGCAAATGAACTGAATTCAGTGTATATGAGCTTTTTGCACTCATCCCTTGTCAGGTACTTTTTGCCAGCAGAATATTTGTCAAACCCGAGGATGACAGCTTGCATAGCCACTTCCAACTGTGAAGGTGCTGGCATTGTTGTCATGCGATGAACTTAGAGCAAACGCTGCTATAAAATAAGAGCTGGCCTTAGTTTCTTATATGGTGCTTCATATTGTGAAGTATTTGCAGCCGACACCACCTTCATGTGCAACAGTAAGCCTGTCTGATTGTAGCTGGATAGGGTCTGCAAGGCCTTTAGGTGTATGGCACCAGGGCTGAGTTGGTATTGCAGGTAATTATAAAGTGGTGCAGTGCCTCTACCTTCAGGGATCTTTTTGACAGGTGGCTACCAGGATGCTGCACCACAGGAAAATATTAAAACCTCCACTATCAGTTACAGCGAACCTTTATATGTATACAAAACAACTATAGCCATACTGTAATTATGCAAAATAAGAAAACAAAATAGTATGCCAGAACACAATAAACTGCATTTCAAAACCAAGAGCTATTTTTAGAGGTTTGGATCAAGCTCTGGTGGAAAGTAATGAGTTAAAGGCAACAAAAGCATACTTTTCTGATTTCCTCTACAAATCACGCCGTGCTTAGGGTCCCACACAGTTTTTATGTTGATTGCGCGCATGCGCAAGAAACATATTGTGGCAGCTTTCTCCACAAGCAGGTTGTGGAGGCGTGGCACTGTTGTGGCCAATGCCCCCACAGCCTGCAAAAGCTTGTCCAGCATCCCCCAATGCTGTGGCACGCTGCTGCTGACACTAGTTCAGCCAGCGTGCCACCAACTTGTGAAAAAACATCCGCTGCAATCAGGGGCCGCCTCGTCATTGCAGCGTAAGCCATCTGCTGCAATGAGGGAGTGACCCGTCATTGCAGGGCGGGATGTAGAAAGCCTGATATTATTTGTGAACGTGGCGGCGGCTTGCCGCTGTGTTCACAAACAATGTAACCCCCCCCACCATGTTTATTTGCTGATGGGGTCCCCAATCCCCATCGGCTTCAGTGGTCCAATGTTGATTTTGCCGACAGGGGAGCCCACTCCCCGTCGGCATAATGTTAACCCCCCCTTCATTGTCTGCCGCCAGGGTGCCCAATCCCCATCGGCATAAGGTGATCCCCCTTTGTTGTGTGCGGCAGGGAATGCCCAATCCCCATTGGCTACAGCAGCCCCCACCAAAGGAAAGAGTCTGGTGGCATGCTGGGAGCCCACCCCAGCATGCCACATGCCCCTGTAAAGTAAAAAACGGTCCTGCGATGTTGTTTTGTTTTTTATATTCTGTAAAAAAGGAAACTGTCCCTCGGCGATCTCCCTGCCCCTACCCGCAACCCGCGCCCACCCACTGCACACCCTGCCTCCCAACAACCCCCCCTCACCCCATACTTACCTCCGGAGCTCGGCACGACGATCTTTGGTGGACCGGGAACACGTCTGCACTCTTCAAAGCCAACTGCGAACTGAGGAAATGCCGGTAAGCTGTATAATGGAATGAATAAGGGTTTTCCAACTTTAATGCATATCTCAGTCATTTTTTGGAATTTTGGCACCAAATTTTCAACATGGGTTTTTTGGGACGCCTCCTCATGACTTCTGGAACTGTCATAGCATTAATCAGCCCTGAAAGGTGATTTCGCCATCACTGCACGGAATCACCTTTTGGGACCGATTAAGGAAACGACAGTGCCAGTGTTCATGAGATGGGCTCTCAAAAATGCCTATGTTACAAATTTGTTGGAAAAAAATAAAATAAATGGCTGCTTACCAGCGCTGCGTTGTGCAGTTAATGCTACGCTAAATAACTTCACAATTGCAATATTTTCATGCCTGATTTTCAACATTGTCATTTTTAATACTTCCTTGTGAACAGTACAGCTGCCATTGTTCACATCCTGGCGCAAATGTGTTTTCGTACTTCCGGCGCAGAATAGCGCGGTCGCTGTGGGAAATCAGTGTTCGGGACAGATTCACAAAATGACAGTGACACTGTTCATGAGTAGAGGTCCTAAAATACCTATGTTTAATATCTGGTAGCGATACTCCATAAAATGACTGTGTTACGAGTATGCGTTGCGCAGTTTGCACGCACGCACACTCGTAACTCCGCGAATTTATAATATTTTCACTCCAGATTTTCAACATTGCCATTTTCTCACACCTACTTATGAACAGTACCAGCTGACACTTTTCCCATCCTGGCCGAAATGTGTTTTCTCACTTCCAGGGCAGAATAGAGCGGTCGCTGTGAGAAATCACTGTCCGGGACAGATTAAGAAAATGGCAGTGATATTGTTCATGAGCAGAGGTCCTAAAATGCCTATGTTGAAAATTTGGTGACAATAGCTCATCAAATGACTGTGTTACAAGTGTGCACTGCGTGCTTTCCATGCACTCCTGTAACTTCAGGGATTTTGAAATATTGTCACGACAGATTTTCAACAGTGGCATTTTTTCACACCTCCTTATGAGCAGTGCAGCTGTCATTTCCACATCCTGACTGAAATGTGTTTTCACAGTTGCGGCGCAAAATAACACGGTTGCTGTGGGAAATCAGTGTTCGGGACAGATTAAGAAAATGACAGTGGCACTGTTCATGAGCAGTGGTCCTAAAATCCCTATGTTGAAAATTTGGTGCCGAAACTCCATAACATGACTGTGTTACAAGCGTTCGTTGAACTGTTTCCATGCACCCTTGTAACTTTGCAAATTTGTAATATTTTCACACCACATTTTCAGCAGTGGCATTTTTTTCACACTTCCTTATGAACAGTACAGCTGTCATTTTTCACATCCTGGCTAAAATATGTTTTTTGCACTCCTGCCAGAGAATAGCACGGTCACTGTGGGAAATCAGTGTTTGGGACAGATTAAGATCAAACAAGTGAGAGGGGGGAGTGACTGAGCTTAACTGAGCTCTGTCGGAACTGCTGTGGATTTGTTTGTGTGCAGAAAAAAGGCCCCAACGCAAGAGCCCAGTACAAAAGGGCAGCCTGCAGCACTGGGAGACACAGAACGAGAGAGCGAGTGAGGGAGGGGGAGTGAGCAAACTCACCGGAGCGGTGTCAGGACTGGTGCGGATTTCTCTGTGGGCATAAAAAGGTGCCAGTGCAGGCAGGGGCCCAGTACAAAAGGCCAGCTTGCAGCAGTGAGTGAAACAGTATGAGCGAGTGAGACAGGGGGGCTGAGTGAGCTCAATGGAGCTCTATCAGGACTGCTGCGGGTTTCTTTGTGGGGAGAAAAGGCACCAATGCAGGCAGAAGCCCCGTACAAAAGAGCAGCTTGCAGCGCCAGGACAAACAGAATGAGCGCATGAGAGAGGGAGACTGAGTGACCTCAACGGAGCTCTGTCAGGACAGCTGCAGATTTCTTTGTGGACAGACAAAGGTTCCAACACAGCCAGGAGCCCCGTACAAAAGCGCTGCCTGCAGCGCCAAGAGAAACGGAGCGAGCGAGTGACAGAGTGGTACTGCGCAAGCTTAACGGAGCTGTATTGTGACTGATGCAGATTTCTTTGTGGGCAGAAAATGCGGCAACGCAGGCAGGAGCCCAGTACAAAAGGCCAGCTTGCAGTGCCAGCAGAAATGGAATGAGTGAGTGAGAGAGGGGGGAGTGAGCGAGCTAAATGGAGCTGTGTCAGGACTGCTTCAGATTCCTTTCTGGCCAGAAAAAGCCACCAATGCAGGCAGGAGCCCAGTACAAAAGGCCAGCCTGCAGCGGCGTGAGACACAGAATGAGCAAGTGAGGGAGGGAGAGTGAGGGAGCTCAACAGAGCTCTGTTGGGACTGCTGAAGATTTGTTTGTGGGCAGAAAAAGGCATCAATGCACGCAGGGGACCAGTACAAAAGGGCAGCCTGCAGTGGCAGGAAAACCAGAATGAGCGAGTGAGAGAGGAGGAGTTGAGCAAGCTCAATGGAGCTCTATTGTAACTGCTGCAAATGTCTTTGTGGCCAGAAGAAGGCAGCAACACAGGCAGGAGCCCAGCAGAAAATGGCAGCCTGCAATGCCAGCAGAAACGGAATGAGCGAGTAAGAGAAGGGGAGTGAGCAAGCTCAATGGAGCTGTGTCAGGACTGCTGCAGATTTCTTTGTAGGCAGAAAAAGGTGCCAACAGAGGCATGAGCCCAGTACAAAAGGGTAGCCTGCAGCACCAGGAGAAACAGAATGAGTGAGTGGCACAAGGGGAGTGAGCAACCTAAACGGAGCTCTGTCGGGACAGCTGTGGATTTCTTTGTGGGCAGAAAAAGGTGCCAATGCAGGCAGGAGCCCAGTATGAAAGGGTAGCCTGCAGCACCAGGAGAAACACAATGAGTGAGAGAGGGGGAGTGAGCAAGCTCAAAGGAGCTCTATCATGACTGCTGCGGATTTCTTTGTTGGCACAAAGAGGCGGCAATGCAGGCAGGAGCCCACTACAAAAGGCCAGCCTGCAGCGCCGGCAGAAACGGAACGAGTGAATGAGAGAGAGGGAGTCAGCAGGCTCAACAGACCTGTGTTGGGACAGTTGAGATTTCTTTGTGGGCAGAAAAAGCCACCAACAGAGGCAGGAGCCCAGTACAAAAGGGCAGCCTGCAGCGCAAGGAGAAACAGAACGAGCAAGTGAGAGAGGGTGAGTGAGCCACCTCAACGGAGCTCTGTTGGGACAGCTGTGGATTTCTTAGTGGGCAACACAAGGTGCCAATGCAGGCAGGAGTCCAGTACAAAAGAGCTGCCTGCAGCACCGGGAGAAACAGACTCAGCGAGTGACAGAGGGGCTGTGAGTGAGCTCAACAGACCAATACAATCAACATTCGGCATTGACAAATGCTTGTTACTGTTTCCCTTGCTGGTGCACTAGTACCACAAACTCCCTTGAGAGCTCCAAAAAACATATTTAAATATATGTACACAGTGGGCACTTTCAGGTCTGATGTTGGACAGCAGTGTGGTACCAATAGAATGCTGGTGGTTGGGGATCCCAAACAGATATACTTCTAACACATATACTAATTGTTCCTGTCCTGTCTGCTGCAGTTATAAAATGGGCTTTGAATAAAAGCTGCACAGTAATGCCCAGAAATTACTTTAACTAGTCCTAGCAAATAGAAGAATTGGTGGGATATTGACTCAATATTTATGACCTCTAATAGACTCTGCAGTTGCTGGCTCTGTCGGGATATCTCCCTTAAGGTTGCAGACAGTGGTACAGGTGCAGTATGGACCCACCGTATTTGTGGGTGGCAAAGGGTGTGAGTCATGCTGCTCTCCTGATATCCTCTGGTTTCTTCTTCATGCCACAAGGGGACTTGCCTTCACCACCCCCCCGGGGGGAGGCAATCACTCAGGGCCACAAGTGACCTAGGTCTTCTGTCACAACACATTCTGACAGCACACAAGGTCCAGGTCAGACACTTTGGTGCTGTTACAGATTGGGACAGAAAAAATGTCTTGCAAAGATTTTTAAAACAACTTCTCTGAACCCAGTGACTGACTACTGAAGTCACTCTCACACAGGTCTCTCCTCTTCTTTCCCCTTAGACAGATCTGAAGCTCTCTCACATGTGCTTTCCATCTGTCACCATGTGGGGATAAATTCTCATTGGCTGGCTCCTCATGCATAATGCATTATGCTAATCCTCTTACTCTCAGTGGCTGTCCTCCTCAAGGGGAAAGCATGCACACACAGTTCTCTGTAACCTGCGCCAGCTCACAACTAGCTACTTTTGCAGAGCTGAGCTCCCGACTGACAGTTTCTCCCAGCAGGAAGGAGGGCTTCACCTACATTGAGGACTGGAGCCAAGCTGGGAACAGATGGGCCTCTATAGGGGAGATGGCCTGCATTCTTTCAGGAAAGGGGCCACAGTACTTAGTGGAAGAATTAGATGTTACTTGGATAAGCATTTAAACTAGCCATGGGGAAGGCTGTAGAACTAAGGTGGCAACAACTGCCCCCCCATGATGAAGCAGCAGGGAAGGAGGGGCCAGGAGAAGTAAATTCCCCCGGGGCATGGACTAAACATGTCAGGGGTGGGAACAAGGTAGAGGACAAGGGGGTGTAAATCAAGGAAGTAAGAAGGAAGGAGTAAAAGAGACAGGTAACAGAGAAGGTAACATGGGAAGAGGTGGGTCAGAGGAAGCATCAGGGAACCTCAAAGGCAAGGGGGAGAGTAAGGAAGCAGCCAGGAATCTTATGGAACTACCTTTGAGCAATAAGTAGAGCCCTGTGTGGGGCATGTTTAGTTAGGATGGTGGAACCCCCACATGGGCCACCAAGACTGCAGTATTGAACAGTCCGAGGTAAGGAGGGTGAGACCCTGATGTGAGCCTGCCAGAGGGATATGGAAATATGTTCATGTAATGAGTAAGGCCCAGCCTGAAGGGCACATTTGCTTGAGATTGCGAGGACCCCCCCATGGGTCCGCTATTGCTGAAATATAATGTGGTCTGAGATAAGAAGGGAAAGACCTGTTGTTCAGGATGGTGGGACCACAGGTGGTCCACCATTGCCACATTAATTGATGGATAAGAAATTCCCCCTCGCGAGCAGGGTGGAATGGGATGGAGGGCCCCCCCCCTGCTGCTGGTCCACCATAGCTATGATATTGCACTGTTCGAGTGAAGGATGGCAAGACCCCCATGTGAGTCTGCCATTTGTGAGGAGGAAATAGATTTGAGCAATGAGTGATGTCTCCTTGTGGGTTGCACTTAACTTGTTGTGTTTATGAAGTTCTCAGTTTGGTACTGGACAGCGGGTTATGAGCATTTCAAGATAATGCAGTGTCTTTTGCTTAGCTGGAGCAGTTGAAACTATGCTGGATACAATTCATGCTTTTAACTTTGACTTGGTCTTTTAGCGCAGATTGACGCAAGCACCAAGCTTTCCCCTTATGTACCTAAAATACTTCTCTTTATTTGTGACCTCTTTGTATCCTTAGATTTCATAAGCTTATTTTTATGTTGGCTTGCGTGTGCGCACCAGTCAACATATTGCAGTAGTAGCTGATTTGGAGGTACGGTCACTGTGGGCGAATGCAGGGCATGCATCAGTAGGTGCGTCCCTCATCCCCCAATAAGGCAGCATGCAGGCGCCACACCAGCAACAAGTAATGAGGTGAGCACATCTGAGAAAAGGTCCGCTGCAATGAGAGCCAAGCTTGTCATGCAGCGGCACCAGAACACACCTCCTGACGTGCCCTTGCTGGTGAAGCAGTCCAATAAACATAACGGCAGTGACTGCCGCCACCTGCTACAATGCCGACTTCGGGGGTGCCCAGTCCCCCTGTCGGCATGCGCTGACCCTGTTCATGTGCCGATGGGGGTGCCCACTCCCTGTCGGCATAATGGCCCCCCGCCCATTGCAATTCTGTGCTGAGGGGGTGCCCAATCCCCCTCGGCATCATGCGCCACCCCCCAAACAGTCTTTCTTTGCTGATGGGGGACTCAATCCCTGTCAGCTTCAGTCCCCCAGTTCCTGCTTCAATCTACCGATGGGGGAGCCCATTCTCTGTCGGCATAATGCCCCCCAATTTGGTGTGTGCTGAGGGGGCTGCCCAGTCCCCCTCAGCTCTTTGGCCCCCTACTACTCCATATGTGCTGGACGGGGTGCCCAACCCTGTGGCTGGCACTTCCCCACAACAGTTAGGTGGCATGCTGAAGTCCACCCAGCATGCCAATACTTCTGTAAAAAACGGCCCACAATGTTTTATTTTATTTTTTAAACCTGCAAACCAGAAAACGGTCCTCGTCGAGTCCAGTGGCCCTCCCACCCCGCGCCCACCCTCTGTGCACCCTGCCTTCCCACACCCCCCTTCACCCGATACTTACCTCTGGCGCAATGATCTTTGGTGGACTGAGAACAAGTCTGCACTCTTCAAAGCCGACTGCAAACTGAAGAAATGCTGGTAAGCTGTATAATGGCATAAATATGTTTTTTTCAACTTTGGTGCATATCTCGGGCATTTTTGGGAATTTTAGCACCAGATTTTCAACATAGGGTTATTGGGACTCCTCCTCATGAATTCAGTCACTGTCATGGCGTTAGGTGATTTCGCGGTCACTGTGCGGAATCACCTTTCCGGACCCATTAACGAAACGACAGTGCCACTGTTCATGAGGGGGGCTCTCTAAAAGCCTATGTTGCAAATTTGGTGAAGAAATCTGAAAAATGGCTGTTTTACGAGCATGTGTTGCGCAGTTTCCATGCCCACTCGTAACTTCGTGAATTTGTCATATTTTCACTCCAGATTTTCAAAATTGTCATTTTATCACACCTCCTTATGAATATTACAGCTGTCATTTTACATATCCTGGCCAAAATGTGTTTGCTCATGTCCAGTGCAGAATAGCATGGTTGCTGTGCAAAATCAGTTTTTGGGACAGTTTGAGAAAATGACGGTGACACTGATCTTGAGCAGAGGTCCTAAAATGCCCATGTTGAAAGTTTGGTGACAACAGTCCATAAAATGACTGTGTTACAAGCGTGTGTTGTGCAGTTTCCGTGCACCCTTGTATCTTCACAAATTTGCAATATTTTCAAGCCAGATTTTCAACACTGGCATTTTTTTCACACCTCCTTATGAACAGTACCACTGTCATTTTTCACATCCTGGCCGAAATGTGTTTTCGCACCTGTGGCGTTCAATGGCGTGGTTGCTGTGGGAAATCAACTTTTTGGACAGATTAACAAAATCACAGTGCCACTGTTCATGACGGGAGGTTCCAAAATACCTATGTTGAAGATGTGGTTAAAAAAATCCCCCAAATAATTGGGTTACGGACCTGTGTTGCATTTCCATGCATGCTCATGACTTCACCAATTTTTCATATTTCCACTACAGATTTTTAACATTTCCATTTTTTACACCTCCTCATGAACAATACAGTTGTCATTATTGACATCCTGACCAAAATGTGTTTCCATACTGTGGTGCCAAATGGC
Organism: Neoceratodus forsteri; assembly: GCA_016271365.2. Classification (NCBI taxonomy): domain Eukaryota; kingdom Metazoa; phylum Chordata; order Ceratodontiformes; family Ceratodontidae; genus Neoceratodus; species Neoceratodus forsteri. The sequence goes on from CM028138.1 coordinate 495,390,290, forward strand.
ACAGTCACTGTATAAAATCACCTTTTGGCTAACAAACTGATAGTGCTGCTCTTCATGAGGTGGGGTCACAAAAAGCCCATGTTGAGAATTTGGAGTGAAAATACCAACACACGCCTACGGCATTAGGGTTTCCAGCTGTAACACCCCACCCTGTAGAGACTGACAGGTGTCAGGGGTGTGACTTGGGATCATCAGCTGTAATGCTCCCACCATTCCGCTCCCAACCCCACCCTGCAGCCAGGGACAGGCATCAAGGTGTGCCTTGGAGTGTTCAGCCCCAAAGTTCACCCCATTCTTATTTATTTATTTTATTTATTGAAATGTTTCACCAGGAGGGCACACTGAACAACAAGTTGCTCAACACACGGTGCGACCTTGGGGGAAGGGTTACATAGGGTTGTGAAGGATGATCAGTTACAATAGTATGTGGGTAGTACAAACAATACAACATCGTAAGATTGTGCAACAGTTGGAACACAAGGTATTGTACAATGAACAGTAGTGGAACATTGGGTAAATTACAATACATGTCCAAAATCATACAAAAGAACATATGAATGTACAAAACAGTAAATATTGCGATAGAACCATTTATAGTGCATGAGTGTACCAGGAGCAGGCTCGAGGTAGTATGCAAGTGTTATTGGAGTAAAAAGGATGGGGTTAGGTTGTGCACACTGGTGACCCAGAAGAACAGGTGGAGAAGAGAGGGGGAAAGGTAAGAACTCAATATGAGGAGAAGAGGTAGCCATTTTCTGATTTCCCCCTTCAGGATGTTGAGAACCCTGCCGGGGGGGAAGGGTCATGGTAGGGAGGCAGAAACTGAGGATAGGTATTAAGGTGGGTTAAAGCAGGAACAGCTGAGGGAAAGGTAATTGTGTAGGGCAGAGGTAAGGGAGTAGTTGGAGGAGGAGTGTTGTATTTCGGGGGGAGGAAATTCCAGATTTTAGGGAAACGATGGGCGAAACCAGTCTGACTGATGAGGGTGGCGCGGCGAGGAACCGTCAAGGTGTGGGCGTCATTTGATCTGAGAGTGTGGGTGCTGGGGAGGTGGAGTGGAGAGAGAGGATGAGAGAGATAGGAGGGGAGCCCCCGAACCAGAATTTGGAGGTTAGTTTGGCACAGCGAGAGATGTGTCTGTGAGATAGTGGAAGGAAGGTTAGAGAGCGATAGAGTTCACAGTGGTGGGAGCGGGAAGGGGAATCGATAGCAAAACGACAGAAGGAGTTAAAGAGAGTGTCCAACTTGGTCAGGGAAGATTTGGGAGCAGAACCATAGACTACGTCACAGTACTCAAAGATGGGGGTTATCATCTTCTCGACAATTTCACGCCTCGCAGTCAGCGGGATGCAACTATGATTCCTGTACAGAGCACCAAGCTTGGGGTGCAGTTTCTTCAGGATATCATCGATATGCACAGAGAAGTTGAGGTGTTGCTCCAGCCAAACTCCCAGATATCTAAATGAGGAGGTGTCTTCCAAGATGGTCCCAGCAAGGGTGTGGAAGGTGGGTAGGGCCAGGAGCTTAGAGAGTCTCTGCCTGGTGTCAAAGGTCATTGAGACTGTCTTCTTGGCGTTTAGAAAAAGCTGGTGAGAAGCAAACCGGAGCTGAACTTGGTTGAAGTCATGCTGTAAGCTGGTTTGCACAGCAGCAGGGTTTTTGCCGGAACTGTACAAAACAGTATCGTCAACGTACATGTGGATAGAAGAGGATGAGCAGGCTGTGGGAAGATCATTAAGCAAAATGGAGAAGAGTAGGGGACCAAGTACTGAGCCCTGAGGGACACCAGTGTTGATGGAGAGTAGAGAGGGAGATGGAATCAAAGATTCTCACCGACTGGGTCCTGCCAGTGAGGTAGGATTTAAACCAGTTGGTGGCTGATGGAGCAAGGCCAGCTGAGAAGAGTGAATCAAGAAGCAGGGGATGGGAAACAGTGTCTAAAGCTTTGGCTAGGTCAACAAAGATGGACAAGGTGATCAGGCCATCATACATCCCTGAAAGGATGGAGTCAGTAAGCCTGAGGAGGGAGGTGGTTGTTGAGTGGTTCTTCTGAAAACCAGATTGGAACAGGGTGAAGGAGGAGGAGGAATCAGAAAGGAAGGGTGATAGTTGAGAGAGAACTAAATGTTCTTGAAGTTTGACAAGGGTAGGAAGGAGGGGGACATGGGGCGATAGTTGCCAGGAGTGGATGTGTCACCACCCTTGGGGAGAGAAAGGACTGCAGCGTATTTCCAGGATGACGGTATTTGGGCAGAAATAAAGGACAGGTTAAAGATTAGGGAGATAGGATAAGCATTTGCAGGAGCAGAAAGGTAAAGAAGTTTAGGATCGAGCTCATCTGGTGAGGAGCCTTTAGAGGGGTTGAGGGATAGGAGAGCATTAAGAGCTTCGTCAGGGGAGGTAGTAAAAAAGGAAAATGGGGGAGGGGTAGGCACTGGCTGAGGCAAAGGGCTGAAGTTAATAGGTGGCAATGGGGAGAGGGAATTTAGAAGAGAAGTAGCACATGAGGTGTAGTAGGCAGTAAATTCATTGGTCACGGAGCCAGGGTAGGAAACTAGGGAATTATTTATTTTTAGAACTGGAGGGGGGGAGGGTTACAGGGGAAGAGAATAGGGCATGAACTACCCTCCAGAATTTAGATGGATACTTAGTGTTAGTCAGGAATGAGGAGTTGAAATAATCTGACTTGGACAGTCTAGTAGCCTTAGTAGATGAATTGCGTAGCATTCTGTACTTGGCGTAGTTGTTTGGATGTTTAGTAGATTTGTGTTTTCTCCAGGCCTGAGCATGCTCCCTGAAGCAGGCCAGTAGTTTGGGGGTGATCCAGGGGAGGTGAAGCCCACAGACTCTGGTCCGTCTGAAAGAGCAAAGGCATTCCAGGTGGCAATGAATTTATCCTTAAAATAGTCATGTGCTTGGTCGACAGAAATGGCAGTGGAGAGGGGGGCTCAGTCAGTGGAAGCGAGTGCAAAGCTGATTGGAGTAAGGTCTAAGGATTTCAAGGACCAGAGCTGTATGATTTTAGGGGGAGGTTTGGGGTGATGAACCTTACGTACAATGAAAATGGGGTTGTGGTCACTAAGTACATTCTCCTATACTGCACCCACCTAGGCATATTTCCTTATGGAATGGGGTAAATATAAGGCCCAAAGACCCCTAAGCACACCACACTTGTCAGTGTCTACAGGGTAGGGTGAGGTAAAATGGCATGAGCGTTATAGCTGATGACCCAAAGGCACACCCTAATGCCTCTCAGTCTCTGCAGGGTGGGGTTGGTGTCAGTTCAAATACTTCACTGCCATTCCTATTATGCATCTCTAACTCCTGCACTACCAATGCCAATGCCAGCGAGACAACATTTGGCATTGACAAATGCTTGTTATCAGCAGTCACGCTGGCCTCATTGTGTTCCCCTTTGTATACCCTCAAAGCTTTCCTTTTCCTCTGAAAGGCTTCTCCTTACTTACTTCTCTGGCAAAAGTGGTTTATTTTGCTGCTTGGCATTGCTAATGCATCTCTTATGCAGTATTTGGCAGCTCCCATTATTGTGCCTGTAATTACCTATGAATTCTCAACCTCTCTGTTCTATGCCTATCCATCAGCTGATCCTTCATTATGTATATTATTTTGCCAAATTCAATGGCACGGAAAGTTGAAGGCATGAAGAAGGGATCGGAGTAGGGAACTGAAGGAAAGGCAGAAGAGTACAGGAGCAGGAACCCCCGGCCCCCAGTGGTGTCTGATGGGGCTTGGGAGTGGAGTTTGAAAGCGGTGCTCCAGCTGTGTTGCCAGCAGGCATGACGGGTGCCGAGAACTGGTATGGACAATCCAGGGTTCCCTCCCCCTGAGCAGTAGGTAGAAAGTGTGGGGAAACACAGTTCGGTGGAGGCGTACTGGCTGCAACTCAAAGGGATGACAGTCCGATGTGCTCGCTGGCCAAGGTAGCAGTCCAGGAACAGGCCAGGGGAGCAAAGAAGTAAGCAGCTCACCGACTGCGAGGAAGTGGTGCAAGGAGGCACTGCAGAAGTCCACAGAAGGAAGAGGCTGGAAGCAGTGGTGATAGAAAACTTTGACCTGGAAGCAACAGAACAATCCAGACTAGAAAAGAGAGTCCATGAGAGCGATGCAGCTGTGGTGCAGTTGAAGGCAAGTGTATGGAATAACGGGGTGGCTGGCGCTGGGAAGGGGAAAGAGACCCAAAAAGAAAAAAACAGGGGAACAGAAAGACAATGGAGAAAAGGTGCGGACCAGAATGAAGGGGGTGGTGATAGGGAGGAAATGAATAGGGGTGCAAACAGCACAAGCAGAATGAAGGGGGGGAGAGGGAGAGACCAAAGACAGCAGACAAAGATGAAGGAAGAGGCGCAAGGAGGAAGGGGGTACCAGAGAGGACGCTCAAAATGGAGAAGAGGAAGGACCCAGCCCTACTAGCCCCATGAGTGTTCGAAACATTTGAAGCTGAGCCAGTGGAAGCACTGGGGTTCAAGAAGGAGATGTGGGAGGAGCTATCCCCCCCCCCATGAACTGCAGGCTAGTAGTCTTCCAATTACAAAATGCCTTGAATCAAACAAACAATATCACTGGTCAAAACTGGTTACATGACCGTGCACCAATTCTCTAGTAATGCCTGCTTGAATGTGTAGTACTATATATCTCCACAGTAGAATCGCCATGGTGCATAAATTCTTATTTCCCACCCACCTGCCTAGCGGCCATTATCGTCTCCTAGCCAAAGCAAGTAGCAGCAAAGACTGCAAAAATAATGCTGTAAATCTCAGCAGTGGCAAAGATGAGTGAAAAGAAGGTGAGCAAAGTGACAGATCTGCACCAAAAATGTTGCCAATGAAAGAGAAGAAATGAGAACAACCACCCGCAGCAAGCAACTTCCCATTTAGCCCTTTCAACCTGAGCTGTGTAGTGGTATGCAAATGATCATTCCCATCAGTCATTGCAGCCGCAAGATTACCAAATAAGCTGTTTACGAGTGAAATGTTATTAAATGCAATGGTTTGCAGTGAGTTTTAATGCTGAATAGTGTTGCTTAGATAATGCTTTTGTGGAGCCTACCACTATCTGTCAGATAGTGCTGGTATCCTGACTTGGATCCAACCAGATATCCTGCCAAAGACAGATGCAGGATCCGGGGCCAGATAGTGATGGATCCTGGTTAGGATCCAGGTATGCTAGTTAGGATCCACGGATCCTAGGGCAGATAGTTGGGATCCAGGGCCAGATAGTGGTAGATCCTGGTTAGGATCCAGGTATCCTAGTTGGTAGGATCCATGGTCAGATAGCACTACTATCCTACCACAGCAACTATCTGGCCAAATTGGAGGTATCTGTTGGTATCCTGATTTCTAGGATACTATCTGAGCAACATTAATGCTGAATGTTATATTACACTGCATCAGCACATCATGTGGTTAAATTGTTTAACGGATGTGTGAATCAGAAGGCACAATATAAATAAATGTTGAATAGGTGAAAACGAGAGTTGAAGGTTGAAACAAATTATATTTCGAAAACTTACATCAATGTATGTTTGTGAATGTTTTTGGAAGTTTAATAACTTTTACAGTGCTCACCATGTTACAAGCACATTAAAGCACTCCACAGTCAGGCTCTACTAAGGAATTAATGCCCGGTTAGTGGTTGGAGTCACTTGGCCTTCGGCCTTGTGCCCCCAACCCCCAACTGGGCATTAATTCCCCAGTAGAGCCCTCCTGTAACATAGAAACATAGGCTTTGATGGCAGATAAGGACTGCTTGGCCCACCTAGTCTGCCCATTTCCCTACCTAGAGGATAAGCTGCAGATCCTATTTAACCAACAGCCTATTTCTTCCTACCCCCACAAAAATTGCCTTATGTCTGTCCCATGCATTCTTGAATTCTCCCACTGTTTTTGACCTCACAACCTCCTCAGGAAGGCTGTTCCATGCGTCCACCACCCTCTCTGTGAAAAAATACTTCCTCACATTGCCCCTGAGCCTTCCCCCTCTATCTTCAGATTGTGTCCCCTTGTTCTTGCACATCTCTTTTTCTGAAAGATGCTACCCTCTTGGACTTTGTTGATTCTGCTGAGATACTTAAATGTTTCTATCGTGTCCCCCCTTTCCCTCCTTTCCTCAAGGGTATACATATTAAGCTCCTTTAGTCTCTCCTCATATGGCTTCTCTTGCAGACCCTGCACCATTTTAGTTGCCCTCCTCTGAACTACCTCCATCCTGTCTAAGTCCTTGCGGAGAGGGGGTCTCCAGAACTGGACGCAGTACTCCAGATGGGGTCTCACCAACCGTCTGTACAGGGAATAATAACTTCCTGTTTTCTGCTGGTGATACCTCTCCTATACATCCCAGTATCCCCCAGCCCTCCCTACCGCCTTCTCACATTGCTTGCCAACCTTAAGGTCATCTGATATGATTAACCCCAGGTCCCTTTCCATTTCTGTTGTTGTTACTACCTCCCCCCCCACTGTGTAACCTTCCCCAGGGTTTTTGTTTCCCAAGTGCATTACTTTGCAATTCTTTGCATTGAATCCAAGCTGCCATAATTCTGACCATGTCTCCAACCTTGCTAAGTCCCTTCTCATCCTTTCCACACCTCCTTGTGTATCAACCCTGTTGCAGATCTTTGTGTCATCTGCAAAGAGGCATACTTTTCCTTCCAGTTCCTCTGCAATGTCACTTATAAAGACATTAAAAAGGACTGGACCCAGTACTGAACCCTGCGGTACCCGACTAGTAACCCCTCTTTCTTCAGAGTGGACTCCATTTACAATTATCTTCTGTGTTCTGTTGTTCAGCCAGTGTTTTACCCAGGCTACCACCCTGGGACCCACTCCCAGGCTGGTTAATTTGACTACTAATCTTTTGTGTGGAACTGTGTCAAATGCCTTGCTAAAGTCTAGGTAGGCCATGTCCACAGCCCCTCTCTGGTCTACTACTTTGGTCACCCAGTCAAAGAAATCAATTAGATTCATCTGACATGACCTTCCCACTGTGAACACATGCTGCCTTGGGTCCTGTGCCCCTCTGGCATTAGGTACTCAACAATTCTTTCCTTCAGAAGTGATTCCATCACTTTCCCTACCACAGAAGTCAAACTGACAGGTCTGTAGTTTCCTGCCTCTGTCTTGGTCCCACTTTTGTGAAGGGGAATCACATCCGCCTTCTTCCAGTCCTCAGGTACCACACCATCCTCCCATAATTTGTTAAAAAGGGTAGTCAATGGTGTCACTAGTTCTCTGCTTAATTCTTTTAGAATTCTGGGGTGAATTCATCTGGCCCCATTGCTTTGTCCACCTTCAGTTTTAGGAGTTCTTTCAGAACCCTTTCTTCTGTGAAAGGACTGGGATCGACCCCCCTCTCCCGAGTGCTTCTGTTAATTGGATTAGGCACCTCCCCCACTTCCTCTTTTGTGAATACTGAACAGAAGTATTCATTCAGTGTCCCTGCTTTTTCACTGTCACTCTCTGCCCACCCACCATCCATTCTATTCAGCCTCACTATCCCTCCCTTTGTCTTTTTACGCTCCCTGATATACCTATAAAAGGTTTTATCCCCCTTCTTAACTGAGTTAGCTATCTTTTCCTCAGTTTGTGCCTTTGCTATTCTGACTACCCTCCCTGCTTCCTTCTGCCTTAACTGGTACAGTTCTCTGTCCTGCTCCTTCTGAGTACCAATGCCCGTAGTCTGAGTAACAAGCTTCCTGAATTAGTGGCCTTGATGGAGGAGGAACATCTGGATATCATGGCAGTCACAGAAACATGGTACACACAAAACCATGACTGGGATGCAAACATACCAGGATACACTATCTACAGGAGGGACAGGGAGGGTAAAAAGGAGGAGGAGTAGCTCTTTACATAAGGGAAGGAATCAAAGCAACAGAACAAAAGGGTAAACAGGGAGGAGAAGAAGCACTGTGGGTAAATTTGGAGACCGGCAATGGCACCACAATCCGCACAGGGGTTGTATACAGACCCCCTTCTCAGGGGGAGGAAATGGACAAGGAAATGATAGAAAGTATACTTAGAATGGCAGAAAAAGGGGAGATATTGCTGATGGATGATCTGAATATGCCAGATGTTAACTGGAGTGCAGTTGCAGCAGCCACTTCTAAGAATGGGGTTATTCTAGATGCCCTACAGGGGCATGCCTTGAACAACTAGTATTGGAGCCCACTTTCGAGAGGGAGCAATCTTAGACCTGGTTCTCTCAAATGGAGATGAAGAGAGGATCACAGATGTAGAAGTGGGTAGCCATCTGGGAACTAGCGACCATCGAACAGTATGGTTCACAATAAACACAGCAATAGAGTCAAGCCATACAAAGACAAAGGTAGTGGATTTTAGGAGGGCTGACTTTGTCGAAATGGGTGAGTACCTAAGGAATGCACTAGCAAATGGGCAGGAAGGAGGGGTGGAAGAACAATGGGGAATAATAAAAACTGCCATCACAGAGGTAACAAGCCTTTGTGTAAAGCAAATAAACAAAATGAAACGAGGTAAGAAACCACTATGGTTCTCAAAGAAAGTGGCAGTGAAGGTTCAAGAGAAAAAGAAAGCATTCAGGAAGTACAAGGAATCACAGAAGGAACAGGACAGAGAACTGTATCAGTTAAAGCAAAAGGAAGCTGGGAAGGCAGTCAGAACAGCAAAGGCCCAAACCGAGGAAAAGATAGCCAACTCAGTTGAGAAGGGAGATAAACCTTTTATAGGTAAATCAGGGACGAAGGAAGACCAAGGAGAGATAGTGAGGCTTAATAAAGGGAGGAGGGTGGGCAGAGGGTGACTGTGAAAAGGCAGAGACACTAAACAAATATTTTTGCTCAGTATTTACAAAGGAAGAGGGAGGTACCTAAAACAAACAGTAGAAACACTCTGGATACAGAAGTTGATACCAGCCCATTTACAGAAGAAAGGGTTCTGAAAGAACTCTTAAAACTGAAGGTGGACAAAGCAATGGGGCCTGATGGGATTCATCCCAGAATTCTAAAAGAACTAAGGGTAGAACTAGTGACACCACTGACTACCCTCTTTAACAAATCATGGGAGGATGGGGTTGTACCCGAGGACTGGAGGAGGGCAGATGTGATTCCCCTTCACAAAAGTGGGAGCAAGGCAGAAGCAGGAAACTACAGACCTGTTAGTTTAACCTCAGTGGTAGGGAAAGTGATGGAATCACTTCTGAAGGAAAGAATTGTTGAGTATCTAGAGGCCAGAGGGGCACAGGACCCAAGGCAGCATGGATTCACAGCAGGAAGGTCATGCCAGACAAATCTGATAGATTTCTTTGACTGGGTGACCAAAGTAGTTGATCAGGGAGAGGCTGTGGACATGGCCTACCTAGACTTTAGCAAGGCATTTGACACAGTCCCACACAAAGATTAATATACAAGTTAGCCAGCCTGGGAGTGGGTCCCAAGATGACAGCCTGGGTAAAGAATTGGCTGGAGAATAGGACACAGAGAGTAATAGTAAATGGAGTCCACTCTGAAAAAGGGGGTTAGTAATGGGTTACCGGAGGGTTCAGTATTAGACCGGTCCTCTTCAATGTCTTTATAGCAACATTGCAGAGGGACTGAAGGAAGAGTATGTCTCTTGCAGATGACACAAAGATCTGCAACAGAGTTGATGCACAAGGTGGAGTGGAAAGGATGAGAAGGGACTTGGCAAGGTTAGAGGAATGGTCAAATGTATGGCAGATTCAATGCTAAGAAGTGCAAGGTAATGCACCTGGAAAACAAAACCCAGGGAAGAGTACACAATGGGGGTGAGATACTAACAACAACAAAATGGAAAGGGCCTGGGGTAGTCATATCAGATGACCTAAGGTGGGCAAGCAATGTGAGGAGGCAGCAAGGAGGGCTGGGGGATACTGGGATGCATGGGAGAGCATCAGCAGTAGAAAACAGGAAGTTATTATCCCTCTGTACAGACAGCTAGTGAGACCCCATCTGGAGTACTGCGTGCAGTTCTGGAGACCCAATCTCCATAAAGACATAGACAGGATGGAAGCTGTCCAGAGGAGGCAACTAAAATGGTGCAGGGTCTGCACTGGAAGACATATGAAGAGACTTAAGGAGCTTAATATGCATAGCCTCGAGGAAAGGAGGGAGAGGGGACATGATAGAAACTTTCCAAGTACCTCAAGGAATCAACAAAGTGCAAGAGGTAGCATCTTTCAAAAAAAGGGTGTGCAAGAACAAGGGGGCACAATTTGAAGATAGAAGGGGTGGCTCAGAGGTAATTTAAGGAAGTATTTTTTCACAGAGAGGGTTGTGGATGTATGGAACGGCCTTCCAGAGGAGGTTGTGGAGTCAAAAACAGTGGTGGAATTCAAGCATGCATGGGACAGTCATAAGGCAATTCTAGGGGGCGGGGGTAGGAAGAAGTAGGCTGCTGGTTAACTAGGATCTGCAGCTAAACCATCAGGTAGGGAAATGAGCAGACTGGGTGGGCCAAGCGGTCCTTATCTGCCGTCAAATTCTATGTTTCTGTGTTTTCTTATACTTCCTAAATGCTATCTTTTTCTCCCTAACCTTCACCGCCACCTCTTTTGAGAACCATAGTGGCTTTTTCTTTCATTTTGATTTGTTTATTTGCTTCACACAAAGGCTTGTTGCCTCTGTGATGGCAGTTTTGATATTTCCCCATTGTTGCTCCACCCCTCCTTCTAGCCTGTTTGCTAGTGCTTTTCTAAGGCACTCTCCCATCTTGCCAAAGTCAGCCCTCCTGAAGTCCAGAACCCTCACTTTTGTATGGCTTGACTCTGTAGCTGAGTTTATCGTGAACCACACTGTTTGGTGGTCACTTGTTCCCAAATGGCTACCCACTTCTAGATCTGAGATCCTCTCACTGTCCCCATTTGAGAGTACGAGGTCTAAGATTGCTCCCTCACGAGTAGGTTCCAAAACTAGCTGTCTGAGGCATGCCACCTGAAGGGCATCAAGAATGGCCCTGCTTTTGGATGTGGTTGCCGCAAAGGTGCTCCAGTTAACATCTGGCATATTAACAGGGCCCCTGGTGTTCTGCGGCAGAATTTTCTAATTTCTGCGGCAGGGCTCCTTGACTTCTGCGGCAGCATTTTCTGATTTCTGCGGCATGATTTATTCATTTCTCTGGCAGAATGCAGTCCTGTCATTGGCTAAATATGATGTGATGTCATTGATGACATCATATGCTGAGCATAGAGGAGGGGCTTCAGGATAAACGAGGTGGGAAAGAAAGCCTGACACTACAGAAAAACAGTATATTTATGTGAAAATTCACCAAAAACAATGAATTCTGCGGCACTGTATATATTCTGCGGCATGATGCAAATTCTGCAACCGCAGAACTCCAGGGGCCTTGCATATTAAGGTCCCCAATCAACAGTATCTCCCCTTTCTCTGCCATCCTAAGTATGCCTTCTATCATATCCTTGTCCATTCCCTCTCCCTGACATGGGTGTCTATATACAACCCCTGTGTGGATTCTGGTGCCATTTCCAGTCTCTAAGGTGACCCACAGTGCCTCCTCTCCTCCCTGTTTACTCTTTTTTTGGTTGCTTTTATCCCTTCCCTTACATAGAGAGCTACTCCCCCCCCATCTTCTGCCCTCCCTGTCTCTCCTGTAGGTTGTGTACCCTGGTATATTAACATCCCAGTCGTGGTTCTCTGTGTACCATGTTTCTGTGACTGCTACGATATCCAGGCATCCCTCTTCCATCCAGGACACCAGTTCAGGGAGCTTGTTGCCTAGACTACGAGCATTGGTACTCATTACTCTCCATTTATTGATGGCCTTACCCCTTTTTGCCCCATCCCTGTCCTTATTGCATTTGTCACTTTCTCCATTTACCCCTGCACTTCTCCCTATCAACATCTCTATGTTGGTGTCTACTTCACTTAGTACGCTGATATTTTTGGGGGGGCTAGGATTTCCCTGCTCCTTTCCACTGTCTCCCCCCTTGGCTAGTTTAAATGCTTGTCAATGAAGTATTTAAACCTATCACCTAGGATCCTGGTTCCCCTCCTGGACAGATGCAGACCATCATGCCAGTATAGGCCTGCATGCCTCCAGGTGGATCCCCAGTCCCCAATGAAGCCAAATCCCCGAGCTCTGCACCAGTTTTTCAACCACTGATTGAATCCCATGGTGTGGAGCACTCTAGCCTCACCCATGCCATAGACAGGCAGCACCTCCGAGAAGGTTACCGTGTGTGCTATTTGTCTAAGGCCCTTCCCCATCTCCACAAATGCTTCTTGCACTGATCTGATCCCTTTCTTAGCCATGTCATTTGTCCCTAGGTAGACGATGACATCCAGATCCCTCCCCTGTGCAGCTGCTCCTGCGATCCTGAGGATTTGCTCCCTGCCCCTCCAAGCCATGGCGCCAGGCAGGCACCTTACCTCCCTCTCCCCTTCCTCCCCCAGCTCTACCTTCCTAACAATGGAGTCCCCCACCAGGAGTTGTTTCCTTCCCTTGTGGGGTCCCATGCCATCCTCCTGTGGGTCTCCTTTGTGGAGGTTCCCAGCATCCTCCTTGGTCTCAACTGTGGGTGCCTCCATAGAGGAACCACATTTCCAGAACGGCATAGAAATTGTGGAGAGGTACAACTGGAGGGATGTGCCTCTGTTCCACCACCCTCAGCCTCCCTGAGCCAACTGTGGTCCAACCACTCCTCTTTCTTGGCAACCTCTGAGGCAAGGGCAGTGACCCTGGTGGTCCCTGGGTGGGAGAGAAGGTCCCACAAATCCTGGCCAACTCAGCCTGGAGATGAGCAACCTCCTCCCTCAGCCCAGAGAGGTGCCTGCAGATGGGACAACACTGCATCCTCCAGAACATATCCCAGAAGACTGCTGCTCCACAGCCACTACATTGCACCACTCCCAACATGTCTTTTTTTCTGGCCCCCTAACTGTTATTTGGAATACTTACTCTTTCCTCTGTTTATTTCTTTTTTTTTCTTCTCTCCCTACTACTTACTGTCTCTGCACCCTTTCAGCTCCTGATCTTCCTGTTGTGAGACAAAAAGTTCCTATATTTCTCAGTAGTCTCCTTACTTGCTCAGAGTCAGACCTCCAGCAGCTAGGGGGGACGGAGAGCTACTCTTGCCCTTCTAGGATGGTGAGTCTTTTGTGGCTCTGTGATCACTCACTTCTTGCTCCCAAACAGGAAGTTCCTGTTGTCAGTTAAATCATGTGCCTATAAAAGTAGAACTGGTTTAGGGTGGGGGGGGTTGAGGGAGGGAAGGAGGGCAATATAGCCCCAGTAGAGAAGTTTCAGTTATACCACTAGCTCCTTCCTCCTGGTGTTCTGTCTGTTCTCTGGCAGAAGCTATCTAGGGCAGTGTTTATATCTGGTCTTAACCTGGCTCCTTCTAGCCAAGCCACTCCCCCTACTTTGCAAATCTTTCTACACTTAGTTAATTTCACAGATAACAATTCCCTTCTGACACCTGTGACAAGCACCTAAATAAGTACACAGATAACAATGTACTTCAACTACCTCTGACAAACACACTAACTCCTTTTTTTTGTTTTTTACCCTAAATTGAAGGTCCCAGTACGAAAGATCTAGTTCTTAGTCCCAGTAGAGAAGTTTTAGCTATACCAGTAGCTCCTTCCTCCTGGTGTTCTGTCTGTTCTCTGGTGTTGAGCATTAATACTTACCTACCACAGAGCTCAAATTCTACTCTCTCTTTCCTACTTTTTAACTTTTACAACAATTTTATAAGTGCAATAACACACTCCAGGGTGTGCATTGATGCCATAAATTCCAGATAATGGGTCTTTATTATCTTTTGAAGAAATAAAAAAGAAATATGGAATACATAAATTCCAATTCTTCTATTACCTGTAGCTCGGCACACTATTAGAATAAATAATTACCTTGGGGACACTAAAGTTAGTGGTCATCATGAATCAGTACAGTGTACTATATGGGACAGCACCTTCTCCATGTGGGCAGGGGACTTCTGTGAGGTGCAATGGGGAACACGCCTCATAATATGGTGCAGTTGGGGAAATATGGACAGAGAGATAAAATGAGGGATTCTCATACCTATTGTTGGTCAGTTGAGAGAATAGCTCTCAGTTTGGTGCTTATGCCATTGTCCATATTAGAATGGATGTGATTGGTGACTCAGAGGAGGGAGGTGGAGGTGGAATTGTTAGGCCACAAGTCAGACGGGGATGGTGTCAGCAAGCCCGAACTGGAGTAGAAGCTGAAGAGTTGTCTGTTCACCAATCTCTTGAAGACCTTGGAGAGAATTGGTAGGAGGGCTATGGGTCGGTAGTTTGAGGGCACATCTGCAGGGCTGCCTTTGTGGATGGGGACAACTAGTATGTGATTCTAGTTACTGGGGAAGGAGCTAGTTGCAAGGGACCAGTTAAAGATGTGGACTATGGGTTCTACTATGGTGGTGGCTCCTATTTTGAGGAACATCGGGGAGATGCCATCGTCCCCACTGCTGGATGATATGTGCAACACAGAGAGCTCCTTGTGAACCTCATCAGCTGGAATAGCCTGGAGCTGGAAACTTCCATATTGAAGGGGTTGGTAAGTCCGGTGGAGCAGTGTTTAGGGATTAAAGCCCTCAGGCCCTCAGTAAAATACTGATGTAAATCTTTGGCTGTCAGCAAGGGATTAGGAGTTACTTGATTCCTTACAAGATGATGAGGATGGTTGAAGAGGCCTTGAATTGATTTCCAGAATTTAGACTAATTGGACCCTTCATGCTCAAACTTACTCTGGAAGTAGCTGCCTTTGACCTTCCATATGAGCTTTGTACAAAGGTTATGGAGGGATGTAAAGGCATGCCTGGATGTGAAAGCATGCATGTCTTAGCAGTAGTTATAATATGTAATGTCCAGTACCATATGTACCCTTTGCCCATATTATTTAGCTGGTCTCTTACATGGGTGCTCCATGGATTGAGAGAGAAAAAAAAGCAAGAAATCCGTACACTGGTTACCAAAGTAAATACAAGAGCCACGACTTTCAGAAATGCAAAACAGAGTTTATTGCTCAAAACTAACTGAGGACTTGCTTGTTCCAATGCTTCAACCTAAACAAATCTTCTTTAGGGGGTGTAACCATACCTATAACAGCCAGTTATTTATCCCCTGACACTTAAAGGTACAGTAAGTACATCATAGACACAAAACTTACAAATTCATGTCATCCACGCACAGTTTACAAAACATAATCATGTAGCCACAAGAATGATGATAACAGGTGAAAAAAGATGATAACAAAAGGGTGAAAAGTGCTACATAGAAAATGCATGTGTATGGGGGTGTGATACGGGAAGTGCAGGTACAGAGAAAAAGTGCTGAAAGTGAGCAGAGTAGCTTGAAGGCTTTAAGCAGAATAAAACATAATGCTAGTCTGATCAAATTTTCTGAATATTACCACACTTCATACGTAACTCCCTAAATAAATTAATTTTGGGAACCAGGTATGCTAACAGTTCTATGCTGCTTACAAGTAAAACATGTGAAAACAGCAAAACATAAGAAAGACATTGACACAGGTATCTAAACAATTACATTAAGATACTGACCATAGATTATTTTATTTATTTATTTAGATCTCGGATTACAGATCCCTTTGAGTTTAGAGCTCTTTTACAAAGGTTCCATGTCAGCAGCATAATACAACAGGTTAACAGAACAAAAAGTATGGCAAAACAGTATACGTAGAGAAAGGAGATCAACAGGTTTACAGACCAAACAGGGTATGGTAAAATAATCGTAAATAAGAAAAGAAAGTAATAGTTGACATTCACAGTGTTGTTACCAACTTTTCCTGCTAGGCTGTTAGATTCTGTAGCAAATGTGATTGTATTGTTGGACTCTGGCAATCTGGCTTTAGGGTTCAGGAAAGTTCTGTCAGTGCTGATGGCCTTTTGGAGAGCTTCCTCCAGGAAATCTGCATCACAGCCCCTCTCAGCAAATCTGGTTTTCATTTCTGAGGCTTGTTTCTGAAATTCTGCCAATTGTGAGCAGTCCCCCCCCCCCAGACTTATGAACTGACTGTACAGTATGGAATTAATCAGTTTGTGTTGGTGTGTACTTTTAGGCTGTAGCAAGCTATTAACTGCAGTAGGTTTACAATACCCAGTGGAATTAACAGTATGTCCTGGGGTAGCACTCAATATAACATTCAAGAATGCTCTAAAGTTTTTGTCAAATTCGTAAGTGAATTTAAGGCTAGGGCTGGTCATGTTAACATATGCCATGAAATTCTGTAGTTCATTCTCACTGTCCTTCCATACACAAATTACATAATCAATGAAGCAGTTCCAAATAGCCACGTTATTGCAATATAAATTTGTGTTACTGTCGTATATGTACATTTCTTCCCACTTGCCCATAAAAAGATATAACAGCCCAACAGGAAAAGTAGGCAACCTCGTACATAGATTTTGACCCATACTACTCAATGATGAGGTTTTTGAAAAAAAGAACTTGATTCAAAACCTAGAGTCACTTTTAAGAAGGTAACTAACATTAACCCATGTAACCAGCTATGTCCTATGCCACTAGGCTTTCAAAGATGTGGAAACTGCAGCATCTGCAAATATGGTAACTAGGCAATGAATATGTACATCCCTATAACCAATGTACCATACAGATCCACCAGTTTATAACCTGCATTACCACATTTGTAATATACATAGCCTGATGGCCCTGCCAAAAACACTACATTGGGTGTACAATACTCCCCCTGAAGACTTGAATCCAAGAGCATGTAAGAGCCACTACAAATGGCAGTGATTGCAGTGCCCTTGATACACACTATGCAATTGCTCACACTATAAAATTGCTCAAATCCCAGCGGTCTTAGCTGTGCAGTTCTGGAGCAAGTGCCCCACCTAAAAAGTGGGGGTGATAGGACTTCTAAATTACTGCAAAAATAAACTCAATAGTCTCTCTTAACACCATATCCCCTTAGAGTCTCAGTGAAGAAGCAGATTATATGCTCTTCTTGAAAAACTGAGGCACTCGCCATCAATGTACAGCAACAATTAATAATATTCAATGCCCAGTCTGTGGTCAGAATCTTAATGTAATTGTTTAGATACCTGTGTCAATGTATTTTGTGTTGTGTTGTTTTCATATGTTTCCCTTGAACGCAACATTGAACTGTAGTACACCTGGTCCCCAAAATGAATTTATTTAAGGAGTTACATATGTAACCCCCCCATAAATGGGGGTTCTTGAAAATCTTCCTTGGGTGTGCCTAAATGCCCACTGCCAGGCTGGTGTCCTGTGTCTTAATCATTTAAAAGCTATTGCCTGAGAGTGCCTAATAACCGCTGTGTCCTGTCTCTTTAAGAGACACCTAAAATGAAGTGTAAATTTAATCTGGGTTGGGGGCTGAGTGTTCCTATTCTCAAGTCCTGTCTGGGCTGCCAGATAATTGCTCTGTTCTGCCATCGCTAATTGTGCAGAGGGAGCTCTGTTGGAAACTATGATTGTTTGCTGTTTAAATGCTGTATTAATAATGATATCGTAGTTTGTCTAACCTACCTTCTTTGCAGCATGGACATTTCTGCTATGCACCACCATCTTGGTCCTGGACTGCCAGTTTGGACCAATCAGTACCTTTGGGGACCCTAAAATGGAGTCTGTCCCCAGGGGTCTGTGGGAGTGAATTTGTGTAGGAATTGTAGTTTTCTCCTTTTGGTGCCTAAATGGACCTGGAGGGGGAGCCCTTGCTGTGACAGACAGATGAATCAATGAATCAAACCTTTTGGATCACAGGGAAAGTCCCGAGCTGCCTGCAGCAGACAGTCAGTCTGAGTTTGGAGTTGAGAGAGTGAACAACTCGAGACATTCGAGCAGCTGCTCCTGCATAGTCACGTGGGAAACTGGTGAGAGGGCTGTGTTTTCAGTCTGAGTTTGGAGTTGAGAGAGTGAACAACTCGAGACACTCGAGCAGCTGCTCCTGCATAGTCACGTGGGAAACTGGTGAGAGGGCTGTGTTTGGCCTGCCTGCCTACTTGTCCCTCATGAGGGAATCCTTTAGTCAGTATTTAAACTGGACAACATCCGAACAAGTCTGTGACCAGAATTACCGAATTGTGACTGCTTTTTTGCTTGAAGAGGACTGAAGATTTGCTCCATGCAATTCGACCTGTTAGGACGTCTGAAGCCACCACAGAACGTATGGTTTTGCTCAGAGACACTGAAATTGCAACCGGACTGTCATCCGAACTGTGGTACTATGTTTTCCTTTACTATAGATGTGCTGAATGCTGTCAATGGGTCGCAATTTGGTTCCCCACTGCTTAATTGTGTCACGCTGGCTGGAAGCTGTATCCAGCGCTACCGGACTGCCATCCGAATTGTTCTCCTGGCCTGGGCTTTGACAACCTGGTCCAGCCAGCTACTCATGCCACAGAGAAGACCCATCAATGAGAGACCTGCCCGGGGATCAGTCCCCTGCTTAACACCACAAACAGGAACGACACATTAGTGATTCGTGTGGGCCCTGCTTCTCCTGGCGTACCAGCAAGTCATCCTGAAGTCTCCATTTCATCACATCTGTGTCCTGTACTGGGTAGTGTGAGTAAACACCAGGGTAGCTCCCTGCAACAACAGCTCAATCAAAGTGTGTCATCTGATTTAATTGTTTGGTTTGATTATTATGAACTGAGCCTCCTGGCTCCGGATTACAAATTGTGGGTTATTGTGCATGACTTGTCTTTCCATCATAGGGCCCCGACCAGCTGCAACACTGGCCTACCCCGGGCAACGTGTCAGGCTAGCCTACCTCGCCACTGGGTACCCAGAGTGTGTGTGACTGTGTTGAGGGACTCTAAAGTGCATGCCTTGTAGCCCGATTGAATCAGTACCTAAACTAATCAACCTGATTACGCCCCTTCCGTGTTCATTTCCCCTGAATAAATAAGATCTGAATCTTTTTGCACTTAACCTGCCTGTAGTGCACTTCTACATAAATAGCACTGTGGTACTATTATTTGCTGTGTTTAACCTTACTTTATAGGGGGTCTTCAGGGCTGAACAGATGGAACCAGCCCTGGTGATAAGTGCAACAGCCCTGGTGATAAGTGCAATCAGAGTGGGGATATACCTGCTGTTTGGGGGCTATTGTACCATGTGTTCTGTTCATTGTTTAGGCCACTAGAGGGGAAGGGGGGGTCACAGTGGCCCGGAGGCCTGTACCCAGGTCAGCTACGTTACCACTAACTCTGTCCTTCTGGTGGAGGCACGCATTTTCAGTACCCAGGCCCCTTAACCTGCACCTAGTCATACAGTCAGGGGTAGTAGCCCTTGGGATAGTGCCACCTAGGGGTTACACATATAAAGTGTGGTAATATTATTATTCAGAAACTTTGATCAGACTAGCTCTATGTTTTATTCCGCTTAAAGCTTTCAAGCTACTCTGCTCGCTCTCAGCACTTGCTGTTTCTCTGTACCTGTACTTCCTATGACACCCCCCACACACATGCATTTTCTATGTGGCACTTTTTACCCTTTTATTATGTTGGCTTGCGAGCATGCGCAAGCAACATCTTGTGCTAGTAGCACATTTCAGAGGTGTGTCTGTGTTGGCAAATGCAGGGCATGCTTTAGTAGGTGCATCCCTCATTCCCCAATAAGCCAGCATGCTAGCACTGACACAACTTGTAAGGAAAGTGACACTACAATTAGAAACAAGCTCATCATGCAGCAGTACCAATGACATGCCTCCCGACATGCCTTTCCTTGTAAAGCATTTCAATAAACATGGCGGAGGCGGCTGCCACCGTCTGCCACACACAATCCCCAGAAAGCCAAATTCGGGGGTGCCCAATCCCCCTGTCAGCATGTTTAATACCCCCCCAGATTGTACACTGGGAGCCCACCCCAGTGTGCCTCCATGTGTTCAGAAGCCGATCGTGTCGGCACATTCCTGCTCTTGCCTCACCACCATTGTGTGCCACACTGGGAGCCCACCCCAGTGTGGCGAACATCACCCACCCCAAAGTCATGGGGCACACTGGGAGCCCACCCCAGTGTGCCCAACATTTGTTTTCTTACACCTATAAAGAAAGAAAACCGTCTGCAGTGTTTGTTTTTTTCATTGCCTGAAACAAAGAAAACGGTCCTAACTGTCACAGCACCCTCCCCAACCCGGCACTACTCCCACTCTCCTCACACCCCTCACCCCATACTTATCTCCGGAGGTCGGCACACCGATCTCTGGTGGAGCGGAACACGCCTGCACTCTTCAAAGCCGACTGCAAACTGGAAGAAATGCCGGTAAGCTGTATAATGGCATAAATGGGGGGGGGGGTCAACTTAGGTGAATATCTCAGCCATTTTCTTGAATTTTGCCTCCAAATTTTCAACATGGGGTGCTTGGGACCCCACCTCATGAACATTTTAATTTTTTATTTTATTTAGATATTCAGAAAGACCTTTGAGTCAAAGACTGATTTACAAAGGTTCCACATCATACATAGAGAGGTACAGGGATGACATTACTTGGAGATTTAAAAGCATTACAACATGTCACAGAATAGGATACACAATTTGATACAGAAAGTGACTGTCATCTCGTTACTTGGTCCCTAAAGGTCATTTCGCAGTCACTGAGTGGAATCACCTTTCAGGACCAATTAACGAAATGACAGTGCCACTGTTCATGAGAGGTGGGGCCCCAAAAAGCCTATCTTGCAAATTTGGTGGAACAATTCCATAAAATGACTGTGCTACAAGCGTGGGTTATGCAGTTTCCATGCATGCTTGTAACTTCGACAATTTTTAATATTTTCACTTCAGAATTTCAATATTGCCATTTTCCCACACCTCCTTATGAACAGTATAGCTGTCATTTTTCACATCCTGCCCAAAAAGTGTTTTTGCGCATGTGGCACACAATAGCGTTATTGCTGTGCAAAATCAATGTTCAGGACACATTAACAAAATCACAGTGACACTGTTCAGGAGCAGAGGTCCCAAAATGCCTACGTGGAAAATTTGGTTAAAAAATTCCCAAAATAATTGCGTTACAGGTGTGCATTGCACAGTTTCTACGCACGCTCATGACTTCACCAATTGTTCATATTTTCACTCCAGATTTTCAACACTGCCATTTTTTACACCTCCTTATGAACAGTACAGCTGTCATTTTTCACATCCTGCCTGAAATGTGTTTTTTCACATGTGGCACACACTGTGGGAAATCAGCGTTCGGGACACATTAACAAAATCACAGTGAAACTGTTCATGACCGTAGTTCCCAAAATGCCTATGTTGAAAATTTGATTAAAAAAATCCCACTTCTACAGACGCTTGTAACATCACCAAATTTTCATATTTTCACTCTAGATTTTCAACATTACCTTTTTTTTTTTTTTTTTTTTTTTTAACACCTCCTCATGAACAGTACAGCCATCATTTTTCACATCTTGCCTGAAATGTGTTTTCGTGCCTGTGGCACCAAATGGCACAGTCGCTGTGCAAAATCACCTTTTGGCTAACAAACTCATAGTGCCACTGTGCATGAGGTGGGATCACAAACAGCCCATGTTGAAAATTTGGAGTGAAAATACCAACAAATGCCTGGGGCATTAGGGTTTGCAACCGTAATGCCCCACCCTGCAGAGAAATACAGGTGTCAGGGGTGTGACTTGGCATTGTTGGCTGTAATGTTCACGCCATTCCACCCCATCCCTGCAGCCAGTGACAGGCATTGAGGTGTGCTTTGGACTCTTTGGCCCCAAAGTTCACCCCATTTTCCTATACTGAACCCATCTCAGCATATTTCCTTATGGAATGGGGTGAGCATGAGGCCCGAAGACCCAAAGGCACACCGTGACACTTGTCAGTGTCTGTGGGGTAGGGTGAGGTGAAATGGCGTGAGTGTTATGGCCAATGACCCAAAGGCACACCCCAATGCCTGTCACTCTCTGCAGGGTGGGTCCGGGGTCAGCGACAGTTCACTACTTCACTGCCAATCCTATTATGCATCTCTCTAACTTCTGCTCTACCACTGCCAGCAAGCCAACATTCGCCATTGACAAATGCTTGTTATAATCTTTTTTCATTCCTTTAACTTAATTCTTGTGACTACATGATTAAGTTTTGTAAACTGTGCTTGGATGACAAGAATTTATAAGTTTTATGTATGATATACTTACTGTACCTTTAAGTGTCAGGGGATTAATAACTGGATGTGATAGGTATGGTTACACCCCCTGAAGAAGACCTGTTTAGGTCGAAGCACTGGGGCAAGTGAGTCCTCAGTAAGTTTTGAGCAACAAACTCTGTTTTGCATTTCTAAAAGTCACGGTTCTTGTATTTACTTTGGCAACTGGTGTGCAGATTTCTTGCTTTTTGTTTTTCTCCCAGTCCATGAATCACCTCTGTAAGAGACGCACTAAACAATATGGGTAAAGAGTACATATGGTACTGGATGTTGCATAACCATTGCTAAGACAGACATGCCTTCACATCCCTCAGTAACCTCAGCAAGAAGCTCATACAGCAGATCAAAGTCAACTATTTTGAAAATAAGCTTGAGCACGAAGGGTCTGACTAGTCTAAATTCTGGAACTGAAATCATGATCTCCTCAGCTGCTCCATCATCTGTCAGGGATCAGGCTACTCCTAATCTCTTGCTGACAGCCAAAGATTTAAACCAATACTATACTGAGGGCCCAAGGGCTCTAGTCAGTGTCAGTGGCTCAGCAGGTAGCACACTCGACTCTGAGGCTGGGAGACCAGTAGGCTGTGGGTTCTATCCCCACACCAGGCACTTGGTTTAATATCCCAATACTGACGCTGTAGTGCAGCATGAGGGGGGTACTGCACTCCTGAGGTGCCGTCTTTCGGATGAGACGTTAAACCGAGGTCCCATCTGCCTGTTCTGGTGGTAGTTCAGGTGGATGTTAAAGATCCCATGGCACTTCTCGAAAAGAGCAGGGGAATTTCCCCGGTGCCCTGGCCAAATTTCCCTCATTCACGAAAAATACCACCAACAGCTTAATCTGGTTCAAGGTCAGTTGGCATTCATCTGTATCCCCCTCCTCCAGGTCATGCCTGAAAATAGGCAGGATTTGTCTAGTGCACTTACCCGGTCAACAAAAACTAAATAAAATAAAATCCCCCAACCCTGCTCCACCCCTGCTCCACCCAGAATCACCAGCTCCTTCAATCTGGCAATTTCCATCTCTAGGCTATACCAGCTGATGAGCTTCATAAGGAGCTCTCTGTGCTGTGCATATCATCCAGCTGCAGGGACGAGGGCATCTCTCCCTAGTTCCTCAGAATAGGAGCCACTGCCATAGTGGTGCCCATAGTCCACATGTTTAACTGCTTTCTTGCAACTGGCTCCATCCCCAGTAACTGCAAACATGTGCTAGTCTACCCCATCCACAAAGGCAGCCCTGCAGACACTCTCTCAAACTACTGACCCATCTTCCTCCTATCAATTCTCTTTAAGGTCTTTGAGAAGTTGGCGAGCAGACAACTCATCAGTTTCTACTCCAGTTTAGGCTTCCGGACAATTGTTCCAGTCTGGCTTTTACCCTAACCATTCCACTCCCAGCTCCCTCCTCTGAGTCACATATCACATCCATTCTAATATGGGCATGGGCATGGGGGCCATCATCATTGACCTTGACAAAGCATTCGACACCAGAGATCACAACATACTACTGGAAAAATTGGCAGCCTCTGGCATCTCCCTCCACCCCTTCTCTAGTGTGGTTTATGTCCTACCTAACCAACCGAGTACAGTCAGTCAAATTAGCCAGATCCAACCCCCACACTGGATACCCTTGGGATCCACCAATGCTCAGTTCTGGGACTCTTCTTGTTCACAGTCTTCATAAATGACCTCCCCCTAGCACTCTCCTCCTGTGACATACACATGCATGCTGATGATACTGTTATCTATGCATCTGGCACAGATGTCCCCACCACCAAAATACCACTGTAAAAATATTTTTCCACAGTCCAAAACTGGTTTCAGGAAAACTGCCTAATAATGTATCAAACAAACAGAAAAGCAAACATTATCCATGTTGTTTGCATCTAGCCACTGGTTAAGCACTTCTGACTCAATCAACCTTTGCACCACGCAAGGGGATCACCTT
Source organism: Neoceratodus forsteri (assembly GCA_016271365.2). NCBI lineage: Eukaryota > Metazoa > Chordata > Ceratodontiformes > Ceratodontidae > Neoceratodus > Neoceratodus forsteri. The sequence continues at coordinate 495,414,395 of CM028138.1, forward strand.
TACTCTGTGACTTCTTACAAATAAGGCATGCACCTGGACCAACATCAGAATTACTCTGCATACATGTTCCAAGTAAAAGCCAAGTATTGCACAAAACTTGTACAGGGTGAAAAGCTGTCTTCAGCCGAGTATCAAGAAAACAGTTGTCGAGCGCTCCATATTCCCCCTGCTAGACTACAGAGACACTGTCTATGCAGGTGCCAGTGCTACCATCTTATCAACACCATTCAATGCCTTATGCAAATTCATCCTGGCTTGTCCCCCCAAATATGCACCACTGTGTAATGCATAAGTAACTCAGGTGGCTCCCCTCCTCAAAGAGGCAAATCTCTGCACACTGGTGTAGTGGGAGCTAGGTACTGGGCAAGGAATTCCACAGCTACCTCCAGCAACTCTTCACGGTGGCCACAAATTGCTCCTACTCCCACAGATCTGAGGACGGCTACTATTTTCAGATACCACGCTACAGGAGAAACCTAGCGCAAACCTCAACCACCTACAGGCTTCCCTCCATGTGGCATAGCTTGCCTGTCACAATTGCAAAAGCCTCTACTTTCCCTCTTACAAGAGACAAATTGAAGTCCATCATGCCTCCCAGACCTCATGCCCCAGCTGCCCCAATAACCCATCCTCCAGTAAAAAACCACCAGAGGTCTAGCACTACTTAGCAGGACCATGGGAACCACCCTCCTCTCTGCTACCTAGGCCTATTTGACCCATAGATTTTGTAAGCTTCGTTTAGTAATGGACTCCACAGATGAAGAGAATCTCTACTGCACCGACTTCATATGTGCCTGCTAAACTTGTACACTGTATGCAACTGTACTGTTTCCTATGTTATGGACTGCTGCTGTTTTTTTAAATGATCTCTTGTGTTACTTATTTACCAATATAACAATATTAATGTTCTCATAAGACTTGATTATTTTTTAGTGGACATCTTTGAAAAAAGTGGAATAACAAAGAAAACTTGAATGATAAGTTTATATACAGTATAGCAATATTGTGCTATATTTACTATGAAGGAGACATTTGAAAATGAAGTAATGTATTAGGGAGGTATGATTATTCTTTTATATTGTCTTTACTGATCTGTATGTGTTATTAATATTTATGGAAATGTATTTATATATCACATTATTTTATCTTTTTTTCCATAAAGTTTTTTTCACGTTGGGTTGCGGGTGGACTCCTCAGTCCCTGCCCTCCTCTCCTGCTGTTTACCACTGCCTTCGTCACACAGCCACCAGAGAATCCCTGAGTTTCTCCTGTGGTGGGCAAGGGAGGGAGGGCAGTCCTCCCCATCCCAGAGACACACATCCAGATGGTTGACCGAGTTGCAAGTGGCGGAGCGGGCCGGAGTGAGCTAGCGAAGCTTCATATGACCTGCTCCCACCTTTCTGTGTTCTAGTCCCTCCTCAGCATGCAATGATGCTAGTCATGCATACATGTGGAGGTGCACTAGCATTGCAGCGTTCATTGATGGCCATTCCCTGATGAGTCACTCACGCAATCCTGCCCCTCATACCTGCATGTGGCAGGAGTGTTAGAGTGGTGCAAGTAACCCCCCCTCCCCAGGAGAGGACAGCAGTCAAATGGATGCTCAATCCTTCCTTCCCAGCGGACTCCCAGCAGTTCGAGTCTGTTCCCAAACCCAGCTTGCCAGTGTGAAAGTAGGTGTGGCATCCAGCACCTCAACCATCCGCGCCACTGGGACAGAACTATTTTATCTTCTTATAACTCAAAATGTTTTCTGTTGATCAATAAATAGGCTGTGCATTATTAGTTGGATATGGATAATCTTGATGCTTTAACTATTTGGATTTCCTGATTCTTCTTTACATACAGTTATAAATTGGACTTCAGATTTCTCTGTAATTCTAGCAACCTCATTGGCTGAATCACATCATGTGGCCATTCATTAATTCCCAGTACTGCGCAGTTTGTCACCAACCTAACATACTCTACCTAGCAAAAGCCTAATGACATCAAAATAAATGCTTTTTCACTAAAAAACTTCCACTATATAAGCGCAAAAACCCATTTCAAGACGTACTTCTCTTGAAAACTGAGGCACTTCCCAGGTGAAGTGCTTTTAAATTCTATGATGCCCACCCTCTAGGGAATCATTACACTTATAAAATGGCTCTAAGTAGGTTTTTGTGGGGAGGAAAATGAGATTTTGCACCTGATCATACATTTATAGAGATTTAATACCGGGTCAGGTGATGTCCCTCGGCCAATGAAAGTTCTAGATTTTTTTCTTGGCATTTTATAAATGTATGTGTGTATTAGGGTCTATATGTTGGGGGAGGAGTGGGGATTGTGCCCATATGGTTATATTAATTATGTCTGGTCTATATATTTATTGGTGAGTGTCATGTGTTGTCCCCAGTATTTATATATAGAATAATGCATGGGGTAGTGAGCATTACATGACTTTTATACACACCCGAGGTATGTGATGCTACCTAAACCCTGACAGTGAAGCTCAAGGAGTTTATTCAAGCATCACCCACCAAGAGTGCATATAAAAGTCAAGTTATCACACCACCCTATGTTTTGTTTTATCTAATCTCTGGCCATCATCTTTTTCTTCACAGTTTGTAGCTGTTTGTTTGTTCCTTCACCTAGCACATATGCACTGAATTAATCACAGCTAGGAAACGAATTAGAAAAATAAAGATCTTATCCAAAGTCTTTTCCTTATTTTGTAATTATCAGCACTTACTTTTTCATTTTGCAGTTTATTGTGTAGTTTCAGCTCTGTGTCAACTCTGCTGCTCGGTCTCACTGCAATCCAGCCAGCATCTTCTAGTTTGCCTGCCATTACCAACTCAAAGTCTCTGTGAGCCCCGCCCCCCAGACTGAACTGCACTACCATTACTTTCTTTAGGAATGCCCCACGATTAAACCCTGGTTCATCAGTTCCCCCCCCTTTTTTTTTTTAAATGTGCCTTAAAAAACATCCTTAGTGAGTGCCAGTCTTTTCCATTGTCACCACCACTTCTGCCTTTCACAGGGTTAGATTTACTCCGAGTCTGTGAACAACAGAGAAGTCAACTTTTCACGTAAATGTAACTTTTATTAAGCTCCCCACTCTTGCAGCTGCTTCTGATGTACACGTGTTTGCCATATTACGCCAAATAATAGCTGCCGATCCCAAATGAAAAACTTGATGGCCAGTTGATATACAACATCTGTACTGTACAGTATTTGTGTGGGACAGGGACAGTGCACCAGCTGTTATACAACATCTGTACTGTACAGTACTTGTGTGGGACAGGGACAGTGCGCCAGTTGTTATACATCTGTACTGTACAGTATTTGTGTGGGACAGGCACAGTGCCATAGTGGAGGAGTTTTTATCCTGGAGCACTCTGTGTACATCCACTTTTTTGAAGTTATTGTGCATCTACTTGTTTACAGGTGTTTTCATATAAAGTATATCCAGAGAAGACCCACTTTTTATGTTGATTGCGCGCATGCGCAAGAAACATGTTGCGTCAGCTTTCTCCACAAGCAGGATGTGGAGGCGTGGCACTGTTGTGCCCAATGCCCCCACAGCCTGCAAAGGCTTGTCCCCCTTCCCCCAATGCCATGGCACGCTGCTGCTGACACTAGTTCAGCCAGCATGCCACAACTTTCTAAAAATCAGCCGCTGCAATCAGGGGCCTGGCCATTGCAGTAGTTAGCCATCCGCTGCAATGAGGGAGGACCGTCATTGCAGGGCGGATGTAGGATTCATGATATTGTTTAGAACATGGTGGTGGCTTGCCACCATATTCACAAACAATATCAAACTTCATGTTTATTTGCAGGCTGGAGCACCTCCCGTCGGCATAATCTAACCCCAGTTTAATTGCCTGCCGACGAAAATGAATTCCCCACCCCTTTGTTGTTGCCATGGGGTGCCCAATCCTCGGGCGGCTACAGCTGCCCCCAAACTACTCTGGTGGCACGCTGGGAGCCCACCCCAGCATGCCACATGCCCCTGTAAATGAAAACGGTCCCAAAGTCTTTTGGTTTTTGTACCTGAAAAAGGAAACGGTCCCTCGTTGTCTCCCTGCCCCCACAACCTGCACCCACCCACTGCGCACCCTGCCTCCCACCACCCCTTACACCATACTTACCTCTGCAGGTCGCGCGATGATCTTCGCTGGACCGGGAACACGTCTGCACTCTTCAAAGCCGACCGTGAACTGAGGAAATGCCAGTAGGCTGTATAATGTAATAAATAGGGTTTTTTCAACTTTAGTGCATATCTCGGGCATTTTTTGAGAATTTTTTTCACCAGATTTTCAACATAGGGTTTTTGGGACCCCTCCTCATGAATTCTTGAACTGTCATGGCATTAATCGGCCCCGAAAGGTGGTTTCGCGGTCACTGTGCGGAATCACCGTTCAGGGCCGATTAATGAAATGACAGTGCCAGTGTTCACGAGGTGGGCTCTCAAAAAGCGTATGTTGCAAATTTGGTGGAAAAATTCAAAAAATGACTGCTTTACCAGCGTGCATTGCGCAGTTGCTATGTACGCTCATAACTTCGTGAATTTACAATATGTTCATGCCTGATTTTCAACATTGGCATTTTGTCACACCTCCTTGTGAGCAGTACGCTGTCATTGTTCACATCCTGGCCGAAATGTGTTTTCGCACTTTCGACGCAGAATAGAGCGGTCGCTGTGGGAAATCACTGTTTGGGACAGATTAAGAAAATGACAATAATACTGTTCATGAGCAGAGGTCCTAAAATGCCTATGTTGAAAATTTGGTGATGATAGCCCATGAATTGACTGTGTTACAAGTGTGCATTGTGCACTTTCCACGCACCCTTGTAACTTCGCAGATTTGTAATACTGTCACACCAGATTTTCAACAGTGCCATATTTTCACACCTCCTTATAAGCAGCACAGCTGTCATTTTTCACATCCTGACTGAAATGTGTTTTCACAGTTCTGGCGCAGAATAACGTGGTCACTGTGGGAAATCAGTGTTCGGGACAGATTAAGAAAATGACAGTGGTACTGTTCATAAGCAGAGATCCAAAAATCCCTTTGTTGAAAATTTGGTGACGAAACTCCATAACATGACTTTGTTACAAGCGTGTGTTGAACTGTTTCCATGCACCCTTGTAACTTCGCAAATTTGTAATACTGTCACACCTCATTTTCAACAGTGGCATTTTTTCACAACTCCTTATGAACACTACAGCTGTCATTTTTCACATCCTGGCTAAAACATGTTTTTGCTCTCCTGCGGACAATAGCACGGTCACTCTTGGAAATCAGTATTTGGGACAGATTAAGATCGACCGAGTGAGAGGAGGGAGTGACCAAGCTCAACTGAGCTCTGTCAGGACTGCTGCGGATTTGTTTGTGGGCAGACAAAGGCCCCAACACAAGAGCCCAGTACAAAAGGGCAGCCTGCAGCACTGGGAGAAACAGAATGAGAGAGCGAGTGAGGGAGGGGGAGTGAGCGAACTCACCGAAGAGCTGTCAGGACTGCTGCGGATTTCTTTGTGGGCAGACAAAGGCGTCAATACAGCCAGGGGCCCAGTACAAAAGGGCAGCCTGCAGCGGTGGGACAAACAGTACGAGCGAGTGAGACAAAGGGGCTTACTGAGCTCAATGGAGCTCTGTCAGGACTGCTGGGATTACTTTGTGGGCAGAAAAAGGCACCAGTGCAGGCAGGAACCCCGTACAAAAGGGCAGCTTTCAGTGCCAGGACAAACAGAATGAGCGATGAGAGAGGGAGATTGAGCGACCTCAACGGAGCTCTGTCAGGACAGCTGTGGATTTCTTTGTAGACAGACAAAGGTACCAATGCAGTCAGGAGCCCCATACAAAAGCGCAGTCTGCAGCGCCAAGACAAACAGAATGAGCGAGTGACAGAGCGGTAGTGAGCGAGCTCAATGGAGCTCTAGTGTGACTGCTGCAGATTTCTTTGTGAGCAGAAAATGCGGCAACGCAGGCAGGAGCCCAGTACAAAAGGCCAGCTTGCAGCGCTGGCAGAAACGGAATGCGAGAGTGACAGACGGGCAGTGAGCGAGCTCAGTGGAGCTGTGTCAAGACTGCTTCAGATTTCTTTCTGGCCAGAAAAAAGCCGCCAATGCAGGCAGGAGCCCAGTACAAAAGGGCAGCCTGCAGCGCCAGGAGACACAGAACGAGCGAGTGAGGGAGGGGGAGTCAATGAACTCAACGGGGCTTTGCTGGGACTGCTGCAGATTTGTTTGTGGGCAAGAAAAGGCAGCAATGCATGCAGGGGCCCAGTACAAAAGGGCAGCCTGCAGTGGCAGGAAAACCAGAATGAGCGAGTGAGTGAGCTCAACAGAGCTGTATTGCAACTGCTGCAAATTTCTTTGTGGGCATAAGAAGGCAGCAACGCAGGCAGGAGCCCAGTAGAAAAGGGCAGCCTGCAGCGCCAGGAGAACCAGAATGAGTGAGTGAGACAGGCTGACTGAGTGACCTCAACAGAGCTCTGTCAGGACAGCTGTGGATTTCTTTGTGGGTAGAAAAAGCCACTAACACAGGCAGGAGCCCAGTACAAAAGGGCAGCCTGCAGCGCCAGGAGAAACAGAATGAGCGAGTGAGAGAGGGGGAGTGATCCTCCTCAATGGAGCTCTGTCAGGACAGCTGCATATTTTTTCCTCAGCAGAACAAGGTGCCAACGCACACAGCAGCCCAGTACAAAAGAGCAGCCTGCAGCACCGGGACAAACAGACTGAGCCATTGACAGAGGGCCACTGCGTGAGCTCAACAGACCAACGCAATCAACATTCAGCATTGACAAATGCTTTTTTGGTTAATAGATCCACATTTAAATTCTCACTACAACCTTAACACAAGAGAGCAGCATTTAACTTGAAAAGCTGAAATCAGAGGCAGCTCCATCTAAATGAGGCAGCAAAAGCTTATTTAACGGAGCTGACAGATTGGTTCATCACTGGGTGTGTCCGCTTTCCTCGCTGAGCAAATATTTTCCACTTCTGTTTTTAACTTGTATTTTATTTGGTATCCAAGTGCATTACAAAATTGGCCACGATTTTTCTGCTCTGGCAGGAAAGGTTGTATCACACTGTACTTTGTTCTTTCCTTTTCGGCTCTGACACACTTCTTGCAAAATCTGTGCTTCCCAGCCCAAGCAGTCTCTCTGTTTCTGTGAAAAAACATTTGGCACTGCTGTGATTGAGTGTCTGTCTGTCTCTGTCTCTCTTGTTTTGGTTGACCTGGAAAAAAGGCTAGGCAATTCTATATTCAGTCCCGGGGGTGGGAGCGGTGGGGTGCAGATACAGATGCAGACTGATATACTGAATCAGGTTAAGCTGTTGGTTGTATTCTTTTAATGAATGGTGGAACTTTTGCCAGGAAAAAGGGGAACTTCCCCTACTCTTTTTGCAAAGTGCCATGGGATCTTTAAAGTCTCCCTGAACAACCACCAGGACAGGCTGACAGGACCTCGGTTTAATGTCTCACCCAAAATACAGCACCTCAGGAGTGCAGTACCCACTTTATGCTGCACTACAGTATCAGTATTGGGATTTACCACAAGTTCTTGATGTGGGGCAAGAACCCCCACTTTCCCATCCTCCAATCTCAGAGACAAGTGTGCAACCTGCTGACCCACTGACACTGCTGTATGTCTGTCTGTCACTCTATCATCTGTTTGTCTGTCTGCCTATATCTGCATCTGTTGATAGTATCTATCTATGCATCTATCATATCTATCCGTCCATCCACAGTATGTATGTATGTATGTATGTATGTATGCATGCATGCATTTATGATCTGACTGTCTGTCCATCTATCTATCCATCTATCTACCTGGGAGGTAGTTCTCTATCTCCTTCACAGGGGGCACTGCAGATGTCAGCATAGTGTGGGGGTATAGCAGAAATATCTCAACATACGAGACAAGTAATGTGGCACAATTAGCAAATCAGCTGGTACACAACATTAAACTAGAAACAACATCTACCTCACACATATTAATAGTTATTCATCAATATTATTGAACCTCTGATCCAAGTGGACAAAAACAGCTCTCAGTCAGTGGTACAAAAATTCATGCAATAACGTGCATTTCCAAGCCTGTGGTGTGGTGATCAAGCGGGCCCATGGACAGAACAGAACCACCGCACACTCTGGTAATGCTAACATTTCGGCAGTTAGTAACCACCCCCCTTCTTCAGAGCTGGGCTCTGAGCTTGATCCCTCTTATTATGGAGAACAGTAGCAGTGATGCTGGAAAGCACAACTGTAGTACCTGTGAGCGTGAGGAGCTGCTGAGCCACATAAACACAGGGAAAGAGCTGCAGGTGGCTCCCGAGCCTCATCTCGCTGACCTTTGTCACTGAGCTGGAACAATTGTAAAAGCCTAGGCTACCTACACAGTTGTAATGTGTGACACCTTTCCACACTGTGTCCCATGTGTGACATACATAATGGGGATTTCAAGCCTTTCCCTGTGCCACTGCACAGGGCATTGTGATTGTGAGGGGGAAAGGCATGGTACTGTCATGAAAATGATGCTCTGTGCTATGTACAGTCACACAGTGGCCGCTGCATATCCCGGTCATGTGCCACAGAACCACTCAGGCAATAGAACAGACTGATACAGGTGGCAGAGGCATGCCACAGGGGACAAATCATTTGGCAAAGGACAAAAATTGGTGAGAGACCATTAGAATACTTGGAACAGGGTTAGGAAGGGTGAATTCCACGGGATGATTAGGACTACATGTGGACTGGGGGGGGAAGGGGCCACCAGGGAGTGGTGGAGACCACAGTGGAATAGAACGCTACACCAGGGAGTGGTGGAGACCACAGTGGAATAGAACGCTACACCAGAAGTAGATCTGAAGGTAAGAATGGGGGAGGGGGGAGATGCAGCTGTAGTGCCATTTTCACAGGGCACTGTGTATGGCATAGCACCATACAACTGGAGTTATGCCATGCATAGTCCCTCGTGGTCGATGCATGCCAGGTGTTAATAATCAGAAACCCAGTTTGCAACCACTAACATCTGGCAGGCTTCAGTTGTATATGACTCATTGCCAAGGAGGCTCTTCCTGCTGGTGACTAAGTTTCCTTCCTGTGCATAATGTTTTTTGGTGACTGCACAACAAAGAGCCTGTTGCTGCCTGAAATTGCACCACAACCAACTGTGACAGTGTATGGGGCACCCTGTTTTTGGGCAACTTCTTGTCCTGGTAAAGCCATGGCAGCCATCCCTACACAGGGATATGCATACTGGCACCCATGATGGTGGTTTGCGCAGGGTTTGGGGTTTCAGACTGCATGCATATGGTGGGCAGAGAGTTAACCAAATGGTCTTTTCAGACAGAATCCTTTTGTAACCTCTCCATGTAGGGCTTACCATTAAGGCTCTGCACAGTTCACTCAATAGGGGCTCGAATGCCATAGGAGTGAGTGAAGGACCACTCCCAACTGTACCAAAAACCTTTCAATCATTGTCCCAACTGAACAGCAAACTTAACTGAGACAGTGCACAAAATGTTTGTGGCACGGAATAATATTTAAGGACTGGATTTTTGAAAATAGAGACATTTGGAGGATGACAATCTTAGGATGACAACCCCAGCCATCTTTAATTTTCACAGGCTTGGCGTGGGGTCAGGGGCCACTGCTGAGCCAATCAGGTTCCAAAGCCTGCTGGGGGAGTTACAGGGGGTTCATGGAATAGAGAAGGACTTCATTAATTCAGGTAAGGGATCTCCAGCATTGCTGGTACATAATTGACAATGCCCAGGATCTGCCGAATGCTGATTTTCCCCAGTGAACTGCAATGGCTGCTACAGGACTTTTTCAGTCTGTGTCTGACTGCTGGAAGAGGCAGACTGACAGCTGAAGTGGGCGTAAAGAGATACAGTAGGCTATGCATCTGCCAGAGGTAAGCAGAATTCCTACACAAGAAATGTGGAGCTAATTTCCTGCTTGCATAACTTGGAGTGAGAAACTTAATGGAAGAAGCAGAAGAATCAGCATTTATATAGTGCTTTTCATACACAGTGTATTCCAAAGCACTTTACAAGCAATGCTAGACTGGTAGTGAAATGACTGAATGTGTAGTGGCAGCCATATCACATGTCAACACCCATACACAGCCTGGACAATTGCATGATCCAGATTATGGGAAGGGGAATGCTGGCCAGGACACTAGGAATGTCCACTACTCTTTGCGAAGACTGCCCTGGGTTCTTTTATTTCCACCTGGACACCCACCAGGATAGTACCAGGATGGGTAGAAAGGACCTCAGTTTAACGTCTCATCTGAATGATGGCACCCCCCAAATACTGCACTTGGATGCCAGCGTTTTAGGTATGAGTCCAATCCTGGTGTGGGACGAGAACCTACGACCGTCTGGTCCAGAGGCGGTTGTGCTACCAACTGAGCCACACTGACACCTGAAGAAGTCAGGGAGGGATTAGCATGGGTAAGCTGCTCTGCTATCCCTCCCCCAGCATGCACTGAGTCTTTTGCTGAATCACAACACTAATTCTGTATTATAAATTGGTATACTTTCATCTGACCAAAATGCTGTTTCCCGACACCTGGTCACCTGACGCAGAAATCCCGACACCCTGTTGCCCAATAAGTAAATATTTGCCATGGCAGAGAGTTTGGTATATTAATTAAGGAGGTGTGAGGCAAAGCCCACCAAACATGACAGAAACACCGCCGTTGGCAAGTCGGGAAACAGCCTGTCGGGATGTCGTAGTATATCCTATAAATCATGACATCATTCTTAGCCAATCAGGACTGTTTATTTCTAAACATTCCAGGTAGTCTTTTAACCATTATAGATCAAGGGAGTGTTCCTGACCAATCGGAGTGCGTCATTGCTCTGCATATGAGATGCTCTCATTCTGTGAAGAGTGTTGCATGTGCAGCTGCCCTGGAAACAGGCATGCTCAGGTAAGGCTTTTAAAAAAATTAATATATTATTGATCGAGCATAATCGATAACATACTAACAGCGCCACCAAGAACATTCTTACGGTTATAAGAGTGGTGTCACATTCTTAGGGTATCAGAACCGCTCACCTTCCATTCATGGTTCTCATATCCTAAGAATGCACGTCAGACTGTAAGAGTGGTCTCGGCATCAGTAATAACATACATAAGAGGGTGCCTCATGCACATAGTTCTAAAATTCCAAAGTTCTAAGTTCAAGTTGGCATAGTCCCTTTCCAACAAAGGGGATTCGCTAATCTTCTGCAAAATAAAACCGTTCTCATTATATATTCAAATTATTATTTTTTTAAAACAAAGGTGTTTAACAGGATTAATAATATATGTACATGTACAGTTCTTGTGTCTCTAATCTTTATAAGAGTGTCTTCTCAAGTACTCTGTGTGCCACAAGTGCTTAGCTGGACTGTGCAGTTCTGTCACCCAAAGAACTCGAGAATGCACTCTCATAATCACAAGAGACACAGTAACTGTGCATATAAACATGTAACAGAGAGCAGCTCTGTGTCAGGGGAGCTGCGCAACCAGCACCACTGCCTTGCAATGGTTGTCGCAGCACACACAGGGACCAAATACATGGATGTAGCGTACCAGTCTGACAAGGTCTGGCTTCACAGACTGAAGCCGCGCCTGCAATCTCAGAGAGAGAAGTCATCTGTTACATGCATAGATGAAAATAGGCTGACAGAGCATGTGGAAAGCCACTTTGAACATCATCACAGATGCCTGCATCGAGAGAGAAGCTGAACCAGAGAAGGAGGGACCCTCTGCTGCTGCGCCAGTACACCCTGCACTGAGAGGGACAGCCAGTTGGACTGGGGAACCATGAGATCTCAAGGGTCTTGTCTGTGCAGCACACTGTTCCATTGTTAGTTAACTTGGAAATAATTTAATGGACTAAGCCATCTGGCCTGGAATTACAAATATCAAGTTGGGGTTCACTTCCGACGGTCCTGCACTAATTCCATGGCTGGGTCACTTAATTGGCTATCACTGAAGGATAGGCATGTATAGCACCTGGCACTTTATGGGTTCAAGTACTGGCTAAATAAACTCCCCAGAAGCTGGTCTGGTGGCAAAGAGGGCTGAGGTGCCTTATGTCTTACCTTTTCCCACATCAGCGACCTGGGTTCAAGAATGGACTCAGTTCATCAGGGGTTGGCTAGGAAGGCAGAGGATCTAGCATCAGTTCCATGTCAGAAGGGCAAATGAAAAACGGTGAACCGTCACAACGGTGCTGAACCCACAGTGTGAACACTTTCCAGAAAGTGTTTTCTTGCGGGGGCCACCCCCCCCCCCCAATTTAGATTCCTGCTCCGGGGGGGACAACTCATGGATGGGGGCAGAATCATGGTCAGGCAAAAGTGTTTGTGCCGTGGTTCCTTTGCCATTGTGATGGTTCACCGTTATTCGTTCACCCTCTTCACGGGATACCTCAAGCATCCGATGGACTGTTCTCCTTTCCTGTTGTGGGGAGGCATGTTTGCCCATCCTAGGCTACCCCATGTGGAGGCCGGGAGGTAGAGCAGTGCCAGAGCAGCACATACAGGAGGGAACTGTGGGAAACGTCGGATGAGTGCACCTCCGTGAAGATGTCCGACTGTTTGCAGTGGGATGAGGAGAAAAAAATGAAAAAGGGCATCGGAGGGCTTTGTGAAGCTTAGTGCAGCTAACCCTGTGCTTGCACCACCACTCAATGGCCTTGCCAGCCCATCTCACATAAGCTGTTCGGGGGTGGCCTTCCCTGCTCAGGCCTGCCATGAGACTGAAGCTCATGGGGAACCCTAAGACCAGGTAAGATGACTGAGGGAGGTGAGGGAGCTGGCTTGGGGGACTGGGAACTGGGCTGAGGAGCAGTCCTCTGGACATGGGAAGGATGGCATATGGGGAGAAAAATAAACTCCCCAGTTACCTGAGCACCCTGCTCACCCCTGCTGCTCCCTTCAGCCACAGCTCACATCACCCACATGGGTAACAGGTTCCTTACTGCCAGGCACAAGCAGAAATCCAGGCAACTAGCATTTGGCCATAGATTCCTGCAGGTTTGGAATAACTTCACCTTGGGTAACAGGGGCCCACGTACCAGCATAGCCTTAGTCAAACAGTTCCACAAACTTAATATTGCATCTTATTGTGACTGCAACTATGCTTTCTGGGTTGTACCTGCTCCACTGGATCTCCTTCTCACTATAGTTTAATTTGCCTTGTAAACATGCTATCCCCTGTACAGCTGTCTTAAATGATGCTGTTTTTCTCTTTGATTGTGTGATCCTCTCCCTCTGCCCTCCCGGTTACATCTCTAGAAGAGATTATTTAGTATCTCTGGTGAAACAATTCCAATAAATAAAACACCCAGTAATTCTTATATTGGAGGGAACTGCCTAGGGGATTGCATATATCTGGTATTAGAGTGGGTAAAGGGGCTCTGACAGTACAAGCACGTGGGATATAAGTGCACATAGTGTGGGGGATGGGCTATATTAAATACCACTAGGATCCTTCTGTACAGTATTATTACTATTTTCTGGTTGTGCCTAGGAGGGCAACTGAAGACCAGCTATTCCAGGACCAAGAATACTGCCATCCTGTTGTTTCGCCTTTTCTTTTCTTCAGGACCTGATCCTGCTACCCTAAAGCCCTGGCTATTGGGTTACACTTACTGTCTGTGAGCATATCATTAGTAGAGTATAAGAAATGCAACTTGTGGAGAATTGTCACATTGTACTGGTTTTAGGGTGGTGTGATTCCATGGGGCGGTGGTGACTGGGGTACTGCATCCCAGGGGATTGTATCATACTTAGCCAGGTCCACTTTAATTTTGACTGGATGGAGACACCACGCAATGATTTAAATCCTGCACCCCCCCACTCAGAGAGGTTATAACGACCCAGGCCCCTCAACTTTGAGCCCACAAGACAGGGATAGTATCCATCAAGATTCACAGGGAGATGGTTACAATTTAAAACTGAGAATGTGAGGAGAGGGTCAGGACTCCTGTGGGTTGTGGCTCCGGGGAACTGGCTTTGCAAAGTTCAGGGTAGTCTTGCGCTGCCTGACACTCCATTAAAATTTACCTCCATTTGAAGTACAGGAAAAGTAAATCTGTTTTGTATGACTATAAACTGGGTCGTGAAAATCCTGTCACCTTATTGGTTGAAACACGTGACATGACTGTTGGTTATTCTCAGACAACTGCACATCTCATCTGATCAACATATTTTTTTTTCAACAAATAAAGGCCAATTTTATAAATGGGTTAACACACTCCAGGGTGCAAAGCCAGAAGAGAATACTATTGTACCCTCCCCCCCCCCGTCCTTCCCTGCCCTCCAGTAATAGGCTTACGGGGATGGAGTGAGGTGGAGGAAGCCATAGCCCGGGGCAAGTTCTGTGTTTAGGGGTATCAGTAGCATCTTGCCTGGAGCCACCCCTTACTTGCAGTGTCCACGTTTGGCTGCCTTACTCCTACAGAATGACCACTGGGGCACCTCCTAAAAGTGTCTTCCCCACCCTGGCAGAACCACTCTAGATTTACGACCTGCACCCCTCACAGGGGAGGCCACTGGTGCTGCTCTTCTGCTGCCAAATGGCAGAAGAAAAGGCAACTGCGGTCCTCTTCGACTACTGCTTGGCCTCTGCCATTCTGGCCCCACTGCTGGGACTCTCCCGGACACCAAAGACTTTAAAGATAATGCATTTGGTTGGCTGATCAGAAAAGAACATAGAATTAGATCACACTTAACTATTACAGGTCCCAGCAAGGCAAATCAGGACTCAAACATCATTGACCAAACAGTATGTTTCTCAAGCATGCTTCAGTTGTGTTCACACTGCTCCCTTGAAGTGTTCCATAAACACTTTGGAGATGGGACAGAGGGCATAACTCTTAAGACATAATGTTGCATGCAGAAACACCAACTATTTTTTTTAGCGGGGCTCTCTGTACATTACAAAAGAGATGACAGGGGATTACACGATGGGAGCCCAGATCCCATCCCCACCAAGGACCCAGACATAATTTTTATTTACATGGTCCCAACCGCAAACACCCAGAACTATATTTCAGCAGCAGAATAAACTTCCATGCATTCTTATGTGTCGCCTCGCAGCCATGAGAGAACCAAAGTATAGAGTAGGGGTGTGCGAGTAACGAAGAATATTTCCCGAATACCATGAAAAATGCACTATTTGTTATTCGGATACAAATAATGAATAGTGGCACTGTTCATGCCTATTCCTATGTGGAAAATATTAATAATGGGGAAAAAAAAAAAAAAAAAACAGACCCCACCCTCCTCCCTATCCCAGCTCTATAAAATACAATCACCTCCTCCCAAATCTCCTACAATCCCAGTCCCACCCTCCTTCCCTCCAGCACCCACAATTTCATGTTTAAAAAAAAATGTCAACTATGGGTAACAAGCACATCTGCCTCCAAGGCTGGACGCCATCTGTCAACTCCCACCCTTCTCCCCAGCCCAAATCCATTAAAATACAACCACCATCCCCCACCCTCTACTATAATCCCAGTCCCACCCTCCTTTTCCCCAGCACCCACAATTTCATGTCTGCAAAACCAAAAAACTCCCACGATGGGAGACTGGCACAACCCACCCACATCCACGGCCAGCCGCCATCTTTAGTGCTTTTCAATTATCAAAACATATTTCCTTCCTCCCACCCTTGCAGCACCAAATTCCCACCTTCCTACCACACCAGCACCAAATTTTTCTTTTAAAAGAGAAGGCCCTCAATAAGTGACACCGAAGGCGGCCTACACAATCTGCCATATTGCACGTGATCACTGGGGCGCCGCCTAAAAGTCTCTGCTTGCATGTGATCAGCTGTTGTACTATGTCAGCAAGGGCTGGAGCACTTTCATTCAATAGAAGGTGGCTGGATGTGGAGGAAGACAGGTTGTGTAGGTTGCCTTTGCTGTCACTCTCTGGGGGCCTTCTCTTTTCAAAGAAAAATTGGGTGCTGGGGAGGAAGGGGGAGGGTGGTGGTGGGGGAATGTTTTGGTAATTGAAAAGTGGTAAGGAGGGTGGCCGAACGTGGAGGCAGAAGGGCAGTGCTGGTCATCCGTGCTGGGCATTTTTTCCTGGAAACATGAAATTGTGGATGCTAGAGGGGAGAAGGGTTGTATTTTAAAGACTGGGCTGAGAAGGAGGGTGGGGGCTGTTTCTTTTTCCTTTCCACAAGTACAAGAATAACGAATACGAATATTCAAATATATGGGGCCCCAAATAGCAATATGTGGCCGAATATTCGAAATACGGTATTCGCACACCCCTAGTACACTAACCACGCCCTATTAAGCAGCCTGTAAACAAATATTTAGTTACTTGCTGATAATAACCCCCCCATGAGCACAACTCAGCATTATATTCTCAAAAACAACACAACTGAATGAGTGAATGAAACTTTTTGTAACGAAGGCTGTGCTGAAGCAGCCTAACTACTGACTGTGTGGCAAAGTTCTGGGTGGGGCCAGTGGGGTCTTCAGTGTTACGACTGGCAAACTCTCACTTTTCTGCCAATCTTCCTGTTTCTCGCACAACCTCCCCTTCTCCAAATCGACCGGTCTTGGGTGGTGTCTCCGTGGTGTGCCAGCTGTGAGATTTATTTTGTTTCTGCTGACTGAGAAAGGAGAGCGATAATACTACTGCTTATTTTCATCCACATCCTGTGTGTGTGTGTGTGTGGGGGGGGGGATACAAATGTAAACCATCTGAAATTGAATCAGATTAAGTTGTCAGTGGTATTTTACTGAATGGGGGCAATTTGTCCAGGAAATTTCCCCTACTTTTTTTTTTTTTTGAGAAGTTCCATGACATCTTTAACGTCCACCTGAACAACCACCAGAACAGGCAGAGTGTACCTCAGTTTAATGTCTCATCTGAAGGATGGCACACCACCAGCGGTACAGCATCCCCTTAGTGCTGCAGTAAGGTGCCAGTGTTTATGGTAAGCCCAGCCCCAGTGTGGGACTAGAACTCATGCCCTTCTGGCCCAGAGATGGATGTGCTGCCAACTAAGTCATGCTGGCACATTTCTTCAAGTGTTTTAGCCAGAACTGGAAGCCACGCTGGCCTGCTGGCACAGTGGTAGGGCTACTGCTCATGATACTGATGGCCCAGGATCAGGGACGAGCCTGGATCATTGGAGGGCCAGCCAGCTGAGGAGGAATGAGTGTTCCACAGGACACTCTCCTCTTCTGGGGAGGGAGGAGGGATCACTGTCACTGTGCGACCGCCACCTGGGTGACAATGGGTGGCAGTGCAGATGAAGTGCAGCACTAGAGTTGAGGACAGCTGATTGGCTAGACAGATGCACATGCGTTGCATGAGCACGTCCATCAGCCAGCATCCTGGGGGAGGGGGAGGGGAGGGGGGTTAGAAAACCAGAAAACATGCATCCATGCTCCATGATGGCTCCAGGGCAGCTCACAGACCCTGCACCGCGTCAAAAGAGGCTCATACCGGGAGAACCATGAGCTGCTTCGCTCATGGACATGGCCCAGTCTGAGGAGCCCCACCCTGGGGAGGGGATACCATGGGGCACACTCCTGGAGACAGGTAAGTCCTAGGAGATGGCAGGGGTGACAGGGTTGGGGCTGCCCAGAGCTCCACCTGCTGTGGGGGAGCAAAAAAAAATAGAAAGTTACACAAAAAAACTAAAAAAGAATTGGACGCCATGTACACAGGGATCATGTGGGCAGGTGAAGGTAGTCATCAGCCACTAAGGTAGCCAGTCAGTGATGTCATTAGCGCAAATATGCACTTACTAGGCAGTCTACAGAGTTATAGTTGGGAGAGAAGCACCTGGTCTCCAGAAGAGCAGATGGCCAGCTCTCAAGCCATTTCTCAGGCATTAGTAGTCAATGTGGCTACTGGTAGCATTTTACTAGCCTCATGTCTGTAGAGTACACCATGAAGGTATACACCCTAATAATGTAGATGCCAACCCATCATATAATTTTTGGCTAACTTTTTAACCTGGTTTAGTAATGTTTTTCATTGCCTTTGAATGCAGTTATCAGTTTTATATGTACTGTAAAACAAGATGTGTTTTATTTTGTCAAGTCATTCATCCGGAACTCAGATTAAAAGAAAATGTACAATTCTAGCATTCAATATGTTGTCTCAAGCTTGACAAATTTGCACCACCCTTCCCATCTAGTAGTGTGTGCTCAATTTAGCAAGATGCACTACTTTACAGAACCGTGTAAGATATTCTAATTGCAAGAAAAGTGACAACGTTTGATAAATATAAAAAACACAGAAGTCAGACTCACCTTAGAGCACACGCTGCTGTAGTCTGGACAGAGTTGCGTCGGTATGGAGTATAAGCCCTTCTTAAGAGAGTGGCAGCAGGAGATGAGTGTACGCTGTATGAAGGCCAGACGTTCTTTTTGGGCGTGGTGGATGTGGAAACAGCCAGTTCTGTGCTTAGAAATATACAACTATTCTGGTTGAGTCCTACCACAGTGCTGTTGCTAACAAAGGAGGCTTTCAGAAGTTGATAGGTCAGCAACTCAGTCCCTCCCTTTTTAGTGAGGTGGGGGTGGGAGACCTACAACATGTGAGATTGCTTACTTTTTGGATAGGAGAGGAATTTAAGGTCCCCCAACACACACACACACACACACACACACACACACACACACACACTCTCTGTCTCTCTCTCTCTTCTGGCAGCAGTTAAGGTGAACAAGTTCGCACTTATCAAATCTGTGCATATTATGGTGTGGGCTATGTGTCCAACATGGTGATGGCCACAACTAGCACATATAATCATTCTATGCTAGAACTGGCAACAGCTGTATACAAGAATACTTGTGGCCAGCAATTTTAAGGTCCCTGCCACAACACAGACATGCATATGTCTTCATGGTGATTACATGGTTAAACAAAAATCACACATCTTGCTTGGTGGCCTGAACTAGAAGTTATGGCCACCCTGTGTATAATAAGCAGTGGTTGTAAATCAGAATCTTTGTAGCCATTTGACTACATATAGTGGAAGGCAAACAGTTAAACACATTTTTGTTTGCTAAAGCTCTGCACACCCCAAAGGCCTGCACTTCGACACCTGCAATACAGTACAGTTAAAGGATCAAAGCAGAACATAATTTGAATACCTGATTCATGGGCTTTCATTCCAGCCGTTGTGGTTGTCCCCTTATTGCTTAGATTGATGAGTGACCTCTAGAACTACCAGGCTCCTTGACTCCCACATCTGGAAGTTCCTAAAATCCTATATTTTAAAACCGGATCAGAATCAGATGATTCTGAGCATCCTTAATTTGTGGTCAGCCTCATTAGTGTAGTGTTTGGGGAGTTACTTTGCCATGCCTATAACCAATGCCTATGCCCCGAGCCCAGGATGTCATTGTGTCAGCAGGAAGCTGGGTTTTGGCACCCACCACTTGCATGATCTCAGTCTACTGGGAGGAAGGCTATGCTGCCACCCTCTGGTGGCCCAGAATGCAGGGCCATTAGTGCCAGCACCCCCCTAAGTGGGCAGGCTGAAATATGTGGGGGAAAAAAGACACACACTGAACCTCAAGGTGAAGACAAGGCACTTCATGGCCCATCCCACACCTGGTGGTATTGGATATTTGGCTCTGGATTGGTCCCCAACCCCCTTAAAGATTTCATCACAGGGGTAAACCATGCTGTTTGGTCTAAAATGTCACCTGATGGGGGAAAGATTTAAAGATCATTTGGACATTGTAAATCTGGGTTGTTTCATTTTACTGCTAGCTAGTATTGCTCGGATAATTTCAGACAGAATCAGATACCATACCGTCATCAATAGCTAATGGCACACCTAGCTGTTTTTCTGGTTTTATGGCAAGCATAGGGGCCACATGATGGGGTTACAAGAGGTGCCAGAGAGTGGTCATGGCATAGCTGCAAACTACTGACTGCTGCTGGAGGACAGCACACCCCTCCCACCTACCTGACCATCACACCTGATGGCAATGGGTATAAAGAGCCATTCAGATGCCTGACTCGTCATACAGTAAGGGTCGTCCTCCTCTTCCTGTCCCCATGTCGTCAAAGATTTCTCTGGCTACGCTTTGGTTGCTGTCGCTTTGTTTGGTCCCTTGTAGACTATGTAGTACAGTTTCCCCGCTGCTGTCTCTTCATGCAAGTTGCACGTTTTGCATTAGGAGGGCTGTACCAGCTGTCATGTAGTGGGTGGGGTGCTCTGGCCAGTGACACCAGAATGCCAAATGTCCAGATTTAGGTGCCACCAGAATGCCAAACGTCCAGATTTAAATCCTGAGACTCACAATTTCTGCCTTTAATTTTCTGATTTGCTAAAGTTTTCAGGATTTCAGGTGTAAGTGTTGCAATGTTTGAACTCACCCCCCACCTCAATTTGCTGATACAGTGCATGCCACTTGTATGCACATTGGACGTATGTAAATTCCGGTTATATGCCCAAAAAGGGCACGTCCCATTCTAAATCTTATGTACTTGATTAAAAATGTGCTTGTATGCACATCAAATTTCAGTTGTATGCATACCTTTTGTATATCAGTGAGGTTCTCTGCTAAGGAAAACCTGTGGGAGGCATTGCATATGTTTTTTTTAATGCTTCGTCCAAAAATTCTGTTTTCATCTCCCAGTATCTGCCAGAACTCCAGATCCTAGATTTGGGTCAGCCTGATAATACGGATCAGAACTGGAGATTTTAAAGAGCAATTTTGAAGACACATATCATTATCTCAAGAGCCCTGCCCCGCCCCCCTCCAATCATTTTCATTTTTAAGTTCATCTCATTGCTTTCTGTGTCTGGCACGGATATGGCAGCTCCATCCCAAAACCAAACTGATTTAAAACCATGCATTCCTTCTGCCTTACTCATTGGCTCTCAGCAGCTTTCGCTGACCCAATCCAAAATTAGCTGGGGCAGGTGTGGGGGGTGTGGATTCTCACCCAGCATAATGCAATTCTCCCCACAGATAAAAATGTGAAAAATAAAATGCACTAGTAAAAGGGACAACAATCAGTGCAAAAATACAACAGTATGTAGCCAACTCCCAAAGCGGGTAAATCTTTAGGAATCTGCGTTCTTCTTGATTAGCTCTACAAAGGAACGCTGTTACTTCCTCCCTTCCCTCCCCAACCACACTGTGGCTGATGGGTCTGTGTTTTCTCTTTGCACTTTGCCTGGCTTAGTAATAGTATAAATACAACATCTTGGTTGGTCCCTTGTAAAGCCCCTCTGCCGCAAATGAAAGGCACCACAGCACCATCTACTGGGCTGCAGAGATGCTAGCAAACTCATAGTGATTAACAGCAATCCAAGAATATGAATTTGATACCACAAATTACTCTTTTACTTTAAAAACAGATTTGTAAAACACAGTAAGTTAAGATCAGAAGGGACTCTAGGTCCATCATGTCTGTCCCCCCCCCCAACATAAGCAGAGATGAGCAAGTTTGCTGTGGACAATCATGGAAACACAAAGGCAAACAATAATTCTTCATGGGTTGACTAAGAAATAAGCATGCATCTTAAACACAGAATTTAGTTCTGTATTAAGAACCTTTCAGTGAGGCCCAGTTGTGAATAAACAAATGGGGCACCATGTTGGTGTACCAACACCAAACCACATGTTTTGCTACACTGGACACACTTTGGACATGTAAACACTGCAGTTAGCATGCTATAACTGCATCACTAAAGATATGTTTTTTTGAAACAGACAACCCTCAGTCAAAGGTCTTGTTTCAGACACTTTATAAAATGAGAGAGAGAAATCCTCTACTGTGAGTGGAGGAATCCAGTCACGTGACCATGGGTTAAATAAAACATATTGCATCAAGCAGGTTTTAAATGGCTAATAAGCCTAAATCTGCCTAAAATGCCATTTCATAAGTGCAATAACAAACTCCAGGGAATGCATTAAGCTAAACTGATGTACTCCTTGGGTGCTTAAGGCCTCAGTGCTGCTTCATGCCTCTACACCCAGGGCGTGGGGTTAATTGTGTTGTTGGTTGCATCACCTCCCCACCTTCATATAATTATAAGAGTCAAAACCCATCAGTGGGCAATGTTTAAAGCTAATATCTTCATACCACCTCTAAAAGCCAAACTGGACCCTCTTTTGTTACACAGATGCTGGGGGTGTCTGCAGGGGTTTCAGATGGGCTGGACCACAATCATTATCTTTGCATGTTCATCTTGTGTCAGTGTAATTCAGTTGGTAGTACACCCGCTTCTGAACCAGAAGGTTGTGGGTTCTTGTCCCACACCGGGACTGGACTCATACTTAAAACACTGGCACCCGAGTGCAGTATTGGGGGGTGCTGTACTGTTGGGGTGTGCCATCCTTCGGATGAGATGTTAAACTGATGTCTCTTCTACCCATCCTGGTGCTGTCCTGGCAGGTGTCCAGGTGGAAGTAAAAGAACCCAAGGCACTCTTTGCAAAGAGTAGGCTGTCCTGGCCAATATTCCCCTTCCCATAAAACCAGTTCATGCAATTGTCCATGCTGTGTGTGTGGGTGCAATATAGCCGCCACTACACATTGTCACTTCACTACCAGTCTAGCATTGCTTGTAAATGCTTTGGGATACTCTGTATATGAAAAGTGCTATATAAATGCAGATTCTTCTTCTTCTGTAACGGCGGCTCAGCCCCCGTGAACAGCAGTTTACTAAGCATGCTTTGTTTACAGTACTGTCAAATCAGATTCACCAAGTGCTAGGTTCCAAAAGCCTACACAAATGACTCTGCACTCCTCTATGTTCAGGGACATGATGTTTCTGCTGTTATAGTATACTGGAGAATACATTGTTCTTTCTTTTCAATTTTCTTTCCAGAGCTTATAACACATTTTGGAAGCCTGTCCAAGACGTCTGCAAAAAAGGCATTTGACATACAAAAGTATCTCGCAGTAAGGTGGTATCACTCGTCTGACCAGCCCATTGTTGGTAATCCACACTTTAAGATCGGGGGGGAAACGCTATCCCCCGCTTTTTGGCCCCAACTAAATTGTGCCAGGGTTTCAAGCTGTTGGTCAAACGGGAAACCGCTCCCTTTTGATTATCTACAAAAGTCCATAGGGGCCTTGCATAAGGAGATATTTAAATATTTGCAAATTAGTAAAGCCCTAACCTCCTTTTTCTCCCGGGTATCGCCAATAGATCCGAGTCACAGGGACCTGTCCATGCTCCTGCAAAAAGCCTCCCAACCACGCTCAGTCTCAAACCTGTACAAAACTCTTCAGGAATGGGACTTTAGATTACCATCAGGGATTTGTTATTACTGGACAAGGGAATTGAGAATTCCGGAGGACCCTAGTCTTTGGAAGAAACTCTGGCTGTCTATGTACAGATTTATAAAGCAAGACAGACTGAGACTGGTGCATTTTAACATTATGCATAACATCTATATAACTCCCGTTCAGCTACGCAAATATGGGGCATCGACAACGTCACTCTGTGTAAAATGCAAGAGAGGCAACGGTACCCTGTATCACATGCTTTGGCTATGCCCCTATGTGCAGGCCTTCTGGCAGTCTATCAATAACATCCTTGACCCTATCCTTGGCTTAGAAACTCTGTTTACCCCTGAAGTTTGTTTAATTAACTTTTTCCCAATGGGTACCACCAGAGCTAAGAGGGCCCATATGTCGCTCATTTCTGCAACAGCCAAATTAATAATCTTGAGACACTGGGTTGGTGACAAACATCCCACTTTGATGGGAGTGGTATAAGGAGAGCATTTTGGCTTTGCAGTTAGAGAGGCATATAGCCTACATGCATGGTAGACCTAAAGTATATGCATCTTTGTGGGGCTCTCCGGAGGCACTCCTGACAGCCTGGAAGCCTTGATGGCTGAATTTGCTATAGGAGCAGTAATCCAAGAGCTTTTGGAGTGTGTAGTCATGGGGGAAGGGGGAGGAGGGATGGACTTGGTTGTTTGACTTTGTTGTTTATTGTCACGATATATTGTACTGATACTATTGCTGGGTACTGTTTTGATTATTGTAAAACTAATAAAACTGATTTAATAACAAAAAAAAACAAAACAAAAAAAAGGCATTTGACTGTCCCTAACGTACCCCATGGTCATCTTTGCACTTATCATCACTTTTACCTGTTACGTAGAATATATGTGTAAACATCTTATCTCTCAATTGTTAAGTATTTTCACTTGCATGTTTGACTTGTCCCTTGGAACCAGTTATGTAGCAGGCATACCTAATTTCTTTATTTCACCATTGTTAAGCATTTTCTCACTGTATGCTTGATTTAGTACCCTGGAATATGTCATGAATCAAATTTATCTGTCATTGTCACCAACTGTATTCTTTTAGGCTGTAATTCTCCCTGGTCGTGCCTGAAAATAGGCAAAATGGTTGTCTAGTGCGCCTTACCTGTTTAATAAATAAGCAATAATACCCAATAGGATGGGTGGCATTGGGCAATACCGGACCACCCAGGGGCATAATGTGGCCCGATGCCACAGGCAGAGGGCCTTATAGCCCCTGGAAGGTCTGGTATTGCCCAATACCGCCCGTCCTAGAGGGTATCATTGCGCTTAGAAAATGGGCCACTGTATTTTATGTGTTTGAAGAAAAAAAATTAGTAATAATAATAATAATTTGATTTTTTTGTAATAAAATAGTTCCTCTGCCTGCATTTGAATGCTGCATTTTGTTTTAAACCTAAGGACATTTGTCCTACTGGAGCTTCTGGAGTTGTAGCTGGTGGTCATTGTTACCTACTCCCACACACACTCACAGGGCTTTAGTTAAAAAGCTTTTTTAATTGTTTTGATTTTTTTAATATATACATTGATTTGTTCACTTTATTTATTCTGTGAACGTTTCATTCATTCATTGTTTGATCGAGGAATCTGTCTGAGGAGCACTGGTGGCCATTCAGCTAGCTGGTAGGAGAAGAAAAAAAAGCCTACTGTGTGCTGTTGCTTCCAGTTAATTTTGTGCTCCATTTCAATTTCTGGTAGTGAGAGGGGCTACAGTAAAAATCAGGAAATCAGCAGTGGTCTAGTGGTAGTGGGTGGGCGGTTGCACTGAGGAGTAGCAAGTATAGACTGAAAGGTCCATAGATTTTGTAGAATGTAAGGAAACAAAAACTAAACCTGCAAAAAGCAGATGCATTTCAATACTGCTTTCAGATTAAGTGGCAGTACAGTTGTGGGCAGGGTTCTGCTGTGTTTGTGTGGTGGGGCTGACTGGGTGTTTCGTCTCGCTTAGCGAACGGGGTAAAAATGGCAGCCACTCAGTTTTAAAATTGTAACTGGCACAGGGATACCACTTTATGAGTGAGGCATGCCAGGCTGGGATTTTTTATTTGCTGGGAATCTACTGAAAGTTAATCTACCCCCCTGGCAGGGGTCCAGCCAATCAGAGCCGAACAAATAAAAAGCTCATTTTCTAAACACTAAATAAATAGTACCCATTTATGACAAGAGAATGTTTACTATGGCAACAGACCGTGTATCACAAACAACAACTGTGAGGTAAGTTGGGGCAGCCAACTGCTTTCTAGAGGACGCAATAAAAAGGGGACTATGTTATTTGACATATTCAATAACGAGAGAGAAAGTAACAAACTATAGGAAACACTGATGTTAAACATTTAGTTGTAAATAAAATAGATTGTAACAACCAGAGGCATACGCAGGGGCCATAAACAAGGGAGGCCAACAACACAGTGTCTTCAGCGCTAGGGAGGGTCTGGGGGCATGCTCCCCCAGGACATTTTATTTTAAAAGGCATTGTAAATGGTGTATTTTCATACATTTTTAAAGCATCAGTAATGTTGCCAGTCTCTCCTTACAAAAGAAGTGAATGTTTCCATTTTTGCCTTTCAATATAGCCCCTTTACTTTAAATCACTTTTAATTTTATGATTAATTTTAAAAGATATACCACTTATTCTACACACACACACACACACACACACACACACACACACACACACTCTTGCCAGGAAGAGCACCAGTCTGCGCAGCTCTGCATTACTTTCACACTGCCTGAAAGCATACCTCTGCAGCTTGCCATGGAGTAGGACTGCTAGGAAGGTGCTAAGCGGGCAGTGATGCTGCCCTTTAGAAATGTGATCCGGGATTGGCTCCTCTTTCATGCCATTTCTGCCCTGATGCCACCAGCTAAGTCTGCCTTGTCTGACCACATGAATATGATCTTGGACAAATCATTTTTTAATTGTTTTATCAAGGTGGAATGGGCTGCAAAGTCTCATTTTCAGCTACACCACCAGTGTCTCCACTGTAACAGAGATATTATGGTTGTTAAAGACTAAAAACAGTCCCAAAATATACTGCAGTCAAGGTGCCAATGTCACTGTCATCCACAACCTGGAAGAAAGGCACTTTGTCATTGTCTTATTGTGGTCACTGACACTGTAGTGAGTGCAGCAGCCTGCTGCCCCCTATTAGTGAATGGAAATACTGGACATCAGATGCTGAATGGTAGAGGGCCATGGCCAGGGTCACCCCCATGCACATGCCTATGGTAACAACGCCTTTCCCCAGGTAGGGGGTGTGACGTAGACAGCCAGCTCTGAGTGCTGTATCATTTTTTTTTTTATACAAAATGTACTACTGACTGTCCCTGCTAAAAAAATCTGATGCTCTTAGAATGACCTCACTCATCAACCCCCCCGGTTTCAGCTGAAAGATGTAAGCCATAAGAAAATGTTGACAGCATGTGAGTTCACACACACTCACTTTTTAGAGACAATGTGTTACATGGAAGACTTTAATCAAGGATCCTGTTTCTCTGAGTTAATTACAGACTTATTTAAGTTAATTTTGTTAAGACAGAAATCATAAAGAAGGTTTATGATGTTGGAGAGGAACCTAGGTTGTTACACAGGGGTGCAAGGTTGTAAATGTCCCTGTGAAGCCTGTGTGAGAGAGGATACAGCATGGGATCAAATGAAGTGTCATTTGAAGAACATGAATTATGCTGAAGTTACAGAATGTAATACTTTTGTATAAGATATATATTTTCATATATCCTCACAGGGATGAGCTAGGTAACCTCCTGAAAAGAGGTGGGGTAAAAGCTAGCTTTTAATTTAGTCTGTTTTACTTCACAGAGACACATTTTTACCTAGACTCTGACCACAAAACATCTTGGGAGCATTTTTAAGCAAGTATTTAGAGACTAAGTACTGTAGTAGGAATTGCACTGTTTAAA
This sequence comes from Neoceratodus forsteri, assembly GCA_016271365.2. NCBI lineage: Eukaryota > Metazoa > Chordata > Ceratodontiformes > Ceratodontidae > Neoceratodus > Neoceratodus forsteri. The sequence continues at coordinate 495,441,607 of CM028138.1, forward strand.
ACCCTGTTATTGTAATAGATTTGTATGTCTTGTGATATAAGGGTACTGTATTTTGTGTTTTACATATTTTTAAATATTTTAGTAAAAATTATTTTTAGAACTTACTTGGTCTGTCTTTGACTTCTTTTTAGTCATAAAAAAAGTACTGTATATGGTTATTGCAGATACTAAACATAAGCTTGTATGGTGATACCAAACTGGAAAGAGAAGCGTTTTAAAATCTGAGGTCTTTATTAAAGTTTTAAAGGGTTCATCTCTGTATACCTGGTTAGGTGCCCGTAGGCAAAGATATCTGGCCCCCCAAAGACAGATATATCTGAGCCTGTGCACTGGGTATGCTAACAAGAGGTTAACAGTTTGAATCCCTCCAGAACTTGAGACCAAAGGTTGATCCGAACTCACAAAAACAGACAAGAGAGTTACCTTGTCTGTTACACTGTTCACAAGACTGCGCTCAGAGGTTGGCACTTTGGGAGTAGAGGGCCTGACCCACTGAGTGGGTTTGTGATGGGGACAGGGTTGTTATTTTATCTGTGCCTAAGACAGCACTGGGTGCTTGGCACCAATATCTCTGTCTTTAGTGGGACAGGAGAAGACTAGGGATTGGGAGATAAAAGGAGGTTTAGGAAACGTTTGGTGTTGGGGAGTTGGGAAATTCCCATGAGAAGCAGCTGCTTCAGGGTCCACAGGATACAAGTGAGCGCGGGCACCAGGATTGCTGTAGGGAGTGTACTGGGCTTGGTACAGTGGCAGGGCACCAGGTCCAGGTGGCATAGGCACTTTTCTGCCCCCCCCAGGGTGGTATCAGGGGTCAGGGCAATAAAGGGACCACAGAGGGCAAAATGTTTTTTCCAGGGGGCCGCTCTCAAGGAGTGTGCCTCAGTGGCTTAGGAGCCTGGAGGTATTCCTTGAAGATCAAATGCCTAGATGAGATGACTGGGATTCTGCACCTACACTAGCAACTACCCACAGGTATGCTTATCCACATAGTGTCAGAACCGAAGGGTCAGTCTGTAACGTTCATCTGGGTTAGAGATCCTGAGGATCAGCACCCAGCATGTCAGTAATATTTGGATTGAGGTACGCAAAAGACATACCAGGTCAATATGTTGCATGCTTAATAGCATATGATAGAAGCGCTAAAAAGAAACAGCATGGTACATGACAGCGAGAGGGTGCAATACCATGAATGGTTCTGTGCACAGTACTGCACCCTCTCCCTGTCCCAGGCAGAGGATAAAACCTCTGTTGGGACAGGCTTCTGCCATGCAGCTGCCGTGGCTCGATGAGATGAGCCACTGGCAGCAAGAGACACAGGCAGAGCATTTGGGACTGGGTTCGATTCATGGTCCCAGATGCATAGAAATTTTTTTTTTCACACTTTGTGCAATATTTACTTTACCCCCCCCCAGAGTTTTTTTAGTTGGGGGGGTTAGGGGGCACAGCCCCCCATTATGTGGGGTGTGGGAGCAGAGCCCTCTTCAAACAAAAAGACTTATGCCACATGCAAGAAATCACGCTGTATTGGCAGTGCGCTATATGCATGTGGCATAATGTCTTGCAACATTATGACCCCATGCCCCCTAAAGAGATGGTGGGAATCAGGTTCCCTAACAGACCCCTTCAGGTTCTGCTCCTCTGAGAAAGGTGCTATGCTTATCTGATGTGTACTGTGAGACTGTAATGGCTCAGGCCACATGGTATCCGAAGATAATATCCAATAGCGTGATAAGACTAGTCACTGGATCAACTGGCTAGTAGCCAGGTCCTAGGTAAAATGGAACAGGAGAATCCATGTGTAAGTAGCAGGGTCAAATAGCCCCAAGGTAATACAATAATTGCTGTATGCATATAATTGACATCGTTGACAAATTTTCTGGAGCGGGCATGCCCATGTACATTTGCAATTAATTGAAGTTGCCTAAAATGAGCTGTGTTTGATACTCTTACCCTTCCAATAAAAGAACAGCATATGAACAGCCACTCTGTGTATTGCGTGATTCTTTGGTACCAATTACTGTCACTGAGAGAGAGAGAGAGAGAGAGAAAAGGCAAGGCAACTTAGCCACGTTTAATTTGCAAGGGGGCTCCATGCAAATCGAAACATCAGATACCTGTAAACACGTGTCAGCCACCCTTCTTGGGGCTGGCTTACTATGCCATATTCTCCCATCTTGGTTAGGTTCCCTTTAATGGGCCTTCCCATGTTCCGCCCCCAGGGAGGCATTGCTGTTTTGGTCCGGGTTTAAAAAGGGGTTGCTGGGAGGAAGAGGGGGAGCCAGCGGGCTGGTTATAGGGCAAGTTGGGCTGGGGCTTCAAACTCCCAGCTTGGGAGGTACTGGTTGATGTTAGCGTAGATGGCTAGGCTATGTGTTTTTATTTCTGATAGGGAAGGTGGTAGGAATATGGTGACCATTGGGAACTGGGGTACTTGTAAGAACAGCGGCTGGGTGGACAGCAGCCTAGCAGTAAGCCTGTCATTACCTGGGTCTAGGAGTCCATGTGCCCTTGTGAAATATATGGCAGTGGGGCTGTTGCGGCAGTGTGCAGGGCTGCAACAGAGCCCCTTGGAGGTAGCAGCTCTGAGGTGGTCATTCCCAGTGTGGCAGGCTGCCAGGGTGAGTTTGGGTGGATTGCATTTTGGGATCTCGTTTTAATGGGCCTGCCTTTCCTGTGTCTGGGGCAGGTCCCATGTTAGGCCCACAAAAGAAATGCAAGGAACGAGTAAGTGTAAGGTGAGAGCCATGTCGCTCATGCTATGGTTTTTTTTTTTTTTTTTTATTAATTTTTGCTGCCAGCTTTACATCCACAGGGCACCCCCAGCCCTGTCTCCCGACATCCACCATCCGGCACTGACCCGGCCCCAGGGCTTATCCCCCTTGTGGGGCCGGCAGGGTTCTCCAACCCCCACCGGAGACCGGATTCAAGGGGCCAGTGCCGTGGCTGGCTGGGAGTGGAGCCCGAGAGGCGCTGTCCATCACACTGCTGCAGCAAGTGTTTTTCTTTTCCTTCCCCTAGGGGTTGGGGCATGCAATGATGCCTATGGAGTGGAGTGCGCACGCATCCACATGCGCTCCCCTCCAAGCATCTGCCCCGACTCCTCCCTTGTCTGCAGCACGGCAGCTGTGTCCCCCAGCTTCCGCTAGGTGGCAACCAGGCACTGACAGCTGAAACCCCCCCCTTCCCCACAGAAAGAGAGCAGTCCATCGGACACTCAATCCTTCCCCATCCCTGCCGACCTCCGGTGGTCCGTTCTCGTTTCCGAACACGGGTCGCCGATGCTGCGTGAGGTAAGGCGACCAGCGCCTCAGCCCTCAGTGCCACTGGGCCAGCACCATGCTATGTTTTTAAGCTAGCATCCTGTCTCTGTTGGAAGAAGGTTACAGACTGATTGGTTCTCTGGTAACATTTTTCAGGGTGGCCGCGGTGTGTTTTATAGGCTGCATCCCCAGTTTGGGTTACTTCATGGCAGGGAGTAAGGCATTCCCCGAGCACTGGTTTAAGTCTTGCATTGTACTCTCTCAAGTTTGAGCTTTACTCCAGCTCAGGTTACCTGTGGGGAGTCTGCTCCTGGTCTATTCTTTATGGCCTGTTTTAAACATCTTAGCCTGGTACTGTTTGTACCTCCCATATATGCCCTCTGGCCTGTTTGTCTCATGACTCCATGGAGCTGAGCAATTATTTATTAAGTTAAATAGAATCAAAATTACATTTCTTTATTTGCTCTTTCATTGCGTGTGTGCTGGAATTATTTAAATGAACTAACCATATTCTTCCTCTAAAGAAAAATCCAGCCTCAGATCACTCCGGCCCGACATGAAGTTGCAGCCGTTTTTTTAAGCTATAGCTCAGTGGATGAGAGAACAATTTGCATTACACAGTATGTAACCCCTAGGTGGTGCTATCCCAAGAGCTACTACCCCTGCCTGCTTGGCTAGTAGCAGGTTAAGGGGCCCGAGTTCTGAAACGGGTGCCTCCACCCGGAGGTCAGGGTTGGCAGTGGTCAAGCTAATCTGGGCACAGCCCTCCGGGACACTGTAATCCCCCTCTTTCCCCTCTGGTGGCTTGAACAATGTACAATAATCACTTTCATAATACCCCTGGTACACCACACAAGTACCCACACTGTTTGCACTTACCACAAGGGCTGGTTCCTCTGGCTCGACCCTGGGGACCCTCTGTAAAACAAGGTTATGCATAGCAAATAGCAACAGTACAGTACTTTGAGCACAAACTGGAACCACATTCAGACTGCATGCAGAAAAAGTTAGATCTGATTTATTCAGGGGACTTGAACAAGGAAGGGGCAAAATCAGGTTAATTAGCTTAAAGGTTATATCAATCAAGCAGTTATGTATGTAACCCCTAGGGGGCACTACCCTTAGGGCTACTACCCCTGTCTGCCCCCTCTAAGGCAGGGTAAGGGGCCCAGATCCGTGGATGGGTGCCTCTACCCAGAGGTCGGGGTTAGCCCAAGTAAGACTACCTCGGTTACAGCCCTCTAGGCTACTGCAACCCCCCTTTTGTCCCACTAGTGACTCCCACTGGGTACCAACAATTCTGTTCACCAGTAAACTTAACCCACGGAAAATGTAATCCAGCTCCCTTCAGGGACCCCCTGTAAAGTAAGGCACAGTTATGTTGCAATCACCAAGCAGCAGTTCACCATTAATGTACACAATAGCCAGGATGTAGCTGTACAAAACAATCTGATTTATTCAGGGGGAAAACAACAAGGACAGGGGGAATCAAGTTGATTAGCTTATCACTATACTCACCTACCTAGGGCTCTGTACACAGGCCTATCCCTACCAGTTACTGTCCCTCGGTACCCAAGCCCTAGTGGCTAGTCCAAACCATGGCAGCTGGTAGGGGCCCTTTCACACAGAGAAAAGAAAAAGTTAGTTAAACAGTCAGCAGTACAGTAATTTCATTTGGATCCAATGTGGCCATTCAACAGGGAGCTACCCTGAATTAGTACTCACGACCTCCAGACAAGATAGGGTCCTTCAATGTCAGCAGGGCTACTCCTGAGCTCCACGAGACTCCTCACACATTTGTATGGCAAACTGCAACAGGCAAAGTCCTTTAATGGCAGCAGGATTTAACTTGAGCTCCTCACACATTTATACGGTAAACAGCAACAGGCAAAAGTCCTTTAATGGCAGCAGGATTTACTTGAGCTACACCAGCCTCCTCACACATTTATATGGTAAACAGCAACAAAGGGGTACCACACCAGGCAGCTGCTTCCAATGCTCCCACAAACTCACCGTCACTGAGATACTGCAAACAGCAGCCTCCACTTGTCTTCGGACCGAGCACGATTCAACAATTTTCTCCAGTCCTTCTTCAGGTCGAGCCTGGTGGGTAGCTGTACAGAGCACAGCCTCCTCTGACTGCCCCCCCCAACGGGTTTCGTCCGCTGGAGCCAACAACACAAAACGGCCGCTTCAGGCCTTCCCGCGCTTCCCGCGCGAACACTCTTCAGCGAGAAGCACACAGCCTCACTCCTCACTAGCCACAACGCACTGGCTCTCCACAGCTTGGGGCACTCCTCCACTGGCGCCGATCCGATCCAATTGGCTGGTTGAGCCTGCCAGTCACTTCCTCTGCCTCTCACTGGTGCTAAAAGCGCTATAGCCCATAATGCCTTTTCCCAAATACAAACAGTTCCTCTATTGGTCAGCTGACTCTGTAGGGTCCCGAGGTACTGATTGGTCCAATTCAGCAGTTCTGGACCAAAATGGGGAGACAGTAAACAGTCCTGGCTGCAAAGGAAGGCAGGTTAGAACAACTACAATATCATTACTACTTTAATAGATAGTCAGCAAACAAGCATATCTTCTAACGAAGCTCCTCTAAGAATTAGCGATGGCAGAAACGGAGCGATTATTCTGGGCAGCCCGGACGGGAGTCGAGCATAGCAACACTCAAACCCCCCCCCATTTCAACTAACTCTGACTGCAACAGGCAGCCCTTAAAGGGACAGAATACGGAGGCCCTAAAAGAGCACTCACCAGGTCCTCATTTAGGCAGCTTTATGCCGATTACCAACCAGGCATAAGGCATGTTAGGAACCCCCATTTGCAAGGCGGTTACATGTATGCGCTTTGAGTCCCCCCACGCAGTCACATCTCTGGGTACCCAGGTGGAGAAGAGATGGGCTAGCCAGGACCAGGGCCGGCTTTAGGGTTTTGGGGGCCCTCAGTGAAATTAGTAAAGTCATGGGGCCCCTCTACTTGGCTCACCTTTAGCCCATGTGTATTACTGTAGCCCATAAGTGCAAGATTTTATTTGTGGTGATACTATAGGCAGGGAAAAATGGGCAGACTAGGTGGGCCAAGCAGTAGTTATCTGCTGGCAAATGTTGTATTTCTTTTCTATGTATAGCTTTAGTATAACCAGTAGTATTTTAAAAAAAATTTTAGGAGGACACAGCAGTGTCTGTTCTTGGGGCTTTTCTTCCCATCCCATCCACTGCTGCCTATCCACCTCATACTGACTGGATCATAACTTGTTGAAGTATATCATGACATAACTAGAAGGATCTGCACAATCCTTTACTGATATTTTAAAAATATATTAAAATAACAAATGTTTAAAAATAAATAAGGTAAACTTCTCTGGTTGGGGGCCCCCCCAGCAACAGCAGGGCTCGCTGGTGCCTAAAACGGGCTATGGCCAGGACAGTTGCCCAGGGTTGTAGCTGGTTGGGGCCCTGTGATGGAAAACACAACATGCACAGTACACAATATTTGTAATCTGGAGCCAGAAGGCTCAGTTCGTAAAGGAAACGAAACAACAAGACAATCAGATGACACACTCAGATTAAGCTGTTGTTGCAGGGAGCTACCCTGGTATTTACTCACAATACCCAAGACTGGACACATGCTGGACAAAAATCGAGACTGCAGGTGGTTGATCTGGAATGCCAGGAGAAGCAGGGCCCACACGAGTGGTAGAGGCGTCGTTCCTGTTCAAGTGTGGAGCAGGGGGCTGATCCCCAGGCAGGTCTCTCGTCGATGGCTTCTCTGTGCAGTGGGTAGTCTGGCTGGGCCAGTCTGGTATGGCCCAGACCGCTTGGAGACAAATTCGGATGCAGTCCGTTTTGGGCTGGATACAGCTTCCAGCAAGCAGAACACAGTTCACACAGTGGGGAACTAACTCACAACCCACTAGCAGCTCATAGCACATTTGCACGTACGGGAATTCTACTGTACCAGGCAAAGTGCTCCCCGGTCACAGTCGCAAAGTCTCTGCACACACTGGGAGCTTAGGAGTAGCTGGAACTCCTGACAGACTGCTCGCATTCAGCAAAATCTTCGATCTTCTTCAGGTTGAGCCTGGCCCACTTCAGTAGCTTACTTTAGTCACACAAACTTGGATTTAGTCCAAAATAATTTTCTTCTTTCCCTCTCAGGAGGAGCAGCAGCAGACATGCAAGCCAAAAACTCAGCCCTTTCACAGTTTTCCCATGCAAATCCACTCAGGATTGTTGCCCAAAATACACTTGACCCCTTCTCATCAGTCTTTCGGATGAGACGTTAAACTGAGGTCCAATCTGCCTGGATTGGTGGTAGTTCAGGTGGATGTTAAAGATCCCATGGCACTTATCGAAACGAGCAGGGGAATTGCCCCATGTCCTGGCCAAATTTCCCTCATTCACTAAAAATACCACCAACAGCTTAATCTGGTTCAAGGTCAGTTGGCATTCATCTGTATCCCCCTCCCCCGGGTTGTGCTTGAAAATAGGCAGGATTTGTCTAGTGCACTTCCCGGTCAACAAAAACTAAATAAATAAAAATAAATAAAAAAATTTTCTTCCCAGCTCAGAACTAACTGAAAATTGCAGGCAGCCCGGGACTTCCCCAAGATCCAAAAGGTTTGGTTGACTGATTTGGCTGTCAGTCAAAGCAAGAGCTCCCCCTCCAGTTGCAAAAAAGGCACAAAAAAACCCAAACTACAGTTCCTACAGATTTTGAATTCAGACAACTCCTGTAGTCCGGCTACATTTTAGGTCCCACTAGAACTGATTGGTCCAATTTGCAGTCCAGGACCAAGACAGTAGAGACAAACAAAACAGTCTTTGCTACAAAGAAAGCAGGTTAGACAAACTACATTATCATTATCACTCTAAATGATTTTCAGCAGATAGTTACACCTTTCAACAGACTTCCCTCTCAGATTACTTAGGCTGCTATCAGGCAGCTCTTAAAGCGACAGTACACAGAGGCTATACAGGCTCTGGTAATCACATTTAAACTGCTAAAACGCAGGACACCAGCCTGGCAGTGAGCATTTAGGCAAGCTCAAGGAAGACTTTTTGGGAACCCCCATTTGTAGGGGGGTTACATGTACAAGATCTGCAAGCGAGGTAAGGTCTTGTTTTACTTGAGCTGTAGGCCTTATGTCTAGAAGGTTTCTGGTCTGTACCCCCACCCAGGTTACCATCAGGACCACTAGATATAAAAGGGAGTGAAGGGGGTATTACAAATGTGGGGCCTTATCTGGGATTTTGATTCAGGTTTCGGCGCCTGTGGTTGGACTAAATGGAGTGGGGGTCCAGCTGCTGCGGCAGGCCTGGATGCTTGGTAGTGCATCATTATGGGCCGCCATTGTGGGATGTTTGGCGCTCTTCTCGTTTTCTGGTAAGAGAAGGTGCCTGGCAGTCAGAAGAAGTGGTCAGGTGGGCAAAAGTGATGCCGCTGATTAGCTCTGGCATAAGCTGTGTAAAGAATGTGCAGTGAAGATGCCATTTTCTCCTCAAGCTCATGGTAGAAAGATGCAACTTGTGAGAAGAAGAGACAAAAAGTAGTTATGACTGAGAAGTTTCCCTCCGATGTGCCCCAGGCCACCGTTCCAGCATCATTATTATCTTGGCTGTGGAAGTCAGCAGAAAGAGTAGAGGTGCAGGAGAAATGCGTGCATTGTGAATTTCAAGGAGAGGGAATAGTTTAGCTGCCTTTATGCTCTATTTGTTCCAGAGGGCCTGCTGTGGGAATATTTGAAGGTACCCCCATACATATGCCTAGCACTACCCTGCTGTGGCATCGGCGGGTGCAGCATCATTGGTATCCCAGGGGATCCTGTACTTATTTGAGGAAGTCAAGACATTTGCTTCAGCAGAGGAAGCAAAGCCACCTGCTCCCCCAGCGGAGACAAGTATGGGGGCTCCTGATGTAATAGTAGAGGCCAATGGAGGAGGACACTTGTGAGGGTGCTGTAGGGCACAGCTGTTTGCCCAGTCCCACGATACCCATCACTGTTGACTATCCTGTTGGCAGAGGGACAGGTAGGGGGATGAAGACTTATATCTGATGACTCCCCAGGGCCCAGGAGGTCAGTCGCAAGTCCTCTACCTAGTGATGGTGGCTCTTCAGGTGCCCCATGTGAAGAGTTTTCCTAAGTACTCCAAGCCAGCCGGGACTGGAGGAACAGGACAGTGGGGTTATGTGGGAGATGCCAGCTGTGCTGCTCCATGGACAAGCTCCTAAAGCCCATCAGTTTGCTGAACAGGCGGTATACCAAGCAATCCCTCATCCCTATGTGCGCCCTACTCTAAAACTGCCGGATAACACCCCATGCCTCCCGGTGCTGTGTAAGGCCACCCATGTCAGGATGGATGGACTTTTGAATAATGACCCAGTGAACATGCCACACAGAACCAAGGTATGGTTGGAGCCTGTTGCCACCCAACGGACCAGTGTGTGAGATCTGCCTCAGTGGTCACAAGTGGAGAGATGGGTGAGGCACAGAATCCACTTTGACTATCCACATGCCTCAGCATTATGAGGATACTATATATTATATATTATATTACCCTTATGTTTCAGAAAGACTGTGGGACATTATAGAGGAAAAGTGTCAGAAAAAACAATACTGGATATGATAAGGCCCACTCTCCCATATGACCCAAATAAAAAAGTCTTTAGAAATAGTGTCCAAATAGTTTTTTCTTATATCTTCCAGACTAATATTCAACGTTTCGGGATATACCCTTCATCAGGATACTGGTCAAATTTATATTGAAGTTTACAATTAAATATCAGATATCTTCTTGTACACAAATGTGTTAGGTTCTATGTTTGACTCCCCCTTACAGCCACTGCGGTCATGAAATTTTAATTTTGTCTTCTAAACTCTTTGAACCGTCACCGTTTTCAGTTTATGTTGTTATTCAATAATTCGGGTAACAAGTCTGGCGTCTATTCTGCAAAAAACTGTGATTTTTTTTAAACATTTGTGTGCTATTTGCATCTCAGAATCTGCAAATCTGACTGGAACAAAACATGACACATCAAGAGAGCTACCCCCCATGATAATTTGTATGCAAAATTTTGTGCAAATCCGCTGCACAGTTGTGAAGATATTAATGTGCAAACATTGGTGTTTTTAACATTAAAGTCCCTTCTCAACCCTAACTATAGTGGTGCTTCCATGCCCCTATAATCTATATATTCAGGTTTAACACAGAAACCCCAGTTCAACCCTTACTATAGTGGCACTAATGAACTACGACGCCACAGCTCATGCCACACCAGCGACCCAGGTCAGGAGCAAGCTCGGGCCACCGGGGGGGGGGTCAGTGGGGAGGAGAGGACTGAGCGTCCATAGAACTGTGCTCCTCAGCTGGGGTGGGTTCGGGGGATTCCCCCTCCCAGTGGTGGCTCCTGGCATTGGCTAGGATGTTTTGTGTCATAGGAGGGGACAGCCAATGGAGTCTTGTGTTGGCCGGCATCTGTGGGAAGGAGCGGGAGCATCCCTTCCACGGGCTGATGCCATTGCACGTCCACACCAGGAGGAGGAACCAGAACGATAAAGGGCCCTATCCCCAGTAGGTGAAGGTGGGTCCAGGGGTGCCACACACACGCCCAATGTTGGGTCCTCTGTGTCTTCTGTGCCTTTTCTGGTGCTCTGCTAAGCCTGGCTGCCCCACTTGATTGCAGATAGAGCACCACTGGGAGTCAGTGGTCCCCCGGGGACTCAGAGCCAGAAGGTCGGGTGGTCTGGGTGAAGGTGGAGGTGGGCACACCAGAACAGAGGCGGAGAACTTCAGATGGGCGGGAGAAAGCGGCATCAAGTGACCACACCAGACAGAGTCTGGGAGATAGTGAAGTATGAGAATAAATAAAGTTGACAAAAAAAAAAAAAGATATCTTTATACAGTATATGTGCATGATTATAGTGATTATATAAATCTGTATATGCTTGTGGTGCACTCAAGTGTATTCCCACGTTCTCACTAGGGCCTGTGTGTGTATTTCTCCAATTGCTCAAGTTACATAGATGCATTTTGGGAGGGTGGATAGTGACAAGGGAATCGGGGAAATGCATAGGGACTTACAGAAGCTAGAGGGGTGGTCTAAGGTTTGGCAGTTGAAATTCAATGCCATGAAGTGCAAGGTAATGCACCTATAGGGAAAAAGAATGCCAGTACAGAGTACTGGATGGATGGGGTGAGACTTAGCACTACAGCTGAGTAACGGGACCTTGGAGTTATCATCAGTAACTCCCTCAAATATTCAAGTCAGTGCAACAAAGTAAGATGCTGGGTTGTATTGGGAGGGGTATTGATAGCAGAAGGGAAGAGATAATATTTTTATTTTACTCCAGCAGAATACACGCCAGACTTGTTACCCGAATTATTGAATAACAACATAAACTGAAAACGGTGACGGTTTAAAGAGTTTAGAAGACAAGTTTAAAATTTCATGACCGCAGTGGCTGTAAGGGGGGGTCAAACATAGAACCTAATGCATTTGTGTACAAGAAGATATCTGATATTTGATTGTAAACTTTGATATAAATTTGACCAGTGTCCTGATGAAGGGTATATCCCGAAACATTGAATATTAGTCTGGAAAATATATGAATAAACTATTTGGACACTATTTCTAAAGACTTTTTTATTTGGGTCATATGGGAGAGTGGGCCTTATCATATCATATCCAGCATAGTTTTTTCTGATTGTATAGCGTCAGCTATCTACTGGATTTAGGCTCACCCCGTGTAGAAGAAAAAACTTTCTATGTGTTTGAGGATTCTGGGCTGTACTGGATGAGTCTTCCTTTTTGAAGAGGAAAAGTGTCCTAACTGGGTGTTATGGGGTGCGGTCCAGAAGTTGCAACTAGTATTGCTCAGATAGTGCTTTTGTGGATCCTACTACTATCTGTCAGATAGTGCTAGTATCCTGACTAGGATCCTACCAGATATCCTGCCAAAGACAGATGCAGGATCCAGGGTCAGATAGTGATGGACCCTGGTTAGGTTCCAGGTATCCTAGTTAGGATCCACGGATCCTAGGGCAGATACGGTACAAGTCACATTAAACTGTTCTACCAATGAGTTGGTTTAGCATTGTTTTTCACAGTTGGCAAATCACGGGCAACTCATACTGCATTATTTTTCAATGCTTAACCAGCTCAGGAACAATGTTTATAAAATGTTTTTGCAACTCATTTGGAATGCATCTACAGTCCAGTCACAGTGCAATGCAAATCTGAGTTTTAACTTTTAAGAAACAGTTTTTGCAGAGCTTTGTTCTGGATCCAACTACACTTATGCAATTCAGTCAGAAATCCTACAGCAACTCATTGAAGAACAGTTTAATGTGACTTGTACTGTAGTTAGGATCCGGGGCTAGATAGTGATGGATCCTGGTTAGGATCCAGGTATTCTAGATAGGATCCATGGATCCTAGAGCAGATAGTTAAGATCCAGGGCCAGATAGTGATGGATCCTGGTTAGGATCCTGGTATCCTAGTTGGTAGGATCCACGGTCAGATAGCACTACTATCCTACCACAGCAACTATCTGGCCAAACTGGAGGTATCTGTTGGTATCCTGATTTCTAGAATATTATCTGAGCAACACTAGTTGCAACTGCGGTCAGAATCATCTGGCCCACCAACACAGGAGGTCATCCAGAAAGTCAGATCTTTGTGCTTCTCGTCTCCTTGGGCAGGACTAACTTTGTTCAAGCACTATTCCCTCATGCAGGATGTGGCCGGCTGTTGCACGAAATTACATAAAATCTACTGATTTGTTTGCGGATGAAACTACCAAGCCAGACCCTGCTTATTACTACCCCCGTGGCAGAGGGCCCACCATCTAGAGGAAGACACCCAGCAGATTATGATCGGCCAGGACTGTCGCGCAAGTTCATTTGACTGTTTCCTTGTTAAAAAGAAAGAATCCTCAAAAGATCCTGTGCCCAGTGGATAGTGCTGCAGGACTGTTCCTCAAATTTAGGGACCAGGACTGTTCGAACTAACCCACTGTGACTGTTGTTCATGTTATAGTGAAAGGTTGTTCCCTGTTGGAACCAAAGAAAATTAATAATTATGACTATACAAGTTTCTACATCATGTTATGAATGGGTTGTGTGAGAGCATGTCTGGAGCATGGGAGAATGTGGCGAATGTGTGAGGTGAAAGTGGGTTTTCTCTTACAAAGGTATTACTGTTTTTGAACTGTTTTGCAAACAATTTGACGTCATATTAGGTAACTTTGTTTAAGTGACAACCTGGCATTAGTTTTTTATAATTTTAATCTCCTGATTTCAGCTACAATTTTTGGGCAGGAGCAGCTCTACATAGCTGGTTGGGAAGTAGGCCCCTGGGGGGTCGTGGGTTTACTGGCGAGCCCTGGGGGGGAGGTTTTCTGGGCGGGGAGTGTGCATCCCCGTCTCAGTCAGCACTTTCCTAGATGGCTAGTTGCCCCATTTCCAGGAGGAAATGGAATTAAAAGGGGGGAGAGTGTAAGCCACCCCTCTCAGGGCTGGATTACTATGCCGTATTCTTCCCTCTTGGTTAGGTTCAATTTAATGTGCATTTTCAGGTTCCACCCACAGGGGGGCATTGCTATTTTTGTCCGGGTTTAATAAGGGGTTGCTGGGAGGAAGAGGGGGACCCAGCAGGCTGGTTATAGGGCAAGTTCGGCTGGGGTTTCAAACCCCCAGCCTGGTAGGTACCAGCTGATGTTAGCGTCGACAGCTATACATTTTTATTTCCAATAGGGAGGGTGGTAGGAGTTTGGTGACCGTTGGGAACCAGGGTTTGTGTAAGAACAGCGGCTGGGTGGACAGTAGGCTGGAGGTAAGCCCATCATTATCTGGGTCTAGGAGTCCATGTGCCCTTGCGAAAGGTATGTCAGTGGGGCTGTCGCAGCAGTGGCAGGGCTGCGACAGGGCCTCTTGGAGGTGGAAGCTTTGAGGTGGTCATTCCCAGCATGGCATGCAGCTGGGGTGAGTTTGGGTGGATTACATTTTGGGATCTTGTTTTATCAGGCCTGCCATGCCCGTGTTTGGGGCAGGTCCCATGTTAGGCCCACAAAAGAAATGCAAGTGTAGCCCAGGCACCATGTGCCAGTGGGCTACTACCCCTGCCTGTTAACTGCCACATAGCTTAAGGGGCCTGGGTTCTGTTGCATTGGTAATTGGAGATTCTATCCCAGAATGGAAAGAAAGTAGCACGGTGCCTCCACCCAGAGTAAAGTAGCAGCGGGCCAGGTGTCTGATTGGTACAACCCCCTGGGATGCTGTACCTACCCACCTCCCCGTCCAGCCACCCCACACATTGGGTACCACATTGTCCACCAATACTGTAAAACACATATGCTTAGCAACTAATACTAACAGAATGCTCACAACACAGGAATTGTAACAAACAAAACACAGCTTTATTTTAGAGAGAGGGCTAGGGAAAGGAGTACCGGGACACAGGACTGCTGTTAGGAAGGGAAAAGGTTATTTTGGTGAACAGGACCCATAGGCCTGAACATTAACAATGCCCACCCCCACTGATACCAGTGCAAACCCTCTATGTACTGTCTGGATATCCAGGATTAACGCAGGCCTGCTAGTTGTCATGGGTTGGCTGGCGTTGGGGCCCTTGAAGTAGCTATTTCTAGGATGTTAATAGGTTTAACTTTTACTCCCCTTTAGACAGGGCAAGCCCTGAGTTACTCTCGGTCCTGCAGACTGGAAATAGCTGGCACAGTAGGTTCAGGCAGTCTAGGAGCAACCACACCGATGGGCAACAAGTGAGAGGGCAATAAGTACTGGTATGGCAGATAAAGCACTGGCTAGACATTGGTCGACCTTGGACTTGCTTGAAGATTCTTGCAGCTTGTCACCTTCTGACTTGCTTGAAGATTCTTGCTGCTTGTCGCCTTCTGACTTGCTTGAAGATTTTTGCAGCTTGTCACCTTCAGCCCACCAAGTAGGCCAGATTACAGAGCACAGTCGCAAAGCCTACCAGGCCACAAGGGACTCAGACCCAGGAGGGACCCCATGGTCCAGCTCCCCTAATGGGTCCAGAGTGCCATAGCATTCAGGCATGCACCTATTGCTCCCTGCAGCCCAGTCTGCCTCACTTGGTAGGGTTTTGCAGATTCCCTGCCTGGCTCTGAGTTGCAGCTGTCAGGATTGCAGAGTCACCTTTTCTGAATTGGAACAAGCAGCTCCGGGGTGCAGCAACAATTTCTCAACTTCTGCCTAGCCAGTGGCTTTCAGCTACCAATGTACAGTCTTTGGGGTGGACCTCCACCTTTCCACAGCCAGATTTCAGCCAAAACCAACAGGGTACCGAGCTGTGGACACCTGTAGATCTTCTCAGCAATTTTTCTCCGTTCCAGACTGAGTGCCCACTTTAGGCTCTGGCACACTCACACAGTTCTGATCAACCCTTTTCACTGGCTCAGGTTTTTTTTTTCCACACTGATGCAGACTAGCTGCAATGCTGGATCTCCAACAACACCAGGAGCATTCCCCACATACCTTGAACGTTCAACTGCAACACTGCACAGTTCTTTCCATCAGCGAAAATCCTTTATTCCAATCCTCAAACAATTCACTGTTTGACCAAATGAGTCCTGTAAAAGGCCTCCTGACTTTTCAGCTTACAGCACTGAGCCCCTCTTGACTCGAGCAGAGCCCAGCCTAGACTGCCCCAACTGCCCCAAGTCCCTAGGGTTTCACCAGAAAAATCCTGGTCTCTGACTGGTAGATTCTTGCAATCCTTCAACAATGTTAATAAACATAACCCTTCTTCGGTTATTGATTGGTAATGGGTCATTGGCACCTAGATTTAGTTCACACCTCTCCCACAAGTCATTTCAGCTATCTTTTGGGTGCCTAGGTTACTGATTGGCTGTCCATTGGGGTCAAAGTACTGTACTAAAGATGTCTGCCATATAACAGTACCACACAGTGTGAATGGCAGTCTCAAGCTTACTACACTCTTGCAGGCAAAATACACAGTTTTGTTAGTCAGTCAGTTACCCCACAGTCTTGTAGCAGTCTTTTCTAACTCTTGTCTGGCTGCAGAATTATCTTGGCAACCAGTTTTGTTTACCTGACACTGCTCCCAATATGTGCAACACCCCCCCAAGCAGCCAGGCAACTCATTAATATGCAAGGGACGCCTCATGAATATGTAGATTTGCCCCCGTTCATAGAGCTTATAGGCGCTTTAAAACTAAACAACAGTCCTCTCCTCAGGCGCCTCCTTCGGGTGTCCTACCCCCGATTAAGTTATTTTGGGGGTCGAGAGCACTGGGGAGGCATCAGGATGACCGCTACGGTGGTCTAAAACCAAGACTGCACTATTGCGCATGCGCGGACCGCTGGTTTGCTCTGAGGAGCAGAACCCAACACGGCGGCTCCACAGTGTACTCCTCCGACCCCAAATGGATCTTAAAACAGTGCAGGGGGCTGGATGGAGACCAAATGGACCCTCAGGACCCAAACTTGGCAGTGGGAGGCAGCAGGGAAGATGGGCAGCAGAACGGGCTCCCGGGCATCTGGTAAGCCCCCCACCCAAGTGGAGGGAGTTACACCAGGAAAGAGTAACTGTAAGGAGGGAGCCATGTCGCTCATGCTATGTTTTTAAGCTAGCATCCTGTCTCTGCGGGAAGAAGGTTAAAGATTGGTTGGTTCTCTGGCAAGGTTTTTCAGGGTAGCCATGGTGTGTTTTAAAGGACGCATCCCCGGTTTAGGTTACTCCACGGCAGGGACTAAGGCATTCCCTGAGCATTGGTTTATGTCATGCATCATACCCTCTGAAGTTGAGCTTTACTCTGACTCAGGTTATCTGTGAGGAGTCTGCGCCTGGTCTATTCTTTATGGCCTGTTCTAAACATCTTTCTCAGCCTGGTACTATTTGTACCTCTCATATATGCCCTCTGGCCTGTTTGTCTCATGGCTCCATGGAGCTGAGCAATTATTTATTTATTAATTTAGAAAGAATCAAAATTAAATTTATTTATTTGCTCTTTTGCTGCATGTGTGCTGGGATTATTTAAATGAACTAACCATATTCTTCCTCTAAAGAAAGATCCAGCCTCCAACCACCCTGGCCTGGCCTGAAGTTGCAGACGTTTTTTAAGCTATAGCTCAGTGGATGAGAGAACAATCTGCACTATGTTGTATGAGATCTGCAGGCGAGGTAAGACCTTGTTTTACTTGAGCTGTAGGCCTTATGTCTGGAAGGTTTCCAGTCTGTATTCCCCCCAGGTTACCATCAGGACCCCTAGACATTAAAGTGGGTGAATGGGATGTTGCACATATAACCAGCCTCTCTCTTCACTGAGCTCCAGGCCTGTTACTAGGGCTCGAAGGGTTAAGCCTGACTCTGAGAGTTGGCCTCTGGGGTAGCGCTTGGGGACAGGATATCTGGGTGTTTGTGTACAAAGGCCCAGATATTCAAAAGGGTTGCACATGGCGCAATGGTGTTGTGCCATGCACAACCCACTGATGCGCCCTGGTGTGATACTGAAAAGGGAAAAGTGCGCCGCACAAATCCTGATGCGTAATGTATGCAGGCACAGGTGGGGGTGGGGGGGCGTGCCCATGCATAAACTGCACAGCCCAATATTCAGCCCGGGCCGTGCAGAGTTATGCAGGCACAACCCCTACCTGCGCCTGCTCAAAGTTAAGCCAAAAAAAAGGAACAAGTCGAGGGCCACCCACAGGTGAGCTGCTGCATTGCAGGGCGCAACACAGCAGCTGCCACCTGTGGGTGGCCATCGGCTGTTCCTGCCGCACCTGGCGGTGCCCCCCCATGCCCCAATCACGGGCATAACTGTCCCCCGAGTAGCCTGACGTGGGCATAACAGTAACCCACCTCCGAGTAGCCCGATCGCGGGCATCAGACCTCCCCCAAGTCCAATATCCCTGGTGGTCCAGTGGACGCGAGTAGCCCAGTCGTGGTGGCATTCCTCACCCTCCAAGTCCGAAATCCCTGGTGATCTAGTGAACCCCCACTCCACCACCCACTGAACCCCACCACCCCGCTCCCGAGGAATGCCGCCCTTGATTGGGCTACTCGGGGGGTGGAGGTGGTTACTGTTATGCCACCAATCGGGCTTCTCATGGGGGGTTATTGTTCATTCTGCCCGAGCGATCGGGCTACTCGGGGTTGGATAATGTTCTGCCCACGATGGCTACTGGGGGTTGGATAACGTTCTGCCAGCGATCAGGCTACTTCGGGAGGTTGGATAACATTCTGCCAGCGATTGGGCTACTCGGGGAGTTGGATAACGTTCTGCCCGCGATCGGGCTACTCGGGGTTGGATAACGTTCACCACGATCGGGCTACTCGGAGGGTGTTACAGTTAGTGCCTCGATCGGGTTAATGGGGGCACTGTTATGCCCGCGATCGGGCTGCAGGGGGCGTCGGTCCCCAACGGCTGCTGCCTGGCAGGGGCCAGGCGCAAGTTGTCGGGGATCGGTGCACCTGCATGCTAATGGCATGCAAATGGGGCTGTAATCAGGTGCAAATGGCCCCCCGTGTGCCTTGCATAAATTATGGCCCCATTTGCATGTCACCCTTTGAATATCGCAGGTGCTGTGCATGGCGCAATGGAACTTGCGCCACTGCATCTCAATGCTCCACTCTGATCACTTGCGCTGGTGCAGTTCCACTGCGTCATGCACAGTGGGGGTGGCCAGAGGGCGATATTCAAAGCAGTTGCGCCACAGTGCAACTCCATTGAATATCGCCCTGGCCACACCCCTGGGCAACTATTTTGAGCAGCGCACAGGCTTGCGCCACAAACTGGCACAGTTTGAATATCCAGGCCAGAGTGTTCTAGCTCAGCCAGAGGTAAAACTCTATTACTAATATCCATGGTCCTGCCCTCCATGAGTCTCTGTAAGAAGGCGAGGCAAGACTGGGGAAAGTAGTTCTACAGGAAAGATCAGCAGAGGGAATCCAACTCTCTGGCTGCGACTGAGACAGAGGGCAAAGTGATGGTGACAGGGTCCCTGCATCCGGATTGCACTGGTCCCTTGACGAGGTCTCCGAAGCAACACCAGCAGTCACAACTGGGAGGATGGTCATCCCAGGATTGGCTTCAAGGACCCCAGAAGATCAAGAACCAGAATGGCACCTTTGAGAGTAGTAGAGGGCCACCCCTCTATGGAGATCGACAGGATTCTTGAGGACCTGCTCCCACCATGAAGCTCAGTTTCAAAGAGATCACCAGTCAGAAAGGGTGCATTTGTAAGTAGGCCTTGCATTCAGGATGTCCTGTTAAAGAACTAGGAAAGCCCAGGTAATGTGGTGTAGTTCTCCCTGGTGGTATAGCTGAATAATGGGTCATCAGGAGGAGGTGCCTAGCGACAGCTAGGGTTGATAAGTCCCTGTGTGAGGGATCAGGCATGGAAACTTATTTCTTTGGGCCACCAGGGCTACCAATGCACTGTCAAAGGGAGGAAAGCAAAGCCAGATTAACTAATCAGTTAGCTAGTAGGAATATTGGTGACCCTGCACAAATGGTCTTGGGAGCACCAGGGCTCCAGGTTCCCTTAGGGAGGTTAGGGATTGTAATGCAACAGTTGCAATGTACATGGACGAGATCCAGTAAGAACTAATGTTAATGCCCTTTAGATCAAGGGTGGTATCCTGGCAACAACAACTGTGGGAGCAGTGCAGGGTAGGTATGCCCTTGGAACTGGAGGAATGGAGATTGGAGCTCCATTTTAAATGTGATACATACAGCATGATGCAGCTAGTACTGTGCTTGATGAACTGAACTCAAATGTGGAAGTGGCAAGGGGATGCTCTAGCAGCTGTGTACCACCTAGGCAGCTTAATAAATTCACCCAGGTTGATCCCAGCTTCAGCATAAGACTCAGTCTGTGTGTGATCTCCTGGTTAATGGTGCCTTTGTGTATGTTAATAGTGCCCCAACCCCAGCGCCCCAGACCCATGGTAGCAAGGTAACAGGTGAAAGGTGCAAGAACATGTTCTGTTGTCTAAGGCAGGTGCTCCTCTGATGTAAGATGCCACCATATACCCTTACACACAGGGGGAGCTCTTACACCCAGGAGTTGCCTGGGCCATACCCACCCCTAGCATATACTTAAATTAACTGGCAGGCCAAAAGGGGGGGGTGGTGCAAGTTTCAAGTCTTATAATTTAGTAGCCACTTGCTTATTAACTACAAAATGTTTGTGGCAGAAGAGGAGGGCAATTACTCGTACATCAGGAAAGAGTATGTAACCCGGGTGTTGTGTAATGGTGACCTACTACACCCGCCTGTTGGGGACCAACCAGGTTGAGGGGCCTGGGCTCTGTTCTGATGCTGAAAGGGGGGTTCTTTCTCAATTAGAAGTAAATTGTGTGGTGCATTCACCCAGAGTAAATTATAGTGGGCCAGATGTTTGCATAGTACAACCCCCTGGGATGCTGTACCTATCCACCTCCCCTTCCAGTCACCCCCCCAACACACATAATACCACATACCTCAGTAACACTCTATGTTGCATGTAAGTAATAGCTATCACTACTAATATGCTCACAGACAGTTGTATGCAGTAACAATGATAACAGATTTATTATTGGGGGAAAGGGAACAGGAGATGCAAAAACAGAACAGTTGATGACATTGGAAAATTAGAAACAACAGTGAACCATAACAGAAACATTGCCTACCCCCACAGTGCCATCATCAAAAAAGCCCTCCTCCCCACTAGTACCTGTGTCACTAACAAGTCTACCTGGGTACCCAGACTGAGAAGTTGCAGGCTAACAGTTGCCGTGGGTTGGCTGGCGTTGGTGTACTTAACTTTAAAGATGAAACTTTAAGTAACTAATGTAGCAGGGAGAAGGCAGGGAACTACAGACCAGTCAGTCTTACCTCAGTATGGGCAAGATTATGGAGGCACTCCTTAAGGAAAGGATAGTGCAACACTTGGAATTCATAGGAGCACAGGATCCAAGATAGCATGAGTTTACAACAGGAAGATTCTGTCAAACTAATCTCATCGATTTCTTTGACTGGGTAACCAGAGTGGTGGACCAAGGGGGAGCAGTTGACGTCGTCTACCTTGACTTCAGCAAAGCTTGATTCCACACAGAAGATTGATTAATAAGCTGGGTAGGCGTGGGGTGGGTCAGAAGTTGGTCAACTGGGTGGCAAACTGGTTGGCCAGTAGAAAACAGAGTGGTGGTAAACAGTATACAGTCAGAAGAGATGCAAGTCGCAAATGGGGCACCTTAGGGATCAGTCCTGGGGCCAGTCCTCTTCAATATCTTCATCAGTGACATTGCAGATGGACTGGAGGGTAAGGTTTGTCTGTTTGCAGATGACACCAAGATCTGCAACAGAACAGATGATCCAGGTGGGGTGGGGAGAATGAGAAGAGATCTGGATAAACTGACAAAATGGTCTAAAGAGTGGCAACTAGAGTTTAAAGCAAAGAAGTACAAGATCATGCACATAGGGAAGAGAAACCCTGAAGCCACCTATAGGTTGGGAGTGGAGTTGTTGGCAATCAGAAGTGAAAAAAGAGACTTGGGCATCATCATTAAAGATGACCTGAAATCATACACGCAGACTACTAAAGCAGTAGGTAAGGCTAGAGGGATGCTGGGGTGTATCAGTAGGGGTATCACAAGTCGTAAGAGGGAGGTAATAATTCCTTTTACAAGATGCTGGTTAGGCCCCATCTGGAGTATTGCGTGCAGTACTGGAGGCCACACCTGCACAAGGACATTAACAAAATGGAGGCAGTCCAGAGATGGGCAACCAAATTGGTGCAGGGACTGCAACAGAAAACATATGAGGACAAATTAATGGAGCTCAATATGTATACCCTATAGCAAAGGAGGGAGAGAGGTGATATGATCAAAATATTCAAACATCTTAAGGGCATTAACAAGGTAAAAGAGCCTAACATGTTTCAACATAAGAAAAACAACAGGACAAGAGGACACAGCATGAGATTAGAAGGAGGCCAATTAAGGGGTAATTTGAGGAAGTTCTTTTTCACAGAAAGGGTGGTAGTTGCATGGAATGGCCTACTTCAGGAAGTGGTAGATATGAATACAGTGCAGGGCTTCAAACAGGCATGGGATAGGCATAAGGGAGCAATACAGATGAGTATGAATAGATTGGCCATTGACACAGTAAAGGCCTATGGCACATTCATAAGTTAGAAAAATGGGCAGACTGGATGGGCCTTGCAGTCCTTATCTGCCATCAACTTCTATGTTTCTATGGCAGAACATCAACTGTTTACATCGCTCCTCCACACCTCTGAGCAAGCAGGCACAACAGGCTGGCAGAAGCATCTCTAGGCACCAGGGACCTAGGGCTGGCGGGACCGGACACCAGGAGGCAGTACTAGTTAGCCCTACCCATGAGGGGGGTATAAAGATTTAATAAATGATAGCCACTGGTTAGGATGGTTGCCTCTTCATACATACAGGCACAACTGACAGTGGAAAGGGAGGTGGCTGCTAGCACTGGATACTGAGTAAATGTAAGCTCCTCCTCTTTAAGGGGGGCTTACTATAGCTTCTCTCTGTCTATTGGTTCAGGTACTAGAATTGGCAGCGTGGGCCCACCCCTTGGGCATGTTCCCCCCCACCATGCTGCTACAAAAGGGATAGGGGGTGGGTAGAAGGAGGAGGCCAGCAGGAAGAACTGGTGCAAGTGGGGCTGGGGGTTCAAGCCCCAGCCCGGGAGTGGCGGTCCACAGTTTGCGGCGTTGGTTCCGCATACAGGTGTTTGCTGGGTGGTGGTTAGGGGCAAGCGACTGAGGAATGGAGTCCCGTGGGAGTCAATGTCCTGGAGGAAAGTAAGAACTCAGGCCCACCGATGCTGGATGCATTGGGGTAGGCCTAAGGGCCTATTCCGTTTTGGAGTGAGCTGGCAGTGGGGATGTCACAGTAGTGGCAGTGCTACGGCGTGGCTTCCTGGGCAGTGGCAGGGCTCTGGGGGTTGTACCTGGTATGGCACGCTGCCAGGGGTGGATTTGGTGGTCCTCATGGGCTCTCGCATTGTCAGACCTGCCTTGTCCGTGTCTAGGGCAGGTCCTGAAGTAGGCCCAAATAAAGTGCAGAAGGTTGGTGTAACTGTAGGGAAGGAGTCATGTTCACTTGTGGGACATCCTCTAGTGGAAAAGTGGAGGCCTTGGGCCCAGGGAACATCTTTGGGTGGCTGACACCAAGCCGCGTCAGGCAAAAAGAGTTATTCTGGTTCCGGGTTTAGCTATTGTCCCTGGGGGGCCGGTGGGTTTTCGGCAATCATCATGTTAAGGTTTGTGCTTTTTTAGCTCTGAAGCAGTTTGGAGCCTGTCCTGCCTTATGGCTGCCATCTAAGTGGGACAAGATGCCGCTTTCATGCTATTTGGACTGCCACAAGCGTACCAGTGATTCTGATGTTGTTCCTCCAGTCCATGGAGCTGACCCATCTACAATTTAGTTATTAATTGATGAACTGTGCATTTTTATTTTCTCATTTTGGCATTGACTGCATTTTGTGTTCTGCTGGCTAACCACGTTTGCCCCTTCAGTGTTATTTCTGCACCCCTCAGGTCATGGCAAGAAGCTGAGAATATTCTCTAGGTACCAGCAGTTGGAGACCTCCTTTCCCAGTCATTGAGTTATTTGGGCAAGGTAAGGCCTTTTAAGTTTTCCATTTGGTTTCCTGGAGTGGAACTGTATTTGTGCCGCCTCACCATTACCATCAGGACCCCTAGACACAGGAGGCGGAGGTAGGGTTGCATAAATATTGAGGGATGGATAAAAAAGGGTGGCTCAGGTGGCAGGACACCCACATGGGTCTTTGTGCTATTCAGGTTACAGCCTTCAGAAAGCGAGATTAATCTACTGATAGCCAGAATCAGACTGGCCAACCTGGATACCTGAAAATTTCCAGATAGGTCCCCTAAAGTTGTCCAACCCCATTTTATGAAACACTGAACATCCTTTCATATACCGTAGTATGAGATCTATTATGTAAACAAATAAGATTTTTTTGTTATCTCTGCATGTTAATGCACAGTAAAAACTCTTAGTGACAGTACCACCTCACTGCAACTCTTCTCCTCATTTTGAATCTGCTTTAGCATGTCTTTGCATATGAAATCATTCAATAAGCACACCTTTAAAGAAGGAATATCATCGAAAATACTAAACTTGGAATTAGGACCAGTAGATCCCTAATAAGTATTATGCCAACATTAAGATTTCTATCTTAGCTCAAGCCTTTTTGTAATTCAAAATCCCAACAGAGCCTCAGTAAGTGACCTGGGGTGCTCAGTGACAGCTACTTAAACATATATTCAGCAACAGTCACGGCACTTACCCAGGGCATAATGAAAAAATCAGTCCCGCGTCCATGTGAGTTCAACTCATTGTTCATTTATTTAATGCCTGCAAGCAGTAAAAACCAACTACCCTCCTGGGTCAGGGGAAACAACTTGTGCTCCAACGTTTCAACTCTTACGAGTCTTTATCAAAGCCTTTTTGTAACTCCGATTTCACGGTCTGTTACAAAAGGCTAGATTCAGTGAAGAGCTGCTGCTGAAGTCTTATGATGTCAGCAAGGGCATTCCCTGCCTGCAACACTTTATGATCACGGTGTGACAGGGTTAGTTAGGCCCTGTCCCATCTGTGCTATGTAGAAGGGAATCTGAAGCAAGGGTCCTACTACTATCTCTGTCTTATCTGACTTTCTATTAGGCTGCACAGTCCAATCTTATTACCTGCTTTACTTTCTAATTTCTAATCTCTACCTTGCTTACGTATGTTTGTAAGGCATATGTATGAAACTGGGTTCCCTGATGTATAAACTACAGATAGCTGAAATGATGGCAGAAGTAACTGTGACAGAGTGTGACCTCAGACAGATGTAATCTGTCACAATGCTCTAGCCAGATACTAGCAATCGCCACTTGTGGTTTTCTACAGTTTCTCCTGGACTGCTCATGTTTCCTGACCTAGGCCTCCGTTACAGTTCAGGGCCTTTTACAAAGTGGGCTCTGCACCTCTTCCACTGGAAGAGCCAAGAGATTGGTGTACACTGCTCTGCAGTGTACAACCAGTTGGTAGCAGCGTGAGCCCTGGGGAGCCATGATGATGCGAGTAGGGCTCTGTGTAAAAGGGGCTATAGTGTCAGAGGTATCTGGATTAGCTACATCTGGTGTCATTCTGCGTCAGAAGCCACCCCACATCCAGGAGCCTTTCCACGGTTAGTGTCAGAAGGTCAAACAGACTATCTGGCATCAATTACAAAATGTAAACCTTTCACTCGGCTTGAACTTTGTGCCCTGTGCCTCTCCATAAATGTTCAGCCTGCATCCCTTCTAAAGTGTGTACCTCTGCACATACCAGAATTTGTGCTTCTCATGGCTCTACCACATTTTGAATTTTGAAACCACACCCCTACCGAATTTTGCACTTCACGTCCCTCCCAAAAATGTTACCCGACAGCCTTTCTAAAATTTGTCCCCATAAACTTCCTGATTTGTGCCCCATAACCCTCTGAATTTTGAACCCTGCATCCCTCCAAAACTGTGTAACTCACACTTCTCCCAAAAATCACATCCTTCACCCTTCCAAACATTTCTGCACACACCAATGTAACAAGGCCAAGAGCAAGGCAGCCAATATGCTGGGGTGTTTGGGAAAGGGGGGTTCGACAGCAGGAGGGAGGAGGTGATACTACCTTTCTGTAGATCACTGGTGAGGCCACATCTGGAATACTACATCCAGTTCTTGAGTCCCCACCTAAGAAAATGCAAAGACCGTCTAGCGATGTGCAGCATGGGTAACCAAATGATTCAGGGCCAGCAGGGCAGATCCCACGAGGACTGGCTTAAGGTTCTGAATAATACGGGGTCATGAGTGAAAGCTGGCAGGAGGGAGATACAGTAAGGAGTTGAGAATGTTTTATTTTACAGAGAGAGTAGTTGAGCCGTACAGCCTACCAGCAGACATGGTGGGTGCAAAAAACCATTAATGGTTTCAAACACTGGGACTGAGTAAAAGGCTTAACAGTTACACTGGGAGAACTAGTAGAGCAAGGGGAGGAAGCAAGGGCAACAACCCCGACTAGAAAATAGGTCCTGAGGTCTGATCGGGCAAAAGAGGGCACAGTGGATGGACCAATGGTATTTTTCTGCTGACATTTTCTATGTGTCTATGTTTCTATGAAGTCTGCACACTGCACCCACTGTTGAGCTTTATACTCTGAAAACTTGCACCCCTGCCACAATAGGTGGCCATGAAATTTGATCCCATGCACCCCTCTCGGAATTAGTGCCTACACTCCTCCTGAATTTTGTTCCTCTACCTCTTCCCAATTTGCCCACACACACCTCTCCCGAAAACATCTCCCCATACAATTCCTAAAATTTGCACCTGTGTGCACACCTTTTGAAACTTTTGGCCCACATCCCTCCTGAGGTTTACACCCACAGGTCTACCAAGATGTGGTCCCCTTATCCCTCCCAAAATGTTCAACCCATACCCATCCTAAAAATTCCACCCTGCACCCCTCCTGAAATGTGTGTATTGTACCCTTCCTGAAATTTATGCCTTGCCCCCCCTCATAAAAATTGGATCCTGCACCCCACACCTTTTCTGAAATGTGCCTCCACACCCCTCCAAATATTTACTCCCACCCATCCCAAAATGTGCACTCAATACCCATCCTGAAATTTGCATCCATCTCAAAATGAAACTTGCACCCCACCTGAAATTTGCATCCATCCCCCTTCTGAAATATATGACATGCTCTCTTCCTAAAATGTGTGTCCTGCACCCCTTCTGAAATTAGCACCCCCACACACCCCAAAAAATGTGTAGCCCTTTCCGCTCCCCAGATTTACACCTCTCATAAAATGTAAGACCTGCACCACTGCCAAAATTTTTGCCCACGCCCCTCCCAAAATTTGCATTTTCATTCCTCTCCCAAAATGTGAAACCCTCATGAAATTTGTGCCCCACTCCCCTCCCCAAATTTACACCCCTTTTAAAATGTGTACTCTGTATAACCTCCCCAAATATGTGCTTGCTCCAGTTTTAAATACTGTGTCCTGCACTCCTCTTAAAATTCATGCAATATACTTAGGCACAGCTCAACTTTTCTGTTGTTATCTCATACCTTTTGTAACAAGAGTTGGTCAGAGCTAACAATGGCTACATTTGCTTTATCTTTATATATATCAAGTTGTAACTGTTGTGTAATTACTTTAATAATAATGTGCAGGCAGTATATCTTAGAGGTTAAAGGCACTAAACTGCAAACCTGGAGACTTGGAGACTTGAAAACCTGGTTCTGAATCTCATTAACTCCCACTTGTATATGGTGTGAGTCACTTAACTTTTGAAGGCAGTATAGCACAGTGGTTTAGGGCTCTGAGCTGCAAACCTGAAGATCTGGATTTGAATCCCACAGCCCCCACTTGCATACTGTGTGACCCTAAGCAAGTCACTTAACTTCCTTGTGCTCCCAGGTCGCACCTGGAAACAAGCTTCAGCTTAGTGTACCTTTCCTGGTTAAACCATTTCCCCGTTCACTTCACAAACTGTAGAAAAGATGTAAAGAGCAACTGAACAGAGTAGCTAGAGTATATCCTGTACCACACAGAGCATTATCAGCCCGGGGGGGAGGAGCACCCACCACCTGACAAGACTGGTGCAATCCAAGAGAGGTTTGCTCTCAAATGAATGCTGGGTAACATTTAGCTCCCAATCTCCTGATGCATATAAAGCCTATCAGAGGTTGAAACAACATGATCAGCCACTGCAAAGACTCACTGATGCTGGAGTTCTTCATACACAGACACTGAAGAACATCGAGCAGGGCAATAGAGTGTCAGGGTGGTTCACACCAGTTAGTTACCTTGTAGGCTGGGGATTGGGTTGCTCACCCTCACTTGTAATTGACTTTGCAGGGGCACTGGAAAGTGTGTTTGGGAGTGGTAGATGCGTTGGAAGATGTATTTTGGGTTTGGAGGAGGTGGTAGTGTTAATCTGATGTTGCAAAGAGCATAAAGAAATGGAAGATAAATTAAAAAAAAGATAGATCAAGTCATGCTCAGTTTTCACAGGGGAGAGAGGTGGACAGAGAAACAAGGAGCAACAAGAACACAAGAAGAGGGGAGGTGAACACAAGTCCATTTACAGAGGAAAGAGTCCTGAAGGGACTTGCAGACCTGAAGGCGGACTAAGCATGGGGCCGGACGGGCTACATCCAAGGGTGCTGAGGGAACTCAAGGAGGCGCTTGCTGCACCACTGACAGCCCTATTCCACATATCACTAGAGACAGGAGAGG
Source organism: Neoceratodus forsteri (assembly GCA_016271365.2). NCBI lineage: Eukaryota > Metazoa > Chordata > Ceratodontiformes > Ceratodontidae > Neoceratodus > Neoceratodus forsteri. Next base: position 495,470,186 of record CM028138.1, read on the forward strand.
TTCCAGGGGACCAGAGGAAGGCTGACATGGTCCCACTCCATAAGAGCAGCAGCAGGGCGGAGGCTAGCAACTGTTGACCGGTCAGTCTCACATCAGTGGGCAAATTAATGGAAAAGTTGTTAAAAGAAAGGCTTGTGGAATAGCCTGGATGCAGGGGGGTTGGAAGACCAAAGGTGACAGGGATTCATGAAGGGAAGTCATGCCAGACACAGCTGATCAATTTCTTCAACTGGGTGACCAGGTAAATAGATCAGGAAAGGGCAGTGGACATGGCCTGCTTGGACGTCAGCAAGGCCTTCGACATTGTGCCATGTAGGAGACTGATAAAGAAACTGGACAGTCTAGGGGTGGGATCCCAAGTGGTACACAGGGTAAAAAAACGGTTAATGGATAGGCAACAGAGGGTGGTGGTAAACAGCAGTCACTCTAATGAGGAGAGAGTGACCAGCGGGATGCGACAGGGCTCAGTACTGGTACCAGTCCTTTTCAGTGTCTTCATAAGTGACATCACAGAAGAGCAGGAAGGGGAAAGTAAGCCTTTATGCAGATGATGCCAAGATCTGTAATAGGGTGGATACTCAGGAGGAGGTGGAGACTTGAGAATGAGAAGTGACCTTAGAAAACTTGAGGAGTGGCCGACGCGGTCACACAGCATCAGAACAACATCGGGAAAGTGAAAGCATGAGCCGGTGTTGGCGCTGTGTTTCACAAGCCAAAAATGTTTGTCCTGTAAACAGTTTAGTCCTTTAGTTAACTTATGCTTTAAAGTTTAATACAAAGGGTGATGCAAACAAGTTAGCAATGCTCCTGCACAGCACAGTTACATTGTATGATAGTCACAGCTTCAAAACAGTAAGATAAAACAGTTGTTTTTTATGTACAGATATTTTACTTATTTGTTTGTTTATTGAATTCTTGGATTACAACCTTTGAGTTAAAAGCTCATTTACAGAGGTTCCACGTCATTAACAGAATCATTTGAAAACAATAACAGGTGATAACATACAGAGATCATGGGATGTACCCAGGCAAAAACATTATTATAAATACAGCACAGAAGTTTGGTACAGATAGTACCATTGTAACCCCCTTGTTACCCGGGGTTACTAGAATCCCAGTAAGACCTACTGGTAGGCAGCGAAGGCAGCTTGTGAAACTCCAGTTAAATGGATTTTACACTGTCTCACTCTGTTCTCAGTCTTAGCTGAGACTGAGGGATGACATCACCATAGAACTGTCGCAGCTGCATGAGCCACAATGGAATCTGCAGCAGGGATTTGGAATAGAATGCTGGGAGGTTTGAACAGTAGTCTGTAGGTCAGTTGGAGTTTGGAGCTTGCTGAGAGAGCAGCACAGCAGCTCTGGGTAGGCTCGAGGAGCCTCAGCCCTGACATAGGGCTACATTTAGGTAAAAAGGTGTGTGTCTCCACCTTAAGAGAGACACAGAAGCAGTTTGTAAGTGGTGGAGACTGCTGATTCGGGTCTCAGTGCCCCCTTCCTCCGGGAATGGGGGCAGGAAAGGGTTTCCTGCATATTCCTGGGGCAAACCCCCTGGTTCTGCTACTAGTGGAGAACCTTTCTATTTGTTCCAGAGTTTTTGGGAAACAAGATTTGTGACTCGCCTGTGGGGCACCTGCAACCGGAGGGTGAGTGTCTGCTCTTCCTAAAGGGCCTATGTTTTCACCCTGGGACTTGTGTGATAGTGGGGATTGGACTACTGAAGTAGTGGGAGGCCTAGAGTAATAGGCTTAGCCAAAAGTAAAAGTATGTTCAAGTCCAGCACTTATGGGAAGTCAAGACATGTAGAGGAGATGTGACATACGTCTACCCAGAATTCTACATTGCCAAGCTTTCAGTAAAAGAGTTGTTTAGTTTCCAGAGAAATGGCTGGGTATGGATTGCGGGAGCTGGAGGTGGGAGACCCCCCATCTTTAGTGACCAGGTCCACCTCTACGGATTTGCTCTGTGGATTTCTACTCTGCCTCATGCACTTGGCCAGTGATGAGGGAAGTACCCAGACGTGGGATTGGAAGGAAAATTCCCTCTAGGAGTCGAAGGCTCTAAGGTGGTTTGGGGAGCCACCAATTGGAAAACTGGTTAATTTCCCACAATGGACCACGGATCAAGTGGCCGGCAGGGGAGCCGGGCCAGTGGGGAAAACCCAAGTAGTGTACAAGTCGGGCTGTGTACCCAAAGCTGCATGCAAGTCCGGGCTGTGTGCCTGGTGGGTTCAGAGCCCGAGGGGCTGGAAATAGTGAAGAAGTGTTTCTGTGTCTCTAATTTGCATTACCAGGAATGTAGCCCCGTGGGGTCCGTCTATGCTTTGTTTGTTCAGCTTGGATGTGAATAAAAGCCACACTGTAGAACCCCATTCCTGGTTCTGGACATTACAGTTATTGCTTCCTGTGTTCGGATTTACTTGGATGCCCCTGTGCAGAGTAGCCAAACCTAGGCCCCCTGTGCCGAGTAACCTCATCCTCCCCGAACCCAGTCCCCACCAGGTACTGCTGTCAGCTTCAACAGCATGCCACCTGTCGTTTTGCAAAAAGGCAGGGGTCCGTGGGTTACACCACATTAATGGATATACAAATATGGATAGTAAGAGCAAGAGCTTTCTAGTGGACTGATTAAACTCAGAGAAAGAAAGGATTAGGATATTTGATGCAGGAAACTGGCTGGGCCAATTTACTTTGTCAAGGGGAGTGGGTGGAAGGAGAAAGGACGTAATTAGAAGGAAAGCATAGAGTAGTGGGGGAGGTAGTGTGAGTGGTGAGTGGGATGGGATAAAGGGAAAAAATTGGTAAGTAGCTATTCTGGGGTGTTGAAGTGCTATGACTGTAGATTAGATCAGGATGCAGGATCTATTTAGGGGAAACGTGCACTCCATACATGCTGAGAGATAAGTACGGAGTTTTGTTTTAAAAGGACCAATTTTGATTTTGGCAATTTGATCAGCAGGTAGAAAGTTTAGCCAGAATGGGGCCCAGTTAGCGAAGGATTTCTGGCCTTGTGAGGTACGGCGGTATGGGGCCTTATAAGAATTGGTTGCCCTGGTTAGTCTAACTGTGGATACTGGGCAGATTATTGCCTGAACACCATTAGGTACCAGACCAAGGGTGGGCTTTTGGGCAATGAGACATGTCTGGTAGTGAATTCTGTTTTTAAGATCAAGCCACCTGAATGCACGTACAAGTCGCAGGTGTGAGTTAGGAGTGGGCCGCCAAGGTGTAATCTACAGGCTTTGTTTATCGTGATGGCAATCCTATTGAGTGTGGTGTCTGAGGTTGTGCTGTAAATGACAAGGCTGTAGTCTGTGATGGAGAAGACTGAGCTAGTTACGACCAGCTTGAGTGCAGTTTCATTAAGGCAGTGCCTGTGTCTGTAGACCTAGCCTAGGCGTCTGTTAGCTGCCTTGGCAACCTGGTCAACATGTTACGAGTATGTGAGGGAACTATCCAGGGTGACACCAAGACACTTAAAATGTTGGGTTTCCATATCCACAACATAAATAATATAGCACCTCCAATAAATGTGTTAAGAGTTTTAAGCAGAGATTTATATTTATTTAATAAAATAATTTTTATACTGCAACTTCATGCACTGTTTTATTTTATAATCTTTTAAAAAAATTTCTTGCACCACTTATAAAAATGAAAACCTAGAAAATCCGTGTGATTATGAGATTTTTTAAACACCCTCAGTGTGTGATAATCTCATAAACCTCTTGAGCTTCACTCTCAAGATTTATGGGTCATCACACATATTCGGTGTGAAAAAAACTCGTAACACACAGATGCCCGTGCATTATTCTATATTTTTGTACCCCAAGGTGTATGATACGAAATAAACCATGAGAGCAAAGCTTGAGTGGTTATCACACACTGAGAGATGTAAAAAAAAAAATCAAGAACACTTGCAGAGACTGTTTACCAAAAACGTCTCCCAAGAACTACCGATTTCTGACCTCTCTAAGGGACTATAAAACATTTGGAAGAATGACCCAAAATTTTGCTGCATTTTACAAATAAAGAGAGAAAACGGATCTCAAGAAAATGGGGAAAAAAGGGTGAATAAGACTGAATTAGTTGGATAGTAGTTACCAGGGCTAGGATTTTAAGAAAAAAAAACTGGTGTGTTGGCTGGCAGCATTTATTCATTCAGTTTTTATTAACAAGGTGGAGTGCACTAGACATCTGCCTACTTTCAGGCATAACCTGGGAGAGTGCAACCGGCAGGTTTTGTTCAGTGCTACCTTGATACGACTGAGAGCAGTGTTATTAGCTGCACCATAGAAAGTAATCCTGTGGTCAACAAGGGAAAGGACTTAGAATGACACAGCCAGGCGGAGGGCTGCAGGAGGCATACAATGTTTGTCTGTGCAGCAGGCCAATTATTGAGTTAATGGACTTGGTTAGAAAATGGATATGACCGTGGTAGGTAAGATTGGGAGTCTAGGGTGATACCCAGATATTTAAAGGATTTTACCAGCTTGAGTGGGGCAGTTTCGTAATTAAGAATGCAAAGAGGAATTATACAAGGTATAAACAGATGTACATTCAAACATTGCAAAGAAATACAAAATCACACATGCCCCCATAATGCAAAGCATCATGGGCTGCATATGCAAATCATCACAGAATATAATACTGGTTCAACTTTAAGCAGAAATGCATAGTGCCGAAAGACCTCTCACACAGTTTGCAAAGGGTGCCAACAGTAGACACAGACATGTGTTTCATCATACCAGGACTCATCAGTATACCTCATCTGTTTGACACCCCAGTGGAATGAACCAGCTACCCTAAGATGGTCTATCTGGGTTATGTTGTGGTGAACCCATGAGAAGTACAAAAGTGTTTTTACACAAAGGCAAAACCTCTCTCAGAATACAAAGACTAGGAACAGGTACACACAGCCAGCTGTAGTAAGCAGGAGCTGTAGAGGTTTCTGAAGATGCTGGTGGCTGGACTGTGCCTGACATTGGCAGGTATGGTGTTCCAGGCTAGATCACCTGATTTGGTCCTGGTCCTAGGTATGACTAGGGGATTGATGTCAGAGAATCTGAGTGGATAGGCATTTTTGTAGGGCACTAGGAGGGAGGTAAATGATAGTGGAACCTGATTATGAAAGACAGTATATGTAATCCCTCCTAGGGAGAGATCATGTTGGGTGGATGGAGGGAGCCAGACTAGTTTAGAGTACAGTGTGCAGTGGTGGGTAGTCTGTTGCTAGCAAGGGCAAAACAACAGATATGTAAGCAATAAGACACAACAGGGTGTGTGTTATACACTTCTAATGCCTGGCCTGGGGCATGGTGAGGCACAAGGCCACAGGCTGAGTGCCTTCAGCAAGACTGCACTTATGAAATGGGCCTCTTAATTGTACATGCATGTGTAAGCTAAATTAATCTTTCTCTTAATAGTAAATAAAATAGTTCCTCTGCCTATATCAGTTTACTGTGTTTCATTTTTTGTTTTGAGTTAAGTACTCTTGTTCTAATAAGGCTTCCTTAGTTGTAGTTTTTTTCATGTGGTTGTTATGGCAGTACCACCCCACCCCCACACTCACACCTACCCAGCACACTCCTGTTTGGTTTATTAGAGTGGGAATGGCACAGCAATGTCTAAGGTATGAATGTGGGCACATCATCTTTGAAGGTAAGAATCAAAAGTGTAACTGAGTTACAAGGGGTTAAGGGAAGGAATTATCGAGTGGCCATTAGGCTGTCTGTTGAGGAGGAGGAGGAGAGTGAGCGACTGGGTGGGTGGGTGGGGAGAGATCAAACGTGCTAAGGCTCAAGATCTAAAACCAGGTGGGAGGGTACTAATGAGAAACTTGGGACTTCCAGGTAAACACAAAATAGCCGACCGCTGGAGTCACATCCCATATATTGTAGTTATTAAGGTGGATGATTTGCCTGTGTATAAAGTGCGTCCAGAATGGGACCCTCATGCTGTCAAAACCATTCATAGAAATCACCTTTTACCTATCGGGCAAATAGTAATCAATAAAGTTCAAGAGACTGAAGCTCCTCAGTGCCCTGGGACTAGGTCTGCTACTGAGGTCAAGCAACAAAATTAGCAAACTTCTGCTTCCCAGCCTGTTGCTCCTGACAGTAATGCCTCCGATCCTGCAAACACTGTAAATACTGAGGATGCCAAGTCTGAAAGTGATGATGAAAGTGAATTTTGTACTGCCTTCTACCCATCCTCTGAACTTGAAAAATTGTTCCAGGGATTTCCCTCCATTAACCAAGATGATGACTCTGAAAATCCAGCGGTTTTGACTGATTCTAATTTATCAAATGCACCTGAACCTCCAGAAAACGATGCCCACAGCGTGGATCTTGAAGAGGCTGATTCCCTTTGTATGGTGGAATCATCTGAAATCAGTGAACACGAACACAATGAAGCAGGTAGTGAACCTGCAAGAGACCATGAAAGTGTTGCTGAACTAAGTGGGCTAAGTGTAGTGTTTCATTCTAACGATAGTAATGTTGTTCAAGAACCTGAGAGATGTGTCCTGGATGATTCCGACGGCAGAAATACCTCTGAGAGATGAAAGTGAGCCTAAAGAACCAGAAAGTGACAGTAATGTTCAAGTTCAAGAGCCTGAGCGTAATAGTGGTGCTCAAGTCAAGGAGCCTGAAACTAATACTGAACAACAAGAAAGTGCAGTGTAACCCATTTCTTCTGAAGCTGCTTCGTTGCTGGACAATGAACTGGGACTGATCACCCCGAATGCTAAAGCAGAAGTACAAGCGCCAGTATTAATTTTGCCACGTCACTCGGAAAGATCTGTAAAGCCTATATTAAAGCTCACATATGACACTCCAGGACAGCCAGTTAACTTGCCCATGAATGTTGTGCTTAAATGAATCTATATTACACCCAACTCCTTGCACAAAATTGTGTTCACTGCCTCCACCAAAATCAAAGCCTCCACCCAAGTTAAGGTGCCCATTCAATATAACAAGGGGTATAGAGGTAAAATGAGGGGAATAAGGTGAAATGCTCTGGTAAAATGTGGTAAATGATAACTTTACTAAAATGTGATGATAACTGTCTGATATAAAACTGATTCCAAGCCACTGAACTATGCCAAGTGAATTTAAAATGTCATGACAATGCTTTGAGTATAGGAATTCCAATATTTAAGTTAGACTAATATCATAGCATGCTATATTGTAAATAGTTACTATGTGCTTAGCTAGGTTTGTAAATAGTAAAGTGCTGTTAAAGTGCATATAGTGGAGGGCTAGCCAAATGTTATGCATAACAAGACTTGTATATAGGAAAATGTCAGACTTAAGCAAAATGTGTATAATAATGTGTTATGATGGTAGCCAGTCATTTATAGACTTGGCATGGACGACAAGCTTTCCTAGGCAGGGGACAGTGTAATGCCCCATGGGGCTTACCTTTTTTTATGCCTCCCAGTTTTCTCCCAGCTACTACCGGCGTCCCCATTTTTCCTCGCTACATCTGCCACCCGGCCCAAGTCCACAGTTTCCTCCAGGTGTGCCCTGTTCAGCCCCATGCACTATTTTAGCCCAGTTCTGGCTTAAAACTTAATCATGAGTCGCCAGCATTATGTAGAGCCACTGGCGACTGCACATTCACATTGGAGCATTTTACTCTGCCAACTGCTTGATTTTTGCAGTCAAACTGGAAGGTGTGTTCTCTTGGTCCCAGTGCCCCTTGAAGCTAAATGGGGACTGGTGACCTCGGAGGGATAGGAGACAAGCCCCAAAAGTGAAAAAAAAAGTAGTTTGAATCAGGGCACAAATGGGGCTTACGACTATTAATGAGCCCCACATGAATATTAATGAGATGCTGCTGGCCACCTAGGGGCATGGTATTGCGGCAGCAGCGACAGAAAAACAAATGTAAATAATTGTAAGAGAGTGGTGGTGTTTAATAGGGCATTGTTGGGGCTAAATAACTGTGGGGCTTTTATTTAATAGAAGTACTTTCTCTGGCTGCACCAGGACTGTATATGTGGGACATTGCAATAACTTCTGTAAGGACTGTATCAGTAGCCACCATGTTTGCAGCCAGCAGCCAATGAGAAGCCAGCATTTAACAAAGAGACTCTTGAGACTGTGCCAAAGGATTCTGGAGAAAAAAGGGAGGCACAAATCTGGGCGCCTAAATGCTGTCCAATAAAATGACTGGGACTATGAATCACAGCTTGGACAGCCAACTGGATTACAGAGTTCTGCCTTTTCAGTTTGACAGGGAGTGTTTGACTAGTCAGTCTGGATCGAGCCTTTGAACTGTGCGGAGGCTCCCTGCAGCTCTGGGAAATTTGGGGAGAGGCTTGCTTTGCCTCTTTTTGGCCTAAACGCTTATGCAAGTGTGGGACTGCCAAGTCTACAGAATGAACTGCAATCCTCAAAAGAGGGAGAAAAGAAGAGAATTCCCCAGAGTGAAATTTCTAGACTGAAAGTGGGCTCAGAGTTACTGAAAGATCCCATATCTGCATCTTGGTGAGAAGCTGCTTTTGCCTCAGGGACTGTGCCTGAATTTAATGCTTGTGGTCACTGAAATTGTCTCCAGCCAATTTGCCAGAGGGAGACCTGAACTGCTGTGTGCCAGCTTACATTTCCTGTTCCCAGGACTGCAATTTGCAAGTAGGTAAGCTGTGCAGCCTATTACAAAACTATATCCAAGCTGAACTGGTGATACCAAGTAATGTGCCTAAGAGACTGTGGCTGTCTGTAAAAATCAAGCTGCCCGAACACCAGAGAAGGGAATCGGTTCCTGTGGAGAAGCTCATCACGGGTTGTGGCCACCCTTGGGGGCTACACCTTCATGAGGGGGTGAGTCATGTCAGCTCTGGTCCCTGCATCCTGGTACTTGCCAGAGAGGATGAAGTCCTGCAGCCACATCCTGCCCCTAGGAGAGCCATCCTGGAGATCCTCCCGGATCCCGGGGTCCAAGTTTCAGTAGTACCTCAGGGTTTAACCTTGCAACACAAATCCAAATTCTTTTACCAGCTGATTTGCATTTCAAGTTCCAAATTGTGGTTATACTGTTTTTCAGGCCATCGGGCAGGGGGATTACAATTTCTGTGATTTCAAAAATGTTATATAATTGCTACAGCCAAGTAGAACAAGAATCAATAATTATTTCTTTATTTAAGGGCCCCCACCATCTGCAATGCTGGCCGACTGCGGCAATGCTTCAGGCCTGAACCTAATTAGATTCTGGGTACCCTGCAGCTTTAACTGGACAGTCCAGGGGTGAATGTACTATGCTGAAATACTTTATAAAAATCCAGCCAATTGCTAAAACCAAAATACTAATTAATCTAACTTTAATTTGCATCCCCGTCCCCTTGTTTAAACCCCTAAATAAATCTGTTTGTTGTCTGAATGTTTAATTGGTCCATAAGCATATTATTACCGAGTGCTGGGTTAATGCAAGAAAATGAAAGATATTGTGTTGCATTTGCTGGTAACCATTTCCTTACTGGTGCACAGGGTGCATGCAAGAGTTCCAGACCCTGTTGGTAAGTGTAGTCTCTGTGAGCATATTATTAACGTTCGCTGTTTATTGGGTCACTGAATGCAAAGTAAAGTATTTATTGCAATTTCAAGTGTGGAGTCACTAGTTGGGGCTGTGGGTTGGTATAGCTTTCCAGAGGGCTGCAGTAGTCTGGTACTTTACCCACTTAATTATTACTCTGGGTGGAGGCACCATATTTGTAGTTTTACTGTTGGTAGTGACACCACAGTGACCCTTGATAGCGAACCCAGGCCCCTCAACCTGCAGTCAGGGAAGCAGGCAGGGGTAGTAGCCTTTGGTATAATGGTGCCAGGGTTATGTTAACGTGACAAGAGACACAATTTACAGAGCCATATTAAAGCTATAATTTATATAATTCATAAATCTCACAGGTTGAAGCCAAGTACGCTAATTTTAACCACTTTCACTTGTAACAGGAGCATTGGTTAGGTTTCAGCAGATGGGATTTAAACTCATTCTTGAAAGCCCTTAGGGAGGCAGATGTTTGAATGCCACTTGGGAATCCATTCCACAGGGCAGGGATGAAGGAAGAGAATGATCTAGCTCCAGTGGAGGTTCTAGTTCTGGGCACCTGGAGCAATTGAAGTTCCGATGATTGTAGCGATCTATTGCATTGTTTAGTTTGCAACAGATTGAAAAATCAAGGAAGGGGACAAGTGTAATACCCAGGCAGCTACAGAATGGGACAGCATCCAGGAGTGTACCATTATCGCAGACCACTGAAAGAGGAGTCTGAATATTCTTTAAGTAGGGGGCAGATCCAAATAGCATAGCCTGTAGGATTCATTAAAAGCCTATTTTCATAAAACTAGTTTTGGACTAACTGTAGGTCAGAAACAGTTTTCTATTGATCTCTACCACATTCTGGGAGCTACAGTAGAGAAGAACACCAAATCGTCAGTGTACAAGATGGGTGTACTATTAGAGATACAGTGGTGAACAGAATTAATGTAGAGGGAGAAGAAGAGGGGCCCGAGAATAGAGCCTTGGGAGACACCAATTGTGATGGAAGCAGGATCAGAGAGGGAGGATCCAAACCTGAATCATTGATGGTGATCAGACAAATAACTTTTAAACCATGGGAGGGCAGTATCAGATATTCCCAGGGATGTTAATTTGTTACAGAGTAGTGTATGATCAAATATAACAAAGGCCGTTGTGAGAGCGATGAAAACGGCGCCAGTGAGCTCCCCTTTATCAAATGTATTAGAAATGTTATTATTTAGGGTGAGCAGCCTGTGATGGTACTGTTTCTGGTAGAAACCATGTCGAGCAGGGGAGAGATCATAGGTGGAGAGGTAGTCAGTGAGTTGGTACCCAACAATTTTTTCCAAGACCTTACTGACAGTCGGGAGGAGGGCAGAAAGTCTGTAATTAGAGATATTTTTATTGTTACCTTATTTGAACACAGATACTATGTGGGACAACTTCCGGAGGTTTGGAATGACGCCAGAAAGGGATAGGTTAATGATTCTAGCAGTGGGGGAAGCCAGTTCATTGGCTGCAAGTTTTAGGAGATGGGGCTCAATTTCATCAGAGCCAGCAGATTTTGTATCAGTGACCCCCCTCAGGAGTTTACACACCTCTGAGACCAAGACTCTTTTTAAGTAAAATGGGGCTAGCATTGAATTAGAAGTAGGGAAGGATGTTGGATTAGGCAAGGAGAGAGAAAGCCCCAGTATGGGATGAGAGAACTGTGAAAAAGGCATTGAAAGCATTCAAGATAGTGGAGGGATTGTTACAATTTATTTACCTGACCTCAATGTCTGTGGGGGGAAGGGGCACCATCCTAGCTCATGATTTTTTTTTTTTAACATTGTTCCAAAACTGACATGGGTTGCCAACAGAGGAATCAAACAAGGTTTCACAGAGCTACTTTTGCTCCATTAGATGGTATGTTTCTATTCTTTTCTGAACTTTCTATAGCTTATTGAGTCAGAGACCGAGTTAGTTGCCTTGTAGGTGGCCCAGCATTTGTCTCCGTTTGAGGAGGGATAATAGAGGGTGGTCTAGCCATTTAGTTGTTGGACCTCGAACCCTCCTGGTGATGCTGTCCTGGAGGCCAGTAAAGATTGTGTAAAAATATGAGACAGCCAGGTTGACATCAGTGGTAGACCACAGTTTAAACCAGTCTTGGTAAACTACTTCATTTTGAACTGGTTAAGGTCCAGGTGTGAGAAGTCCCAAAAATGTATAAGTCTAGGGAGACATTAGGAGGTTTCGTATGCCATATGCAATAGATTGGGGAGTTATCGCTAATGGCATCAAAAAATACTCCTCAGTAGACTACTCTGTCCAGCTTTGGTACTAGCAGCCAGTCAATAAAGATGGCACATTGCCCATTGCTGGAGACTCTAGCAAGGTTAAAGATGATTTGAGTGAGCAACAGTTTGCTTAGAGATGTCTCAACCAAGTTTTTATTACATTTTAACCAGTCAATATTGATATCCCCAAAGAGGATACATTCATTGCCTTGAGTTTGGAGGTCAATGGATGAAAGTGCTTGGTGACTACCGGTAGGTGGTAAGTACAGTCTCCTCCCATTTATCCGACCCCCCTTAATCCGACTCTCCCTTTCTAATGAACACCGATCATGTCCCCCACAGTTCTAATTGGTATACTGTACCTGTTTAGTGTGGATCACTGTCTTAATTAGGTGCGGCTACTGTGAACAGCTCATAAATGACGCATTCGGCTCGGTGAATCAGTAGTAGTGTACTGTAGTTCAACAATGGAATCCTCTTCAGGAAAACGGAAGCAAGTGGTGCTAAGTGTAGCACAAAAAATACAGATTATGGAGAGGCTGGAGAGTGGCAAGCAGGCAGTAGTCTTGGCAGACGAGTATGGCGTGAGAAAGTCTACCAAGTACCAAAGCGCTACAGAAAAAAGTTGCTGCAGACCGTTTTGGCTGAGGACAATGCCCAGTCCTCACTGGGTGACATCATGAGAGGTATTCACACTTTAGGATGTGGTGTACATGTCCGCCAAGGCATGGGATTCATTCCGTCCTGAGTCAATACAAAAGGCATGGAAGGAATCAGGGATTAAAACAGCTCGTGATGACCCAGCTGTTTCTGACACTCCTGACCTTCCCGACTTTCCTGATAGCAGCATCTCAGCGGCTGAGATTACAGAACTCGCTGCTACACTGTCTGACCCTCCATCTGAAGAAGAAGTGCTGATATGGCTCAATTCAGACAAAGAGGAACAGGGTCATGAGGAGCTTTCAGATGACGGGATCCTTGAGCTTGTGCCGAGGTCTTCACATTCTGAGTCAGAAGCTGAAAATGACTCAGAAGTGGATGAGGCAACTCCAGTCCTGCCAACTCATTCAGAGGCAGTTGATTGATTTGACAAGTGCATCCTGTACACAGAGAGCCAGATAGACTGTGATCCGGTACAGGTCGTGCTACAACGGCAGCTAAGACAGCAAGCTGCTAAAAAAAGTTTGATTCTTTAAAGAAAACTTCTGTCATGGATTTTTTTGTTAAGTCTGGTATGCCATACAGTTATGATTGTTGTGTGCTTTAATCATTTTTTTTAGCATACTTTTTGTTTTCTTCTACTGCACTTAATAAAGACGTGATCAGCAAACACTAAACTGCTTTTGTGTTGATTTGTTAATACAGTACTGTAACTGCTTTTGTGTGCATTAAGTAATGCACAGTACATTACTGTATATCATGAGCGCACCCGTTTATCTGACCTCCCGAATATCCGAATGAATCGGATGTCCCCCCGTGGGTTCGGATAAATGGGGTGAGACTGTATATGCAGAAGAGATGGAGTTTCTTAGTGTTACCCAGGGTTAAAGTAGCATGACATAACTCAAACTGAGGGCCAGGTTTGGGAGAGGGGGAACTAGGGGCAGAAACATTTAGATGGGCTTTGTAGTATATCATAGTGCCTCTCCCCCTTAGAGGAAGTCCTTTCACATCTTAGAGAGTTATATCCTGGGAAGGCACAGAGATTACTGGGAATATAAGGCTTTATCCAAGTTTTGGAAATGCCAAGAATATCGGGCGTTTAGAGGTTAATCCAAGCTGTGAGCTCATCCAAGTTATGGAGGCTTCTTATGTTTAAAATAACTATTTAAGACCTTTAACAACTAGCGGGGGGATGAAGTAGGAAGCTGAGACAAACTTGGTCCTGGGTTAGTTTCTATGTCACCAGCAGCCAGTAAGAGGGATAATGCCAAGAGTACCAGGGCATACATTCTCAACTGCGATCTCCTTGGGGGGTACCACAGTGAAACTTATTCATATACCAGGACATGTTGTACCAGACTCTAGGAGTAAGTAGGCTAAGGCCATCCCAGTTCTTGTGTGAACAACCTAATGCATTTGACATGGCAAAGTCAGTGAGACTTAGCAAATTTTTAGATGCATGATTTGCAACAGGTATGGTGTCGGAGATGAGGAGAGAGCTGGTGAGGACCCCAAGGAAGGCTAATATCTAATACAACAGAGCCGTTTTGATGAGATCAGGAGGCCAAGGTTACTCAATCCAGCAAAAGTGTCTGAGACAAAGGAAAGTATTCCCATTAAATAAAGCTGAAGAGAGTGTGCGTTCAGTGAGGGTTAACATGGAAGCAATGGTCAGTAGAAGCAACAGACACTATCTTCAGTGCTACAAGGCAGAATAACGATTTACACAGGAGACATATGTGAAATGATACTAATAATTGTCTAGAAATTGGAAGGGATATGCAGGCAAATTAATGTAGAAGAAACAAAACGAGAACAACTACTAAAGACTACTACTAAGGAGCACCAAATTTTAGATAGTCCAGTACTGGTGTGACCTAGATAGGGAGGTGACTAAGCAGAGGGCTAGAAAAGGTCATAGGAGGCTAGTAGTTTCTAATAGAGTAATTCATAACAGATACACTTCACTAATCAAATGGCAGGAAATGACGTATGGGCACAGTTCACTAGAGAGGGCACGTACAGACTCCTTAGGTTACATCCTGGTAGGAGACAGGTGATGAGCAGCGTGACTGGCCGTGGCTGCCTCCATGGCTGACTTCCAAGCAGATGTCCGATGTTCTCAGCGGAGGCTTTTGGCCCGCGGAGGCCCCATGCACAGCTGAATGCCGGGGCGCCTAAACTTGTTGCCCGGGGGAGGGGAGATGTTCCCTCCAAGCCGTAACTGACCCTTCTTTGGTTTGTGGTTTGCCTTTGAACAAGTATTTAAATCCATATTTGCAGTTTAAAGAAATACCATTGGCTCACCACACACCTTCAGATACCCAGTACTGCAAAGAAAAAAGCTTCTTTCATAATTCAATTCATTACTGAAATAATGTACTGTATATCTGGATCAGAGACCCAAAATACAACCACCCAGCCTCCCCCCCCCCCAGTCAGCCAGCAAGACAGAGCAACTGAGCAAGGTACACATGGTCGGTCCAGCTCCCTCCAGCACTAGAACATGAACAGCTTCCCTTTCTTTCCTTCCCTGGCAGCCCTGTGGAGTGGTGGCCCAAACAAAACAACTGCAATTGTTCAAAAAGCACCCTTCCTTACCAGACTTCCTGCCTGCTACCTGCAAGAAGAGAGAAGTCAGAGAGAGGACTGGTCTGGAATCTGAGCTCTTCAGCGATGACTGCAGCTTCTTGAAGGATGGTCCTCCAGTTGACCTCTACAGAGTCAACTCGTGTGTCTGTAGTCAAGTCTGTACACCATAATACCTGTGCAGTGCCTGTTGCTGGTTGATGGTGGTCTTGGAGGTGTACGGCTGGTTGGCTGCGGCAGGTCTGGGCCTCCAGCAATGGCAACTGAATTTCGGCAGCAATTGGTGGCAAGAGATGATCCAGGTGACAGTTGGGCCAGCGGGTCAGGTTGAGAGCAGGGTGGGCCAGGCGGTGGTCAGTAAACTCCATCTCCTCAGAAAAATCAATGAAACCTCACTGGGTGACAGGGAAAAAAAACCCTGTTGCCATCCTTCTTGCTGCCACAACAAAAATCTAGTGAGCGTGCTGATGATGATTGGCTGCTGGCTCATCTGTCTGAGTGCTTTCATTGGCTCAAGTATCACTGTTGGAATTGGCTGTCTTCTGTGCCATGCCCACCTCTCATTGATGGAAATGTCCCTACGTCCCTGTTCCCGATTGGTCTCCTTTTCTTCCTTTCTAGCTCCCTGATTGGCTGCCTCCTGATCCTCCGGCTCCTAGTCACCATCAGTCTTTTGCCCTGTGTGCCCTTCGAGTTTTGAATCATTACTGGCACAGACACAGTGTGAGGTGGGTGGGGGGATCTGTCATCCACTGTGGCGGAGCCTGGAGGATCGGGGATGGAGTAATGTGTCGAGGCCCACAGCGGTAAGCATAAAAAAAAGTAAAAATGAATACATTTTCTGCAACAGTCATCAGGAGGGCAGGGGGCCCCTTGCTGCCTTGGGGGCCCCATGTAATTAGATGGCTTGCATGTGCCTAATGCTGCCACTGGATGTTCTTTGCACTCATCTTTAGCGTGAGGGCCACAAGCAGAAGGACCACTTGGTTACAGGGACGTTTATAGGAGAAAGTGGGCTCTCTCAGCTCCACCCCCCGCTGAGTTGTCTGTCCACCCAATTGGCAGAAAGGGCAGCAAAATGTCTGTTGGTACAAATGGAAGCCGTGGAGCAGGCTCCAAAATGGCAGGCAGAAAGGATAGAAGGGTCCTCAGGTGGAGGGGAAGGGAGGGAACAGTGGCTGGAACTAGGAAAATAGTGCTCCCTCTCACCCACGGCAGTCCTATAATTTAGAAGTTTGAGTAATGTGAGCTGTGAATGAGCTTGGTACATCGAGCAGACTTGAGTTTGATTCCCACAACATCCACTTGCATAGTGTATGACCCTGAGCAAGTCACTTAATATTCACAGTGCTCCTGGGTCACCCCAGAAAACAGGCCTTGTGCCTAGTGGGCCTTACCCTGTTACCAAATAAAAAAAAATAAAAAAAAGAATACCAAATTTCAGGTTTTTGTATTCATCAAAATAGCTGGTATACCACTAATAATAGATCAATGCATATTAAGTTGTTTTTATCGGCCAAGATATTCAAACGTGCGCCCAGAACATGCGCAAGTGGATGTGCAGTGCAATCCAAATGCGCCATGGCGCATAAGTGCAATATTCAGCAGATGCGCCACAGAAATGCGCTGGCGCATAACACGCTGAATATAGCAAAGATGCAGCATGGCACAGTCAGACTTGTGCTGGAGCAAGCTGACATGCACTGCAGCAACAGTGCAGGCTGAATACAGCAACAGAAGCAAGCTGTCCCAGGTGACAGGGAACACAGTCAGGGCAACACAAAGCCACAGGGCCATGGCAGTGGAGGTAGGGCACTATCACAGTACCAAAGGAGGGGCAGAAGGCACAGAAAACATGCAGACCACAATTTATTTATTTTATTTAGTTTTTGTTGACCGGGTAAGTGCACTAGACAAATCCAGCCTATTTTCAGGCACGACCCGGGGGAGGGGGATACAGATGAATGCCAACTGACCTTGAACCAGATTAAACTGTTGGTGGTATTTTTAATGAATACCAATACCCATGGACATGGGGCAGAGCAACACACAGGCACGGGCAACCAATGGGACATGGCACACAATGCCCATGGCACAGAGGGCTGCAGGGACCAGGGTCCCCGGACTTGTGTACCAGCAGCCAACATGGAACAGCCAAGCACTGCCACCACTGTGCAAAGGCAACGGGCAGGCACAGTGGCCACAGGCACAGTGGAAGTCAGGCAAATGGCGGTAGACAGCACACACCAAAATGGAACACAGGGAGACAGAGTAGGGCACCACACAGCACAGACACCCATGGCAGATGACCACAGCAGTACTAGGCAATGTGCTGGACATGTGGATAAGTGTACAGGACACCGTGGCAATAGCAGGGCCTGCCACCCTCCACTGACCCATGGATGACTGGCATACAGTGAGACGTCAGGCCAGGAACCGGGTACCAACAGGTGTCTGACTTCACACACCCCAGTGACCATGCCATTGCCCACACACACCTCAACCATGGTCAACAACAGCATTGTGCATCAAGTGACATGCAAGTGAGACACAGAAACACATGGGCAGATCATCAAAAAGTATTTACTGAAGAAACTGAACAGAAACACAACCAGAACATAACCAAATGGGTAACATATGGGAACAGGGATAGAATAATAGGTACAGCAATGGGGCACAGACAAACAGTAAAGTCCAACAGGGGAGCACAGGAAAATGCAAAAGATCACCATGGGGATGGCATCGGAATGGGAGAGCGATGGAAGGGGAATAACAGGGGGCCTGGGAAATAGGGAAGTGGGACTGTTAAACAGGGGCTGTTTACAAATATATACAGTCCTATGGCTGCAGCTGCCTCAGCACACTCCTCAGGCATTGCCCCTCCACCACGATTATCTGCATGGACGCCAGAATCCTTTGTGACAGGCGTATATATACCGCTTTCCTCTGGTACACCCCAATGGCCGTCTGCTGCAGCTGGAGTACACCACCACCCAGTATGTCCACATTTCGACATCGTCTCCCTGGCCCAGGATGACCTATGCAGAGGAAACGTAGTAAAGCGACTAAATGACAGGGCATGCACAACAGCACCCCCCCCCCCGCGGCTGTGTGGGTAGAGGATTGTGTCTGGGCGAACCCATGGACAGGACCGACTACAGCACATGCATAGCGTACACTGACAGCGGTCTGAGAACCAGAACCACACAAGGAAGGGATGCTAGCCAGGGAGTACCCAGTACCATGACAGGTGCACATGCAACATGCAGCAAGGCACAGATGGCCACAGATGCATCTGTCACTTGGCCCAGCAGCATCCCCATGTGTGCACTGAAGGACACGTACAGCCAACAATGGTGACAGCAACAGAGTAACAGCACACAGAGCCCATGCACATGATGGGACTACCACATGCCACCGGCACACGCTGACAACAGTGCCAGAGCACCACTACAAGCACATGCACAGCATGCAGGCATTGGCCCATGTGTGGACTGTCCCCCCACCAACACCCAACCCAGGTACTGAGGACAGCAGCGACTGACATGCACTTACCTGTGGCCTGGTGAGTTGGTCCTGCTGCACCAGTGTCCGGCTGGCGTCCATGCCTATCAGCCTCCGCCCTGGCCTGCATGTGCTCCGCCTGCCCTGAAAAGGAACACAAAATGAGGGGACAATGACACACAGGCAACCACCAAATACCCTGCCCACACCCATCAAACCTGCCACGATGTACCACACCACAGAACACCATGTCTTGAGTAGGGTCCACAAACAGGGCACACAGAGGTGGGATGCAGTCACAGTGCATCACAGGGACACACTCTGCACAGCCCTGCTCCACGACTGCACCGTCAGACCCACATGAGGCAGCCCCACCCTGTGTGCAGGTGCACACGCACCAGCCCCACAACCCAATGCCCTCACTAGCAGTCAGAACTGGCATGTGCAGTGCACACACATACATACCTGGTTGCGGGACCACACCTCGGCGGGCATGGTCCTGCAGTCTCCGAAAGTGCTCAGGATCCTGTCAGCGCAGGTCACCGTAACGCTGACGGCACCGATCACCTGTTTGGAGGACACCAGTGCACAGTACCAGGCACTCTTCCACACGGGCGCACACCTGGGACCATGCCTCCTGCAGTTCCTCCTTCACAAACAACTGCCCCTCCACAGGGGTGACCACAGCCACGAGGTTGGCCATCTTGACCTTGCTCTAGTTCATGGCCCTTGGTCTGACACTCCCCGCACGTGGCATTGTGACTGTGCAACGAACTAGGCCCGGACCACAGTCTGCTGCTGAACTGTGGTCCTATTGCACTGCCGTGCTGGTTGCATGACAGCAATGCCTAGCACACTACCGCGCAGCACGGATTTGTGCGATGGACATGCACCAGCAGGACACATCGTACAGTACTGCACATGCGCAGTGCCGGAAGATCGGGCAGGAGACCTGGATCACATCTGCGACCCACGGCCGCGCAGCCATACACTGGCGCCATCTTGTGAAGGGCACGCGTCGCCACACAGACCGCATAGCAATAGCGCATGGATCACAACTGCGCTGTGATGGCCAGTGATGCATGCTGCTCACATACGTGGTAGGACTACCAAGTGCATCACAGCATCTTGCACAATATGCAGACACGGGTGGAACAACTCAAGTGGCATGCATGGCAAGTGGGTTACTGCACGTCGCCCATGTGCAGGAATTGCACCGGCGACTTGCTCCGGCACATTCCTGTTGCGCATCACACACTCAACTGTGCCTGGAGCAGTTCTGCGATATTCAGCCGGAATATGCAAATTGCCTCATGAACCAATGCAATGCGCAAACCAGCACATTAGAATCTCATTACTGGTTGCTCCACACCTCATTTGCTTAACTTGTGCCACTTAAGCACCCCACACAGCACAGGTCACCGACAGGAATTGCAGCCTGGAAGGTAAGTTTGTTTACAATCCAAGTGCTGAAAGCTGTACTGTCCTGCCAAACAGTTCATGTAGCACAGCAACGGGGGATGCAATTCAACTGCTGACCTGTGCACCATCCCTGTTCGCAGGTGGCAGAATGTCTGATTCTGACAGTGTGGAAGAGCAGGTGCCTACAAGGAAACGCAGGCCCAACTTCACTAAAGTGGAGAAGCAGGCCCTGATAGAGGCATATGTTGACAGGGAGGACCTCCTGAGTGGGGCCACTGGGACTGCACAGGAGCAGGCAAAAGGCTGGGAGGAGGTGGCCAGGTATGTCAACGTCCATGGAAGCCACAGCCACACTTCACAGGAGTGCAAGAAGAAACTGGGCACTGACAAGTGCAGGACTAAGGGGAGGGTGGCAGCCATAAGGGCAGCAAGGCGCAGAACGGGTGGGGGACCCACCCCCATAGCACCCGTCCTTGATGCAGCGGAGTTGCTGTTGACATCCACCTTCACCCGGGCATCTGTTATGGGTGTCCCGGGGAGGGGTGTGTTCCAAATGGGTGGCAGCCCGTCGCAGCACTGTGACTATCTCTGTGGGACATGGTGGGGCTCACGGGAGCGGGCCATGGGTGTGCCTGTGCACAGCAGGAGTGCCACTAGTGTGCCCAGGTTGTGTTTCGTTGTGGTGCACAGCCTGCACATTCACACTGGGGTATGGCACAGTCCACTGTGTGCAGAGAGGCAGCTCAGTGCACACTGTCATGGTTGTGTGGTGCCTAGGCCAGGTATGTCGCCAATGCTGGCATGTGGGTCTCATGGCTATCTAGAGCACGTCATGCGTGCACGTGTACGTGCACACTTGCACTGGCATTCCGCACCTGACAGGGTCAACACATATGTGCCGTATGCAGGGGGGGCGCAATGGCTGTTGGTGATGGGCAGTTGCCACATGGCACAGTGTGGGTGCACAGTTACGGCCATGTATCCCGAGACATGCTGGCATCCTGGCGGGCATGTACCGCATTACCACCGCACCTCATGCAAGGTGGTGCAGGCACACTTGTGGCACGTATGCTGACATTCCACTGTATAGCTGACCTGTAATGCTTCAGGGACACATTAACCTCTCTCCATTCTGGCTTACAGCTCCATCACGCCTCAGGGGTGCTGTGCAGTCTGGATCCATGACCATGGCACTGGATAATGCTGTGACTTCTATGTCCACGGGCGTGGTGGCCGCCACAGGGGGGCACCATCCACACATGGAATTGGTGGCCCTGCTTAGCTTTGCTGATGACGATGACCTCCTGGGTGACCTCCTCCTACAGGACAGCCTACCTGTGTTGGTTCCAGACACGCTGGACAATTTGTTGTTCGACACTGATGATGACCTGACAGATCCAGGGGGGCTCAGGTGTCAACACCTCCCCCCCATCAGCACTGTAGATCCACAGGCAGTGGCAAGCAGCAGAGGCGGCCCAGGGTCCACACTTTTGCCACCCCAGGGTGGCCCCACAGCAGCACAGGACACTACTGCCGGTGTTGCCCGGGGATGTCACACAGGTGTGGTTACTGGTACTGCCAGTCAGGTCCAGCAGCCTGCCGCCATGCTGCGATGGCCTTTAGGGCACACTGTGCAGCAATCCTCAGGGGCTGCCATTGGCGCCCGCACCCAGACCCACACCCATCCTTGGACTCCTGAGCAGTGTTCCCAGTTGAGGGATGTGGGCACTGCAGCCCATTACACCCCTGCAGGTCAGCATTGGGACCATGAGATGCCAGGCACCAAGATGCTGGTTGAGCACACCCAGTTTTTGTGGGACTCCATGGAGAACCAGGCTATGCTCAGGGCAGAGATGCGTGTGCTGCGGGTTGAGGTGCGGCAACTGTCTGAACGTGGTGCCATGGGACGTGCTCAGCTGATAGGAGAGATCCGGCAACTGCAGGAGGCCACAATTGCATTGCTGGACTGCATTGCAGCTGGCTTCACATTGCTGGCATTCACTGGCCACAGCAGGGTGCACAGGACTCCACGTAGCACAATGAGCATGCCAAGGCCTCATTGTTTGGTGACCACTGGTATACCCATCCCCATCACACCTGGAAATGGTCTGTTTGACTGTTTGTACACACCTGTGAGGACCAGGTTGTGTTCTCAGGCCTCAACCCCCCTGGATGAGGTGGCAACACCCCCCAGCGACAGTTGTGCTGCCTCTTGATGGACACACAACCAGGACATGGCTGCCCCAGTGGCCGTGGTGGTCATGGTTCTGCACAGTAGTCCTGACAGATGCACTGCCCAGTCCAGTCCAGTCCTGTCCCCTGCTTCCATTGCCAGCCATGCACATGGCCGGCTGTGGCACGTTCTGCATGCTGTGGCACATACGTGGCCAGGGTCGTGGCTGGTGTGTGTGTGTGTGGGCAGTGGTGCTGGGCCATGTGGCATGGTTGTGATGAGTGCAGCACTGTGTTGACAATGCCTGCATGATGGCGCATGCCCTCTGATCCATGCCAAGTCTGGAAGTCCTGCTGTTCCGAGTCCATGTCACTGTGTGGAGCGATGTGTGTGCCACTGCCTGGTGCTGTGTGCCCTGCAGTGTGGCCTTTTGTTGTACGGATGCGTGTGCCAGCATGCTTGTGTGTTCATGGGCATGCAACTTATTGTGACTGACTGTCCAGGTCCATGTGTTGGGGGTGGTCTGTGCATATCTGTGTGTCCATTTGTGTGCCCATTGTGCGTCCTTGTGTCCCTGCATGCATGCATCCCTCTGTGTCCATGCATGTGTGTGACATGGTGTGCGTGCACTGTTTACCAGTGTGTTACTCACCTGCTGTCCCCATAGCGCTCTTCTATTGTGGTGTCCCTTGGCCATCTGGCACATACGGCCAGCCTGGGGGCCCTCCTCTCCAAGGCCAGCTGCCCACCCCCATCCTGCTGGTCCTCCACCTCTTCCTCTGTACTGTTGCCCTCTTCAACCTGGACAGGTATTCCACGGTCAATGGCCATGTTGTGCAGCATGCAACAGGCCAGGCATAAGCCACAGGCTTTCTCAGGGCTGTACTGTAGGGCACAACCGGACCTGTCTAGGCAATGGAAACACATTTTGAGCATGCCAAAGACACGCTCTATAGTGTTGCGATGTGTGCCTCATTGTATCCCTTCTCAGCCCCATTTCTGGAATGCCGTATGGGGGTGAGCAGCCAGGGTCAGAGGGGATACGCACCGTCTCCTGTGGGGAATGCACATGTATTAGCTGTCACCCTGTCTGGCCCTTGCCTCCCCCCCTCAATGTCCACACATCCACCTCCTGCCTCCCAGTGGGCCCTCCCCACAGACCCCATGCACAGCACATATGCTGCCGGTCATGGCACACCATGTGTCCTGCCCATCATTTGCTCCCCTCTCCAGGCACATGGGTCCATGCCACAGCTGCATGCATTGTGCCACTGTTCCAGCTGGCCACTGTGTCCATTGGATGCATGGCCACCTGTGGTGCCTTGCATCCATGGTGTGCACGGCGGGGGTATGCCTGTGCCATGTATGCCATGCGGCAGTCATGCCATGGGCCGCTATCTTCCCACACACCTGGACTGTATTCAGGCTACATTTCCAGGCATGTCTTCACACCTGGCACTGTCCATGTTCCCCACTGCCCCTTCTAGCTGCTGTGCGGTCTTCAACACTGCAGCGGGTGTTCTCCCCATCCCCGTCCAGACATACCAACTAGGTGGGCCGTGGGGATGATACCACTCTTGAGTCTCTGGCACAGGATCGACTGGTGCCAGATAAATGCATCATATGTACCCCCAGGGTGCATGGCGCATACATTGAAGATGTGCCCTGTGGCACTGCACACCACCTGGCAGTTGATGGAGTGGTATCCCTTGCAGTTCATGTAGGCTGTGACTTCTTGGCCAGGTGGTACGCATATGGCCACATGGGTGCAGTCAATGGCACCTATCACACCTGGCATGCGTGCCACCCTGTGGAACTCCTGTATGGTTGCTGTACGCTCTGCCTGTGTGCTTGAGAATGTGATGAACTTCGAAGCGTGTGGCAGCAGAGCATTGAGTAACTGGGTGAAGAGGTGGGATGTGGCCAACTGGGTAATGCCAGTGGTGGCACCCACTGGTTTCTGGAAGGTGTTCGTAGTGAGAAAGCACATTATCACTGTCACCTTGGTCTCCACCGACATGGCATGGATCCTTCAGGTGGGTGCCTGCAGTTCATCATGGTCAAGGCCCCTAGAATTCTGCAGCCGCAGAATTTTGTGCAGAACTTGCAACCTACCGCAGAACTTCTGCAGTGCCACAGAATTCACTGCTCTTGCTGATTCTTTATTAATATTTCCATTGATCTATAGAACCTGGTTCCCTCTCTTTATATCCAAAACCCCTCTATGTTCAGAATGTGATGTTATGAGTGCTATAACACCATATATTAGCTAATGAAATGGCTGCATTCTGCCACAGAAATGAATAGTCACTTATCTACCACAGCTCCCACTGCCAGAGATGGTGGCACAGTTCATCAGGTACGGTGATATTTGCTCATCCTGCACTACAGCCCAATACAATTTTCAGTCTTGCGTTATTACACTATGGCTAACTTAAACAAAACCTTGACAATGGCATATACCTGTTAAGTCCATATCTTACTTTGTACAAACATATTTGTGCCTTTAATATATAGAGATGCCATCTGAAATTAATAACTGGTAAAATGAATTAACCTGTCATTATTAAGAAAAATAATTATGCCCAGAAAAGAGAAATATAATTATGTGTAGAGCTGTTGAAAGAATAGACCTGTTAAAACAAATAATTGCACTGTACACATTTTTGCCATGGTTATTGAATACATGTCATTGGTTGATGGAATCACCTAAAAGTTATGGAGAAATGTTGTGCGAAGGTCCAGCTGTTGGGCCAGAGGGTAGCATGTTGTGTTCCCATGCCAGCAACTCCGGTTCAGAGATGAGCTCTGGGAGCTGGCTGGGCAGCACAAGGATTGGGGAACACATCACTGCTCTGAGCCTGGGAAGGTATGGCACAGTCTTCTGTCACATGGGGAACACATTATGATGGGCTGGAGAGCTTTATCTCACAATGGGTTCACATGCATTTCATGGCCTGATGATGTTACGTAGTTTGGCAGGGGAAGCGGGTTGGCATGAAAAATTAGTTTTGCAATATCGACGTTGTTCTGTTTATTACATTTCCAAAGGGACCTGTATGAATGAGTTTACAATTTAATGGAAATTTAAATATATATATATATATATATATATATATATATATATATATATATATATATATATATATATATATATACACACACACACACACACACACATTGTATATACACATACACACATTGTATATACACATACACACACACACATTTGTATATATGTTACAGATTGCATATATAAGTGATGCATAGTGGGGACCTCATGAATGATAAAGACAACATGAGTAGAAATACCTTATTTATCACATAAAAGTCCCCTCTGCATATTTCATTTATGCAATAGACTAGGACCATAGATTTTAGTTTTGCATTTTTAGACATAAAATGATTTCTATAAGTCTTTTATTTTTTGAACTAGTGTAACTGTGCTTTCCCCATTCCTGATTGCTCTAACCATTGCCATGGATATGTCAGAATGATGTGCTGACACTGTGATGTGGTAGTTCGTTAGTGCCGCAGAACTTCTGCAGAAATTACAAACCACTGCCGCAGAAGTTCTGTGGCAAATAGTAATCTTGCCACAGAACTTGGTCCCAATGTGCCGTAGAAAAGTAGAGGCTTTCATCATGGTACAGCTCACAGAGCTGCCTCAGAATTGCCCTGTTGAGGTGGTACTGGCCCACTATGTCCCTGTCACTATAGCTCTCAAATGTGAGCCGAGCACAGTACTGTCTCTGTTGGGCGTACCACCGACAAGCTCTTCCATGGTGTTCCTCCCTCCTCCTCACCCCCCTCATTACCTGCACCATCAGGAAGGTTATGGCATTCATGCTTCATTGCTTGTCCTGCTCTTTGCTTGTCAGTGTGTGCAGTTGAGCCTGTTTTATATGTGCTCAACTTTGTGCTGCACAATCTGTGATTTGTTCCATGGTTGTGCTGTGTGTTTGGGTTGAATATGCAGTTGAGCTGCTTATTCATGGTCACACCCCCCTCTATTTGTGCCACATATATTTATGATTGCGCAATGGTGCACCCAGTTTTGCACTGCGCATTTCCTGGCTTTGACTATGGCACCGCAGTGCAGTTTGGGTATTGCGCCAGTGTAACTTACTTGCGCATTGCGCAACTCCTTTGAATATCTTGACCATAGCATTTATGAATTAAGAAACAAAACACAATTACACTGTCTCAGCGTCTTCTACATTTGAAAGGTTTGGCAGTACACAATATTTCAGTGATGCCTGTGCGCTCCATGTATATCTTACCTTGAATAGTTTTGTTTTTGTTTTGCGATTTTACCCCCATTTTTCTCCCATTGTGCCTGGGGCCCCAGCACACAGCCATGCATGCACGTGGAGGCACACACGCACCCCGTGAACCCCGCTCAGCCCCTTCCACCCCTCCCCTGGCAATTGCTGAGTTCTCTGTGGCTTGAACTGCCTTCTGTCCTCCATCTGGTGGCAGTCAAGGTCCAGAGAAACTCCATATCCCTTCCCAGAAGAGGGGAGCTGTCTCTTGGCAGCTCGATTCCACTCCTCACCCTGCCCCCTGCCAACCCCCGACAACCCAGGCTCGTTCCCGAACCCAGGTCGTCAGCGTGGTGCGAGAGGTGTGGCATCCAGTGCCTCAACGCTCAGTGCCACTGGGCTGGCCCACTGTGAGACATTTTTAAAGATAATTTTAACCTAGCCAGCCCAGTGGTGCAGAGCGTTAAGGCACCAAACACCTTACCTCTCATCGTGACAGTGACCCGATTTGGGGAATAAGCTTGGGCTGACGAACCATCTGGTAGCTCTCTTCTACCCAGATCAGGGTTGTGTGTCATCTCAGCTCTTGGTTGCCACCAGGTGGAAGTCTGGTGGTAGTGCCAATGCACAAGCAGCAGGCTGAGGTCAGGGGAGGGGGAAGCTGCATCTCCACGTGTATGTGTTTCCTGTGCCACCGTGGTTAGTGGGAAACTTAGGAAGAAAAAAGAAAAAAGAAAAAGTGGCTGGCTCAGGCTCCATGAGATCCTGCCCGGCAGCCCTGTGCCTCGCACTGGCACCCCAGCAGGATGCAGTACTGGATGTGTGTCTCTGGTTGGGGGGGGGGAGACAGTCCTCCCCTGCCTGGTCCCACCACAGGGGGGACAACCCATGGGGATCTTGTGTCCTGGTTGCAGTCAAGGTAGGAGCCCAATAGCGGGGGTTGGGGCCAGACTGACAAGCCTTCTTGGACTGAGCTGCAGGAAAAAAACTCGAAGAGGAAAATAAATAAATAAATAGCTAACTAGATAGATTAAATAAATAAATATATAGATATTTATTTAAACCTTGCAGCTGATAGGGCTGATTCCCTTTAAAAGTAAATTCCAGTTGCTGTGGTCGGATTATCTATATTCAACAGGCAAGGCAGCTCTGGCTCAAGCTTCACAAGATTAAAAGTCTACCATCATCTGCAAACCTGCGCTGCAATTATTTAATACTAAATCCAATAATTTGACAACTGTCTTAGATCTTTAATTATACCATGGACTCAGAAAGAAACACAAATCCCTGCACTTTGATTGGTTGGCTGGCACCTTCCAGCAGTTATAAATCCTCCAATATACCCACTGGAAAAGGTGCCAGCCAACAAGCACTCGTGCCACATAACAAATATCACTACCGTCGTTAAAGTTCAAACGAACCGCCGCCATTTGTAATCGCCGCATACCACCGCAAGTAAAAACGTAATAAAAAAAATGAACATCACGTTCCACTTGCTAGATTTCGAAGACCTAGAAAATATATTTAGCGACGAAATTGGCCATCCGATCCAGAAAACGCCAGCATTGTTAACAAACCGAGCGTTAAGACTTCACAGAAACCTGTAGTAAAATCTCCCGGCTTGGCCTGCAAAAGTACCGACACAACACCAGTAACTTACCCGCCTATGGAGCAGCAGCCGGCTTGTTTGTTAACAATGCTGGCGTTTTCTGGATCGGATGGCTCATTTTCGTCGCTAAATATATTTTCTAGGTCTTCGAAATCTAGCAAGTGGAACGTGATGTTCATTTTTTTTTATTACGTTTTTTACTTGACACCGAGCAGATGCTCAGAAAGTAGTCGCAACCTAACTTCTTAAAGAAACAACCAAATATCAAAACTGTGAAAAATTATTATTTACACAAATAAAACCTTTTCAAAGCATTTTACCTGTCTCTATATTCAATACTAAAAAGAACTATTTTTCTCAGCGGAAGAATATATCCATCATTATCACAACATAACTCACAAAAACAAATAATAAAAATACAAAACAAATAAACAAACTATTCCTACCATTGTATAATAGCAATATACCCCTCCAGGGTGTGGGTATACTGGTGGATTTACCACGGCTGGTGCGGTTAAGTCACTCGGCCTACGGCCTCGTGACCAAACCACACCAGCCGTGGTAAATCCACCAGTATACCCACACCCTGTTGTGGTATATTGCTTAATTATACAATGGACTTCACAAACTACACAAATCCCTCTATTCTGATTGGTTGGCTGGCACCTTTTGAGTGTGATAAATCCTCCAATATACCCACTGGAAAAGGTACCAGCAACCAGTCAGCCGCATCAGGAACCACCTCGCAAATCCCTCCGATCATGGCAAACACACCACTGGCAAGGTCAAGCACTGACCGTGAGATTACGTAGTCACTAACCCAAACTGTAAACTCCCAAAGAATAACAAAATCCTGTCCAAAGCTACCGAATGCGCTTTAAATATGTACCTCATCTCCCATATTATCTCCTCAGCCTCCGCTCGTAATCCACCCTGCAACCTGGCAAACCGCAATAGTTAAAAACGACTTAACTCTTTCACTAGCCATTTCGACACTTGTAACTAAAATCACACTTCACGCTATGTGGGCTCTTAGAAGGACAACTGGTTCAGCCTAACAAATCACAAGATCGACCCCAGCAACTCCAATCAGCGATTTCAAAGGCGGCAGGACTACAGCGCCATTTGGTTGCGGTGAACTACTACACAGTTAAATGGCAGACGCAGTGAGTCAGAGAAAAAAAATTATAAATTATGCATCTTTTATGCAGTACAACTTCATGAGTTTTCCTGCTCTGCAGCACCACGATGTCTCCCACAGTCATTTAAACGGTAAGCTAACAAGAGTCTCCCTATCAGCAAAGGACTATTTTTTCTGACGGAGTAACAATTTAAAACAAACACACTAAAATACAAAAAAAAAAAACATTTTTTTATTTTCTCAAAAAAAAAAAACTGAGACATTGTATAATAGCAATATACCACTCCAGGAGTGGGTATGGTGGATTACCACTTCTGGTATGGTTAAGTCACGGTAGCGCACACCAGGCGTGGTAAATCACCCATATACCACTCCCTGTCATGGTATATTGCTTAAATATAACAATTACAATCTGCTTGACCCAATTACAAGCATTTCAGAGCCATTCCAGTCACATAAGACATTTGGTCACTGAGTTGTTCACAAATATTTCACGTCTTAAAAATAAAGTTGAAGACAAGATGGAGAGCAAAACAATGAGCAATGTAGTGCCCCCTCCCCCCCCAAAAATACTGCTCGTTTCACAGGGCTGAAAGAACATATTTTTCAAAGACGTTTCTTTAGGCACAATTCCTGAAGTTACAGCACCCGTTTTGGTGCTGTAATCTGCTGTGTTGACTCCCCTTTCACTTGAAAAATACTTAACTGAATTTCACCAGATTTTGCAGATTCCGAGATCCTGCCACCAATGTAAGTAAATTACAAAATAAAATTTCTATTTAAAAGACTAATGACTTAAAATAGTTCTGGCTCCCCCCTCCAGTATATTTTTGGTGAGTCATCACATTTGTACTCTCCACATTTAGGATACATTGAAATGGTGTTTAATAGCGACAGTAATACTAACATTTGTCATAACCAAAGGCAGCCCAAGGAAAGAAACAATTCAGAAGCTAAAGATTAGAAGGAAGATTCAAGCGATTTTCAAGTTTCCTGAAACAAAAAATTACAGTGGGCACTGCCTGGTTTCAAATATCATAACATTTACAAAAAATAGAATTTCAGGATATTCCGTTTTTTAATTACTCAAAGGAAAGCGATCTGTATCAGAACACCCCACCCCAAAGATTTACCCCCGATTAGGCTTCTCTGTTAGAAAAACATGTTGTTTTACCTGGTAAGTGTAACTTATTCTATTTTAATTCAGAAAAGTCCGCAATCCCTAAACATGGCAGATGGTGTGAGGCTCCATTTCGCGTGACAGTGTGGCACCGCACCGCTGGCTTCAATACATTTGTATTGAAGCGAGTCGCGCGGCAATGTCACACTAAATGGAGCCACGCACCGTCCACCATGTTTAGGGATCGCAGACTTTTCCAAATGAAAGTACAGTAAGTTACCATGTAAAAAATAATTTTTCTAATAGAAAAGCCTAACTGGGAGTAAAGCTTGGGGGGGGGGGGGGTTGTTTCTGACACAGATAGTTTTCCTTTAAGACATTTGCAATGAAAACAGGTTCTTTCCGCCTCCCCATTTCATCTGTTCCTGCTTATTTTCTGATCCAAATATATAATCTGCTTCAGACATCAAAATAATTTCTGTGACATCAGGTTGTGATGTCACATTAAGCAGACGATCATGACTTCACCGCAGATATAAGCAGCATAACAGATGAAGTTCATGGGGAAACGATTATATTTTTCTTTATAACGATCTTATTTGTTTATGCTCATCTTATTCTTCCCAGTACCCCTCTCCTTTGGGCCCACATATAACACCCTGGACTCACCTGCAACAGCTGGTCAGCCACCTCTAGATTCTTCAGGTGCTCTCTCTCCTCCAAGCACCCAATGTAATCCTGTCGGTGGCCACCCCAACACCTGGTATTCATCTGGGTAAGGAAGCACGCAGATGTACAAAGGAGGATGGCCTGAGTGGGTTGGCCTGGTAGCATGGGAGTGGCTGGAAGGGGGTCATCGTGCACTACAATGAGCAGGCAAGTGCCTATTTACAGTGTCGATCCACCCACCTACCTACCTACCTACCTTAAACAAGTAGGCCACAGCGTTCTTGCCATGGGGTTGTGCATGACGCATGTTCACCTGGCTCAGTCACAACACCAGCCACCACAAGGAGCCCCCATCAGGAGCAGAGCTACAGTGAACTATCCTCATTTGTCACCATCTCAGTCACCCTCTACTCCTGACATCCATTGCTTGTGGCAAAACCCGGGTAACCAACATACTGAGCGGAGGTCCCACTTAGGCCAGATCATGTTTTAATGAAAATGCCTTCTGCAATAAAAAAGGGAATGTCTTGACTTCCATGATATATGTAAATGAGTTCTGCTGATGGCAACTGGGAAGTTTGGGCAGGAAACCAGAAACTCATTTCAAACTAATTGTGTAGCTTGCTGACAGTGGGATCCTGAGGTGTATATTCTGTCCTGATCATTATCCTCTTGTCACCAAAATAAAGAGTGAAATTGACTGAAACTGGCGGGACTTTGTAAAAACTGGACCACCAGACCCAGACTGATAAAACCGGGACTGGCCAGACTGAGGGCAACTTGTGTGAATATTGGTGGTCTGGCCACTGTGACTGGATGGTCAGCACAACTTTTCCCTATCTAGTTCAATCCAGGGGTTGGGGGGGAGGTCCGGTTTTCACCCCTGCCCAAGACTGGGTTAAAAACAGACTACTGGGACTGGACTGGGCCAGATAGGTAAAAGTTGGACTTGAACATCCAGTCAGAGTGGTCAAAAACCAATATTTGCACAGTTAAGCCTGGTCCAGCCTGAGTGGTCAGTCCAGATTGTATCGATCTGGTCTGATCTGTGTCTGGTGGTCTGTTTTTTACCCATATCCAAAGCTGGCTCTCAACTTTGACATTACTTGGCATTCTCTCACTCCAGGAGTTTAGGGTGATATAACCCTGGGTTAAGGAAACTCAGAGCAATTTAACAAAAAAAAAAAAAAAAATATATATATATATATATATCAATAAAGGCAACTATTTAACTATTTAGTACTGTTGATAGGATGACAAAAGAAAACAGGATGGCTACTCTGAGCATCGTGTATTGTCTGAGATTTCCGAATATGGAAGACAGTGTTGGTGGTGGTGGTGGGGGGGGGATATTAGGTCTCTGTTGAACTGACATTTACTACAATAGGTTCCAACATTTCGTGCATCCTCTTTGAGTTTCTTTACAGTACAGCTATGGCTTGCAGCTATGCCCCTTACTCACACACCATCAAAAAGCACCACCCGAATGCAAATAATTATTGATAATGCTAGTATTATTCCAAGCACCATTTTTTACTCATTTGCCTCATCTGAGTCACAGGCACAGCTGTTCGTTGTTTTCTACCTCAAGTTTTTCCATGGGAAATTGTTTCCTTTTCTTATCCCGGATTGGGCTTACTTCCCAGCAATGAACCACACAAAACAAGCATTTGTCAATGCCGAATGTTTGATGCTTGGTAAACAATTTGGTTTTTGCAATTTTTTGACCCCAAGGTTTGAAGAGTACATGTTTTAGGATTCGCCTCACAGACATGCCATGTACCCTTTATAGTATATTGGCTGAACATCTCATGGAAAAATAGCTATGTTGAAAGGCTGGAGTCAAAGTTTTGAAAATTAGCATAGTTAAAAGTGAATGCTGAAATTGTGCAACGGCCCCCAGAAGCTACAGGACGTTTCATACTTTGTGGTGCATTTTGGGGGTTCTTTTGGTACATGATAGAATGTATACGCCACCACCACCAACACTGTTCCACTGCAGAGGATGCTTGGGCGCCCTTGGGGGCTCTTTGATGACCGATAAGGTGCTAAGATCCATAGGAGGGTGCTGTGGCAGGATCTTTGATGCCTCCAGGTGTTGCAAGCTTGCCCAAATATGGATTTTAGGTTACAGTGCCACCACCCACGAGGTGTAAGAGTTCCCTGGAGTGCTCCATACACTATCTCATGAACTTGCACCAGCTGTTATAAAACAAAATAATGCCTCTGCAAGGTTTGGCCTATGAGGAGTTTTCACACACTCTAGGTGTGTGATAATCTCATTAACCCCTCAAGTGAGGTTTTTTTTTTTTTAATTATCACACACCTCAGGGATGTGTGAAAAATCCTCCTAACACAAATGTTTAGTGTTAAGGAAAACATTCCTTAACGATAAACATTTGGAGCTCACTATTCTTAGACATATTATTCGGTCAAATAAGCAAGTGATTCACATTCTGGCCATTTGCTCTGAATTTTGAAAGCCAGTGCTATGCATTTCAATGCTGAGACATTGAGAGGTATGTTGCACAGACATTTTTCTCTAATATGTTTTTTCAAAGTGTAAGCACACACACACACACACACACACACACACACACACACACTTTTCTTAGTGTAGTGTCTCTTTTTTTGTCCTGCCATACCTTTTTATTCTCATACGTATGTTATATTTTTTCGTGTTTTCACCCTCCCACCCACACGTCCTTGGTGGGTACATGCAGGTGTGGAGGCATGCGCATGCCTCACACTGCAGGAAGCCCCACCCTACTAGCCATCCCTCTACCTGCCTGTGCCACCACCAGACCCCCACCTGGTGGTGGTGGGACTCTGGGCAGGATGGCATCCACCCCAGGATAGGACAGCAGAGTCACCATTAGGCAGCTCAATCCTGTTCCTACCCTCCTTCCCGGCTGGCGCCCCGGCAACCCAAGGTCATTCCCATACCCGGGTCACTGACATGGTGCGAGGTAAGGAACAATGCCTTAACCTTCAGCGCCACTGTGCCGGCTCTGTCATGCTTTTTAACCTCTTGCCTCATAAATCAGGGACACTGGGACAAGGCATACAAAAATCAGAGACAAAGTACCAGAATCAGAGACACATCTTAAGCATTTGTCAATGCCGAGCATTCACTTGCAGGTTTGTTCTGGGATTAGTAAGGGAGGGTGCGTGGTGGACAGCACACAGAGGAAGGAAGAGAGCAGGAGGGTTTAATTGGATGCAGTGTCCGGTGGGGGAACAGAGGGTGTGGGGCGGACAGCACACACAGAGGGAGAGAGCGGGAGTGTTTAATTGGATGCTGGGTCTGGTGGGGGAATGGGTGGTGCATGGCAGAGAGCACACAGAGGGAGGGAGTGGGAGGGTTTAATTGGATGCCAGTCCAGTGGGGGAATGGAAGGCGTGGGGCAGACTGCACACAGGGAGGGAGCGGGAGGCTTTAATTGGATGCTGGTTGTAATGCTGTTCAGTTGCAGTGGTGGGCTGCTCTCTCTCTCTCTCTCTCTCTCTCCCTCTCTCTCACTCACTGTTGTGGTGTGTGGCACTATGGCTGCAGAAAGAAATGAAGCGCTCTATCATAGGAGCAGTTCATTTCTCTCAACTACAGAACATGCCACCGCAGGCAAGCAGTACTAGTGTCATGACCAGAGTGCCCGGTCATTGAGCTACACTGCCAAGCCCATTGCAGTTTGAGCTGTAATTGGCTCAGCAGTGACACACCTCTCAAATGCCATTAGTAGCACGAAGACATTCCTTGTGCAAGTGAACGTAAAAAGGAAGAGTTCCAGTGAACCAAACTGGTTAATAACATTATATTAAATACAGTATCTGATAGTAAGGGACACTTGTCAGTGTTCTGCAGTCTGTCTACCCTGTCAAACTTAACAGTCCATAATGTGCAGGTCAGTCAAAATGTTCCCATTCGGGAAAATGGCACAAACCTGGCTCACTTCATCATGGAGAAAAAAACATTTCTGGGAACTGTGGAATGAAAACACTAACCGGCTGCCCCGCCAACAATGCCATTACCCTGCTACACCCCTCCCCAAACCTCACAAAAACACCAGCAGTGCCATCAATACGGCACCACCGATCAGACTGAAAGCAAAAGTAAAAAACACTCAACTCCTCATTGCCACAGAGCAGCCTGGAAATGTGGTGGGGGCTCTTCACCCCCCCAACACAAATTGACATATCCATTCTCCACAAAGCCCTTGCACTTTATGGGGGCCACAATGCATTGTGCAAGCACAAGCAACTTCACGGTGCAACTTTTCAACGAGAGCAGTGTCCATCAAAACACAAACTTACTCATCTGGGTGTGTTTCTTCAGTCATTTTCTTTTACCCATATAATTTTCAGAAGCAGTGCTTGCAGCAGCTGGCTCTGTGCTCCTCACTGTTCCCACCCCACTGACATTGTCCATGCTCTCCAGTCGCGGGAAGGGCTCACTCGGGCCTGGCAATTGGCAATTTGGCAAAATCCTCCCCTATGCCTGGCTTACTGTTATCACCTGAGTAACTATTAAGCCCTTTGCTTTGTCTCAGCTGTGCCTAAACCCATTAATAGCAATTAATTAATTCATTAATTTTTTTTTTTTTTGCATCCACCATCTCGGCTGGTAGGCTGTTCCATGGTTCAGACCTTTGCACATGCATCCTGCTCTGGGAAAGGGCTCTAGTTTCCTGCCTTTACCTGAGACACAAATTTCTGTGTTCACCCTGGCAATCTTCAATTTTAGTGATCCTCATTCATTGTTCTCCAGCTACCAGGCCACACTTTGGGGGATTGACCTTACAGGACCTGCTCATGTGGCACCTGATTTCCATTTCCCAGTTGCAGGAAGTCTGATTATACTGAAGACTGCTGTGGAAATGGGATTTTGTTTGTAGCATTTCACTTCTCACATTTGCATTTTGCCTGGCTCTCTGTAAATGACAGTGTCCTTTTCCACTGATGCCATGCTCAATAGCAATGACCTCTCATCAGTGCTAATGAAGCATGAAGCAGGCATTACAAGACCTCTGATTCTTACTTCTCCCATGTCCTTTCTCTAACTGAATCAAATTTCAGAGCTACCTTAAAGTGTGGTTTGCACTTTGGTGGCATAGAGCAAGAAGTCACTGCCTCTCAGCATGGTGCTAGTGGCAGGGGACAGTGTGACTGCGACTGGTGGAGAATCAGAAAAAACAGGGGTGCTGATAGGAATTTCCAGGCCCGGGACACACCTTTAGGTCTTACGCCCCCTCCATCCCAAGACATATAAATATGTAAATTTGGGCCTTCTGAGCCACCTGGGCATGGGACAGTTGTCCTGGCTGTCCCCCGTTGCACCCTGAGAAAAACAACGCAAATTTGAGAAGTAAAAAGCTGCAAAAGAAAATATCATTGCCGTAATCATCAATGATGGTGGTGGTCTGGAAGGGAGCCTGGGGGTTTCTAATTTAAGAAAGCCTGTGCCGTATATTTGTATTGTTGAACCATATGTATGTGGGCAAAAACGATTGGTACATTTTGTACTGCAGTCAGGTTATCCCAAGCTCTCAGTCTTTCCCCATGTATTGCACTGGGCTGTCTCCAGTGGAAAGCAAGCAAAACCTTGCAAACCCTTGTTCTACTGAATGTTTTGAGACACCTACTGATGTATTTGTATGTCCTACCTGATATGTATGTATGCATATTGTTTATACTGGAGGCAGTGTAGCGTACTGGTTAAGTGCACCAAGCTGCAAACCTGCAGAACTGGATTTGAATCCAGTAACTACCACTTTCATATTGTGTGATCCTGAGCAAGTCACATAACTTCCCTGTGCTCCCAGGACACATCTGGCAGCAAGCCTTGGCTTAGTGTGTCGTTCCTGGCCAAACATTGTAAAATAAATAAACTAGCATTTTTCAATGCCAAATGTTTACCGCATGCACTGGTGTCAGAGGGTGTGTGTGGTGCTGATACCACTGACAGTGACATTAAAAATTGCTTCAGTGAAGAAATCATTACAAACATAAACGTACTGCTCTGAAATCTAAACTCAAAAGAGCCCAGACTTGTGTTAGCTTCCCATTTAGCATACCAATTTTGGTTATGCTGTTGCAACACTAAATGCCCTGCAAAGATTAAATGCTGTATCCTAAACTCCCCATACAGGTCACCACCTACTCCAGACTTGTTTCAACTTTCTCCCCTGCTGTATGATTCAGGATTTTAATGGGACCCTGATCTCACTGACAGTCAGAACACAGAGAGTCAGGGAAAGCAAGTGAAGTAGGGCTGGAGAGCTGCAGTGTGGGCAAGAAGTAAAACATGCAGGTTAATTCAAATATTAATTGTGCTGTGCCAGATTCCCACTGAACAGGCCAAGTGTGTTTAGGTTTTTTTCCTCATGCCTGCCAAAGCTGGCTGTACAAGTCCCAGCACCTCCCTGTGGCTGGCTCATGGAGATTCCGTGGGAACAAAAGTGATGTTAACAAAAAGCGATTGAATTCCCCAATTTTATGTTAAAAACCTGCCCCCACCACCGAACAGTTTTATAACATAAGTATATGATCCCCTGTGGCCGATGCTAGCCAGACTCAGTTGTGTACAGATTGAGGACTGATGTGCAATCACTGTCCCCGTAACAAAAAAAAGAAAAATACCTGGTAGTCTTGTGGTCCCTCTCTCCCCCGCCTTCCCCGATGTGTGATCACAATAATAATAAATACATTTAAAAAAAAGTACCTGGTAGTCTAGTGGTCCCTCTCCTGTCCCCGATGCCTGCTGTCCATCTGTTTATAAAAAAAATTACCCTGTAGTCTAGTGGTCCCTCCCACGATGTCTGATCCCCGTCCTCATGTAAAAATAAAACAAAAATTACCTGGCAGTCTAGTGGTCCCACCCCTCTCCACAATCGGGAGGGGGACTGTGCAGAGGGGAGGGACCACTAGACTGCCAGGTATTTTTTGTTTTATTTTTATATGGGGATGGGGATTGGACATCACGGGAGGGGGGAAGGACTACTTGACGACCAGGGTATTGTTTTTTATAAACAGATGGGGACTGGGCATCGAGGACACGGGAGGAACCAATAGACTACCAGTTTTTGTTTGTTTGTATTTATTATTGTGGGGACGGCGATTGTACATCTGGGGGAAGGGGCAGGAGTAAGGGACCTCTAGACTACTGCAGTTGCACATGGGAGGGACCAGTAGACTGACAGTGTGATCGGACATCGGGGGAAGGACCTGAGCAGTACCCAGGTCTTCTTTTTTTGTTTGTGTACAGTTTACTGCTTGCACTGTTTGCACTTCTGCAAACAAATGATCGACATCATGCGTTTTTTTTTCTAAGCAAGCAATAATACCCAACAGAGTGAGTGGTATTAGGCAATACCGAACCGCCCAGTGGCATAATGAGGCCCGATGCTGTAGGCGGAGGGCCTTATAGCCCCTTGAAGATCCAGTATTGCCCATACCACCCACCCTGGAGGGTATTGTTGTGATTAGAAAATGGGCATCAGATTAATATTTTTTCAGTAGTTAAAAAAATAGGTTCAGAATAAACAAAAAATCTTACAAATACAAAACAAAGTTTTATGTTAAACTAGTCCCTGCCTGTCACAGTTGTCTAGCATTAGGAAAGTCACTCAGGAAGAATCGCTCTGATTGCAGTGTTTTTTTTTTGCTCTGTGGTGCAACCACTTCTGTTTAATTTTTTTTCTCCTGTAGCACATCCATTTCTGTTGGAAGGTCTGAGCTACCATTGTGCTCTGCTTTAGTTATAGATGTCAGCGACTCTGTCCTGCTTCATAGTGAATAGATAGCTAGCTAGACAGACAGACAGACAGATACAGAAGCACTCATTTCCATAGACTCTGGATACAGTACAAAACAACAACAGTGCAGTTATTTAAAATCGTACATTTAAAAAAATATATGTACACTGTATATATATTTCATTTATTTATTTATTTATTAGATCATCGGTTTACAGACCTTTGAGTCATAGACTCACCTACAAAGGCACCTCGTCAAAAGAGTAATACATCACAGCAAACAAACAGTACGGTACATAACGCTTAGATTAAAAAAGCAACCAGTGTTACAGGCATTCACTGGTGGTACATGCTTGGTAATAGGTAGATCTCAGTAGTCATAATATAGGTACACGAGTACCACGTCAGGTAGCAACCAGAGATATTTTATTACATTAGTCAGCAGATGTTGCATGAGACCCCAGGTATATACAGCAAAAGTAGACAGGGCAGACCCAGCTTAGGGGTGAAGGTAAGGGGCAGGTGGGGGATTATGTGCAGTTTCAGCAGCGGGTGTTTGTTAGATGGCTTCTCAGGGAGACCTTGAAAGGACCAAGCTTAGTGGAATCAACTATATTGGATGGGAGGGAATTGAACCAGGAGGGAGCCTGACAGCAAAAGGATCTCTGGGCCATAGAGGTCCTTACCCTGGGGACAATAAGGGAGGTTTTGACAGTGCTTCGGGTGGAGACTGAGGGGGAGGCACGCTGCAGGGAGGTGGCGACCACGGAGGAGAGAGCCCTGGCGGGGTCTTTTTTACAAGAAGGCAGGTTTGGAAGCGGAGTCTTTCTTCAAGGTTGAGCAAGTTGGTGGTGTACAGCAGGCACATATGGGTGCGCCTAGGGGCTCCCAGCATTAGCCTGCAGGCCTTGTTTATAGAGAGCTGGATTCTTGCAAGCGCAGTGCTGTCAGCTGCAGCATAGATGGGCAGCCCATAGTCGATTAGCTACAGGACAGAGGAGGTGATTGCCAATCTAAGGGCCTCTTGTGGTAGGCAGTCCCTATGGTGGTATAGCAGTCCAATCCTGACATTGGTGGCAGCAGAAAGGGCATTGATATGGGAATGGAAGGAGAGTGCCGAATCAAAGGTAATGCCCAGATACTTGTAGGAGGAAACCTGCTCAATGGGGTTTAGTGTGCTAGGCAGTATCACAAGAGGGGCACCACTGGCTTTGCTTTGGCGATGAGAGAAGAGCATAGCTTTGGTCTTTTTTAGGTTCAGGACTAGCCTTCGTGATGTGAACCAATGCTCAGCTCTATCAAAAGCTTGTTGAAGGATGGCCTGGAGTGTGTTGGGGTTGGGGTCAGCGGCGAAGAGCACAGCGTCATCCGCGTAGAGGAGGATCTTACTTGGGCAGGCCTAGGGGAAGGAGTTGAGGTAGAGACTGAAGAGGAGAGGGCCTAAAATGGAGCCCTGGGGAACCCTAGAGCAGACAGGTTGTGTGTCAGGTAGGGTGCTACTGATTTTTACACACTGAGTTCTGGCAGAGAGGTAGCTGGTGAACCATGCAAGGGGGCCGGAGGAGAAACCAAGGCATCTGAGGGAGTCAGCAGGAGAGGATGGCAAACAATGTTAAAGGCCTTGGAGAGGTCAATGAACACGGCACCGGCAGGACTTCTGACATCAAGAGCAGAGTGCAGGAAGTTGGAGAATTCAAGTAGCGCGGTTGTGGTGCTGTGACCTGCATGAAAGCCATGCTGTTCAGGGCACAGGATATTGTACATGGCCAGGTATTTGGCAAGCTGGTTGGCAACTACTTTTTCAAGGGCCTTAGAGAGTGGGGGGAGGATGGAGATAGGTCGATAGTTACCTGGGGTCGCTCGATCACCGCTCTTTAGGATGGGAGTGATGATGGTGGTTTTCCATGTGCTGGGGAACTGCCCCAGGCATAGAGTGGTTGAGCAGCTTGGTAAGTGGGACCAGGATAACATCCAACGTCAGACGAAGTAGCCTAGTGTCCAGTAGGTCGGTGCCAGGGTTGTTACTGCTAACAGCTTTTTGCAGAAGGGGTCTAGCCTCCAACGGGGAGATGGTACATAGGTAGAAAGGAGGTCTCTGGAGAGTGGGCAGGGGTGCTACTGGGATGGGGTCAAAGAAGTTACTGGGCAGGACTGAACTCAGGTCTGAGAAAGTGTGGTTTAGGCAGTCTGCAATGCCAAGGGGGTCAGAACAGACAGTTCCATTAAAGGAGAGTTGACAGGGGGGTGTGGAGTAGGATTTCCCATTCAGCTGCTTTACATTATCCCAAAAGTTTCTAGCTGACCCCCAGGAGGAGACAAGAGTGGATTGGTAGTACTGGGCTTTGGCCTGTTGAATGGCCCAAGTACACTTACTGCGCTCAGTGTTGTACTCTTGCCTATCAGCTGGCTTGCCAGATTTCATGGCAATGTGCCATAGGTTGTCTCTCATTTTAAGTCTGTGAAGGAGGGAGGAGGTAACCCAGGGCATGTTTTGCTTTTTGGTGCGATTTCTAACGAAGGGGGCATGGAGGTCTCAGGCAGTGTTAAAAGTGCGAGTGAAAAAATCCAATGCCTCGTCTATGGATGGTGCAAGCCTGATTGGAGACCAATCCAGTTGTGAGAGGTACAGTTTAAGGCGATGCAGGCCACCTGGGAGTAGGCGACTTCGCTGGATGGTTTGTGGTGCAGGTTTGCTGTTGGCAGCGGGCCAAGAGAATACAACCGGGAGTGGTCACTAAGTGAGTTGGGAAGTACACTGATATCGAGCACCTTCTGGGGTGGTTGGTTTATACATATATATATATATATATATATATATATATATATATATATATATATAACCACCCCTACAAATGGGGGTTCCGAAAAGTCTTCCTTGAGCTTGCCTAAATGCTCACTGCCAGGCTGGTGTCCTGCCTTTTACCAGTTTAAATGTGATTGCCCGAGAGTGCCTGTATAGCCTCTGTGTACTGTCTCTTTAAGAGCTGCCTGGATTGCAGTCATAAGTAATCTGAGAGGGAGCTCTGTTGAAAGATGCAAATATTTGCTGAAAATCATTTAGAGTGATAATGATAATGTAGTTTGTCTAACCTGCCTTCTTTGCAGCAAGGACTGTTTTGTTTGTCTCCACTATCTTGGTCCTGGACTGCCGAATTGGATCAATCAGTACTGGTGGGACCTAAAATGGAGCCAGACTACAGGAGCTGTCTGGAGTCAAAATCTGTAGGAATTGTAGTTTGGGGCTTTTGACGCCTTTTTTGCACCTGAAGGGGGAGTCTTTTTTGTGACTGACAGACAGATCAGCCAACCAAACCTTTTGGATTCTGGGGAATGTCCCAGGCTTGCTGTCAGTTGAGTCAGATCTAGGCTGGGAGCTGAAGAAGCAACAGCCTGTGACAGTCAAGCAGCTG
The DNA here is from genome assembly GCA_016271365.2 of Neoceratodus forsteri. Lineage (NCBI taxonomy): Eukaryota > Metazoa > Chordata > Ceratodontiformes > Ceratodontidae > Neoceratodus > Neoceratodus forsteri. The sequence continues at coordinate 495,512,299 of CM028138.1, forward strand.
TCTGAGTAGTTTCGCGCGGGAGAGCTGTGGAAAGGCCTGAGTTGTGGCCTGCATGTCTGTCTGCTGCCCCTGAGAGGGAGAGAAGAGAATTATTTTGGACTAAATCCAAGTCTGTTAGAATGAACTAAGCCACTGATTTTTTACCAGGCTCATACCTGAAGAAGATCGAAGATTTTGCTGAATGCGATCGGCCTGTCAGGATTTCCAGCTGCTTTTGAATCCCAGGTTTGTGCAGAGACTTTGCGATCGTGACCAGAGAGCGGTTTGCTTGGTACAGTAGAATTTTCTTACATGTTGTAAATGTTCTGTGTATTGAAAGTGGGTCGTGATTTGGTTCCCCACTGTGTGAACTGTGTTCTGCTTGCTGGTACCGTAGAATCCTTTACATGTAAATGTGCTGTGTATTGAAAGTGGGTTGTGATTTGGTTCCCCACTGAGTGAACTGTGCTCTGCTTGCTGGAAGCTTTATCCAGCCTAATCAGACAGTATCTACGTTCATCTCCATTCAGCCTGGGCCATGCTACGCTGGCCCTGCCAGGCTACCCCAGTGCATAGAGAAAGCCACCGACGAGAGACCTGCCTGGGGATCAGCCCCCTTGGTCCACACTTGAACAGGAATGACGCCTCAGCGATTCGTGTGGGCCCTGCTTCTCCTGGCACTCCAGATTAACCACCTGCTGTCTCGATTTTCGTCCAGCCTGTGTCCAGTCTTGGGTATCGTGAGTAATCATCAAGGTAGCTCCCTGCAACAACAGCCTAATCTAAAAGTGTGTCATCTGATTGTCTTGTTGTCTTCTTTTCATGAACTAAGCCCTCTGGCACCGGATTACAAATAGTGTGTGTTGTGCATGTTGTTTCTTCCATCACAGGGCCCCAACCAGCTGCAACGTTCCTGGCTGGCCCACTGTTCTCCATCTGGGTAACCCAGAGTGTGTGACTGTTTATGGACCCTGAACTGCATGCATAACTGTTTGATTGATACTGCCTTTAAGCAAATCAACCTGATTACGCCCTCCCTTGTTCAAATCCCTTAAAATAAATCAGATCTAACTCTTTTTTGCATTTACCCTGACTGTGGTTCCAGTTTGTGCAAGAGTACTGTACTGCTGTTAGTTGCTGTGTATAACCTTGTTTTACAAAGAGTCCCCAGGGCCGGGCCAGAGGAAAGCCCTGGTGGTAAGTGCAAACAGTGTGGGTACTTGTGTGGTGTATCAGTGGTATTGTGAAAGTGATTATTGTGTATTGTTCCGGCCACTAGTAAGGAAAGAGGGAGGTTACAGTATCCCAGAGGACTGTGCCCAGGTTAGCTTGACCACTACCAACCCTGACCTCCGGGTGGAGGCACCCGTTTCAGAACTCAGGCCCCTTAACCTGCTACTAGCCAAGCAGGCAGGCAGAGGTAGTAGTCCTTGGGATAGTGCCACCTAGGAGTTACGATATATATATATATATATATATATATATAAAAATTCTAACTGGGAGCATACAATTAATCTAGCTATCCCTTGTTAAAACCACATAGTTAATCAAGAAACGCTTGCTGGAACAAATACGTCTTCAGACCCAATTCTTAAAGGCTTCTACCAAGGGAGCCTCCTTTAAATAAACAGTCAAGAAGTTCTACAGGGTAGGCACGGCCACCGAGAACACCCTGTCCCTGGAGCGCCGCAGCCTAACCCTGGAAACTGCAAGGAAGCCTCCCCCGGCAGAACGGAGTGCCCGGGGCAGATGGTAAGGGACAAGGAGAACTTGCATATAGACAGGTCCCCTTTAGTGCAGGGTCCTCTAGGTCAGGAATCCTACTTTGAAGACAATCCTCCAACTGACCGACAGCCAGTGCAGTTTGCAGAGGACTGGGATGATATGCTCACATCTTCTCACCCCCCGTCAGTAGTCTTGCCGTCACATTCTGCAGCAGCTGCAGCCTGCAAAGGTTGCCCCCAGATAACTCTAGGTACAGGGCATTACAGTAGTGCAACCTGGAAGTGATGAAAGCATGTACCAGCATGGTCAGGTCCTCAGGCGTGATCAGGGCTCGGATTTGGGTGATATTCCTGGGATGATAAAATCCACTCTTGACCACGGCTGACACCTGATCGTCAAGTGTCAGGCTATTGTCTAGGATCATGCCCAAATCTTTCACCTGTCTAGATGGGGCAAGGGGAACACCCCCAACACTAGGCCAGGAGGGAACCCCACACACTTCCCCTCCGCCTTGGTGACCCAGATCCTCAATAGGCACCTCAGGCTTGTCTGGGTTAAGCTTAAGCCAGTTTTGAGTCATCCACGTCTGGATTTCCTCGAGGCAGCTGTTAAATACAGAAGCCTACACCTGGGTATCAGGTGCACAGGACAGGTACAGCTGGGTATCATCTGCATAGCACTGAAAACCCAGCCCGTACCACCTGATAATGTCCCCCAACGGCATCATATACACCATGAATAACAAAGGCGACAAGACCGAGCCCTGCAACACCCCACAGCACAGAGGCTTCAGGTTAGATGAGACTAATTCCATTGTCGCCCTTTGCATTCTGTCTGTTAGGTAGGACCTGAGCCAGTTGATGACATTACCGGACAGGCCACAACAAAACCGCAGGTGGTCAAATAACACCTCATGGTCCACGGTGTCAAATGCCGCAGAGAGATCCAGGAGGACCAAGATGGTACAGTCTCTCCTGTCCCTCACCATCAGGAGGTCATTTAGCATCTTACCAGGGTGGTCTCCATACTATGCCCCACGTGGAACACAGACTGGAAAGACTCATAGGTGGAGGAAGAGGCAAGATGTCTCTCAAGCTGAATGGCTACAACCTTCTTGATAACCTTCCCTAAGAATGGGAGGTTAGAGACTGGCCTGTAATTGCTGAGGCAGTCCAGGTCCAAAGGGGGTTTCTTCAAAAGGGGTCTGACTAAAGGCCTCTTTCAAGGCCAATGGGAAGACCCCACTCCTCAAGGAACTCCAGACAACCTCAGCAACCACAGGTCCCATCAGGTCGAGACATCCAACTAAAAGTCGGGTCGGGCCTGGGTCCAGATCACATTGAATTGGCTGCAGATTCGAGATTATCCCCACCACCTCCTCCACCCCTACCAACTCAGACTCATCCCAGATAGGAGGAGTGTTCCGGCACAACTCAGACAGGACCCTACAGCCCTTTTGAGAGATACTTGAAGAGACCCCAGCCCTGACAGAGGACACCTTGTCGGCGAACAACAGATCCAGCTCCTCGCACCTAGTGCTAGAACCTGCCCCCCCAACACGGAGACAGGGAGGATGTAAAAGCCTGTCTACTGTGCAGAAGAGCTGAGCTGGTCTGTTCCCCACCACAGCAATCTCCCTAGACATAAATTCCACCTTCATTCGGGAGATTGCCCCTGATAGTCAACATAATGCTACTTCAGAGCCAATTTGTCCTCCACCAGGCCAGATCTCCTGCAGCACCTTTCTAATCTCTGTCCCTTAGTCTTTAAACTCCGGAGATCCTCATCATACCAAGGAGGTCTCCGGCGAATAGACAAGTGGTGGACACAAATGGGTGCAAAAAGTTGAAGGCCGCAGCAACAGCCCCATTATAGGCTGCCACTGCTCCCTCCGTCTCAACTGCACAAGCCGCCCCAACACTCAATAGGTTCAGCACCGTCAACAGTCCCACAGAGGAAACTCCTCTTAACGGGTGGTACTGGACCATCTCCACATGGGTGGGACTATCTGGGGGGGGGGCTCAAACATGAACCCCACAGTGCTGTGATCCAACTAAATCACCAGATCTACACTAGTCACTCACATCTAAATTTAAAGAAAAAAATCAGGTCCAGTGTGTGGCCACCCGAGTGTGTCACTGTTGTTACATTATGTGTCAGTCCCAGGGCCTCCATGCTCTTAAGGAGATCATTCCCAAAACTCGAGAGCCCACTGCTGACCCAGGCATTGAAGTCCCCCAGGACCAACCATCTGGGGGACTCCAGCACCAGGCCAGTGATGTGCTCTTCAACCTCCCTTAAAAAGTCCCCATCTATTCCTGGGGAATGATAGAGCAGGAAGACCCCGAAGCCCGCACTAATGCGCCCTCAGGCGGCCACACACTCAAAAGAGTGCATATGGCCTACAGGTAGTACCGTGAGGTTCAAGCCAGATTTAAAACAAATGGCCACCCCCTTGCCCCTGCAATCCTCCCTTGGGCTGTGTATCACAGAGTACCCGTCCGGCACCGCCACCACCAAAATGCAGGTGGCATTCTCATCCAGCCAAGTCTCCATGATGCAAGCCAGGTTGACCGAGGATATCAAGTCCTCCATTGTGGCAGTCTTGTTCCTCATCGACCTGGCATTGCACAGCACAACCTAAGTAGGATGAGGTGAGGCAGCCAGATCAGCTAACTGCCCACAATCTATCATGGAGTTCTTGGGTATGGGAACTAAGCATGGCAACCCCCTGTCATGTTCCCATTTCGCCCCAGGGTGACTCCTTGGCCTCACCACCCTAATTCCAAACACCCTGGCAGTCACTTGGGTACGACCACCCGGCCCCCCCAGGGCTATTCCCAAGGCTATACACCTCCGATAGACCTCAAATGGGAGTGCTGGAAGCTTGAAGGGATGGAGGTCCCAGAGGCAACCCCCCGAGTAGCTGCGCCTTAAGGGCCTCTGTCCCAGACACATTATCCCAGCTAAAAAACCCACACCACAAAATAAACAAACCACAAAATATGCAAACCACACCAACCAATAGAATTTTAACCCCCCAACTTAAAAGTCATAACCAACAGAGCTTATACAGACAGAAGAAAAGTCCGCTGAGCACTCAATTTATAACTAACTTGTATTCAGTTTAAATGATATAGCGCTCTTGCTGCCTAATGTAAAATCATCCAATTTTCAGGAACTCTCACTTCCCAATAGCAATGAATGGGCAGTCCCTTTGTGAACAGTATGGCTCTCTCACAGCCTAAATCTTGCCATAATAACAAGTGTTCAGCTTTAATGTCCAAATATAATTGCCACAGCAACAAGAGCTACAATACTCACAGTTCTTCAGGCTCTAGAAAGTTTTAGTCTTATAATGAGCTGCACTCATCACACCAGAAACACCCAGGCATCTCTCAATGCCAGCCTGTTAGTCACCGCCGGGCCAGCTGATGAACAAAAAGACTCAGACTGCCGCCAAAGCATGCACAGCTGCAGTTGGGAAAGCCCCCAGGAGATGGCAGCACAATTCCCCACCAGTTACAGCAATAGTCCCCCTGGCTCTCCTGACGATGACACTGAACTGGTTTCTGGAACAACATGCTGAGGCGACAGAGATGGCACCAAAGTACGAGCAGCAGCAGTTTGGTCCGAAACCAAGAAAAAAGCACCATACACTCACCCACTGGTTGTGGCAATAGTCGGCCAGGAAAATCCCAATGACGCCAGTCAGCCAGTAATGGGGAGACACGGCCGGCATGACTGCATGAACAACCTGGGATTCACCCGAGGCAATATGCCATTTCAGATGTCCACAAGCATCCTCAGCTCCCACAGACAAAATCATCCAGATCTCCCTTCAGTAAGCATCCTCAAAAAGGTAGATCTGGTTTTGGTTTCCTAGCCGGTATCCTCCAATATCCTCCACCTCCAAAACCCCCTGGCTAAATGGCATGAGGTTCGTTTTTTTTGTTTGTTTTTTTTATAATAATGCAGCTTTTTATTTTGTTTTCAGCATGCAAAAACAGTCAGACCAATCAGGATAATAGCAGCGATTTCAAACTGCCATCTTCTACAGCTTGCCCCCATGATCTCCATTATTTTGGTGGGGGCAGGGGTAGTTCACAATGTGGAGGAACAGAGGGGAACTGAGAGAAATAGTCTGTAGTGAGTATGACAGGTGACAGAGGGATCACCATTGAAATCAACTTGGCATTGTTTGGCATGTCAGCAGGGTCGAAGCAGGGACAGGAGTGGGACTTTTATCAAATCAATCCTGGAGATGGAGTCCCACTGCCGGCTACCGTCACTTGTGAGAGCAGGCAGGCGATAGGAGTGGTCGCAGCACTGGTGTCAGGTCCAGCTTGAGAAAATAAGAAAAAAAAAAAGAAAGAAAATAGTTTTTAGTGTTGCTTTTTGTAGCATAGTGCTGAAATAGTTTGCATTCTGAGGTATAGGGCTGTTCTGAGGACTGATGGGGGGGGGCCTATGACAGCTCGCTATTTAAAAACTGGGTGGCTGGGTGAGCAGGAGGCAAAAGGAGCATGTCATGTGAGTGGGTTGGATTGAGGGATAATTAGGACCACCAGCAACAGACATCGATGAACAGTTTTCTTTGTTGCAGACACACATTCCAGGCTGACCATGACAGATCAGCCTGGCTTGCTGAGCGGCGCGGATCAAAGGGACGGCAGCTTCTTTTGAAGTTGGTGACTGCCCCCACCCAACAAGCTGAAACTCTGTCATAGCCTGGGTGCTGATTGATCTGGTGCTGTTGTACCCCTGCTACACTGATCTACATTGGGCAGACGGTGTCACACCCCTCAAAAGGCACTCTCATACCAACATGTTCGCTTCTGCTTGCATGCATGGCGAACACAAAAATAATACTATAACTTCCTTTAGAAAATCCTGAACACCACAGGGAGAACACTGAATAAATGCACCCAGTTTAGCTTATGTTCCGTTAACTTACTTCCTCTCATACTTTTACTTATGACATTTTCATGAAAACAGGATATCTATACTTTGGTCTTCATCTACTCTAGCTCCTCTTAGAGGGACATCATAATGCACTGCCAGTGACATCATAACTGAACTGCTTACTGCAGAAATCATGATATTTTATAAAGTGGGTAAGGAAAACGCTGTGCCCTGATTGGTCAGGAACCATCCATGCATGCATTTATAGAGTAACAACCCTGCAGTGGCACTTTTATGGGAATCAGGACGTGGCACCTTCTACATATCTATGCCTGCCAGAAATGTTTGAAAAAAAAAATTCTGGCAGCCATGTTGCTGCTGTAAAGGCCAATTAATTGCCCTAACACAGTAAGTACAATTCTATAAGTTTGTAATAATCTCATCCACACCAAACATGATATAAACATATGGCATTAATAAAAGAATGGCAAAACTGACATTTTGTTTCTTCTTTGACTGTTTATTTAGTTGTGTAGGCCTGTAATCCTAAACCTGAGTTGCTGCTGCTGTCTTGTCTGTCAGCCTCCCGCCTTCCTGCCCATAAGTCCCCTCACTGGCAGTATCAGCATCTTTCAGTGCTATCTCTCAACCCGAGTACAACCTCTTCTCCCAACAGTGTGATTCATTGTTTGAAATAATACACATGAATCTATCAGTGAAACTGGAAGTCCAAGTTTGCCACAGTACCCACCCACTGCCCTCATCTCCTGACTGCATAGAGGCCAGTACCTTCTCCCAAAAACACTTCAGTAGAAAACAGAGAAAGCAGCCTGTAAAAGCCTAGCACTTCTACAACAAATGTACTGCCGCTTCTCACTGGTGGGGGAGCGGAACAGCAGTGATTTCAAACGTTGTGCAAGACCTCCTGTGGAATGAAACAGTAATTGAGAGGTGCAGTACAGTGGTTGGGGGGAGCAAAATACAAACAGGGATAAGGCAACAAAAACAGTAACAGGATTACAATGCAAAAAGTGGCGGGGGTGGGGGGAGAGGTAACCTGCAATTCTGATCACAGCTCAGTACTACAGTACTAAATGCCCTCTATTGGTGGCCCAAGACTCCTGCACTGCTAATGCAATTCAGGTGCTATTTCACACAGATAAAACAAACCAAAAAAAACCCTTTTTAAAGTATTAATTTTGTATTTATTTAGAAAATGTAGTGTGGGATCTATTTCATAAGAATAAGACATTTTGAGTTGTGGGTTGTTTGATAAATGCACTTCCCAGGTGCTGAAGTCACTTGGCACAAGTGCATCGTGCCTCACTGTGCACCTGGGGTGTGCCTTTAGCAGACAGCAACCCACACCCTGTTGTATCTTAAAGGAATAATGCATGACAAGGTGTGTGTTGTGCTGGGATAACGTCACGCCTGGGGTGATTAGGCTCGAGGCCGCAGGCCGAGTGCGACTAATCACCCCAGAAGTGATGTTATCCCAGCACGACACACATCCTGGAGTGCATTATTCCTATTATACAATGGCTCATTGTTATACAGAATAAAACAAATAATTTCAAAGATGTTTTTGTGTGGAAAAATATTTTAGTTTTTTAAGAGAAGATGAAACAATCAATCAAAGGCTCCATAAAATGCTCATCTACAGGTTCACAGTGAGGCTGAGACTAGATCCGTGATGTTATGCTGGATAACATCATGGGTCCAGCTCAAGACTGACCAATCAGAGTCCAGGATTTTTTCTTGCCGTTGTATAATATTGCTTTTACAACATAGGATTATGATATCACTTATAGACAAGCAGCCAGAGCAGATGAAGACCAAGTAATGGGATCCTGTTTCTGTGCAAATGTCCTCAGAAGTTAATGATTAGCAGTGGTAAATACAGGAACTATCTAGGACCATAAAACCATATACAGTTACAGCAGTGGATGGTGGTGTTCAGAGGTGCACTGGCATTCCAGTACTGTCACCCATGAAAATTGCTATACTCAAACAGGTGCTGCTGACTGTCCCCCTGTGATAGCGGCTCTGCATAAAGATATGCAGATTGCCATCCCAGATGTTAGGAGTCACACATAGGCTGTGGGACCACAAACATGTTGTCGTAGCAGCGGCCACAGGGATCAGCCGATAGCACTGCTTTCAAAAATTCTTCCAGAGGTTGCAGTACCTTCCAGTTGGGGAGTGAGTTCACCCAGTGCGGGGGGGGGGGCAAGTGTATAATGCATCACCTCCATACATACCAATGGACTCATTACTGCAGACTCCCCCTGTCCCTTGTTCTGTGCCAGTGCAGTGGCCCGTGCACTAGCACAGGGCAGCACTTGCAGTCTCTTAATGTATGGCATGAAGGGATGTTAAATAGATCTGTGCTGCAAAGTAGTCCTTTCTAGCACTTTATGGCACTTAATTGTGACAGGTCCCATGAATACTAATTTGAATTTGGTCCAAATGTGATGTTTATCAAAGTGAGCCATGTGACATCAGAGGCTGTTTTTAAAGAACAAAGTATAGCGAACATACAGTACCTGAGTTAGTTAAAGCAGCAGTGCACGTTGCAGTGTGATGTTGTGAAGCCTGAGGTTCATCTTCTTTCTTCACCATGCAACCCAAGCCGACTCTCTCTCCTCATCCTCGTGGCCCTGTCCCTCCTCAGTACTATAATCGAGGCGGCCAAGCCGCATACTACCACCCGACCAACCATCCTTCTTAGGGGTGTAGCTAGCTTTTTGATGGGGGAGGGCAAAGACTGTAAAATCCTACCTTTCCTAATAAATACCAAATCAACAGGCCGGGGGTCTGGTGGCTGCCTGGCGCCTAGGCCCCCAGAAGCTATCAGGTTTTAGATGCATTGTGGTGCATTTTGAGGGTCATTTTGACACTGTTTGGCTGCTTTTAAAGCCTTCTTTGACTTGTTAAAAATAACCAATATTCCTATCAAAATATCAAACGCACAGGTGCTTTGCGCGTACATGAAGTGAGCGGGTGCTAAGTCCAGAGGATACAAATAAAGGCACAAACGACAAAAAGCACTCAGGAGCCAAATAAGCACACGTAAGAGGTAGGCATTCAGGAGCAAGTGAACCGCACTTGCTCCTGAATGTCTACCTCTTATGTGTGCTTATTTGGGTCCTGAGTGCTTTTTTGTCATTTGTGCCTTTATTCCTATCAAAATAACTAGCCACACACCAGGACTTCAGTGACAAATCCACACCCCAGCCCTCTGAGAGATACAGGGAGTAGTATCTCACACAGCAACCTGCTACTTCACTTCACTGCCTGATTGCTGGTTGGCAGGCTCAGACACACAGTAAATAAACAGTTCTGCACCTTGCTCTGTTGGTGCTGGCTTTCTGTTTTTCCAGGGAAAAATACATCCTGTTACAACATTTTCACTTCTTAATTTATTTATTTATTTAAATCTCGGATTACAAATACCTTTGAGCTAGGGGCAGCTCATTGACAAAGGTTCCGCGTCAAAGGAAAGGGTTACAATAAGGTTGGGAGGTATAGACAACATTCATGGTATCAATGGAGAACATTTGTGGTATCATCAGAGCACAGCAAGTCAACTGGTGACTAAGTGGGAACAGTGCTACACACTCAAGATTACAAGCAAGCATAGAAAGCCATAAGGTACATTTGAAGCAACATTGCTAATCAGAGGTGGGAGAAGGGGAAGAGTAAGGAAGCGGTAAGGAAGATGAGAGGGCAGAGTCCAGATAGAGAAGGAAACAAAAATATGGCAGCCAGAGGCCTTATCGTAAGGTGAGAGGGAGGGGAGGCTAAGGTGGGAGAAAGAGTAAAAGAGGGGAAATGGAGGGCTGATGAAAGGGAAGAAGATAAGGGAGAGTGGGAACCAGAGGGCCTGGACAGATCCAAGAAGGGGGGTTGGAGTCAGTGGGATAAGAGCAAGGAGGGGGTAAGGTAAGGGAGGAGGTGGCAGGGGGAAAGGGGAAATTGTTCTGTCAGGAGAAGTGAAACAAAACAGGAAGCCACGTAAGAGCCTCAGTGAGTGAAAAAAGTGGTATAAGGGTGTCTGCAGAAGTGGGAAACTAGGTGTAACAATCACAAGTGCTTTCCGTTAGGAGATGCTGACGAAGCATAAGTTTAAATTGGGACAGACTAGAAAGACCGCTCAGTTGGTTGCTTAGATTATTAAACCACGGGGGGCTCTGTATGGAAAGGATCGCTGGTATTGAGTAGTCCGACAGTGGAGTACTAGAAGGAGGTCAGAAACTGAGGTACGTGTGTGTTGGGTCTTAGGAGATTTGTTTAGCAGGCAACCAGTGCTCGGGGGTAGTAATCCAAGTAGAGCTTTTTCGGACAGGAGGAAGGTTTGATATTTGATCCTGTTATTTAGTTGGAGCCAGCCAGATTGAGCATGTAACTCACAGTTATGAGTGAGGTGTGCAGCACCCGTAACTAACCTACAGGCTTTGTTCAGGGCCACCGTGAGTCGTTTAAGAGATGTGGAGGTTGCAGTACAGTATATGATTAGACCATAATAAATTATCGAGAGGACCAAGCTGTGAACTGCAACCTTCAGGGCTTCTTGGGTAAGACTTCATCTGTGTCTGAAGAGGAGCCAATTCTGGTATTAATATCTCTGGCAACATTTTCATGTGAGGCACAAAGGTAAGGTGACTATCCAGGGTTAGACCTAGGTATTTGAAAAGCTGAGTTTGTTCAAGAGCGTCTCCGTGGTTGTTGGTGATAGTGAGTTGATGGGCCTTAAACTTATTCCGAGAGGACGAAAACAGTTGGACTTTAGTTTTTTTGGTAGTTTAGCACTAGTTTGTGATAATTAAACCATCTCTCTGCGTCTGTAAAGCCTTGTTGAAGACTGTTTTCAAGAGCGTTGGGATCCAGGTGGCTAGTAAAGATGACCACGCATCTGCATAGAGGAGAGTATGCTGGTTGCAGACAGCTGGAAGTTCTTCTAGTGGGATCTCCCTGTCCTTGCTTATTTGGGGGTATCTATCTCAACTAATCTAAACCAGTTGTCCTTTAAATACCTAAACTTTAAGTTCTTTTAGCCGACCTACCCACCCCACCAGTATAGCTAACGTCCAGCCCCTTCACATTGACAGCATGTTTCACTTCTGGCAGAGATTCTGCACCAACAGTGGCCTCAGATTGACCACATTTCTAGTCACACCATTTGCATGCAAGTCCTCTCCCAGGACACTACGTATTCAGAGTGGAAGACAGAGATTTGTCTGGTCTTTCCGTCACAAATCATAAGCCAGTCCATACTTTCCTAGGCTGAACATTAAACTGCTTTTTCTGAACACCATAGGGGCTGAGTCACGGGCCACAGCTTACCTGCAGCGAGCTGTCATTGGCCAGGCATCCGATCCTCGCTTCTCCATGAACTTTTCTAAGCTGAGACTAGTGAGACTGCTCTGCACCACCAGCCTGCCGCCCCCTTCTCAGTACTGCTCACTGTGACCCTCACATCCTCCACTGCCACACACGCTTACTCGTGGCCCACCCCTGCCAGAACCAGCAACTCACAGCACTCGAGTGATGACACCTGCAAGGCGCACTAACAGCCATGGGATGGGCACAGGCATAGAATTAGAGCAGAAAGTCAGGGCACAGAATGGATGTCGCTGGTTCATGTTCTGTTCCCTGCTAGCAACACCTTCAGTTTGTTCGGCATATTCATGAGGGCAGGAGGAGGTACCCTTGCTCACATTTGAGTCAGTGATCGGCTGGAAAAAGGACCCCGTCCTTCACCCATAACACACCCGACCAATATGGACTTAAAAAAATAAATAAATAAATAAAAAAAACCTAAGAGCTTCAAAAGTCCTGCTCTGAGAGCTCAGAACATCAAGTCCTTCTCTAAGGCTCTACTTTGTAACACTGGCTCGCCTCTAGGAGGGATTAATTGGATACCGGGTCAATCGGTGGGGTCATGGAGGGTGCAGGGCGGAAAGCACACAGTGGGAGAGAGTGGGAGGGTTAACTGGATATCGGGTTGATCGGTAGAGATCACAGAGTGTGCAGGGTGGAAAGCACACAGTGAGAGGGAGTGGGAGGGTTAATTGTATACCGGGTCGGTGGGGCCACGGAGGGTGCGGGGCAGAAAGCACACAGTGGGAGGGAGCGAGGGTTAATTGGAAACTGGGTCAGTGGGGTCATGGAGGGTGTGAGGCAGAAAGCACACAGTGAGAAGGAGCAGGGGGCTTAATTTGGGTGCTGGGTCTAATGCCTAAAGTAACAGAACTGGTGCTGAACGCTGATCAGCTGCTTGCTGTTGGTGAAGCCCTCTCTGATTGGAGTGGCTTATTTGTTGGAAGTACAGACCAGCAAGCCGGGAGTTGTGTCACGGCCACGGTGTGTGGTGATTGGTGTAGACTGTCAAGGCCCTTGCAGTTCCAACTGCATTGGGTTCGGCAGTGACACACCCCTGAAATCCCATTGTACTTGTCCCAAAATGTTTGCTGTGCAAGCGCATCATACGTGAAAAGCAGTCATGTGTTAACAGGTTCTGCAAAGAAGGCTAAAAGGGCAAAAAAAGTGCTACAGAATTTGAAAATCTATTAAAGCAGGCAAAAACAGAGCGTGTCACTAACCCTGGTGCTTTGGGTCCTAGACATTATTCATCGATTTTTGCAGCAGTTATTTTGCATATTTTTCAACAGAACCTGTTGACCACTGAGTGGGACTTTTTTTGTGTGATTTTCTAATATTTGTCTGTCAGTTGGCACTAGCTGAGTTCCGTGTGCACATGGAACATGCTGTTCTCTTCCCAGCAGTGATTCTTACTCCCTGATGCTGTCTGTCCTTTCCAGCAAGGGTTTCTTCTTCAGTTCGCCCATATGAAGCCATTGGTTCTTGCCTAAGATTGATGAGGGTTGGGGAAGAGGTGAAACCTGAGAAACACCAAGGGGGGGGGGCTCGGAGGAGCTGCCACCAACCATGGCCTATTTGTCATGCCCCCTTTACTGAGGGGGGTGGTGGAGCTGCAGGCAATTACAGCCTGTTATTTATGCTCCCCCTAAGGAGGGGGTACTGTTGGCGCTACCCCTGATCATGGTCTGTTTGGGGCAGACAGGTGGTGCAACTGCCATCAATTAGGACCTGTTTGTTATACCCCCTCTATGAGAGGGGCTGGAGGAGCTGCCACCAATCATGGCCTGTTCGTTATGCTCCCTCTATGAAAGTGGGAGGGGGCAGAGGAGCTGCCGCCAATCGTAGCCTGCCAGTGAAGCTGACACAGATCATTTTTGGAGGGGAGGGGTTCTATGTGGAACTTCTGATGATTGTAGCCTGTTTGTCATGCCACCTCTATTGGGAAGGCTGGAGGGACTGCCCCCAATTGCAGCCTGCCAGTGGAGCTGCCGCCAGTCATGATGGGTGATGGTGGTGGAGCTGCTGTCGATCGCAGCTTGAGAAACCAGTAAACAGCCACTGAGCACAGTCTTTAGAGACTGATTGAGTCTGATGCGGCTAAGGAAGTGATGAATGTGGTGCAGCTCAGGCAATGTTGGAGTCAGTCCGCAAGACTTACTTTAGAAGTGAACCAGGTACAAAAATGAAATTGTGTTTCTTTATGGGTTGGGGATGGGTTGGGTTTTGTGCATAGCTTAGGATGGCTAGGAATGACTGTCTATTGTTGCTGTTTACTACTGCGGTTACTGTGTGTGGTATGAAAGTACTCGTCACACAGTAACTGCAGAAGTAACAAGGGTAAAATGTCTCTTCTGGATTCCAAAGACTTGTTTATAGTAATTCCAAGAATCCTGTCTTGACTATATCAGGCAGCCTTAAAAATGACGGAGCACTTTTTCTGGAAATCTAATCTCTGTCCCTCCAAGTTCGTTCCCTCCACTGCATTGTGCACACGTGGTCAGGAGGCTGTCTACAAGGTTGTCACTCTGGGGATCTCAGTCACTTAGACGGGTGTCCATGAAATAACAACAAAGGGGACTGTGGTGAGCAAAATGTGTCTAGTTGTTGGTGTGAATTCTGCCCACGTGCTAGAACATTTCTCATCATTGAGTACTAAGGATGAATTTTTCAGCTAGCAGCCAGGGTAGCTAAAGGTCAGAGAGTACCACTAGAGGGAGTGTTCCTATCGCTGAAAGATTAATTATTGAATCAGTTTGCATTGGTCCCCCATAGGGTCCTTAAGAGGTTAAACAGAAGTAATTTTCTGTATATTGTCTGCTCCCAAGAGGGAGCAGTATTGATGAACCATCTGCATCAAAGGAACCCCAAAACTGCTGAACTGGAGTGAGATTCATGGACAGTGTGTCTATTTAAAGGCAGACTGTTTACTGCATTGGTGGCCCCTGCCAGTATGCCACAATGGTCCCATCAGAGATGAACTCTGGTGGCCTCCCCCCATGACAGAGTGCGTTGTAACATCTAATGATTGGGGAGAGCAACAACATAATATGTATAAAGAACAAAGTTTGGGGTAGAAGTCAGTATATCTCATTTAGCATCTCCATGTCACTGAGCAGCGTGGAACTGTGTTGACACGTTTGCAACCCACGTTCATGCCTCAAGCCTGGAATATCAGGAGCAGAAGCTGGAAGAAGGGCTCAGAGCGTCCCAGTCCTGCTTGGAAGAAGACAGGACATGGCAGTGGACTTCTGATGGTAGTGCCATGGAGGTGCTGTTGGGGTTGTGGGTGGCCACCTGTCACTAGCCCCCCCCCCACAAAGAACCAGCTGTGTGCCCATCACTTTGTGGGGGGGGGCAAAGAGAGAAGAATAATGGGAAAAGTCCTGTTTGGGGCATCTTAGATGAGGCCTCTGTGCCCTAACTCCCCACACTACCAGGCTGTCATAAGTTATGTGCACACTACCCAGCCTCCGGTCCAAAGGCACAACTCACTCTCTTCCTTTGGCTATGGAGGTGTGTGTGTGGGGGGGCCCGGGCAGCATCAGCAAGAGTGAATCCAGCTGGTATTGGAGTCAGGAGAGTGCTAGCAGTGAGACTCCTGGCGGCCCAAGAGAAGGACATGAAAACAATTTCCATGAGCTTAAATCTGGAAGTGAATCCACTTTTATGTTTTGCAAGTCAAAATATTCCCCAGTTCACAAATTTTGGAAGTTGATATTCTAAGTGACACTAATTTTTGGAAGTTAGAAGTTAATATAAAACATTGCTGGCAAAAGTATCCATTCTTCCCCCCAAAAAATTGTATTTTGACTCCCATACCTACAAAATTATGTCACCTAATTATGTTTTGTTCCCCTTTAGGAGTCAAATACTTCCTTCCCCTTAATATTTTTCCCCCATCTCCTCCCAAGAGGTCTACAAGGCGCTCATGTCATTCGACCCTACTGAAACAATCCCAGACAGCCTCCACCTCAATTTACTTTGAATATCAGCACCTGCTATTTCCACCCCCTTCCATCATCTCCTTAACTTTTTCCTCACTATCAGTACTGTCCCCCAGGCTTGGAAACTGGCCAACGTGCTCCCTCTCCATAAAGGTGGGGATGCCACTTTGCCTGGGAACTACAGGCCCATCTCCCTCCTTCCTGCTCTTGCCAAACTCCGGGAGTCTCTTATCTACTTGAGGCTGGTGGAACATCTCTGCAACTGACAGTCTCTCTCACTTCCAGTCCAGTTTCAGGAAGCAACATATCCACCATCTCCTCCCTGCTCCGTGTCACTGACTCAATCCAATCTGCTATGGACAAAGGCTTCATCACTGCTGTCATTTTCATAGATCTGGCGAAGGCCTTTGACTCTGTCTCTCACCACCTCCTTATCCACAAACTCCACTCCTCTGGTCTGGCTCCAGCTGCTACTGATTGCTTCAGGTCATATCTTCAAAACAGGCAGCAATCAGTACAAGCAGGAAATGTCGTCTTCCCCCCGTGTCCCAATCCTAGCCGGTGTCCCTCAACGTTCCATTCTGGGTCCAGTTCTATTCTCAATATTCATAAACAACCTCCCCTCCATTTGCTCCCCCTCTAACATCCATATGTACGCGGATGACACTGTTATTTACTTATCTGGTATCTCTGCAGCAGACGTAACTCCCTCCCTGCAGTATGCCTTTGACAAAGGGCAGCAATGGTTCCATCAAAACCAGGTAAAGCTAAACTCCAACAAGGCAGTATCAGTGTTCTTTGGATCGAGGTAAAGATGTTCAAAGTCCCTTAGTCTCTTAATCCCCCAATATTTACCACTTTGGACAGCTCACCATTAGAAACAGTAAATTCATTCAAATATCTAGGCATCTGGTTGGGTAGCAGCCTAGATTTCTCAACCTCCATAGACTCCATATGCACCATATGCACCAAACATCGCCCTAAACTCGGCGCCCTCTACCGACACAAAGACTGCATCCCTTTGTCCACTCACTGAGAGTTAGTCACCAAGACCATTCTACCTGTAATAGACTATGTGGACATCGTCTATGGCTTCGTTCCTGCTACCTCCCTAGCAAAACTTGATACCCTACTCAACTCATTTTGCCACTTTGCCACCTCCTCCCCCCTCTCACTCACCACTGCACACTCTACTCCTCCCTCTGCCTAATTCCTCTACCCACCAGGTACCAGATTCATAGCCTCACCTTCACTGGCAAATTCTGGTTTGGGACACTCCCCCCTCAACTCCTGCCTATCTCCAGCAAGCTCCTCCACGTACTCCCTACATTCCACGGATGCGGGAATGTTCTCGCTTCCCCATCCTGACATGTGCAGGTCAGGCGGCCTTTGCCTACCGTCTCCCTCACCTCTGGAATCAACTTCCTTGGGACATTCACCACTCCCCTACTTTCTCTGCCCTAAAATCCCGGCTCTGAGTTATTCTTGACA
The DNA here is from genome assembly GCA_016271365.2 of Neoceratodus forsteri. Classification (NCBI taxonomy): domain Eukaryota; kingdom Metazoa; phylum Chordata; order Ceratodontiformes; family Ceratodontidae; genus Neoceratodus; species Neoceratodus forsteri. Next base: position 495,529,728 of record CM028138.1, read on the forward strand.
ATACATGCTCATGCCGTTCCTCCCCCTCCTTTCTGCCTCTCCCTCCTCTCCCACTTCCTCTCCCGTCTGTAGGTACACCATCCTTATCAACCCAAGGGCACCCAATCAAACTGTTCTGTCCCCATCGATTTATTTCAGTTTCTCCCTGGTCTGACCTCCACTTATTTGTCTTAGTTCTCACAACTAAGAATCCCTAATGTTAGTATTTGACAAAGCACTCTTACCCCATGTCTGCAATTATTTTGTACATATATGCACTTTTTGTATTACCTTGTATAATTATTTTTCTCTGATGTATTTTTGTATACCTTTGCTCTGTCACCCTGTACTTAATATGTATAATTCTCTGTACTGTACAAATGCCTTTTTTACCCTGTATGTTTCCCTTCCCCGGGTTGCACCTGGAAACGAGCCTCAGCTCAGTGTGCCTCTCCCGGTTATCAATTTTTAAATAAATAAATACATTTTGAGAAATCAAATACAATACTTTTAAAATGGAGTTTACCAAAGTCCTACACGGGAACATAAACATGGTTACTATACCAATGTGCTGTAAATCGTGCATTCCCATTTATACTTGTATCCAAGGGCCCTACTTTCCTGGTGTTTACCAGTTTATATGGGTTTAAGGGAAATGGGAGGTCAATATAAGAAAAGATTGGTCCAAACCTGGGGTCCACATCACCAGAACTGCTTTGCTCATCATAATTCGGAAGACTTACAAAATTGGTAAAAAATACCAGGATCCCATGCTTTAAAAACAGATATTGCATTTTCCAGCAACATAAGCCCATGTCCTTGCTCATATCACATTACTTATCTGCACTTCCCTTATCTAACAAATGAATTGTTGTGCATCTCAGAATCCAAATTAGTTGCTTTACTTGTTTCTTGGTAGATCCACTGGAGGGAGCAAGAGACTGCCAGCAGGCATTAGAATGTACTTCAGGCTTGGAAGATCATGATACCTGTAGTAAGAGGCCTGGGAGGCAACGTATCCTACTGACCTAGAGTGCACAGCTGGGATCCTGGAGACCCAGGTACTATTTCCACCACCACCACAATTTGTTCACAGTGTGACCTTCCTTGAGCAATTCACATAACCTCCCTGTGCTTAACCTCTTCTCACTCTGTCTCTCTCTCTCTCCCTCCCTCTCTCTGTTTACCCTCTCTGAGCATTCCTTAAACATCCTCATGCTCACTTAAAATGCAGGTATCTGGCCCACTGGCCCACTAGTAAGCTTACCACCTGCAACACTGGTGACCAGGGTTCAGAAATAAGCCAGAGATGCCAGGGCTGGCTAGGAGGAGGAGGCTCAAGCATTCCAGTAGACACTGTCCCGTTCCGGTGGGGGGTTTGGAGTGGAAAGCAACACCATACTCTGCTTCTGCCACCTGTTGGTGTACAGGTGGTGGTGCGATACCCACAGTGTGGAGAGGAGAGGATGTTGTTACGTGCTTGACAGGGCATACACTCACACACAGCAGCCTGGACGTCTATCCTTGTGCCAACATCTTCATGGGGAGCACAAACTAAAGGGTAAATTCCATCTACCACAGATGCATGAAGGCCAATATGGCCTGCAGGGGGTTAAATCTGCCCCACCAGTGAAGGAGCAAAAACAAAATTCAAGAAAAAAAAGGAGGTATCTATTAAAATAAAACGGTTAAAACATTACTTTAATGGCAGTTGGATTTAACTTTACTGTTTCAAGGTTTGTGAATCTGAACCATTACTAGGCTTTTAAAATTTCAGTAAGTATTCAAATTAAATCATAGCAATGCACCAGTACAGCAAGTCTATGTTGAAAATTCTGTGCCACTCTCACATATGGAAGGAATTTTCATGGAAGGTTAGAGAAAAAAAAAACAACAAATATGTTGCATGTGATACCTTTTATTGGACTAACAAAATTATTTCTGAGACTAGCTTTCGAGAGATAAAACTCTCCTTCAGGTCAGAGAGCCAATATTTCCTTATCTTTGTGGTACAGTACAAGTACCTTAGGGGGTCGGGGGTTAGTTGTTGGAGAAACTGCAGGATCAGTCCAGCCACACATAGCCATGTATTTTGGCATTGCCCTGCTTTACAATCTTTTATTATGGACCTAGGAAAAGAACTTTCAGAACTATTTGGACAGCAGGTACATCTGACTGATTACCTGTTCTTACTTTCAGACTTGCCCCATGCTTTACGCACTCCCTCACCCAGAAGCTATTGAATATATGGGGTAACCCTTGCCTCAGTGCTTGCGCACTAAGGTTCTTTGTCTTTTAGCTTGTTTTTTGTTTTTATTGGGCTCACCACAACCCAACCCAGATAGACCAACTTAGGGTAACTGGTTCGTTCCACTGGGATGTCATACAGATGAGGCACACTGCTGAGTTCCGGTAGGATGGAACATGTGTCTGTGTCTTCTGTTGGCACCCTTTGCATACTGTGTGAGAGGCCTTTTGGCACCATGCAGTTCTGCTTAAAGTTGAACCACCATAATATTTTGTGGTGATTTGCATATACAGTCCATGATTCTTTGCATTATGGGAGTATGTGTGATTTTGTATTTCTTTGAAACTTGGCTTCGGCCAGTGCCTTTAGGGTAACCTTGCCTCAGTGTAGCACTAAGGTTCTTCGTCTACATATATATATATATATATATATATATGTACATATTATAGTGTATATGAGTAGTGCTACTAAGTTAGGGTTGAGTACCCCATTTAAGGTTAAACTCTGCAAATTGGCAGCTGAATAACTTTGCCACTGTATGACAGATTTGCTTGAAACTTGGCAAGCACAGTGTGGTGCCATATATTTCTGGATATGCCAAGTTTCATAATGGTCGGATATACAGTTGCGGAGCTACATAGCACCAGAAAACGCAGTAATTATGTATTTTTGTGCATTCTTTGCTCGCGCCTACAGGTCGCACAGTCTGTGCGACTGGTCAGAAACCTTCAGGGAATATGCAGCCAGGGTCCCTGATGTGCCTTTCAAAGATTTTGTGAAAAAATATTAAATGGTTCAAAAGTTATTCAAAAAACAAGTTTCCCATTATAGTCAATGGGAAAAGTTTACAAAAAGTTTGAAAGTGTCGCAATTGCAGTTTTTAGTGTCACAAATGACCCCTGTAATGTCACAAATCTGCCATCTTGTTTTCAGTTGGTGGTCACAGAAATGCTTGGCATTTAAATTTGGGACCCTCTAGGGACACAATTCTTGCTGTGTTCACCTAGTCGAGTCCTGCGGATGCTAGTCATGTCTTTTTTGGGGAGTTTAACACCCCAGAAATATGTTTTTAAAATGTTTGTAAACAGTAGTGTTGCAAAGTACTGTCACACATTCGACACTTTCATGGTTTTTTTTTTGTGAAAGTGTCGCAAATCATGACACTACTTTGGGACACTATGCAAAAAACAATAGGAAATCTTTGCCACCCTGCTGCAAAACAATAATTTGGTCTTTTGGGCTGAAATTTGGAGGGAAGAAAGCCAAGATCCCACAGATGTGCCTTTTGGTGGTTTGGTCACAAAATATTAGAGGCCTGCAAAGTTACGGCACTCCAAAGTTGATGATTTTTCCCATAGGCTAACATTACGGCATCCGCCCGTACCTTTTTAGGTGATCCAGTATCTCAAAGCGGCTTTGAGATAAGACTTCTGTTGAAACACTTAGCCCCCCATTAGGGGGATAAGTGCAAAACTAGCCAGGAAAGTCATAAATAATATGAGATTTAAATTTTTTTCCTACATTGTACGGTTCCTGAGATATAAGCAATTTAGTATTCCAAGTGTTCATTTTCTGCTCCGATGGCCATTATTATGCATACATTCTTTGTATTCACTGTGCTTGTGAATGCACCTTTATGGGGAAAAAAGTGTGTGCTTTTGTGATCCTGTTACAATCAGTGTTTTTGCTTGCATTTCTGTTACCGTTTGCATTAGCGTTTCCGTTTACGTCACCATGTGCGTTGCCCTTTGCGTTTGCGTTTGCACTTCCATTTGCATTGCTGTTACCATTTGCGTTTCCATTACTGGTTTTGTTTGCGTTTCCTTTTGCGTCACTGTGTGCATTATCATTTGCATTTGCGTACATGCTTCTGTTTGCGTTTCCGTTTGTATTTCTCTTTCCTTTGGCATTATCGCTGCTGTTACCGTAAGTGTTTGCATTTCCAATTGCGTTATCGTGACCATGCGTGTTACCATTAGCATTTGTTTATGTGCTTCTGTTTGCATTTCCATTTGTGTTACTCTTCCCTTGGGCGTCATCGTTGCTGTTACCGTAACTGTTTGCATTACCAATTGCGTTACCGTTACTGTTTGCGTGTTCGTCACCATTTTCATTTCTGTTGGGCTTAGCATTTGCATTTTCAGCAGTATTTCTGTTGTTGATTGTGTTACTGTTTCCTTCTGCGTCGCCGTTGCCTTTACCATTTGCATTTCTGTTTGCGTTTCTCTTACCATTTGCATTTTCATTACCGTTTGCGTTTCCGTTGGCATTAGCCTTTGTGTTACTGTTTTCATTACCGTTTGCGTTTCTGTTGCCGTTAGCGTTTGCGGTACCATTTGCGTTACCATTTCTGTTTTCATTAACGTTTGTACTTGTGTTTCTCTTACCATTTGTGTTATCATTTACGTTTGCGTCACCATGTGCGTTGCCGTTTGCGCTTGCATTTGCGTTACCGTTACTACTTTCCATTCACTATTTATAGTGCACATTCTCAAAAAGAAGAGAAATTCATGGCAAAAAAAATTCATTTAATGCATCAGTTAGGGTTGTTCCACAGCGACAAAAGCGAGGAAATTCGGTGTTAGGGTTGAAAACCCTAACTGAGCATTCCTCCCCCCAACCCCACCACCACACACACACATACATGCAAGTAGGGGAAGGACCAAGGCAACACAACTAGTCACACACAACCAGCAGCAGGTCACAGAACTAACATACAACTATCTAAACCACAAAACCACACACCCATGCTCCAGTCGGGCTCTGGCATGGGGTTGTCACTCCTAACTCTGATCCCAGACATTCCACGCACCACAAAACACATATCACTATGCACAACTGGGCATCTTGGGCCATACGCTGCCACCAACACATTACACACACAACACATATGGTATTTTGAGGTTCACATGATCCAAAACAGGATTTTGCACATTCCCTGATATAATTTTGAAAATCACTTTCGCTAATGTCACAGTGTTGTGATATGCATTTGCGACACTTCCGTCTTTGCGACAGTATTTTGTGATACTATTTTCCATGCTTCTGCAAATGCGACACTGTTGTGTCTTCCATTGGCGACAGTATTTTGTGACACTATTTTATATGCTTTTGCAAATGCCAACACTTTTGTCTCTTCCGTTTGCTACACTTTCATGTTTGCAGAAGTATTTTGCGACAGTATGCTCCTGATGATTGCACATCTTTGCCATCATCCTGCAAGCAAACGATTAGGCTGAAATTTGCAGGGTGGCAAGAACTAGTCCCACAGATCTGCCTTTTCCTGCTTTGGTGCTAAAATACTTAAGCATGACAAACTTACACTGTTCCAAAATTGAGCAATTTGCCATAGACTAACATTGCGATGCCCATGATGCCTTTTTGCCACCCATATCTCAAAAACGAAGTGAGGTACACCGTTTTCATAACTGCCAGCGGAAGTTAGATTTCTTGCCTACTTGCTACGGTAACACAGATATACACCTCCTGCTGGTTGTGTGTGATTGCTTGTGTTGCCTTGGTCCTTCCCCTACTTGCATGTATGTGTGTGTGTGGTGGTGGTGGTGGGGGGGGGAATGCTCAGTTTGGGTTTTCAACCCTAACACCGAATTTCCTCACTTTTGTTGCTGTGGAACAACCCTAACTAATGCATTAAACAGAGTTTTTTGCCATGAATATATATATGTATTTTCGTACAAAAGAAACTACTTATATCAAGTTAAGTTTTATTAATGTAAAAAGCTGAGAATTTGACATTACAGTTATCAACTCCTGACCTCACCCCACCCCACCTCTTCACACACCAATAGGTGTCGGTGTGCCTTGGTATCATCGGCCCTAGCTCTCACCCCATCCCATGTGTAAACAAGATGAGATGGTACAGTATAGGTGAATGGGGTGAGAGTTAGGCCAGTGACTCCAAGGCACACTTCAACGCCTGTTGGTGTGTGGAGGGTGAGTGGGTGGGTGGGTGGGGTGGTAGGTTGGGAACCCTAACGTCAAATTTCCCAGCTTTTTACACTTTAATAAAAACCCTAACTGATGCATTAATGTAGTTTTTTGCAATGAATTTCCCTTCTTTTTGAGAAAGTGTAATATAACTGATATGTGGTTGTGGGAGCACGGGCCTTCTGGGCCCTGCACTCCCCTCACGCTACCCATTGTTCCATAATGATATGCATAAGTGGGAGCATGGGCCTTCTGGGACATGCACTCCCACTTACACATAAGTACGGACATACCACAGCCCTATAGTCATGAAAAGTAACCCTTGTAGCACTAATTTGGCAATATCTCAGTAACCATAGTAACTATGGAAAAAAATCCACTGCAATAGTAATCATGACTTCAAAACCTCCATGGGTGCTTAGTCTAGGTGGACTAAGCTGCGGAAAGTGAAAAATCTGTATCTTGAATCATTTTCGAGATACGGGCGCCAAAAGGTGCCCCGGGCACCATAATTCAACAGACTCACATAACTCGGGCATTTTCAGGATTGTTTTCACCCAGTTTTCAACGTGGCATTTTGGGGACCCAATCCCATGAACAATGTCACTGTCATTTTGTTAATCTGTCTGGAAAGTTGAGTTTGCACAGCGAATGTGCCATTCTGTGCCACAGGTGCAAAATCATGTTTTGGTCAGCATGTGAAAAATTACAGCTATATACTGTTCATGAGGAGGTGTGGAAAAGGGGTAATGTTGAAAATCAGGAGGGGAAAATATGAAAACTTGGCGAAGTTACGAGCACGCGTAGAAACTGCACAATGCATGCTTGTAACATGGCCATTCTTGGGAATTTTTTTAACCAAATTTTCAACATGGTCTTTTTGGGAAATCCCCTCATGAACACTGGCACTATGATTTTGTTAATCCATCCTGAAAGTTGATTTCATTCTGCGCCAGAGGTGCGAAAACATATTTTGGGCAGGATGTGAGAAATGACAGCTGTACTGTTCATGAGGAGGTATGAAAAAATGGTAATGTTGAAAATCTGAAATGAAAATATTAAAAATTGATGAGGTTTCAAGCGTGCTTAGAAACTGCACAATGCACGCTTGTAACACTGCCATTTTTTGATTTTTTACACCAAATTTTCAACATGGGCTTTTTGGGACCTCCCTTCATGAACACTGGGACTGTCATTTTGTTACTCGGTACCAAAAGGTGATTCCATGTAACGATCAAAAAATCACTTTTCCAAACTGAGTAATGAAATGACAGTGACAGTGTTCATGAGGTGGGGTCCCAAAATGCCTATGTTGAAAATTTCGAGAGAAAATACCCCAAAATGGCTGAGATGTCCACATTTAAATTCTTTGTTTGTATCGAAGACATACGAAGCAGGATCTTAGTTTGTATGACAAGATATGAACTAAGATCCTGTGTCGTATGACTCATGAAGTAGGATCCTAGTTCGTATCTCATCATACAAACTAAGACCCTACTTCGTATGACGCCAATATGAACAAAGAATTTAAACGTTAATTAACACACATTTTAAGGGCATTTTCCGAACAGAAAAGTGCAGAATGCACTTATTTATTTATTATTTCTTTTAAACGTTTCACCAGGAAGGCATACTGAGCTGGCTACTGCTTGATTCCAGATGCATCCTGGGGGAAGGGAGGTACAAACACAGTTGAAGAAACAAGTGCAGTATGTTACATAATACATAGAGTATAGTACCTAGTAGGGATAGACGCAGCACCTTGGGTACCTGATACACAGCTAAAATAGCATGAGAGAACAATTGATACTGTCTTGAGCAGGCACTGTTTTAAATACAAAGCATTAAAACATTAGGATAGGCAGCAATCATTAAATGTACAAATAGGAGGGCGACCAGGCTGCCTCATTGTGGACTGTTATCAGGCCTGGACACATGAACAGGTAGGGGAGAAGTGAACTAGCAGCATGGAGTTAAGGTGCAGGGAGGAAGAGAAGTGACGAATGTTTGTGGGGGGAGAGAGAGTTCCATAACATAGGTATCCGGTAACTAAAGGCTGCTTGGCCCACAGTAGTGGATCTATGTGGGATAAATAGGATCCATGGGTCATTGCTTCTGAGTGAATATGCTTGGGTGCTTGTGTCGGCAAGGGCAGAGATGAGGTGGGGGGGAATGACTGGGACCAGTACTTGGCCGAGATTTAGGGGATTACAATAGGCAAGCTACATGTGTTGGTTCCTCCCTAGAATATCATTTTTGGAAGGTTTCCAAATTTGAATTTCAGGCAAACTGGAAACAAGATGGTGGCCATACGAAAGAGGAACTTTATCATATAATATAAAATGGGCAAAGAAATCCCTGTGTCCTGATTGGCTGAGACTTGGTTCTAGCTATTGCAGTATGAGAGTGCCAGCACTGGCTAAAACAAGTACCTGCCAACCAGGGCAACTCACAGAATTCATAAGCCAACTATTTCCTAGTTTCCATCACAAACATGGCTGCAGCCTTTACTTATATATATATATAAAAAATTCTACTAGGCCCTAAAAATAAAAGTCTATTAAATTAAATAAAGTAAGTAAATAGTGTAATGTTATTTACACTAATGAGCCCCCTTACACACATTCACAAATTTAAAAAATCAAGTACTATTCAGAGTTTCTATCGCTGGTGTTTCTTTGATGACCATGAAAAATCCCTTTCCTATCCCTATCACTTTGTCAGAGAACTCCCTGCTTCTTACCTGGCAACAGATAAAATTGAGGTTCTGGCTCCACTTCAGGCCTGTGTGTGTGTGTCTTTGTTTATAAAATGGCAAGAAAAAATCTAGAAATCTTATTGGCCAAGAGACATCAGCTGACCGTACATTAAGTCTCTATATATGCACAGTCATCCTGGTCCTAAACCACATCACACAATGAGCAAATCAGTTCTCCTACAACCAGAACTATCTTCCATCAAGCTCCCTAAAACCAGAACTGATCTTCCACCACAAACATGGCTGCTACATTTATACTGTGGAAACCTTCAACTGGGCCCTAAAAATAAAACTACCTTAAATATAAAATAAAACAAATTCATTAAATGTTGTTTACCAGATCATCCCACTCTCCTTACACACATAAACAAATTAGAAACATTAAATATTGTTTACAGTTTTCATTACAACTGTTTCTTTGCTAACAGTGAAAAATCCCCCTTCTATCTTTACCTGCTCGTCAGGGAAATCTCTTCTGCTTTCCCTGACAGTGAGATAATTGAGTCTCTGACTCTAAAACAGGCCTTTGTTATCTGTGTGTACAGTATGTTAGTGAAAGAAATTTCTACTAGTAGAACTGAGCAGAATTTTGAATCCCTGTATTCCATGGTAAACATTCCATGATAAATATTCTATTTCTTGTATGTGGGGAAACACAGAGGGGAAAAAAAGAATGAAGAAAGTAAGCAATAATACTATATAAACAAAGAGAAAAGGTGGTAAATGACTTACCCTGCTGTTTATCTTTTAGGACAGTGTGAGCAGTTCATGATGCTGTCAGTGAGTGTGGCAGTTTTGAACCACGCTCATGCTTGCAGCACCAGGAAACTGAGAAGCCTCTGTTATGGCTTCATTTTAGTTTTGTCTACAGAGTGAGAAGAAAGAAATAAAGTAAGGGGGCTGTGTGTAATACTTATAATGAGGAAAACAGCATTTGTTAATTGTCGTGGCTGGCAGGGGAATATGAAGCTTAAGTGGGCAGGGAGGCACACACTGTATAACACTACTTTAATCCAGCACCAATAGGCGGAAGGACTATTTTATGTTAAAAGCACAGGTTCACTTACAGTTTTACTTATTTAAAAATGTGTTTCAAAATAAAAAAAATTGCTTCTAAAAATAAAGGGCCATTTTATAAGTGCAATAAGACACTCCGGGGTTGCGCATTAAGGTGTGATAACCGCACTCCAAGGGATGACCGGCACTCGGCCTTCAGTCTCGTGCCTAACTACGCCCCTAGGAGTGCAGTTATCACACCATAATGCACACCCCATCGTGTCTTATTGCTTACTTATATGCCAGCTGAGCTCTGAAGAATGTTGAATTTATGTATTCCATGTAACCATTCTGTGTGTGTGTGGGTGGGGGAGCATTCTATTGCTGGAATAATTCAGAGCTTTGAATTCTTCTATTTCATGGTAAACATTACACAATGTATTGAGTGTGAAGAAAGACAGATGACTGACAGGTGAAAAACTTCTGTGGAAGGACTATTTTACAGTGTTTAGCAACATTTTATTATATTGTTTTTGTGACTTTGAAAACTTTTAGAATGTTCTTTTTTTCAAAGTTGCTTATGGGCCCATTTTATATAAGCAATAAGGCATCGCTAGGTGTTGGTAGTACTGAGATACTCACACACCCAGAGGCTGAAGGCACTCACCCAGCAGTCTCATGCCTAACTATGCCTCTGGGTGTGTAGGTATTTCAGTATTACCAACATCCAGCCATGTCTTATTGCTTACATGCAGGATTTCTCTTTTGTATCATACAGCTATTTTGACGTGCCTACTGAACATGCTCAGAAATGATTTTTTCAAATTTTTACACTGCAATAACTTAAAAACAGCTTATTGTTTTTTCACCAGACTAGCAAAAGGCACATCTGTGGGGTAGTCCCTTTCTGTCCTGAAAATTTCATACCAAACAAACAAACCCTCTGGGCCGTAGGCAAGTTCAAAGAAAAGTCCCAGCCAAGTCAATGGGTAAAAACATGTTTTTTCACCTCTCTGTAACTCAGAGAACGCACATCCGACTGGAACGAAACTTGCCAGATCAAGAGATCTACACCATAGGAAGCAGCATAGCATACTTTGTGCAAATCCATTCAATGGTTGCAAAGTTATTAACCCTTGCAGGGCAGCGGACTGATATATCAATCTAAAATTCCTATACGTTCTAATTCTGTTGGCAGCCTAAGAGTTAAAGCGCAAAATGTTGAGTTTAACATTGAAGTGCCTACTCAACCCTAACTATAGAGGTGCGATCGTGCTCCTATAATATGTCTTCTGAGTGCCAAGAAGGTGAGCACAGAAAACTGGCGCAGTGCCTTCATCCCCACAATACACCTATGCCAGAACCTACCACAGTAATAGTGATATATAGGATGGAGGAAATCATCACCCAGTTGAACCACAGGTCAGATAAATGTACAATATTCTGGAGACGCTGGATGGCCTACATTATATCTCATAGGACACATTTTGTTTCATAACTAGATTAGTACTGTATGTCCGGTACTGTCTTCCTTACTGTATTTTTTGTGTCATAATTAGTACTGTAACTGAAGCTTTATTTAGTTCTAGAATACAACCCTAAATGAATTATTGTTTTATATCATCTATATTGTCATATATGCAGCTATTGTTGTATTGTTGCATGTTGTACTTTGTTTGTATTGTACCTTATGAAACAAGTATTTGTCAATGCCGAATGTTTGCTTGCTGGTATTAGCATTGGAAATGCAGGAGTTAGACAGATTCAGAGTAGGAATGGCAGTGAAGTATTGGACTTCACGCCAACCCCACATCCAACCTGCAGAGATGGACAGGCATTGGGGTATGCGTTTGGGTTGTCTCCCATAACATTCATGCCATTTCACCTCACCCTATCCTGCAGACACCGACAAGTGTTGAGGTGTGCCTTGGGGTGTTCGGCTTTACAGTCACCCCACTACAGAAGGACATACACTGAAATGGGTGCAATATAGGAGAATGGGGTGAACTCTGGGGCCAAAGAGACCAAGGCATGCCTCAATGCCATTCACTGGCTGCATGGTGGGGGTGGGATGGGGGGTGGAATGGCATGAGCATTACAGTCGGCAATTCAAAGGCACACCCCTGATGCCTGTCAGACTGTACATGGTGGGATGTTATGGTTAGAAACCCTAATGCCACGGGTGTTTGTTGGTATTTGTACTACAAAGTTTCAACATGGCCTTTTTGTCACCCCCACCTCATGAAAGCATTTGGGACCTCTTCTCATGAACAGTGGCACTGTGGGTTTGTCAATGTGTCCTGAACTTTGAGTTCCCACAGCGACCATGCCATTGTGTGCCAGATGTACAAAAACACAGATCTGGAAGGATGTGAAGAATGACAGCTGCACCATTCGTAGGGAGGTGTGAAGAGATGGCAATGTTGAAAATCGGTAGTGAAAATATTAAAAATGCTATAACTTCCGCGCATACGTGGCAACTGTGCAATGCATGAGCGTAACACAGTCATTTAGTGGAAATATTTCACCAGATTTTCAACATAGGCATTTTGTGACCTCTGCTCATGAACAGTGTCAGTATAATTTTCTTACTCTGTCCCGAACATTGATTTCCCACAGCAACCACGCTATTCTGCGCCAGATGTGTAAACGCATATTTTGGGCAGGATATAAAAAATGACAGCTCTACTGTTTGTGACACTTGGACAGCTGGTTCTGATCACTGTATCTTTTTTTTGTAATATAAAAATGGGTTATTGGCTGTCTCTCATGAGAAATGCTGAAACAGCATGTGAGATCCACACACACACACACACACACACACACACACACAGGTTTTAGATACAAGGTGTTACCTGGAAGGCCAGAAGCTAATTGCAGGCTAGAAGATACCCAACTGCCAAGATAGATCATAAACTTTTATAACGGTTAGAGGAAGAAGAGCAGGTTATGACGTTTTAGTGCGAAGTCATAAAAGATGCTTTGATGTCCTGGAAAAGGGGAAACTGCTCCTAAGATCAAAGAAACTCATTTTGAAGAAAATGAGTTATGCTGAGGATTACAGAATTTAATACTTTGAAAAGACATCCTGTTTTTGTATAGATATATTTTTTATATATTCTGACAGAGGAGGAGCTAGGTGACCTCACAAAAAGGGGTTGGCCAAGACAGTTTTTTTTTTAAACAATATTCTGTTTTCCTTCAGAGACACTCTTATCTACACTCTGACAAAGAAACATCTTTGAGCACTTTAAGCAGGTATTTAGAGAGAGAGAGACAAATCTAAGTACTGTAGTAGGAATTGCACTGTTAAAACCTTGTTCTTTTAAAAGATTGTACGGTTCTTGTGACATTGGTTCTATATTTTATGTTTTACATATTTTTTATTAATTTTAGTAAAACTCTATTTTTAGAGCCTACTTGGTCTGTCTTTGATTTCTTTTGTTTTACAAGTGGAGTATATATGGTTAAAGCAGACACTTTACATACGCTTGAATGGTGATACCAAACTAGAAAAAGGTAAGAGAAATCTGAGGTCTTTTATTATAGTTTTTAAGGGTTCATTTCTGTACACCTGGTTAGGTGCCCGTAGGCAAAGATATCTGGCCCCCCAAAGACAGAATTATCTAAGTCTGTGCATTGGGTACGCTAGCAAGAGGTTCACAGTTTGACTCCCTCCAAGACTTAAGACCAAAGGTTGATTCAAACCCACAAAACAGACAGGAGGGTTACCCTGTTTCTGTTAACTGTTCACAAGACTGCGCTCAGAGGTTGGCACTTTGGGAGTAGAGGGCCTGACCTGCTGAGTGGGTTTGTGACACTGTTCATAAGGAGGTCTGAAAAAATGCCAATGTTGGAAATCTGGAGTGAAAGTACTACAAATCTGTGAAGTTACAAGTGTGCATGGAAATTGCACAAAGCACACTTGTAACAGTTATTTTATGGACGTTTGTCACCAAATTTTCAACATAGGCATTTTAGGACCTCTGTTTATGAACAGAGTCACTGTGATTTTACATATGAACATACATACGAACATACGAATCTGCCAGCAGAACAGATCAATTGGTCTATCTAAATCTGCCCGAGTGTGCAGCTAGCACCCTAGATTGCAGCTGCCCCAGCCTCCTTCCCCACAGTTCCTCCCCCACTTGTCCCAGCCCCTGCCCCCCTGACTCTTTCTCTTGCATTATCCCAGTCTTTCTTAAAGCTACTGACTGTCCTACATGTTACCACCACCTCTGGCAGTGCATTCCAACTAGACACCACCCTGTCAGTGAAGTAGTGCCTCCTCATTTCCCTCTTGAAATGTCGCCCTTCCAACCTTAGTCCATGCCCCCTCGTCTCTCTTCCACTCCTCAGTTTAAACACCCCCTCGGTACTAGGTTTATTTACCCCCCTCAGGTATTTAAATGCCTCAATCATATCCCCCCATCCCTCCTCTCCTCCAGTGTGTACATGTTCAGCTCATTCAGCCTGACTTCATATTCCTTTCCTTCCATCCCCTTTAACATTTTTGTTGCCCTCCTTTCCACCCCTTCCAGTAACTTTATATCTCTCCTCAGGTATGGCCTCCAGTATTGCACACAGTACTCCAGGTGCGGTCTGACTAATGATCTGTAGAGAGGTAGGATCACATCCTTGTGTCTGGATGAGAACCCCCCTTGCGATGCACCCCAGCATCCTGTTTGCCTTCACTGCTGCTCTCCTACACTGGGCTGAGTTGTTCATGCTCCCAGTTACCAACACCCCTAGGTCCTTCTCTTCCTCTGTGATCCCCAACCTCACCCCCCAACCAATTGTCCCTCTTCTGGTTCTTAAGCCTGAAATGCATCACCTTACACTTGTTTGCATTAAATCCTAACTGCCACTCCACTGACCATGTCTCTAGTTTGGTTAGGTCCCCCTGCAGTTTTTCCTATCTGTCCTCTTTGTCCATCACTGCCCCCAATTTGGTATCATCTGCGAACAGACTAACTGTGCTCCCCACTCTGTGTGCTATATTGGAGATAAAGAGCCCAAATAGCAACAGGCCCAGCACTGACCCCTGCAACACCCCGCTTGTCACTGCTCTAAGTGCCAAGAGCTCCCCCCCCACCACCACCCTCTGCACCCTCCCCTGTAACCAGGTCTCTATCCATTTAGTCAGCTTTTTTCCCCTCCCCTACTGCTGTCACATTCCCCTCAGTCTCCCATGAGGCACTGTATCAAAGGCCTTACTGAAGTCCAAGTACAGGACATGTACCTCATGGCCCCTGTCCAACCTCCTTGTCACCCAGTCATAATATTCAATTAGGCTGGTTTGACAAGACCTCCCTGAGACGAACCCTTGTTGCCACCCATCTTGGAGGCCATTACTCTCTAGGAATGCCACCAGCCTCTGTTTCAGAATCACCTCCATAAGCTTACCCACTATGGGTGTGAGACTGACCATCCAATAATTCCCTGGCTCCTCCCAAGGCCCACTCTTGTGTATGGCCACCACATGGGCCACCCTCCAGTCCTGGGGCACACACACCATTTCCAAGGAGATGTTGAACAGATCTGCCAGTGGCTCAGCCAACAGCTCTGCCATCTCCCTCAGCACCCTGGGGTGGATGCCATTGGGACCTGGTGCCTTGTCCACCCTTACTGCCCTCAGCCTCTCCAGCACCCTAGTCCCTGTGATCACTTTGTCTGTCACCTCCTCCCCCCTTTTCCCACTTCCCCAGCCCATGCTGGTAGTGGACTTCTTAGTGAAAACAGAGCAAAGTACTCATTTAGAATTTCCACTTGCTCCTCCCCCTTTTCCACCCAATCCACTCTCTGCTTTATCCTCACAATATGTTCCTTGCACTTCTTCTTTTCCCTGACATACCTTAAAAAGTTCTTTTCCCCTCCCTTTATGCCCTGTGCTAATGTTAATTCCCTAGAGGCCTTAGCTTTTTTCACCCTCCTGTCCACCTCCCCTGACCAACTCCCATAACCCTCCTTATCCTCTCCCTTCCCTGTTCTCCTGTACTTCCAGTATGCAGCCCTCTATGCCCTCGTGCCTTGCAGCTCTTCCTTGTTCAGCCAGCATGGTTTCTTGGTTCTGCTCTTCTTACTCCTGGCCCTGGTGCAGGCTACTGTGGCCTCTGTTAGCCCAGTCTTTGTGACTTCCCACTTTTGTTCTGCATCCATCCCTGGCCTTATATCCTGGAGTCTCCCTCACAGTATTGCTCCCATCCTCCCAAAGTCCAGCCTACTAAAGTCCACCACCTTAGTGCCTGTGCCTCCTGTCTCCCTGCCCAGTGCGAGAACATGCCACACTGTTTGGTGGTCGCTACCTGCTAGTGGGTCCTCCACCCTTACCTCCCTCACCGCCTCCCCATTTGCCAGTACTAGGTCCAGAGTGCTACAACACCTTGTAGGCCCACTTACCAATTGCATCAGCAGGCCATCCTGGAATGCATCAACGAGCACCTGCTCCCTGTTACTGCTAGTGGCCGGGGTGCACCAGTCAACCCCTGGTAGGTTAAAATCCCCCAATATCACCACACTCCCCCTTCTACAGACCCTCCTTATCTGCTCTGCCAACTCCCCATCCAGTTCTCTGGATTGGGCTGGTGGTCTGTACACCACTCCCAGCCTCAGCTTTCTGCCCTTGAAGTCCAGGAGTTGCACCCAAAGTGCCTCTGTCCTGTCCTCTTCTCCCTCGTCCATTATGCATTGGATCCCTTCCCTCACATAGAGTGCAACCCCTACCTTCCAACCCCCTGGTCCCTGCTGTATATCCTGCATCCCAGGATTGCCGAGTCCCAGTCATGGTACTCTGTGGCCCAAGTCTCTATCAATGCAGCAGTGTCCACCTTCCCCTCTGAAAGGAATGCCTGAAGCTCTGCAATTTTGTTCCCCAGGCTTCTTGCGTTGAGAGAGACCACCTTCCACCCATACCCCTCCTTCTCCTCACTCTTCTCCTTGGCCTGTGTCCCTCCTCCTAGCAGTCTGCACCCTTTCTCCTCCTTCTTCTTACCTAGTGATGATGCCTTCTGTATTACACTCAGACCACTCTTCCTGCCCCCTCCCAAGGTTACTACACCTCTGCCTTTACCTATATCTGGGGGGGTGAGCTCATTAGGCTTCTCTGTCCGGACCTTTCTACCAACCTCAGGCTTTTGGCCACCCCCCCACTAGTTTAAATCCACCTTAGTAGAGATACACCCCTCTAATCCAACCTTTAATACTCCCATCCCCTCCCTGCTCAAGTGTAGCCTGTCCACGGTGTACAAGACACTATTCACCCAGACCCTACCCCAGTTAGTCACTAACCCATAATTTTTGGTGTGGCACCAATCCCTCAGCCACTCGTTGAACTCCTCGATCCTACCCTTCCTCCCCATGCTTGCAAATGGTACTGGGAGTACTTCCAAGAATGCCACTGACTCCCCCATGCTCTCACACTGCCTGCCCAACTCCTAGAACCTCCCCCTCACAACTTCCACAGTCTCCCCCACCAAGTCGTTTGTACCCACATGCAACAGTAAATAAGGTTTCTTCCTCCCCCTCACTGCACATTTGAGCAGTGCCTGCCCCTCTTGCAGTCAACCCGGGGATAGCTTCAACCCAAATACATCTGTGCCCCCCCCCTTCTGCCCCATCTCAGCCCTTTTAGTATAGAATCCCCAGGACAACACCCCCTGTTCCTTACCACCTTTCCCTTCTAATGCCCCTTTCACCACCCCAGTATTCATTCTTCCCTGTCCCTTACCCCCACCAGCTGCACCCTCTGTGACTTCTGTATCTGCACCCCCCACTTCTGCCTCACCTCTTTTCTTTGCCTTATTCCTCCCATCCCCTTTGAACCCCTTCCAAGCCTGACTACTTCCTACTGGGCTTCCCATGTTGACCTCCCCTCCTCCCCTGCTAATTTCCAACCCCTCTCCTATCACCGTTGTTGTTGATTTAGAGCCCACATTCCCTTCGATCCCAATAGTGATGCCCCTCCCATCCTTCCCCTTCCTATAGCCTTTTCTCCTCCAGTCACTCCCCTTCTTCCTTACTAGCCCCCTTTCTACCCTTTCGTCCTCACTATCTCTTCTCATACCTGTTGCCATCACTCTCATGCCCTGCTTGTCCTCCCCCATTCAGTATGTTCCTGCTCCCCCCCTCCCATAGCAGAGGTTCAAATCTATTCCTAGTCGATACCCCTCCTACATCTCTTCCCCCCTTTTGGTTCCCCCTCCTACTTGTTCCCTCTCGCCCCACCAGTCCCACCTGGTCCCTCTCACCCACAGCCATCTGCTCTCTCCCTGGTGCTCCTCGTGGTCTCTTCTTCCCCATCAGGAGGCCCCCTCCTCGCCTCAGGCACCCCTCCCTTCTCCTCTCTTTTCTACTAGTGTCTCTGATACTGGGGTCAGTTTCAGTCCCTAGTTGTTCTTCCTCCGTTCCCCCTTGCCATCCCCTATTCCCACCCCCAGCCAGGATGCCTACCATACTCATCTGCCCTGCCACTTAGACTCCTCCCTAACCTCCACAGTTCCTCCCTCAAACTGGTCATTTGTCGACAGAACATACACCCCCCATCCTCCAAACCCATTCCAGGATTATGGTGGACCCACACCCTGTACACCCCACCACCCTTCCAAAGATGCCCGCCCTATTGACATGCGGCACCTGTCCCATTTTGGCCCCCATCTTATGTTATGGGCTCTTACTCCCGTTTTGTGTATCCTACTACCCTACCAGGTCATAATGTCATACGCTTGATAGTGTACGACATTATGGCTAACCCGGTACAGCGTAGGATGCTAGTGCTACTGGTGCAATACCACGTATACTGCTGTACACAGTATTGACCAGTAGCGCTTTCCCAGGCCGAGGATAAGACCTCTGCTGGGAGAGGGTTCCATCAAGCAGCTGCCGTGGCTCACAGGACTGAGCCACAGCAGTAGGAACCAGGGGCGTCATGCAGTCAGAAATCTTGGAGGGGCACAAAATCTCAGCTTCTCTAGGGGGGTCTGGGGGCATGCGCCCCCAGGAACATTTTGAAAAACTGAGGCCAGATGGTGCATTTTGGTGACTTTTAGCAGTCCAGAAAGCTGTTCCCCAACAAGCTAAGTGCCATAATGCTGATGTAGGTTAGAGGAATGATCAATTGTTTTAGTCCTTTGTTCATTCTACTTACAGTGTTACCTTTTGTATTAATAACAATTTAAAGGCTGTCAAATATATGAGGTGTTGGGCTTTATAGCCCGTTACCTTAAGGCAGCGTATGTCCTCTGAGGCAAAAATTGTTAGTCCTGTTAGGAACGGATCATAACATCAGGCTGAACCTGATGTCCAACTGATCCCTTCCACTTCCCCATCCACCCGCTCTCAGACATTTTGTGTCTAACCAGGGAGAGCACAGGGGGACGCGCCCCACTGAAGTCTATGGGGCTCAGTTTCAAAACTTTTTAAGTCAAAGCAATCTCTAGTACATGTAAGCCACCGCTCAACTAATAGAACATCTACTAGTTGATCAGCTGCTTTTCAGTATATACTGGAGGTAACCTTGTATTTTAAATGTTTGAAAGAGCCCCATAGACTCAATGAGACATCTTTCCTAGTAACACATCATAAAACATCTGAGCACAGGGATGTGGTTGGCAGACCAGGAAGTGGATGGGATTGGCTTGCCATTGGGCTCTGCTAGATTTATGCTTTCTTCCTAACAAGACTAATTACATTTCTTTTTCTGTCTGAGAGAACTTACGCTGCCTTCAGATAACAACTATAAAGCCAAAAAGCCGCCCCCAAAAAAAGAGGCTTGAAAAATTTACTTTAAATCAGCTTCCAGCATGATTTCTATGCACTCTCATTTTTAACATGTAGTTTTTCAGTGAAAAAACACCACTTTTAAGATGGCCACAACAGTTTACATACTGGCCATTTTGAATAGTTAACATGGCTAAAATTTAATGTTATTCCACCAGATTTTGCATACCAGTTAAGGCAAAATACCATTTTCATCATGCTAGTATTCAGACGAGAATGCCACACTTCCATGCCTCCACTCTACAGTTCAATCTATATCATGCTCATTTGGATAGATGAAATACCAGACTTTGTGACAAATACCAAATTTGGGTTTTTAGTATTTTGCCTCCCACACAGGCCGGCTCAGTGAAAGTTCTGGTTACAATATATTACTGTATACCCATTATACAACCAGGGTTGGTATTTTCTTGATAAAAATTGTAAGCATGATACAGGACTGGTAGAGGACTAACATGCAGTTTTGGAGATATCACATCATTCTCAGCCCTCCAGTGGCAAAAATACACAGTGGCATTCAAAATATGCACTTGGGACTCTGATGAGTCCACTACAGGCCCTCCAGTCCTTGCAATGCTCAACTGCTTTGGCCCCGAAAGGGGGATATGCATTTCACCAGTAACTACTCCGATCACCCTCATTCAGTCTTACAGTGTATGTACCACTTGATTCACCCCACCCCCTCGCTTTCTCAGTCTCTTACATTTATAGTTTTAAGAAACTATGGAGTGCACTTTCATCAATGTAATTAACTTTATGGCAGATAACCTACAATATAATAATACAGTACATTCAGTGCAATTTCTAGGTGCTCCCATTTACATGTAGCTTTTCAGTGAAAATAAAGCCACTTAAGATGGCCACAACGGTTTATATACTGGCACTCGGGACATTTTTGCGTGCCAACTAAAGGCCACTCGGTCCCTGCAATGCCCTGCTGTTGTGTCCCTCTCCCACCCCCTTTCCTGGAATGGGCAATGTACATTTCACCAGCAAGCAACTACTCCCCATCACACTCGTTCTTCCAGTGTATGTGCCCCTTGATTCCCCCCATGCTTTCTCAACGTTTAACCAAAAAAAAAAACAGCAACTACATTCTTCTGCCAATCAGGCATATTGCACAGAAACCTATATGTTCACACGTGGATAGAATGCATTGGGTTACTACAGGAAACCGCACTGCTCATCACTTCAGGGACACCTCACTCCTGCAAGAACTTTGCACCGCAGGGTTGCAGTTCGGAAAAAAAAAAGTGCTACTAGTTTCATAACTGCACCCCTTTCTCCTCGCTGGTTGTTTTGCTGAAATGGCGTAAGTGTAAAACTTTTAAAATTTTTAACCACACAATACAATATATGAGACAAGACCGCCAATAAAATATGAAGCAACAAGCAGCTGTGTACACGCACCTTTTAAGAACGCGCACTGCCAGTGTCTGAGACCAATGTCCAAGACCCCCAGAGACTAGGGCCCAGGTGGACTCATAAGCAGTACAGGGCTTACATTACAGAACTTTTCAGTTTGCATTGAGATCCTCTAAAGAGAGGCCTTGCCGAACAACGTCATCTATCCTAACCTCCCGCTCGGTATACTAGTTATTTATGCTGGCTGGAGATCTGAAAGAAGCATTAAAATGCAGGAGACTTGGAAGAACATGTGCCAATTGCAAGTCAAAGTCAAATATAGGAAGAATTTGCCTGTAGATGGCTCTAAATGCCGGTAATATGCAAAAATCTCAGACCTTTTTCTTTAGGAAGCAGCCAGGCAGGAACTTCAGTCAGTGTTCTGGTCTGGAGTAAATTTGAACACACCAGACCAACCGCACTGTCTTAGTGCCGAGTCTGCAGTGCCGACTGTCAATGACTCATCTCGTCATCTGCGATGTGACTGTCAAATTTTTTCTCAGAATGGCCCTGGCACTGAAGGACAATGAAACGGAAGCCAATTTGCCGCCTCTCATGATGAGCTATTTCTTCGGCTTCGCGCCTCTGCTGCCTGTACATACAGTTGATTGGTGGTAACTGCCAGCACTGTAATTGGCTGCTGCTGGTTGGAAGTTTTTACCACCAATCAATTGTCTGTTGTCACCGTCTCGCTCACTCTTTGTTTTTACAGGTGCTGAGCCCCGAAGCCAATCACTAGCCCAGCGGGAGAAACAAGTACCTTTTTTTAAAACCTGGCCTGGTGGCTCTCAGTCAGGCTTCCTAGCCCGGTTCATGCACACATAATTGATTTGGAACTTACTCCACCCCCCAGTCCCCACCATAAAGAGTTTGAAAAAACACAACTTTTTTTTCCAGCCCACAGGACGATAAAAAAATGTAACTCTAAATACAGTTTTATTAATGGACTTCACAACAATATTGGGGGGCACATGCCCCCTCAGGCCCTATGGGCATGACGCCACTAGTAGGGAACAGGCTGCATCTGGTACGGGTTTGATTCCCGGTCCCAGAACTTTTTTTTTCCGACTTGTCACTCCCGAATAGAACCCCACCCCAGAGTTGAGATTCTTTAGTGGGGGGTTCACCCCTATAAGGGGGGTGCTGAACCCCATAGAAAAAGACATGCCTCATGGCGAAATGCAGTGCAAGCGTGATTTTGCCATGAGGCATAATGTCTTGCAACATTATGAACCCGTGCCACCTACTACAACTGTTAGGGCCCTATTAATGCAAATTCCTGGTTCCCCCCACATTAGTCCTCCTACTGCCCCCTTACTGATTGGGTTAATTCAGTCTCAAATCTCATCCATTAGATACTGTATTACTGTAGCAATCCTAAAGCCTCCTTGTCCATTTTTTAACCCTTAGCTACCGTACATTTTGTTCTCAGCCCTCATAGTTTCACTTAGCCCAGTTAGAAATCGTATTGCACTCCAAGTATTACTCAGCTCAGTCAGAGAAATAAAACAGAACAAATAAATATGTATTATTGCAGCAATCCTAACAGTATAGCTCAGTTAGAGAAATAAATGGAACAACTAAATCTGTATTATTACAGCAATCATAAAAGTATCCAGTCATTACTTTGTCTCCACCCCAGAGACCCTCCTGTAATATAGGACCACACAGGAGTTTGCGCAGCTGGATGGGTGTAACCCCCCTACAAATGGGGGTTCCTGAAAAGTCTTCCTTGAGCTTGTCTAAATGCTCACTGCTAGGCTGGTGTCCTGCGTTTTTGCAGTTTAAATGTGATTGCCAGAGAGTGCCTGTATAGCCCCTGTGTACTGTCTCTTTAAGAGCTGCCTGGATTGCAGTCACAATTAATCTAAAAGGGAGCTCTATTAGAAGATGTGCTTGTTTGCCGATCATTTGATAGAGTAGTAATAATATTGCAGTTTGTTCTAACCTGCCTTCTTTGCAGCATGGACAGTTTTGTTTGTTTTCATCATCTTGGTCCTGGACTGCTGAAATGGGCCAATCAGTACATTTGGGACTCTAAAATGGAGCCTGCCTACAGGGGTTTGGTGGGGTCAAAACTTGTAGGAATTGTAGTTTTGGGCTTTTTACGTCTAAAATAACCTGGAGGGGGAGCCCTTGTTGTGACTGACAGACAGATCAGCCAACTGAACCTTTTGGATCTTGGAGAAGTCCCAAACTGCTTGCAGTTTCAGTTAGATCTAATGGGGAAGTGAAAAAGTAACAGCTCGAGGTAGTTCAAGCAGCAATCCATAGTGGATTCATGCGAGAGAACTGTGGAAAAGTCTGAGTTTTGGCCTGCCTGCTGTCCCTGAGAGGGAACATGTATCTTTTTCGGACTGAATCCGAACTTGGAGAGCGAAGTAAGCCACTGAATTGTGGCCAGGCTCCTACCTGAAGAAGACCGAAGATTTGCTGAATGCGATCAGCCTGTCTGGACTTCCAGCCACCTCTGAACTCCCGGATTGTGCAGAGACTCTGTAATTGAGACCGGAGAGCCTTTTGCCTGGTACAGTGGAATTTCCTTATGTGTAGATGTGTTGTGTGCTTATAAGTGGGTCGTGATTTGGTTCCCCACCTTGGTTTGAATTGTATTCTGCTTGCTGGAAGCTGCATTAGAATTTCCTTATGTGTAAATGTGCTGTGTGCTGCTAGTGGGTCAAATTTGGTTCCCACTGTGGTTTGAACTGTATTCTGCTTATGGAAGCCGCATCCAGCCCCGGACTGAATCAAAATCATCTCCATTGGGCCTGGGCCTTGCCACACTGGCCCAGCCTGACTACCCGCTGCACAGAGAATGTCATCAACAAGAGACCTGCCTGGGGATCAGCCCCCTGCTCAACACTTGAACAGGAATGATGCCTCGGTGATTCATATGGGCCCCGCTTCTCCGGGCACTCCCGCTCAACAACCTGCAGTCTCGATTTCGTCCTACCTGTGTCCAGTATTGGGTATTGTGAGTAAACATCAGGGTAGCTCCCTGCAACAACAACTAAATCTAAATCTAAAGTGTTGTCATCTGATTGTCTTGTTGCTTTTTCTTTCATGAACTGAGCCCCCGGCTCCAGATTACAAGTAGTGTGTGTTGTACATGTTGCTTTCTTCCCTCACAGGGCCCCAACCAGCTGCAACGTTCCTAGCTAGCCCGTCATTTTCCTACCTGGGTACCCAGAGTGTGTGACTGTGTGGGGACTTAAAGCGCAGGCATAACTGTTTGATTAATATAGCCTTTAAGCCAATCAACCTGATTATGCCCCTTCCTTGTTCAAGTCCCCTGAATAAATCAGATCTGACTTTTTTTACTGCATTTAACCTGACTGTGGTTCCAGTTTGTGCCAAGAGTACTGTACTGTTGCTATTTACTGTGCATAACCTTGTTTTACAGGGGGGCCCCAGGGTTGAGCCAGAGGAACCAGCCCTGGTGGTAAGTGCAAACAGTGTGGTACTGGTATGGTGTACAAGGGTACTGAAAGTGATTATCATATGTTAACAGGCCACTAGAAGGAAAGAGGATTTACAGTGTCCAGGGGAGGCTGTGCCCAGGTTAGTTTGAACACTACCAACCCTTACCTCTGGGTGGACGCACCCATTTCAGAACTCAGGCCCCTTAACCTGCTACTAGCCAAGTAGGCAGGGGTAGTAGCCCTTGGGATAGCACCACCTAGGGGCTACATGTGCAACTCTAAAGTCCTGACAGAGCCCCATTGAGCTTGCTCACTTCCCCTCTCTCACTCGCTCGTTCTGTTTCTTCCAGCGCTGCAGGCTGCCCTTTTGTACTGGGCTCCTGCCTGCGTTGGTGCCTTTTTCTGCCCACAAAGAAATCCGCAGCAGTCCCGACAGAACTTCGTTGAGCTTGCTCACTCCTCCTCCTCTCTCACTCACTTGTTCTGTTTCTCCTGGCACTGCAGTCTGCCCTTTTGTTCTGGGCTCCTGCCTACATGGCGCCTTTTCTGCCCACAAAGAAATTCGCAGTCCGGACAGAGCTCCGTTGAGCTCCGCTCCTCCCACTCTCTCACTTGTTCATTCTGTTTCTCCCACGAGCTGCAGGCTGCTCTTTTGTACTGGGCTCCTGCCTGCATTGGTGCCTCTGCCACAAAGAAATCTGCAGCAATACCGACATAGCTCCGTTGAGCTTCTCATTCCCCTCTCACTCACTCATTCTGTTTCTCCCGGTGCTGCAGGCTGCCCTTTTGTACTGAGCTCCTGCCTGCATTGGTGCCTTTCTGCCCACAAAGAAATCCGCAGCAGTCCTAACAGAGCTCAGTTGAACTCGCTCCCCCTCTCTCACTCCTCGTTCTGTTTCTCCCCGCGCTGCAGGGCTGCCCTTTGTACTGGGCTCCTGCCTGTGTTGGTGCCTTTCTGCCCACAAAGGAAATCCGCGGCAGTCCTGACAGAACTTGATTGAGCTCGCTCACTCCTCCTCTCTCACTCACTTGTTCTGTTTCTCCTGGCACTGCAGTCTGCCCTTTTGTACTGGGCTCCTGCCTCACGTTGGCACTTTATCTGCCCACAAAGAAATTTGCAGCAGTCCTGACAGAGCTCTGTTGAGGCTCACTCACTCCCACTCTCTCACTCACTCGTTCTGTTTCTCCCAGGCGCTGCAGGCTGCCTTTGTACTGGGCTCCTGCCCGTTGATGCCTTTCTTGCACAAAGAAATCTAGCAATACCGACAGAGCTCCGTTGAGCTTGCTCACTCCCCCCTCTCACTCACTCATTCTGTTTCTGCTGGTGCTGCAGGCTGCCCTTTTGTACTGAGCTCCTGCCTGCATTGGCGCCTTTTTCTGCCCACAAAGAAATCCGTCGCAGTCCCAACAGAGCTCCGTTGAGCATGCTCACTCCCCCTCTCTCACTTGCTCGTTCTGTTTCTCCCCGTGCTGCAGGCTGCCCTTTTGTACTGGGCTGCTGCCTGCATTGGTTCCTTTTTCTGCCCACAAAGAAATCCCAACAGTCCCAACAGAGCTCCATTGAGCTCGCTCACTCCCCCTCTCTCACTCGCTCGTTCTGTTTCTCTTGGCACTGCAGGCTTCCCTTTTGTACTGGGCTCCTGCCTGCATTGGCGCCTTGTTCTGCCCACAAAGAAATCCGCAGCAGTCCCGACAGAGCTCCGTTGAGCTCGCTCACTCCCACTCTCTCACTTGTTCATTCTGTTTCTCCCAGCGCTGCAGGCTGCTCTTTTGTACTGGGCTCCTGCCTGCATTGGTGCCTTTTTCTGCCCACAAAGAAATCTGCAGCAATACCGACATAGCTCCGTTGAGCTTGCTCATTCCCCCCTCTCACTCACTCATTCTGTTTCTCCCGGTGCTGCAGGCTGCCCTTTTGTACTGAGCTCCTGCCTGCATTGGTGCCTTTTTCTGCCCACAAAGAAATCTGCAGCAGCCCCAGCAGAGACTCCGTTGAACTCGCTCACTCCTCTCTCACTCCTCGTTCTGTTTCTCCCAGCGTGCAGGCTGCCCTTTGTACTGGGCTCCTGCCTGTGTTGGTGCCTTTTCTGCCCACAAAGAAATCCGCAGCAGTCCTGACAGAACTTCGTTGAGCTCGCTCACTCCTCCTCTCTCACTCACTTGTTCTGTTTCTCCTGGCACTGCAGTCTGCCCTTTTGTACTGGGCTCCTGCCTACGTTGGCACCTTTATCTGCCCACAAAGAAATTTGCAGCAGTCCCGACAGAGCTCTGTTGAGCTCACTCACTCCCACTCTCTCACTCACTCGTTCTGTTTCTCCCAGCGCTGCAGGCTGCCCTTTTGTACTGGGCTGCTGCCTGCATTGGTTCCTTTTTCTGCCCACAAAGAAATCCCACCAGTCCCAACAGAGCTCCATTGAGCTCGCTCACTCCCCCTCTCTCACTCGCTCGTTCTGTTTCTCTTGGCACTGCAGGCTTCCCTTTTGTACTGGGCTCCTGCCTGCATTGGCGCTTTGTTCTGCCCACAAAGAAATCCGCAGCAGTCCCGACAGAGCTCCGTTGAGCTCGCTCACTCCCACTCTCTCACTTGTTCATTCTGTTTCTCCCAGCGCTGCAGGCTGCTCTTTTGTACTGGGCTCCTGCCTGCATTGGTGCCTTTTTCTGCCCACAAAGAAATCTGCAGCAATACCGACATAGCTCCGTTGAGCTTGCTCATTCCCCCCTCTCACTCACTCATTCTGTTTCTCCCGGTGCTGCAGGCTGCCCTTTTGTACTGAGCTCCTGCCTGCATTGGTGCCTTTTTCTGCCCACAAAGAAATCTGCAGCAGCCCCAACAGAGCTCCGTTGAACTCGCTCACTCCCACTCTCTCACTCACTCGTTCTGTTTCTCCCAGCGCTGCAGGCTGCCCTTTTGTACTGGGCTCCTGCCTGTGTTGGTGCCTTTTTCTGCCCACAAAGAAATCCGCAGCAGTCCTGACAGAACTTCGTTGAGCTCGCTCACTCCTCCTTTCTCACTCACTTGTTCTGTTTCTCCTGGCACTGCAGTCTGCCCTTTTGTACTGGGCTCCTGCCTACGTTGGCACCTTTATCTGCCCACAAAGAAATTTGCAGCAGTCCCGACAGAGCTCTGTTGAGCTCACTCACTCCCACTCTCTCACTCACTCGTTCTGTTTCTCCCAGTGCTGCAGGCTGCCCTTTTGTACTGGGCTCCTGCCTGCGTTGGTGCCTTTTTCTGCCCACAAAGAAATCTGCAGCAATACCGACAGAGCTCCGTTGAGCTTGCTCACTCCCCCCCCTCACTCACTCATTCTGTTTCTGCTGGTGCTGCAGGCTGCCCTTTTGTACTGAGCTCCTGCCTGCATTGGCCTTTTTCTGCCCACAAAGAAATCCGTAGCAGTACCAACAGAGCTCCGTTGAGCTCGCTCACTCCCACTCTCTCACTCGCTCATTCTGTTTCTCCCAGCGCTGCAGGCTGCCCTTTTGTACTGGGCTCCTGCCTGCATTGGCGCCTTTTTCTGCCCACAAAGAAATCCGTCGCAGTCCCAACAGAGCTCCGTTGAGCTCGCTCACTCCCCCTCTCTCACTTGCTCGTTCTGTTTCTCTCCGTGCTGCAGGCTGCCCTTTTGTACTGGGCTGCTGCCTGCATTGGTTCCTTTTTCTGCCCACAAAGAAATCCAACCAGTCCCAACAGAGCTCCATTGAGCTCGCTCACTCCCCCTCTCTCACTCGCTCGTTCTGTTTCTCTTGGCACTGCAGGCTTCCCTTTTGTACTGGGCTCCTGCCTGCATTGGCGCCTTGTTCTGCCCACAAAGAAATCCGCAGCAGTCCCAACAGAGCTCTGTTGAGCTTGCTCACTCCCCCTCTCTCACTTGCTTGTTGTTAATCTGTCCCAAACACTGATTTCCCATTGCAACCGCACTATTCTGCGCCGGAAGGGCGAAAACACATTTCGGCCAGGATGTGAACAATGACAGCTGTACTGTTCATAAGGAGGTGTGAAAAAATGCCAGTGTTGAAAATCTGGCATGAAAATATTGCAAATATGCGAAGTTACAAGGGTGCATGGAAACTGCGCAACACATGCTTGTAACACAGTCATTTTATGGACTTCACCAAATTTTCAGCATAGGCATTTTAGGACCTCTGCTCATGAACAGTGTCACTGTCGTTTTCTCAATCTGTCCCTAAAACTGATTTCCCACTGCGACCGTGCTATTCTGCGCCAGAAGTGCGAAAACACATTTTGGCCAGGATGTGTAAAATGACAGCTGTACTGTTCATAAGGTGGTGTGGAAAAATGCCAATGTTGAAAATCTGGAGTGCAAATATTACAAATTCACGAAGTTATGAGCGTGCGTGGAAACTGCTCAATGCAGGCTAGTAAAACAGTCATTTTTCTGTTTTTTTTTCAGCAAATTTGCAACACAGGCTTTTTGATAGCCCACCTCATGAACAGTGGCACTGTTGTTTCATTAATTGGTCCCGAAAGGTGATTCCATGCAATGAACGTGAAATCACCTTTCGGGACCAAATAATGCCATGACAGTGACTGAATTCATGAGGCGGGGTCCCAATAACCACATGTTGAAAGGTTGGTGCCAAAATTTCCAAAAATGCCTGAGATATGCACCAAAGTTGAAAAAAACCTATTTATGCCATTATACAGCTTACCAGCGTTTCTTCAGTTCGCGGTCGGTTTTGAAGAGTGCAGACGTGTTCCCGGTGCACCAAAGATCATTGCGCTGGGCTCCGGAGGTAAGTATGGGGTGAGGGGTGTGTGTGGGGAGGCAGGGTGCGCAGAGGGTGGGTGCGAGTTGGGGGATGGGCCACCGGACTCAACGAGGGACCGTTTTCTGTTTTACATATTTAAAAAAAAAATAGAAAAACATCGCGGGAAGTTTTTTTTTTTTACAGGGACATTTGGCACGCTGGGGTGGGCTCCCAGCATGCCACCTGAGTGTTTTGGGGGTGCTAGCCAGCGGGGTTTGGGCACCCCTGCCGACATATACCAAGTGGCAGAGCCGAGGATTGGGCACTCACCTCGGCACACAACAAATTGAAGGGGGGGAGGGACATTATGCCAACAGAGAATGGGCTCCCCTGTCCACAAATTGAACTGGGAAGGGGGGACTGAAGCCGACGGGGATTGGGCCCCCCATCAGCAAAGAAAGACTGTTGGGGGGGCGCATGATGCCGAGGGGGATTGGGCACCCTCTCGGCACACAACAGAAACTTAGGGGTGGGGAGATTATACCGAAGGGGACTGGGCTCCCCGTCACCAAATGAAGGGGGTTGGGGGCATGCCATTGGGGTATTGGGCTCCCCCGTCGGATCTGAGGTGGCCGCATAGAGCTGCCATTTTCCTTGTACTGTTACACCAGGAGAGGTACCACCCTGCAATGATGGGTTGCTCCGTCATTGCAGTGGAATTGCTGATGCTGTAATGATGAGGCGGACCCTCATTGCAGCGGCTAAATCGTTTCAAGTTGGTGGCACTTCTGCAAAACCAGTGTCATCAGGACACTGGGCTTGCATTGGGTGCACACTGCCAAGCCCACAAATACAGTGCTGGCACTGGCTGCCACACTGCCGCACCTCCACAACCCGCTTCTCTCCTAAGCTGCTGCATAATGTTTCTTGCGCATGCGTGCAAGCAAACAAAAGGTTTTTAAATAGAGGTAAAAAAAATCATGTGCCACCTTTCTTCAATTATCAGTTTAAATATGCAGCAAGCTACATGCAGCAGGTTTGAAATACCTTAACATGGAATCTCTCCTGCACACCTCCATCCAAAAATGTTTTCGCCCAAAGAAGTCTTTTTTGGGGCATCAGCTTTTTTTGTGCAAAAACACTGGGGTAAAGATAGTTTGCTACTGATTTAAATTCACACTTGAATAAATGAACCACTAGCTTTTTAATATGGACTTACTGTTTTCATGATTTGTTTTGTAAATTCATTAAGTTTACAGAGTACAGTTGTCCTGTGGAGCAGTCTCTTAGTTTTGGCTTCCCACATTGGCAAGCACCTATTCCACTGTCTGCTTGAAAAACACCCAGCTGTCTCCTACTGGCCCTCCTGTGTGCTGCATTTGTGACAACACAGTCTGTTGTCATGGTAACTGGTAAACAAAATGATGTCATAACAAGTGCACTTTGAAGTCATAAAATCCTGAGAATTTACTGTACAGACTTCACTGAGAAGCAGGCAGACTATGCTGTAAAGCCTGTGAAAGACAAGTGAGGCATAGAAAAGACGTTTTCCAGTAAGGTTATAATGGGTAAATAATGCATGTTTATAGAAATATATCATGGCTTCTCAGCATGCACATGATTTATATTCATGAGTCTGCCTAGACTGAAATCTTTTTTTTTTCTATTGGAATCAGAAACTGGCTCATTTACCCCATATTTATTATAAGGGATTGTAATGCCATTCATCATATTCCACCCTCCCTATATACTTCCTAACCTATCTTCTCTACACCTCATTTGTCCCAGAAATTATCCTACCATCTAAAACTACAGCTGCTCAATATGTACTTTCTTGAGGACAGAAGGGGCAAGGGGATATGACCGAGACATTTAAATACTTGAAGGGAATTAATAGGGTAAGTCATGAGGGTCTGTTTTCTAATTAGAAAGGAAGGAATTACAAGAAGGCATAGTCTAAAGTTGGAGGGGGAGGTTCAGAAGGGAGATGAGGAGGTACTTTCTCACCTAGAGGGTGGTGACAGCATGGAATGCTCTGCCAGAGGAACTGGTTTCAAGGGCATCAGTGGGGGGATTTAATGGGGGTGGGATAAACTTAAGGGCAAAATCAAAATGGTGAAAGGAAGAAAGGGTAAAACAGTGAGATCAGTTGGTGGGGAGGTGTGGGTGAGGGGAAGGGGCAGCATCAGTGCATAGAACTGAGAGCTGCATACTCGAGCAGACTTGATAGGCTGTTAGGTCTTTATCTGCTGGTTTCATCATATGTTTGTATATTTACAAATTATCTACAGGTACTCAAGGGGGCACTATTTATTTAAGTATTTTAAGAATGGTTCCCATATTAGTTGAAATACTTAAGTTTTGCCTTCTCTACCATAATATATTCATTCCAGATTAGCACTATCAACCATTATGTTTAGCCAATTATTAATGTTTGGAGGATGTGTGTCCTTCCAATGTTGGAGGGTTAGTTTTTTGGCATTAATAAATGCTAAATTAATAAAGGAATTTTTTTCCATTGTGCAATCTTCCGAGATTAGGTACGGGCTACCAAAAAATACTATACCTGTATCAAATGGGATCTTTAAACCCAGTACTAATCCTACCACTCTTCTGATATTGTTCCAAAACTCCAACAAGGAAGGACAAGAAACAAACATGTATTTGTTAGATCCTACAGCATTATAACATCTTAGGCATGTGTTGGGGATTTCACTATTTAATTTATTCAACTTAGCTGGAGTATAGTAAGTTCCATGGAGGACATTAAATTGTGTCTCCTTTAATTTGTTGTTTTTTGATACAGCGTCCACTGAGCTAAGAGTTTCAAGCCACATTTGTTCACTAATAGGCAATTCTAAATCTTTTTCCCATGCTTTTTTTTAATTTCATCAATGAGACAAAATTATGATCATTAAGTGTCTTGTTTATTCTGTCAATTAATTTTTAATCTGTCTCTTTATTTACAAAAATGTCTTCTAATGCAGACAGTTGCAAGGGTTCAATGCTGCCAGACTTCCTCCTTATGAAATCTCTGATTTGAAGATAACTTAAAAAGTGACCCGTAGGCAGATTGTATTTATCTTTTAGTTCTTGAAATTCTAGGAGTTTATTTTCTTTAAATACATGTTGAAGCTGCAAAATTCCCTTTTGTTCCCACATTTTTAGATAGCAGCTATTACTTAATAGCTATTACTAATATTTGTAATCCCATTTAAAAACATTATGTATGAATAAGGAGAGAGTGAAGATTTTTCATCCAAGGACTTTACAGAATGTTTAGTGGTAGGGAGTCAGTCTTTAAAGGGCTTACTCGATGATGTATCTCTACTTAAGGTACCCTTCAAATCCTAGATTCTGGCAAATTGCTGCTTGATCAGTACCCAAGATGGGGTTTTATCAAGTGTAAATCACATGTTCAGTTGTTCTAGCCGGGCTGCTAGATAGTATAACTGCAGATTAGGAAGACCAATACCACCTTGTTCAGGAGGAGCATATAATTTCTGTAGAGATATTCTTGTTTTTTTGTACTGCCAAAGGAACTTTCTTAGGTTATCTTCTCAGTTAAGAAATACTTTTTTGGGATACTTATAGGAAGGGTTTAAGAAAGAAAGAGTAGTCTTGGCAAGACATTCAGTTTAATAATATTTGCTCTCCCAATCATGGTTAAAGGAAAATGGACCCATCTCTCAAAGCCTTTATATAGTTTCTCAAAAAGCATCCCATAATTTTCCTTTAAGAGTGCATCTTCATCTTTCAATAATTTAACTCCTAAATATTTAATAGAGTCTTTGACTGGGACTTGATATTCAATCAAAACATATCCAACTTCATTGTCCCTGCACAACGGAAATATGTCAGTCTTGTTGCAGTTTATTTTATAACCCAAGTGAATAGAGTATGTTTCAACAAGATTGAGATGTGGTGTAAAAGAGGTTTTGATATCATTTAAATAAATTAGCACATCATTAGCATATAATGAGACAATATGATGTTGGTTATTTGTTTTTATCTCTTCTATTTCCTGACTCTGTCTTATGCTTTGCGTGAATTGTTCCACATAGACAGCAAACAGCAAGGGAGAGAGTGGGCAACCCTGCTTTGTCCCCCTACGGAACTTAAACGAGGTTGATAACTGATCATTAGTTCTTATTGTTGCTGAAGGGTTCGTATATATAAGCCAAATTAACCTACAAAAGTTTGTCCCATATCCTATAGTCTCCTATAGTCTCCAATACTGTTATGAGAAAATTCCAATTCACCCTGTCAAATACCAGAGCTGCATTTTTAGATTTTTTGATTCCATTAGATTCAATGTCTGCTTTATATTGTCCGTTAACTTTCTACCCCCAATAAAACCTGTCTGATCTGGATGTATGATTCTTGGGATAACTTTTGCTAATCTTAAAGGTAAGATTTTTGTAAAGATTTTGTAATCAGTATTTAATAAAGAGAGCGGCCTATATGAAGTACATTTTTTTGGTGGTTTATTAGCCTTAATAACAGAGTAATAATTGATTTGTTAAATGATATCGATAATGTGTCCAACAGTAGAAAATAATTTATGAGTTGATATAAAGTGATCATTATGTCTTCCTTAAAAAACTTATAAAATTCAGCTCCGAATCCATCTGACCCTGGAGATTTATTGTTAGGGAGATCTAATACAGCATCCAGAATTTCCTGCAATGAAAATTCCTTATTTAAGAAATTTCTCTCTTCATTGTGTAATATACAGCATCCAGAATTCCCTGCAATGAAAACTCCTTATCCAAGAAATGTCTCTCTTCATCGTGTAATAGTTTCAAATTTAACATAGATAGATAAGCTATTATAGCATCTTTACTTCCCTTGATATCTTCAATGTATAGCTTTTGTAAAATGTGTTAAAAGTATCATTAATCTTTCCTGGGTGATTATGGCTATTGCTCTGCTCATCCTTAATTTCATTAGTGGTATTACTGGCTTTTTCGCTTAGTATTTGAAAAGCTAACAGCCGGTCAGGTTTTTCTCCATGAAAGTAATACTGTGACCTTGCTCTCAACATTTCACTATTGGATTTTATTTCCATTAATTGGTTTAGTTTATCTTTTAACAGTAAAACTTTTTATTAATCTTCCCTAACAGAAGACAATATAAATGTTTATTCTGCTTCTGCCAATTCTGTTTTGAGCTGATTTAGGGTTAAATATTCTTCTCTTTTTTTAAACACTGAATAAGAAATACAAACCCCTTGAAGATATGCTTTAAAGACATCCCAAACAGTTACAATTGATATAGTAGAGTCCATCTTGTTTCATGAGAAAAAGGTTTTAATTTCCTTTTTAATTAAATTAGTAAAGACTGGGTCTCCCAACAGTTTGGAACCCAGTCTCCATCTCTTATCCTTAGGGTAAAGGTCTTCATTTTGAAATCTAATTGCCAAAGGGGCATGGTCTGATATAGTAATAGTTCCATTCTTGACATCCTGGATTGTTCTTAATATATTCTTTGAAATGAGGCAAAAATCAATCCTTGAGTATGATTGGGCACTGAATAACAGGAATAAGCTTCTTGCATGGGTGACAACTGCCTGAAGGGATCCACCAGATTCAATTAATTCATCATACTTAAAATGAAGGGGGTAGATCTTACCTTTTTCTCAGTTGAACCAGGGCTCCTATCAAGAAGACCCAGGATCAAATTAAAGTCTCCAGCCATCATATATGACCCTGAAAATTGAGTTAAATCTAGAAAAAATCTGAGAAAAAATTGTCCTCATTTGGTGTATATATAGTGGCAAGTATACAGCTCTGATTATTAGACTTAATTGTTATGATGGTATATCTGCCGATAGGGTCGCAAACGTTATCAGTTATTACCATTTCTGTATTATTTCTAATTAATATGGCAGTTCCTCTCACTTTAGTGGTACATGTGGCCTGAAATCCCTTAGCCTGGAAAACTTTAAATCACCTTGAGAAAAATGGGTTTCCTGTGTAGTAACAACACAGCTACTGCTTTCCTCCTACAGAGTGAAACAATCTTTCTCATTCTTATCTGATTCCATGTTCCCTTGACATTCCATGACATTCTCCTAATCTTTGAGTCATTTGCCATTTTGCCTGATTTGAAAGCAAAATTGCCCGGAGAAGAGGTAAAGTTGTGTATGCAATTTTAGCTGTTTCCTGAGATAATACAGTATACCAATCTCTTTTTCTTCTCTTCCCTGCCTACCCTTTCTTTTCATATTATTAACCCCCGACTCCCTTCCTCTGAAAAAATTCCTACCACTTACCCTACCCATGAGCTCAAACATGGGAGAGGCCATATAACAATTACATATAGAAAATTAATTGTGGTCCCCTCTCCTCATGAGCTCCCACCAGTAACAAAAACAAACAGCTGAGAAGACAAACCAGGAGGATAGACATAATATCCACTGCCTGGAAGCCTAACTGATCTGCCTAATAGACTGCTGCCCCTCCAAAACTAGGGGGTCTCTCACCCAGAATTGATTTTTTTTGGGGGGGATTATTAACTTTTGTTAATTAGGTACTCTACATAAATATTAACCTAAATGTATCTATGTTATGCATATTATTTCTCTATTATTTTTTCCCTTTTCCTTTTCTCCCTCTTCCCCCTTATATAGTTGAGACACACATTTTACTGGACACTTCACATGATAAGAGACTGCTATGTCATGCATTCCATGCTTTCAGAAGTTGCAGATCCACCTGGGTCTGCAAGCAATACTGCTCTGATTACACGTTCGGCTTCTATTGGAGAAGTAAAAATGTGCATTCTTCCTTGTAGAATCACTTTCAGCTTGGCAGGGGGAATCATTGTAAACTTGATGCCATGTTGATTTAGCAGGTCCTTTGCCATTGCAAAAGCTTTCCTCTTCCCCAGTGTCTCTGGTGGAAAATCTAGAAAAATTTGAAAAGAAAGATCTTTATCTCGTAGTCCTTTTCCAGCCTTGCCTTTCTCATTAAGGCTTCTCTATCCTGATAATGATGCGGCTTTACATACACAAATCTGGGCTGGTTGTCGTGATAGGATTATGAGCCACCCTGCGCACTAATTCAACTCTTTTCTCAGTGTATGGTCTACCGAGTGCCTCAGTGAGAAGTTTCTCAAAGAACTCTATAGGATTAGCACCTTCTGTGCCTTCAGGGCTACTCCCTAGTTTTAAGTTATCTCACCGTCTTCTAGTTTCTAGCTCTTCCACCTTTAATTTCAATAATTCCAACTCTCCAGCTTGGTTTTTGATAGTGTTCTGCATTGGTTCGATCTTATCTTGAGCCGTGCTTGTTAATCTTGTTTCAAATTCAGATGTCCTTTTTGTTAGGTTATCAATTGTTTTTGTTAAATTTGAAAAAGAGTAATTCAGGCCATTTATGGAAATGTTGATTTTCACAAATCTCTGCCTGACTTCATTTGTCAGAGCCTCTTGTAATGATGACTGAGAGTTTAACTGCTGACATCCCTGAATGGGATCCTAGTTTGTCTCCACTCTAGGCACAGGACTCTCCTGTGTCCTGTAACTCCCTTGTGACTGAGTGGACTGATTAGCCACATCCGAGCTGGAATGGGGGTTATGTTCAGAACTAGGTATGCAGTCATCACCTGTTTCCATGTTGGGCTGCTTGCTACAATCTACTGATATTTCTGAGTCAGGCAGGTGAATTAATGTGGAAGCTTTTAGATTTTCAGCCATTAGTGTACAGTCCAAGACTGTTTCAGGCTTTTCGGCTGTTAAGCTGCAATTTAATAGACCTTTTTGCCATGTTTTTGATTACAGATTCCTTCTGTTTACTGTCAACGGAATTAAATTCCTGAGGCAGGATTTTTGAATGCTTGTGAATGCCACAAGCCCCGGGTGCACCGTATATATGGAGCATGGAGCTTGCGGTATTCACCCATCAGCAATCGGGATTTTCTATCCCATGTGGCAATTGCAGCAAGCTAGACCAATTTTTGTGATCTAGCCTGTGGCAATCCCGAGAACCTTTTTTATGGAGCTTGTGCCATATATGTGGCACAAGCGGCTGTAAATGGTGGAAACTGTTGCAACTGCACCTAAAATTGCAAAATAGGGTGTAGTTGCAGTGAATGGGTCTGGCGCACCACCAGAACCTAAGTGCCATGGGGCAGGACTTGTCGCAAGCCCTGCATCATGCTTGTTGCTATAGCAACTAGAAGTTTGTGCTATTGACAGGTTCCCACTGTTGCCAAGAACAAAGATCTATTTTCAGATAATGTTGGGGGGGGGGGTATGTTTAGACAGAGCAAGCTGCATAGCTGTGTTTTTGATGTTTGTTTTTTATTGTTGAGTCTTTCGTATTCTGAAACTTTTGTGAATCGCTAAGTTGTGCATTAGAGATGCTTGCTCAGTGTTTTTTTTTTCAGTGGGTTCTCAAGATTGTCAGGCTTTAGTTTAGATAAAGCCAGTTTACTATGGGTGTCCTCACTTGTTAAGAGTTTGTCTTTGAATGGTATCTTTTGTTAAGCAGCTAATTCAGATTTGTGACAGATCACTGTGGGACCTGCCAAACCCTGCAGACAGACCAGGAGTTTTACTCTCTGAAGCAGCTTCAGGCACATTAGGAACTGCAAATAAAACTACAGAGGCATTGCTCCTGGTAAGTCTTACATTGTTAATATCTGAGTGCGTTCTCAATGCAGGAGTCTTTCCTGACTTAATTAAGTCTTTAGTGTCTTGTACTCTCCTAAGCTTCTTTGACATTACAGAAGGAAGGAGGGTAGAGAAAAATGATGCAGCTTACCTCCCATTCAGGTGCAGCTAAAACGGGGGGGCCGGATGGGCCATGGCCCCCCCACTTGTATTTCGGCGGGGCATATAGTTATTTCGGACCTCCCACATTTTACCGATTTTTTTTTAAATAGAGTGGTAATTTTAGTCAGGGACACTGGTTTACCACATATACGGTGACACTGATGGAAAAGCGGAAGTCTCATTGGCTAGCCGAAAACGGCACCAAAAACAGAAACAGCATTTATTCGCATTGTCTCCATGAACACAGCTCTATATATTGCTGGGTAGTGAGTGTGCGTTCTTTGCCTTGCCCTTTGCTTCTTATTAAGAGTGTAGATTGGTGCTGAAACTTTTCTGCTCTGGACCCAATGCTACTCGCATGGATTGTGGGATGCCTTCCAAGTAAGTCTGCACTTAAAAAAACCCGACGCTGTGCTTCTTGTGAGCTTAGGCAGGTAAGGTAGATCCTGTGAATGGACGGTCGATCTCTCTGCTACAAATGTTAATTCGGCTCCTTGTAAATTTCCCATTAAGTCCCCAAGCCATTACTACTGAAAATATCATTTATTTCTGTAATTGGATTTATTCCTACTGTCTTGAAGCTGGTCGGGTTGGCGTGGAGACTGAAAGCGAGAGATCGCGATTGAATACGGTCAAGGTGTGTCTATTTATTATTTTCTAATGTGTGCCACAGTGACATTTTCAGTCCCAAAGTTTGTGGTGGTGGTGGTGGTGCTGTTTGGTTGGGGGGGGGAGGTGAGTGGACTGAATGCCAGACCAAGTGTACACTTAATGCCGCAATCTTCTATCTCTCCTATTCCCGAACCGGGGAGGGGGTGGGATGTGAGACCATTCGGTTCTGTTCTGCTCCAACATGAGTTTTGTTTCATCTAGTGGCGGCTGACAAGACCAGTCCATTCTGCTCCGGGTTTTGTTGCCTCCGACCAGCCCAAATGTATGGGTGCCCATTTGTACAACTCTACTATTCTCTCTCCTACAGGGTGTTCTTTCCATCCACCCTGCAGAGAAATAAAACTGTTGGTTTGCGTTGCCAGTCCTGGGAGGGCCCTCTCCATTCCTTCAGCTCTTCTCCCTGAAATAAACTTTTTGTGTGTGTGTGTGTGTGTGTGTGCTTCATGGGAAGCTGTGTCTATTTGGGGGATGGTGTAGGCAGGTTGTG
This sequence comes from Neoceratodus forsteri, assembly GCA_016271365.2. Lineage (NCBI taxonomy): Eukaryota > Metazoa > Chordata > Ceratodontiformes > Ceratodontidae > Neoceratodus > Neoceratodus forsteri. The sequence goes on from CM028138.1 coordinate 495,568,905, forward strand.
TTGGTGGGAAGGGGACAATGGTTGGTGGGGTGGAGATACTTTCAGTAGGGTGGGGACACTGGTCATCATGGTGCAGGGTGGGGATACTGGCAGTGCTGGTGTGGGAACACTGGTCATGGTGGTGTGGGGTGGGGATACTGGCAGTGGGGTGGGGACACTGGTTTGTGGTAGGGTGGGGTGGGGTGGGGTTACTGGCAGTGGGGTAGTGACACTGGTTATGGGCTTCAGGAGGCATTCTGGTAGTTCTGGTTTGGGAATACTGGCCATGTTGGTGGGGAGAGAACACTGATCGATGGGGTGTAGATACTTGCAATGGGGTGGGGACACTGGCTGTGTTGTAGCAACACTGGTTGTGGTGGGGTCAGGTGAGAATACAATCAGTGGGTATGGACACTGGTTTTGGTGGTGGGGATACAGGCAGCGGTTCATCTGGGTGGGGAAATGGGCAGTGCTCATGGGTCTAGGTGAGCAGAGGGGCCGTGCTGGTGGGCCTGTGTGCGGAGAAGGGCCATGCTGGTTCATTTGGGTGGGGAGAGTAGCCATGCTGGTCCATGGGAGTGAATGGAGGGGCCGTGCTGGTTCATCTGGGTGGGAAAAGGGACCATGCTGCTCCATGGGAGTGAGGAGAGGGGCCATGCTGGTCCATGGGAGTGAGAAGATGGGATGTGCAGGCCCACTGGGGTGGTGACAGTGGCTATGCAGGTCCATCTGGGTGGGGAGAGGGGCCTTGTTTGTGAGTCTGGGGGTGGAGTGGGGCAGTGCAGGTCTGATGGTGGGACTATTGTCCGGGCAGGTCCATCTGGGTGAGGAGAGGGGCCGTGCTGGTCCGTGGGAGTGAGGAGAGGGCTGTTCTGGTCTGTCAGGATGGGGAGAGTGTCCATGTAGGTCCATGGCGGTAGAGAGAAGGGGCATGCTGGTCCATGGGATTGAGAAGAGGGGCTGTGCAGATTAATTGGGGTGGGGACAGTGGCTGTGCAGGTCTCTCTGGGTAGGGAGAAGGGTCATGCTTTTTCATGGTAGTTGGGAGAGGAGCCATGCTGATCAATCTGGGTGGGGAGAGGGGCCATGCAGGTCCATCTGGGTGAGGAGAGGGGCCATACAGGTCCATCTGGGTGGGGAGAGGGGCTGTGTTGGTCCATATGGGTGGGGAGATGGGCCTTGCTGGTTCTTCTGGGTTGGGAGATGGGCCGTACTGGTGGGTCTGGGTGGGAAGAGGGGCTGTACTGGTCCATAGGGGTGGGGATATGGGTCTTGGTGGTTCATCTGGGTGGGGAGATGGGCCATGCTGGTGGGTCTGAGTGGGGAGAGGGGCAGTACTGGTTTGTCTGGGTGGGGAGATGGGCCATGCTGGTTCATGTGGATGGGGAGAGGGGCTGTGCTGGTCTATGGGAGTGAGGAGAGGGGCTGTGCTGGTCCCTGGGAGTGAGCAGAGGGGCCATGCATGTCCAGGCTGCGGAGAGTGGCCATGCAGGTCTGTGTGATGGAGAGGTGGGCCATGCTGGTCCATGGGGGTGTGGGGAGGGGCCATGCTGGGCCATCAGGTTGGGGAGAGCAGCTGTGCTGGTGGGGTGGGGTGAGTGGCACTGATGTTGGGGTTCACTGGTCTGGTTGTAATCTCAGGTTTCAGTTTGGGTTTGGGGGTGTATGGCCTGTTGGCCATCTTATGTTTCAGCTGGGGGCTGTATGGCTTGGTGGTCATCTTAGGTTTCAGCTGGGGGTTGTATAGCTTGGTGACCATCTTAGGTTTTAGCATTGGGTATAGCGTGGGGGGTTAGAGGTTAGTTCTGTTTGTGGGGTGTGGACACTGGGCATGGAAGTATGGTTGAGTGGGAACACTGACCATGGAGGTATGGTGGACACTGGGTGGGGATACTTTGTGTTGACGTGGGCACACTGGTCTGGTGGGGTGGGCACAGTGGCTTGGTGTGGTGTGGAAACAGACTGTGTTAGTGGGGTGGGGACTTTGGTCAGGGTGGTGTGGTGGACACTTGGCATGTTGGTGTAGGGATACTGGTTGTGGGATTGGGACACTGGCTATATTTGTGTGTCACTGGAGTGGGGATACTTGTATTATGTGTTGATGGGGGTACTTGATGTGTTGACATGGGGGCACTTGTTTATTGTGGTGGTATGGTGTTAATTAATGCTGACCCGTGGTGGATAGAGTGGTTGTACTGGTTTGGCAGGGTGTGGAGAGTGGCTATGCTGGTTCGATGTGTGGAGAGTGGCTGTTCTGGTACATTGGGGTGAGCACTTGAGCTTGGTCCTGGTGTGTTGAGCTGCCCTGCCAGCTTTGGCTGCTAGCCTGCTCTACCAGCTTCCTTCGGCTGATGATGCCCTTTCTGCTTCTTTATACTTCCGCTGACCTTACCTGCCTTCCCATCCTCTGCCATAGGACAACTGCCTAAGTGCCTGCCATAGTCTGGTAAGGTTTTTTTTTTTTGGGGGGGGGTATAGCACTGCTGCTGTTTGTATGGGAAAGCAATGGAGGGAATATGGAGATGGGTGGTTGCATGAGCTGATATGCTTAATTAAAAAAATGATCATGTTTTGATATCTGTTTTTTTTTTTGTGGGGGGGTGTTACCAGTATGACAGGTCTGTCCTTTGCTACTGTGGTCTCTTGTTTGTGGGTGAAAGGACAGGCCTGGCAAGTACTACATGTTTAAATGAAATTGTTCTGGCCTTGGTTGCTATGGGGCAGGGGGGATGGGCAGACTGGAACAGAACCATTTTTTCCAACATGTATTCTGGGTCCATGCCATACTCCAGTAACTTGTCGTTGATGGTTGGTGGACTGGTACACATGCTGGGGAAAAATGATTCTAGCCTCTGGTTATTATGGAGGGGTGGACGGGCATACTGTTACAGAACCATTTTTTTCAACATGTATGCCAGTTTGCTGGGTTTGTGTCATGTTCCTATGGCTTGTCGTTGATGGTCAGTAGAGGGACGGGCTTGGCCGACTGGTACACATGCTTGAAAAAAATAGTTCTGGCCTCTGGCGAGAGAGGAGGGAGGGTGGATGGGCATACTGGCACAGAACCATTTTTTGAACATATATGTCAGGCCAGTGGGTCTGTGCCATGCTCCAGTGGCTTGTCGTTGATGGTTGGCGGACTGGTACACATGCTGGGGAAAAATGATTCTGACCTCTGGTCATGGAGGATGGAGGGGTGGACGGGCATACTGGCACAGAACCATTTTTTGAACATGTATGCCAGTCCAATGGGTCTGTGCCATGTTCCTGTGGCTTGTCGTTGATGGTTGGTGGACTGGTACATGTGATGGAAAAAATGGTTCTGGCCTCTGGTGATGGAGGAGGGAGGGGTGGATGGACATACTGGCACAGAACCATTTTTTTAACATGTATGCCAGTCCGCTGGGTCTATGCCATGCTACTGTGGTTGGTCAGTGGTGGGATGGACTGGGCAGACTGGTACATGTGCTTTGAAAAAAATGGTTCTGGCCTCTGACGATGGTGGAAGGAGGGGTGGGTAGGCAAAGTGGTACAGAACCATTTTTTTCCTCACATGTATGCCAGTGCGCTGGGTTCCTGACATGCTTACCCCCTCGTATAAAGGGCTGCTGAGCCTTGAAAAGTTTGTGTCAAAATTAGGAACTGTTGGGGAGGTATAAAATCCTACAGTGGAAACTATTTACAACAAGCATTTTTCAATGCCGAATGTTTGCTTGCTGGCATTGGCATTGGTAGTGTAGAAGTTACAGAGCTGCATAATAGAAATGGCAGTGAAGTATTGAACTGAAGCCAACCCCACCACCACCCTGCAGAGAGTGACAGGCATTGAGGTGTGTCTTTGGGTCGTCAGGCATAACGGCCGCGCCATTTCACCACACCCTACCCTGCAGACACTGACAAGTGTCACGGTGTGCCTTGGGGTCTTTGGCCCTTATGCGCACCCCATTCCATCAGGAAATATGGTGAGATGGGTGCGGTATAGGAGAATGGGGTGAACTTTGGGGCCGAAGAGTCCAAGGCATACCTCGATGCCTCTCACTGGCTGCAGGGTGTGGAATGGTATGAGCATTACAGGCAAGAATCCCAAGTCACACCCCTGATGCCTGTCATTCTCTACAGGGTGGGGCATTATGGTTGGAAACCCTAACACCTCAGGCATTCATTGGTATTTTCACTCCAAATTTTCAACATGGTTTTTTTGTGACCCCCACCTCATGAACAGTGGCAATATCAGTTTGTTGGCAGCTGCTTATGCACAGCGACTACGGCATTGCTTTCACAGGTGCAAAAACACATTCGAACAGGATATGAAAATGACAGCTGTACTGTTCATGGGGAGGTGTAAAAAATGGCAATGTTGCAAATCTGCAGTCAAAATATTAAAAAACTGGTGAAGTCACGAGCGTGCATAGAAACTGTGCAACGCACACCCGTAATGTAATTAGGTTGGGGATTTTTTACAGCAGATTGTCAACACAGGCATTTTGGGACCTCCGATCATGAACAGTGTCACTGTGATTTTCTTTATCTGTCCCGAACAATGATTTCCCACAGCGACCACGCATCTCTGCGCTGAAAGTGTGAAAACACATTTCGGCCATGTTGTGAAAAATGACAGCTGTACTGTTCATAGGAAGTGTGGAAAAATGCCACTGGTGAAAATCTGGACTGAAAATATTACAAAGTCATGAACTTACGAGGTGCGTGGAAACTGCACAATGCTCACTAGTAACACAGTCATTTATGGACTTTTGTCACCAGATTTTCAACATAGCCATTTTAAGACCTCTGCTTATGAACAGTGTAACTGTGAATTTCTTAATCTGTCCCAAACATTGCTTTGCTCAAGACATCGCACCATATTGTCGCTACATGTGTAGAAACACATTTGGGGCGACATGTGAAAAATGGCAGCTGTACTGTTCAAAAGGAAGTGTAATAAAATGGCAATGTGGAAAATCTGGAGTGAAAATATAGAAAATTCGCAAACTTACGAGCATGCGTAGGAACTGCATAGCACTTAAGCTAAATAAAAGCAAGTCATTGTAGAATTTTTCACCAAATTTTCAACATAGCCATTTTAAGACCTCTGCTCATGAACAGTGTCACTGTGAATTTCTTAATGTGTCCCATACATTGATTTAGCACTGACTGCGCCATTGTCTTCTTGAGGCTGCGTTTTGGGCAAGATGAAAAATGACAGCTGTACTGCTCATAAGGAGGTGTGGTAAAATGGCAATGTTGAAAATCTGGGTGAAAATATTGAAAATTCGCGAACTTACAAGCGTGCGTGGGAAAACTGCATAGCAGCTCATAAAACAGTCACTTTTGAATTTTTCCACTAAATTTTCAACATAGGCTTTTGAGAGCCCACCTTATGAACAGTGGCAGTGTCGTTTGCATTCTCAGTCCGAAAGGTGATTTGCGCGGTGACTGCGAAATCATCCCTTGAGACCGACGAACGCCATGACAGTGAGATCATTCATGAGAGGGTCCCAAAACCCCATGTTGGATGGTGCAAAAATTCCAAAAATGGCTGAGATATGCAGCAAAGTTGAAAAACCCTATTCATTACATTATACAGCTTACTGGCATTTCCTCAGTTCGCGGTTGGCTTTGAAGAGCAGAGCGTGTTCGGTCCACGAAGATCGTCGCGCTGGAGTCCGGAGGTAAGTATGGGGTGAGGGGTGTGTGGGAATGCAGGGTCGCGGTGGGTGGAGTGCGGATTTGGGAGGGCAGGGAGAGCGCCGAGGACAGTTTTGATTTGCAGGGTTTTTCTTTATATGACGACGCGGGGCGTTTTGCCACGCTGGGTAGGCTCCCAGTGTGGCACAAGGATGGCTGGTGGGGGCGGGGGGATGTGGGCAGCGGGGGATTGGGCAACCCTGTCGGCAATAACATTGTTGCACGCTGGGTGGGCTCCCAGCGTGGCACCTGTACTGGGGGAACAGTGGAGCCGGCGAGTTGGGCACCCCGGTCGGCTGCCTACAATGCGACGCCACGTTGGGGTGGGCACCCAGCGTGGCATATATAACTCGAGTGCGCCTTTGGCCAGCTGAGGGATTGGGCGCCGTCAGCTACATGTGCTGGTGGAGGGGCCGAGCACGCAGCGTGCCTGCCGTGTGTGTGTGTGTGTGTGTGAGGGGCGCGCGGGCAGGCGATATCTGATCGCTGCTCACTGAGCACAGCTCCCCTTTCAACTGTACTCCACAGCATTGAGCTGTCACAGACAGCTCCAGGTATTGAGAACGGCAGCCGCGCCTGCAAAAACACTGACTGAATTGGAAGAGGGCTGCCACACCTCTGAAAACTCGGATGATGGCACTATGTTTCTTGCACATGCGTGCAAGCAAACATAAAAATGTTAAAGTGTGTTTGTGTAGTAATTTCATATTATTGTGTGGTTCAACAAGATGTTCTGTGGCCTGGCCTGTGACCCAGCCAGTCTCCCCCCCCCCCCGGACAGGGGGAAGGTACATTGTTTGGTGGTCTTGGGGAGGTTTTCTGGGCATGTGTCTTCTTAATTGTAAAATGCATGATTTCATTTACTGTGTTGTACGTCTGGGACCTGCTTCACCCTGTCTCTATCCTGAATGTAAATATGTTTTTTCAAGAACAAGGTCATTTTTCGGAGGTCTGTGTTTGTGTCTGTGTGTAGAAGAATAGAGACACACACTAGAACAAAAAAAAAACTTTATTAAACCACATCCATGTTTCATCTGTGCCTTTCAAAACTGTCAGATGAGACAATTTTGAAGTACCTGGTGGTGGGGGGAGCATTCGCGGCAACCTGGGCTACTGCAACCAGGCCCACCACCCACTGTCATAGGTGATGCTAATAAAAATCACCAAACAAGTACTTACCTTTCAGTTTGGGTCCTGCGTAGCTGTACATGGGTATCTGGAGGTGTCATCCCTCAGATTTCCTGTGGTGTATATTCTCTTAGGTGGTGTGGTGGGACTGCCTTGGTGCCAGTGCAGTCCGTGTTTGATTGGGTGGGAGAACTACAAAGATGACGAGGAATTTTTTTTTTGCTTTTTATTCGCTGGAACCTAGGGCATCTCTCCAGGTTACCACTTGACGTTTCTATCTCTAATCCCTGCCTGAAACCTCCTTTGCTGGGCTCCTACAGGGCTGACTCCACATGGCTACATGGCTTGACCAGCCCCTCGGTCACCCCACAGGGGAAGGCCCGCCCACCACCTGTGGTGACTTATCTGTGATTAGAGGGACAGCCATGGAAGTTGGTAGAGCTGGACCCCAGTGAAGCAGGTCCGGCGTTGGGATGTGGGCAGGTCTCCTGGCCCCCTTCACCTCCGCTAGGCCACCAGGGTTTTTTCCACACAGTTTAACCCCAGAGCACAGACGTGTGATGCCAGCACTGCATTTACATGCAGCCTGGCTGCCGCTGCTCTATCCCTAATGTAGTGTCACGCCCTGCTGCATGTAAGGCCCATGGTCTCCACCCAGAGCCAATATGGAGCAGGCATACCCTGGAACCCACCCCGGGAGGGGAGAGCAGTCCAGACGCTCAATTCCTTCCCTCCCCTGCTCGCCCTCAGATGACCTGAGTCATTTCCAAACCGGGTGTGGTGCGAGATGTGGCGTCCAACACTTCAACCCTAAGTGCACCAGGCCGGCTGTGACGATGAGTTCTTCAAAGGAGAACTACCAGCAGAGGTGAAGCCATAACTGCTGTACAGATAAGGGCTTCACCTCTGGTCCCCTCAGTAGGGCACTAGATTAAATAAATAATCTTTGTACCTGACCCTCAAACTGGTAAATTCTCCAGTGCATGCTGCATTTTAATTTTGGCACTCGTGAACATCCCGTAGTGTTGACACGATCTTGCCCCTTCCTCAATAGTGCCCTCATGCATGGAGAGTGACGTTTATACCTCTAGTGTCCTTTTATAAATCCCGTATTATTGCCCTGCCTATTGAGGAAGAGGCATGGCAACGTCATCAGCTTGTAGTGCTGTGAGCAAGAGTGCATCATGTTCAATAGCGTCATAAATGAAAATGCTGGGCACACCGTACTAGTGATCATGCACAAAGATTAATTTATTTATGTTGACTGCAGGGGGGTTAGGGAGAGATAAAGCTCTGATCTGTTCAGTGGCCGTGGCTTCACCTCTGCCGGTAGGACTCCTTTAATAAGCTTGAGCTCCGACATGAAAACTAAGAGGCTCCATTTTCATGAAGACCAAGTCGGAAAGTGCCCAATTTACTGTGTGTGTGTGTAATATTGGATTGGTTTATTACGTGGGAGAGACTGTGTATCACTCCATTAGCATCCTCAATCACGCGTGGATTTTTTTAATTGGGTGCACTTTGTTTACAAGTAAATCAATTCAGGCAGCTTAAATGTTAGATAGGGACTGAACCAATGGAGTTCACCTTGGCATCTGGTGGTTCAGCTTAATTCATGTCTGAGCTCTGACAGACAAGCTTTGGCACATGGCATTGTTGGACAAGTACTGTGATGATGCCTCTGTGGTCATCACACCTGAGGGGTGGGGCTTCAGTGCTGCACCACCTGCTGTCACACCTGAGGGGTGGGGGCTTCAGTGTTGCACCTGCTGCCTTCCCACCTGAGGGGTGAGGGATGCGGGCTGTAGTGATGCAGCTGCAGCCATCACACCTGAGGGGTGGGGGCTTCAGTTGGGGGCTTTGGTGTTGCACCTGCTGCCATCTCACCTGAGGGGTGAGGGATGCAGGTTTCAGTGCTTCACCACCTGCCATCACACCTTTGGGATGGGGGCTTCAGTTGAGGGCTTCGGTGTTGCACCTGCTACCATCATACCTGAGGGGTGAGGCCTTCAAGCTGCAGTAATGCACCTGCTGCCATCACACTTGAGGGGGGGGTGAGGGCTGCACCTACTGCCATCACCATTGCATCTGAGGGATTGGAGCTGCTGTGCTGCTGCTGTCAAACTTTCAAGATTGAGGGGATACCACTGCTGCCATCTTGCTTGGAGTTGGAACTTGAAGTCACTGCACAGTGCTTTCAAGGATGTGTGTCTGAGGGATATGGGGCTGCAGTGCTGCTGCTTCTGTCACACCGGGGGGGGGGGCTGTAGTGCTGTTGCTGCTGTCTTCTCACACCTAAGGGATAGGGGCCGCATTGCTGTTGCTATTATTGCACCTGACAGATGGCGGCCATAGTGCTGCTGCTGCTGTCACATCTGGTACCTAAACTAACTTTTAATTGGTATTAGGATGGCTGGATGTACAATAGTGGATGTCACAATTGCTAAAATGCATGTTAACGCAGTTAAAAATTGTTAAAGTGCACAAAACCAAACACCGGTAAAAACAGATTTTGGCTTGGCAGATAATACCAGTTTTTACAATGTGCAAAATGGAATTTGCCCTTTCTCAATCACGGTAAACCAGTGTCCCTGATTTTAGTGGTATGTAATGTCCGTGTGGCTCGAAGGGTGAACAGATCTCGGTCAGGTTGCTGGGCTGCAGCCTGCAGCTGACGCTGAGCTGGGTGGTACCTACAGTAGCCAGGCACAGGGGATTCAGCTCAGCTGCTGCTGAGACTGCTGCTGTGGTTTCAGCAATGTATTGCAGGGAGAAACTATCTGGGGCAATCTGAAGCTGCTGCTGCCTCTGCCTATTACATCATCTTAAAGGAACAGGTCGAGGTAAGGGACTGAGGGGGTGACGGCGGGCACTTCACAGGTACAGGATAAAAGACAATGACAAAGAAAAATGAGCAAATCCAGGACTTGTTCCAGACTGGTAACAGTACAGAGCAACAGAAACATCACCAGCCAAGTCTCTGATGGAGCAGCTTTAACTGAGGGAACCATGGCGCTATTACAGGTGCAGCGGGTGAATCTTGTTTCCACAGGTACTCCTTGTACACATTTGTTTCCCACAGAGACAGGCAATTGTAAATGACAAAAACTGAAGACTTAACAACCTCCCCGCTCACATTTTTTATTTTGAGTAATTTCGCTGGAATTTGGTACCCCCACCTCCACCCCCACCCAGGCGATAACCTTTCAAAGCTTTTTTTTTTGTCCAAAGCTTTTCCTGTTATTACTCAGTTGTTTTAAATTTGCCTCTTCTCTATAGCAAGGCGATAAATCAATGTTTCTTTATTTCATTCATCAGTATTAGTATGTGTTTGGAAACGAGCTTGATGCCCCAGTGGTCTCCCAAAGTCACATATGAACATTTAAGTGTGATTACCTTCCCAAAGCAAGTCTTGTGGTGGTGGAGATGCTGTCATTGACTGGTGTGTCTTGTCCTTACTAATAAACAAACATCACCCCCACACCCCCATTCAGTAAAGCTGTTGTAGTAATGAACACATTCAGATGTGTCACTTGTTGTTTTCCTGCCCTGTTTGGTTTTCCTGTTTCAATGAAACTACTTGGGATGGTTTGTGGTACCCCACGCAGTCCTCAGCCCTGGCTCATTTACTAGTGACCACGAATATTTCCAACAGTATCGGGAGACATCTGGCATATTCATTATAGCATGCCCTGTTTAAAATCTCTCTATTTAACAGTACCCCCTCCCCAAAAAATAAATATTAGAGACAACGTGTATAAAAATTAAGGTCCCGCTCTCTTTCATAGTCCACATCTTATAAGTCAAGGTCTGTCATAGTCTCTCATTCTTTTGGAGATCCACTCTTTAGAACTGAAGTCTCAATACTTCTCAATGACCATCTTTACTTCTATTTTTAATCTCACGTCCATAACCAAGAGATTACAATAAAATGTCGCTCCTTTGGTCGTTCCCCCTCTTACTCAGATATCCCAGCCTGGGCAGACAGCTATGCCAAGCTCTTTAAAAGCTTTAATATCTTGAAGATTGTATTGCTCCTGCAGTGAGTTTCCAACACAACATTTACACCCCCCAACAAAAACTACTCACTGTTCCAAAGAAAACAGGAAGCCCCCCCATATCAAGAAAAGCTTAATTTCTTAGTTTTTTTGTTTATTCTTTTTTTTTTCTTTGCTAAGCCAAATTGTCAAAAAGTCTCCTAACTCCTTACTGATTTTTTTTTCCCAGAGAGGTATCAAAAGCTATAAAAAATACCACAAAAATCACTGCAAAAATTGTAACATTTTCTGGGGGCCTAAGCGTCTCCCTGACCCCCGGCCTTTGTTTCTGAATTTTGTTGGCCCCCCCCCACATTAAAGCTACTTGAACCGCCCCTGCTCCCACTAGTAATTCAGTTTCACTTCTAAAGTTTATTTTTTGTTCAGATGGGTAAAAATGTATCTTTGAAATCCATACTCATAGTTACTGTATTGGTACGAGAAATTAAGCTGAGATGGTCTCCAGCTCAGAGAGTTGTCCTTCAGCAAACCAGCATTTCGGCCATCTTGGCTACTTCCTAGACTGAAATCAGTCATGAGTGGCATTGCAGCCACGTGTGAGTAAATCAATCTTGGAACACATGTGAAAACAAATTAAGAGCATCCTCTGAGAAGGCATGATTTATACCACGGGAAGGATGAATAACAGAGCTTAATTAAAAGTGATATTCAGCCACTTCATTTACCTACTTGGCGACTAACATTTTATTCTCCCAGTAGCCCATATTATTGTCCCTGTAGCAGTCAACCATATTGTTTCTTCTGCTACTGAACATCAACTTGGGTTGAGGCCCATGGTATAAATTGAACATTCCATTGTGCATCCACGAATAGTGTTTTTATTAACTTGGACATGTTGTCAACACTGCTACCATTACACTTGTGACTGCACTTTGCTCCGCCACCCATTTCTAGGCAGAACTGTTGGCAACATTCTGAAGTGAGCACAGAACTTATTCCTGCATGTCTTACAGATCCCCTGCATATACCACACCAGTGGTGAATAAATCGGGTAAATAAATAATTTAATTTTCAAATATATATTTATTTTCACTCAGAACGCATGTTATTGCACTAAGAACACGTCATTTCCATTTAGAACATGGTATTTTCATTTATAATTTGGAAATAAAACACATGGATCAGAGGGTTTTTGATAGAAATTAAGGCAGTTCTAAGCTAAAACAAAGTAAAACACTAACACAAGCATTAAAAATAGTGTGGTATATATCACATACATAATGGGTTGTCAAGTCAAGTTTATTGCAGGAAAACAACTCCATTGAGCGAGCTCATTCACAAGGAGGTCCTGGCTTACATAGACAACTGACAAATATATACATATTTATACAGACAGTTATAGTAGCAATAATACATTAACACATTAGGAGTAGGTGAGTACAGTACATGAAGTCAGGGTTCAGTAGGTAACAATCACAATAATTAATACATAGGGGAGCAACTATTTAAGTGGGGCAAGGCAGATTGTACAATGATCAATGCACATAATTCTGGGCAACAATTTGTCATATACAGTAGATACAGATAATAATGCAAGTGCATGATTTTAAGTGCAGCAAGTATTTAATAGCAAGGCAAATGCAGGGAACTGTTCCTGGATACATGTAGCATTGATACAGCATGCTAATTTGTGATATAGGGAGGGGCAAAGTAAATTTGTCCATAAGGAAGGAGATGGGGGGGGGGGTCCCTGGCGGATGGGACACTGGTAGTCCAGTGAGATGGGCGGATGAGGGTGAGAGGTGGAATAGGGAGATAGCATGGTTGTTGGCGTGGGTGAGGTAAGGGTGGTGGGGTAATTAATGGTAAGGGTAAGGGGGTCAGGAGCAGACAGGTGGGGGCAATAGAAGGAGAGACAGGGTAGCTGGTGGTTAGGGGTGACGTGGTTTACCTATTGTTGGTTAGTTTTTGGGGCGGTGACATACCACTTCAAACGCTTTCTTGGTCAGTGCCTTAAAGCAGTTTAAAGAGACAAGTTCAGTGAGCCTCAGTGTAGTTTGCAGTTTGTTCCATACTGATGGGATTACGAAGCTAATAGCACCACTGCCATGCCTAGTGCGTATTCTAGGCACATTCAAGAGGACAAGTTCCGGGTTTTGCAGAGAGTAGTTGTAGTGTGACCTATGCATAAGCGAGCTGATATGCTGTGGCAATTTGCCCGACAATACCTTCAGTGTTCATGAACTGATGTGCAACATATGCCTAGTTGCTAAGGAGGTCCATCCTAATGACTGGTGTGTCCTGAGAGGTGCATTTAGAATGAAGTGCAGAGCGCAATGGCAATGGTACAGTGTCAGGTTTATGAGCATTGGTTGTGGAGCTACAGTTCTAAATGTCTCCATCGTCGAACAGAGGGAGGAAGGTGGCCTGCACCAGTCTTTGCCTGAAATCCATCGAAAAGATGGATCTGTTCCTGTATAGGAATCCCAGCCTTGCTTTTAGTTTTTAGTTAGGCAGTTGATGTGCGCACTGAAGGACAGTTTGCTATCCAACCTAACCCCCGGGTACTTGAACTGACCCACGACCTCAAGTGTGTCCCTGAAGATAGTTGTGATGGGTAATAGGGTGTGCTGTGTACTTAAGGAAGAAGCTGTATGGGCAGAGGTGAATAACATCGCCTTGGTCTTTTTGGTGTTTAACAGATGTTTTGAATGGGCCAGGTTGAGCTGCAACTGGTTGAAGTCAGACTGCAACTTGATGCATGCTTCACGCACTGATGGCTTAGCGATGTAGAGGACCGTGTCATCAGCAAAGAAATGCAGTTTGGACTTATGGATATTTTTGTCCAGGGAATTAATATAAATAGTGAAAAGAAGAGGCCCCAGCATGGACCCCTGCGAGACTCCTCTTGTGATAGGTACTGGATCCGAAAGGGCTCTGTCCAACTTGATCCTTTGTAACCTACCTGTAAGGGAGCTGGAGAACCATCTTAGTGAAGGATCATGCAATCCCAGTGATCTGAGACAGTGGAGGAGGAGGTTGTGGTCCACTGTGTCAAACACCTTGCTAAGGTCAAGGAACACAGCACATGTGGATTGTTTGTTGTCAACAGCAGTAAACCAATCATCAGTCATCTTGGCTAGGGCTGAAACAGTGCTATGTTTCTGCCTGAACCTGGACTGTAGTGGGTTGAGTAGGTTGGAATTCTCCATAAACTCTTTTAATTGTGAGAGTATTAGTTTCTCCAGCAATTTTGACAGGACTGGTAGGGTAGAGATTGGTCTAGAATTGCTGAGCTCACTCCGATCACCTGACTTAAATAATGCAGGGTATGTGGCCGTGGAGACAGATAAATTGAAGATGTGCATAATTGGTGCTACTAGCAGATTACCCATTTTTAGAAAGAAGGCTTCAATCCCATCAGCACCTGCCCCTTTCGTAGTGTCTAATTTGTATGAGTTGCTCGACTTCCTTATAAGGTGCTGGGGAGAGCTGGAAGGAGGCTTGAGTCTTCATGGCTGGGGGCCATCTGTTGATGTGGGGCTATCAATCAGTCCAGCAGCTGGTGAGGAATCAAATGCCAGACCTGCTGTGACGAAGTGGACGTTTAATTTTTCCAGAATGGTACGTTGCTAAGTAACCATAATACTATTTGAGTTGATTTTTATTGGTAGAGAAGGGGTGTTCTATGCCCCTTGATTGATTTGTGTGAAAGCCAGATTTTTAGAGGGGTTGCCCTTTGCCTTTCTAGGATCTTAACATAGTAAGTGGCCTTAGTAATCCTAATAAGCTTGGTGCATTAATTTCTGGTTGCTCTGAACTCCTACCAGTGTGTTGCAGATTTAGATTGCCTCGCATGAGCCAGAGTTTGTCATGCCGTGTGAGTGCAGCTTTCAGTTCAGGGGTAAACCAGGGGTGCAAAATCTTCCTGATTCTACATTTACGAAATGGGGTGTGTTTATTAGCAAGGCTTGTAATGATGGTGTTAAAGATGGTGACAGCTGTGTCTACTGTGGTGGGCAAATAAAATTTTTGCCAGTTGACACATTTCAGGTCAGCAAGAAAATTATTACTATTATAACTGGAAGATGGTTGCCAATTTCTCCTGAACACACTGTTGCTGATTTTTATTCACAGGAACACATCCTGACCACGGAAGAGATTTTATCTAAGTTTGGCTGGCCATCGTCGGCAGCTTTTAAAATTCTCCAGCTTAAACATCTTCTAATCAAAACGTTTGGGTGTAAAACCAAAACCTCCCAGTTTGCTGAATTCTTTCAGCAAATCTCTACTTTGGTTAATAAACCGCCTGGTATCTCAAAGTTGTATGGTCTGCTTTACACCTTTCCACAAACCCCCTAAGCTGCTGGTTCTAAAATCTGGCAAAGACTCTTCCCGAACAAAGATGTTAATTGGCAACGTATATGGAGGGACTTGTATACATATCATACTCAGGATCGGTACAGGATAACGCAATACTGCATTATGAATAACCTTTACTACACCCCCATTAAACTGGCACAAATGAAGCACATATCCACTGCTACATGTTCCAGGTGTAATAAAGAGGAAGGTTCACTGTTGCATATCCTATGGTCATGTGACACAGTATCTCCTCTATGGAAACAAATAGAACTAACTTTGGATCCGGTGCTGGGGTTGCAGGGTCTTTTCCCTCCAGAGATTTGTGTTTTCGGTGATTATTCCGAGATCCAAGTGAGGGAGAAAAGATACCACTTAGCCCTAATTTCAATGGCGGTTAAAAAACTAGTACTCAGACATTGGAAGGACCAAGCCCCAATTTCATATACGGAGTGGCTGCATGAAATGTCTTTTGCACTTCGTGTTGAACCTCTAATAGCACAAGTGAACCACCATCAATCCTCCTTTAAGAAGAAATGGGGAAAATTATATGCCCTCTATCTGAATTGATAGTGGTACATGAGTTGGGTCGTGAGCCTCTCTCCCTCACTATTTTCTCTCTCTCTTTTTTTTTTTTTTCTTTTTTTATGTCGCTTCAAAAGAGAGGTATATCCCCTCACTGGGTCACATCTCTTCTTATGTGTTATTTCTCACCTTCTTCATTTTACACATTAGTAGAGCCCTGTGAATTGATATTTATATACACCACAGCATGGGGGGGGGAAGGGTGGGAGGGATGTTCAGAATGTTAAATTTAATTTTCTTAGGATTTATATTTTATTGGACTGTTGGTCTTTTTGTCTGTATTTCTTCCCCTTTTACTATTAACTGTTGTGTTATCTCGTTGGGCTGTTAATTCTCTGTTTGAATATACTGTGTTATGGCTTTTAAAAACAATAAAATATATTAAATTAAAAAAAAATAGAAAATTATTAATATTAACCTTACGAAAGCTTCTACTAGTGATGAATTTTGGGCAGGATTGGATGTAGTCTGGTGACAGGGACTGTGGTTGGCTGGATAGACAGGTTGATGTGGTGTAGCTGCCCAGGTGTAGGTAGGCTGGGCGGTTGCTCTGGGTTGTCTACCAGTAGGGAGGGTGATCTTATTGTGGAGGGAGGCGTAGAGGCTGGTCCAGCTAGTGGTGAGGGGTCCAGCTGCAGGGGGTGAGATCTTAAGGATAGCACCGGTTGGAGAAAGAGGTGCCACGGGACTACTGTACCAGTATTTTTTTTTTAAACTGGGTCCAACTGCTGGGGTCCTGAGTTCCTAAATTTAAATTTCCTCTTGTAGGTGTTAATGAATGGCCACAGACCCCGGTCTATCAAAAGCCAACCCATGGCTTATTGGCTCAGAGGTAAATGTGCTACCAACCAATTAAACAGGAAATAAACACTGGCACCAGGGGAATTTTTTAATCAAGGATACCAAATTAAGCAGGGGGAGGACATATAGTAATGTAATGAAACTCAAAACACTATTAACCATTGACATTGACAAATACAGCCCCCCTAACAACAGCAGCAAATGCTTTCGTGCCACTGCAGCCTCTTTGTCCAGCAAGTAGTCACTTGCTTTGCACAAGTAACTTTGGTGGCACATTGTATTGAATCAAGTATAACACAAGTAACTATACTTGTGTGGGATGCTGACCACCTGCAGAAGTGAGCGGAGGAGGGTAACTGCCACGTGCACAGCTACCCCAGTGTTGTGCCAGGTGCTCATATGCACTAGACACCACACTTTGTCACATGCACTGCCAACTCCACACTGTGCCTCATGCACTGCCATCACCCTACAGGGCCACGTGAACTGCCAGAACTGTGTGGTGCCATGCGTACTGCCAACTCTGCCCTGTACTATGTGCACTGCTAGCAACACAGTGCCACGTGCACTGTCACCGTGCAGTTCCACACGTGCAGCTGGCTCTGTGCTGTACCTCGTGCAGTGCCGACACTGTGCAGTTAACACCACAGCAGTACAGCTAACACTACAAAGTGTGGATGCACTTTACCATCTCCCTGTGTCATACACACTGATGCTGGAAAGTTAATGAATGATCTCAGACCCCCGGTCCACTGATAGCCAATCTATGTCCTTCTGACTCAAAGGCAGATGTGCTAACAAATAAGCCACAATGCCAAGTATACTCTGTCTCTCTTGCAGCACTGGGCCATGTGTACTACTGTCATGCAGTAGCCTGCAAATTAATGAAGAGCACAGCCGAACACTTCAGAACTGAACTTTGCTAGCCCACTGGCAGTAGAGCTTTCGCTTGTGATGCCAATGTCCCATGTTCAGAAAGGAAGCCAGTGATGATGGAGGGCTGGCTGGGGGGTGAGGAGGATCAGGACTGCTGTCCCGGGGGGGAAGGGAGGTGAGGAACAGTAGGCAAACAAGAAGGTACTGTGCTCAGGACCAGGGTAGGGTGCAAGTGCTATGAGCACAAAGACAATACCACAGATAAAATATGCACTTGCACTCCAGAGCCAGGATTTTTTTTTCAATATCGATTCATCTCCTCAGTGGGATATTTGGGGGGCTTCAAAGCCCCGTCTCTCTCTCCCCCTATGGACCGACACCTGCTTCCCCTGGGGCCTAACTCATGGAGAAGCACCATCCTGGATTTCCCTCGTGGTGGGGTCAGTGGAGGAAGGGCCATCCTTCCACCCCCCCACCTGAGGCACAATATAGTTTGGACAGTGGTGGTCAGGGTGGCAGTGCGGATCTACTGACAAATGTGCCATCTCTAGGGTTCCAGTGCCACTGCGTTATGTCTCCCCAAGTAAAAACTCTTCATTTCTGCATAATTTTACCATGCTCAGTAAAGACATAAACTTTTATAATGATCCTACAATTTTTCTTCTCATTCTTGTGCCATGTTTACCTACAATGCCCATGCCACTCTGTTCTCGTGGTGACGCTAGGAGGCGAATAGGGGACTACATCTTCATGGGGATTGTGTGAAATGGGAGCCCCTTTTGTGTGTTTATGTGAGTGTGTGTGTAGGAAAGAAAAAAAAACCTTTCATTTGCAGGTTGTCTTTTTCTCTTTTTTTGGGGGGGGTTGTATCTCTGTTCACCCAAACAGTTGCCATAGCGAGTTGCAGGAAGGACTGCTCACACTCATAACTCTGGCTATGCAAATTAGTGGGATGTTGTGAGAGAAACAATGAAGTACCCAAAATACAAACGTCTCTTGCAGCATCCCCATGTATTTCTAAAGTGTCATTGTTTGGTGGTATGTTTGACAAGGTTGGCCTCTGTGCAGTCAGTAAGATGAAAACTGTGGCAGTACTTAATTAATTTGTGCATCGCTTGCCTACAAAGTTGAACTCTCCAACATGAGGGCAAGCTTCACACATGCAGGAGACTTGAATAAACAAACAGACACACACCGTAATGGCTCTGACTAGAAGAAATGCTACTGGATAGAGAGTTCAATTTTGGAACAAGCAATGAAGAAAGTAAGTACTGCGGACTGCCACAGTTTTTTATTTTAGTGATTGCACAGAAGACAAACTTGTCAAGCATATTACCAAACTATGATACTTCAGCAATACACAGGGACACTGTGAGAGACATTTGTATTTCAAGTGCTTCATTGTTTTTCTCACAGCGTCCTACTAGTTTAGACATGCCGAGTTAGGGACATCACTAAAGACGCAGTGTGTGGATGCTGCGGTAATGGCACATGCCGAGTTAGGGACGTCACAAAAGACGCAGTGTGTGGATGCTGTGGTAATGGCACATGCCGAGTTAGGGACATCACTAAAGACGCAGTGTGTGGATGCTGCGGTAATGGCACATGCCGAGTTAGGGACGTCATTAAAGACGCAGTGTGTGGATGCTGAGGTAATGGCACATGCCGAGTTAGGGACATCATTAAAGACGCAGTGTGTGGATGCTGCGGTAATGGCACATGCCGAGTTAGGGACGTCATTAAAGACGCAGTGTGTAGATGCTGCGGTAATGGCACATGCCGAGTTAGTGACGTCATTAAAGACGCAGTGTGTGGATGCTGCGGTAATGGCACATGCCGAGTTAGGGACGTCATTAAAGACGCAGCGTGTGGATGCTGCGGTAATGGCAGATGTTGCTCCTGACGGGTGCAACATAAGACTGTCTTCCCCACAAACACAAGAGTCTCCCAATTTGTGCACTCCCACACAGAAATATATTCCCATATTTGCCTTCTCACGTCACCGGGAGAACAGAACTTGGTGGCGTGGACACTGTGGGTAAACATGGCATCAGGAGGAAGAAAAAAGCAAGATCATTACAAAAGTTAGCGTATTTACTGAGCATGGAAAAATTATGATGAAAGGAAGAGGTTTTACTCGGTGAGGCATAGCCTTGTAGTAGCAGCAGCACAAAGTTTAAATCCCTTTTTTTCCCCATTCTATTCATGGAGCTTGCCATCTCCATTTTTCCACCCCTGTGCTACTGCCATGTGTACACATGTGGATGCACGCACACACCGTGGTTCCACAGCGCCCTCCTGATTCATTCCACCCACTCGCCTAGACTACCCTCAGATCTCCACTTGGGGGCAGTTGGACTGTAGGGGTAACAAGATCCCTTCCCAGGAGAGGATAATCGCCTTTTCGCTGCTTAATCCAGCTCCTTCCCTCCCTGGCCGACCCCTGACGGTATACCGTTAAAAGGGCAACTGATATTGAGCAACTCAGATTTGAGCGACTCAACCTCGGCACCTGTAATGAGAGTGACCCTGAAAGAGTAGTGACTGGGAAGTGCAAAGTGAAAGGAAGAGCAACAAGATACCAGAAGGTGTGTGGGGGTGGTGAGGGGGGAAGTCACTGAGCTGGCTTAGTCACGCATTGGTTAGGTTTTGGCGAGGAGAGTGCAGGGTTGGGGGCCGGGGAGGAGCACAATATCTTGTGCTTTGCTGTGCGTGTTTTTTTTTCTCCACGGTTCTTCCCCTTCCCCGACATGCACCCCCCCCTTGGAGTTTGTTATTTTTAGTAAGGGGGCGCGGTGGGGGGCAAAGCCCTTGCATAAACAGTTGTGGGGAGTTCTCTTGCTGCAAATGTACATTGCCATTTTTATTTTCAGTGATGTACACTCGCCCTCAAGTTATCATATAGAACCACCCCTGAGAACCCGGGCTCGTTCCTGAACCCGGGTTGCCAGCATAGTGTGAGGTGTGGCATCTAGTCAACTCTCAGTGCCACCTGGCCATTAAAGACCCTTTTAATGGCTTGAGGGATAATCCTGTAAGTCAAGCAGGCAGGAAGATCAAAATCATAACAAGCATTTGTCTATGCTGAACGTTTGATGCTTCATGAACAATTTTTTGTATTTGGACCCCAAATTTGAAAGATACTTGTTTTAGGATTCACCTCACAGACATGACATGTACTATTGTGCAATACTCAATGTACTCTTGTCAGGCAACTCCAAGGGGCATTGCCACAGAACTTGAAAGAAAGAGTAGAATGGCAACGGCCCTTGGAGTTGCCTGACACAAGTACATTGAGCGCGGCGTCATGTTGTAGACGGCAAAACACTGCCAGAAGCACAGTGCTCAATGCTGTAGTTTGTTTTGAGCATAGAGTGATGTTAATAAAAAAGATTTTTAATTGCAAAATATACCTGGAAACTATTTTTTGGGATCCAGGAAACCAGTGATTGCAGTGGACATTACTGTGCCACGTATGTCTACTGTGGTTTTATATTTTACATTTAATAAAATGTTTGAATTGAACTTCAACCGTGGTGTCCTCTTCAAGAAATAGCTGATGTAGTGCCCGTTTACTAAGTTGTGCCATTACTGGGCCAAGGTAACATTGCAGGTGACGTGTTTTGAGGAATTTATTAGACTGTTATGTAGTTATACAGCGACTGGAATATGTGAGCCGCTGCTGTGTGTTATCCGTGTCTTCAGGGATAGATATTAAAAAACAATAAAAAACATAGTTTAATGTAATCTAATATCTATTGGTGTATATTAAAAACAATAAATACATAATGTAGCCTATATTTTTATGTATTTTTTAATGTCTGTCTGCAATGCTGCATTGTGCCCAGTAATTAGCTGGTGTGGAGGGTGAGGGCTGTCATCCAGTATACCACCCATTTCTTGGGAGTGGGCATGGAATCTGTGACTGTGATTGTGATTGGGGGCGCCACTAGAGCTGTGTGTGTGTGTGTGTGGGGGGGCGGCTCTTCTGAGATTGATGTGTATCGGTTGCAAGCCACAAGGGCTGTGGTGAGGGTGGACTGGGAACATGCCACGGTTGGGGATGCGTAAAGTTTGAGGCCTGATGACATGAAAGAGCTATAAATTTAGAGGCTAAGGGTAGAGGGTTCAGGATCAGAGGCTTGGGCTGACTGGGGGGAGGCAGTGAGCCTGTGAGCAGAAACAGAGGATTATGGCTTGGGTGGGGTGAATGGGTTATTTCACTGGGATTGGGGTGGATGACTGTGGAGGCTGCCACCAGGACTTGGGGTTTACTCAACAGTTTGCCATCAGGGCTGGAGGGGGCAAGGCATTCCAGCTGCAGGGGTGGGTGAGAAGCTGGTCCATAGACAGAAAGAGTGGTACGAGGGGGTAGAGTCCAGCTGTAGGGAGGATTGTTCATTCAGGGTTATGCAGGTTCAGTGGTTGTTGTTGGCCAGAAAGGGTGCTCGGCTTGGGAGAGGGTGGTGAGCTCTGGAGGTGTTCCAACAGTGGGGAGAGTGGCTGGCGTGGTGTGGGTGGCTTTTCTGTTGGTGGGATAGGTGGTATGGAGTGTGGGCCAGCTAACTGCAGAGAGGGTCCAGGGGCTGTGGTGTGGTCCAGGGTAGGTGATTAGCTGTGTGAAGGCTGGTTTGGGGGAGGAAGGTTGTGTCACATGCACTAGTGGCTATCACTGCTCTGCCCATACTGCTATTATTGCATTGTGCCCTGTGGACTGTCATCACTGCACTACACTGTGCCACATGACTGCTGCCTTTGTGCTGTGCCACATGCACTGCTGTCACTGCATTGTGCCACATGCCATGCAAAAACAGCATGCATGCTCTCCAGTGGGCCACAGTCTGGGAGTGTGAATGGGGAAGCACCTGATGACAGTCACTGAAGTTATCAAAGCACATGACACAGGACCCCATGCCTTCCCCTCATGGTGGCTTGCATTTTGCTTTGTTGAGTTTACTGCATGGGAGGATGGATAGTCACTCCTCACAAAACTTGAAAATCCTGAGCTACAAGGGGCGGGTATGGGTGGAATTCGAACATTGGACCCAAAGCAATAAAAACGGTACTGTTTTATTCCATAAATTCAAGCTCATCAGAATTTCATATAGGGGAATGGGTATGGGTGAAATCTGGATCACCAGACTCGGACAGGACCAAAGCTGTTAATGGCCCAACTGTATGGATTTCACCTATAACCTCACCCTAAATAAAATCTGGATCAGCCAGCACAGACGGACCAAAATGATAAAAAATTTACTAACTAGTTTGGCCAGATTGTACAATGTCTGGTTGGTCCATTCTTTTACCATTTTGGGTCAATCCAATGGTTTGAGTATTTTTTCTCAAACATTGTTTATGCCTCCTCTGCCATATCAACAAGAAAATCAGCACCATCGGTGGGAGGTGCGGTGCACCGGTGCCATTTCTTGTTTGTTCTCCCCGTGATCGTCATCACACCATATAAAACAACCATAGAAATCGTGACAGAGACACCCTGTATTGCCATAAGTTCATCAGTTCGGGTGCCATGGTTTTCTTGCTGTGATTCGGATGTGGTCGTGAGTGCCTGGGAGAGGTGCCATGCAGGAGTGCTGATGGACTTGGCAAGGGAGGTAATGTGGATTCTGGATTAAAAAAAAAACATTGTTGTGCTAATCCAGTTTTCAGTTACCAGAGGCATTTAACTGCTTGAGTACCATGACATTTGATACCTGCTCAGTGAAAGGAACAAAGAACAGTTACTTTTCCCCTCCCCATATTTGTGACATCATATACAAAGTAATAAAAATAGTGCAAGACAATTAACCTTATAGTCCACGGCCCTCCCTCCCCAAATTGGTGATGGATGTCTATTCACAAGCACCTGTCCTGGCCAAATTCACACGCAAACACAGCACTGACACTGAACAAACACTTGGATTATGCTACATTCACTACACCAGCAAAACAAGGAATTACATGTACTCCAAGAGTATGATTCAAACTGCTTGGCTTTTGGCCGGCCCACCGGTGCAGTGGTAGCGCTACCCCTTGCGACGCCATCGATCTGGGTTCGGGAATGTGCCCAGGGAAACAGAGGGCCGGCAGTGGAGAGGAGGCGTGCACATCGGAGGAACGTTTGCCTTCTCCGGGGAGGAAGGAGGAATGAGGCTCAGTGCTTGACTGACCTCTGGTGGAAGCCAGAGGCACAGCAAGTACCAAGCCACATTGAGGTGTAGAGGTGTGACGGATGTTGGCACTTGCACCTTGTTGTCTGGGCCCACATAACACCCACCACAAAATGGAGGAAAAAGCTCCCTGAGCGCCAGGAAGACGGACTGCCTGGCACAGACCCCCAGAACTCTCCCTGCCTGTCCCATTCAATGGCCTGACAAAAAAACAAACAAAGCTCGGGGTGTACAGGCCCCCCTTGTCCCCACCTGGGGGGTAGAACCACGGATCCATGGGGGACCACCCACGAGCTCCAGGCAGGGGAGAGAAGGGGGCAGACTCCCGATAAGGTGGGGCACAGGGAGCAGGAGGAGAAGAAAGAAATAAGTTTAAAAAATTCCTGGTTTTCGCCTCAGACTGGGTGTTGGTCAGTGTGTCTGAGGGGGATGAACGCTCTGCGCTTTGACAGGAACAGCTTTACAGACATTCTGCTCATGTATACAAAAAACACTAATAACTGAACCAAAACTAGACCCAGTGCAAAACTGGCAAAATCAGAAATTAAAAAACACACAGCATGGGACACCTGCAAAGCCATCTCTGTCAGTGCATGTAGGGCTTGTTCCCATCATAGATGAGTTGGCCAGCGCCCTGTCTGAGGTGAGAGTCCGTGAACTGGAAACATACACTTGGATCACCTGTAATGCATTACTTTATGGTTTTGCCAATGTAACATGGCCTGAGTGTATGCTTACTGGTTGTTGGAGCTGTGTGTGGCAATTTGCTTCTAATAGATGCCCAGGAATATTAATGTGTTGCCAATTCGCTGGTGATGCTGGGGTGGGGATGGAAATAAAGTCCCCACAGACAGGCCCTTGGGAGATCTTGAGCCCCCCATCCTGATAGCATATTCAGATTTCCCCACCCCCCCAAGACCTGGCAGCAGCCTCCACAGCCCTGACATAAAACTTTCAAGCACCAACCAGTCCAGAAAGTAGCCTCCACAGGCCCCACTCCACAGCCATGATGGCCAGCTCTTGCACAAACCCCAAGCCCTGACAGCAGCCTCCATAGTCCCCCACAGCCCTGCAGGCAGGCTCCCGAGCACCCTCCCCCCCAGCACTAGCAGAATATCACCCCCTCCATACCCTACATTCCTGCTTACAGGCTCGCCCCACCCAGCCAGCCAAGGCCTCCAGCTCTTAAAGCCTCAACCATTGGCCTACAGCTTTACAGCCCCATTCATGTCCAGCCTCAAACTTTTAAACTCCCACACGTGGCATGTTCCCTAGCCCAACCCCACCACAGCCCTTGCGACTGGTTACCGATCCCTATCAGCCTTAGCCTATTCCCTCCAGCTCCTGCAGCAGTCCCCCAACCCTATCACAGTAACAGGTTACCATGCCCACTCCCAAGGATTGGGTGGCATATTATTAAATGGCAGCAGTCAGCCCCTCACACAGGCTCATTACTGGGTACAGTAAAATACAGATATTAACAATACATTAAAACATAGGCTTTATGTTTATTGTTTTTAATATAGACAAGTGTACATTAAATTATATCACAGTATGTATTTTTTTCTTGTTTTTAATCCTACCTATCCCTGAAGTTGCAGATAACACGGTATCGGCTCACATATTCCAATCACTTAAACTGCCAAATAAACTTATAATCTGCAGAGTTGACTTGATCCAGTAATGTCCACTCTGATCGCTTGTTTCTTAGCTAAAAAAATGATTTAAAGCTATGTTTTGTCATTAAAAATGCTTTTATTAGTTGCACTCTGCTTGCAAAACATCTCTCCTAAAACTACCCCCCCAGCTTCACAGCATGTCCCCTTGTTCTCGAGCACCTTGTTTTCTGCAAAAATGCTTCCCTCCTGTACCTTATTTACCCCCGTAAGGTATTTAAAGGTCTCAACGCTTTTAGTTTATCAGGTATGACTACCCCAGGTCTCTCTCCTGCTTGGTGGTTGTCAGTGCCACTCCATCCATTGTGTACTCCACCCCTGGGTTTCTGTACCCCAAGTGCATTATTTAGCACTTTTTCACATTAAAACTCAGCTGCCATACCCTTGACCACTCTTCGAGTTTTGTTTCCCATCCTTCCAGGACACAGCACCACGTAGGCACTTAACCTCCCTCTCCCCCCCACCACCTGTTCTCAAATCTATCCAGCTCACAGTCGAGTCCCCTACCAGAAGTTGATTCCCCCTCTGGGATTCTCTTCCAGCCTTCTTGGTGTCTTTGCTGTGGAGGACCCCCATGTGCTACCTGGTGACTACCACAGGTGCCTTCTCCTGTCAGTCCCACCCCACCAGAGTAGTTTAGGAATCTCGCAGTGGTGTTGGTTGAGGAATATGCCTCTGACCCACCACCCCTACCCTTCCAGAGCCCACCATATCCAGCTGTTTATGGTTATTTTCTGTGGATGGGGCTTGCTGCAGTGTGTTACCCCGTACTCTGCTTTATGATGAACCAGAGTGCCAAAGGACAGAAAACATGGAGGGAGCTAGGAGGTGACACAAAAGATACAAGATTTAGCAGGTGGAGAGTATAGGAGGAACGTACAGTACACAGGCCAAATAAACTAAACTTACAGCAACACCAGCAGTAGGCACACGATGGTTACATTATTAAAAGAGTACGTAGAAATAACAAATGTTACACACCACAGTAACGTAAAGCATTGTGGGATATATATGCAGAGCACTATGACATAATTTAGACTGGTTCCGTAAGCACCAAATGGCCTCTCACATACACACTGCAAAAGCTGTACATAAAAGACAGACATAGGGCCCCATGTTCAGACCTGATCAGCTGCACATGCACACAGGTGCACCGTGTGAAAAAATAGAGCCGTCCAGCTCTGGCACCATATTCAAACAAATAGCGTGGTCAGTTCAGATTGCGCTATCTGTCGGAATATCAGGGCATGGCAGCTCAACGCATGACAAGCAGTTGCCATGGCTTGTGCCATGCTGCCAGAACACTGGGCTGAAGACCACCCATGGGGTACACCATGGCGCACTCTGATTAACGCTGTGGCCCCCATGGGCGATATTTAGCCCAAACATGCAGATCAGATCATAGGGCATGCACAGCTGTAAGGGTCCATTTGCACACTCTTTATGGGCTCATTTGCATGACAGTGCCGCAGTTGAGTGCGCACGGCCAGGTCCCCCCAGCCTTGATCCCCATCCATGTAAATATAAAGCCATCATTAATGGTCCATTGGTCCCTCTCCTAGGTCCAATACTCCGGTATAATACAAATAAATTAAGTCCTGGCAGTCTAGTGGTCCCTTCCACCTCCCCCATTCTCCAGTCGCCGTCCTGAGTACAAACTAAATGTTATTGGTAATCTACTGGTCCCTCACCTCTCCCCCATTCTCTGATTGCCATCCTGAATAAAAAATAAATGTCCCTGGGAATCTAGTGGTCCCTCTCCCTTCCCTGTTCTCTGATTGCCATCCCGACTAAAACATTAATTTCCCTGGTAGTCTAGTTGCCCCCCCATCCTGGCAGGTAGTGACCCACCACTCCGCTCCCCACCCAACCTGACCCAAGTCTCCATCACTTTGGCTGGCAGTCTGTTTCAGGCATCTACCCCCTTTTCAGTGAAACAATATTTACTCACATCTCTCATGAACTTACTGCCCCACACCAGCTTCATCACGTGCACCCTGTTCTTGGTGCTGGTCCTCATTTAAACGTGGCACCCCCACCTACACACTGTTAAAAACCCTGTGAGATACTTGTAGCTCTCGATCATGTCACCGTAATCATCTCTTCCAGGGTGTACATGTCAAGATCCTCCTTGACCACTCCACAACCCCTACACCTGCAACCCACGCAGACTGCCACCCTCCATGCAACTGGACACCCTCAGCACCATCCTTCCCACCCACCCACCCACTCTACCTACAGCGAGGTATCCCTCCCACTGGGCCTGAAACCCTTGGTAGTGCTCGACAACCCTTCAAGTACCTTGACCAGCTTCCCCTTAGCTGACCCCAACTCCACAGCTGGAAGGCTATCCAAACACTGGACCAACCTCCTCCCATCTAGACGACCACCTACCAGAACAGTCTCTCCCTCAGATGATCACACTTTGTGCCTCTACTTTTACAGCCCATTCAGGTGAAGCCTCAAACTTTTAACCCCCTCACCCCGGCATGTTCCCAAGCCCACCATCACTACTGCTCTTATAGCTGGCTCCCAATCCCCACCTGCCTTAACACCCCCCCCAGCTCTTGTGGCAGCTATTCCATCAAAGCCACAGGTTACAATGCCCTCTCTCAAGAAATGGGTAGCATACTGAATGAGAGCCACTACACCCTCACAACGGCTGATTACAGGGCACACTGCAGCAATACAAACATACATTAAAATACATAGTGAATATTATGTATTTATTCTTGTTTAATACACAAACATACGTTTTCGAGGGTTTTTCATCAACTCTGCTGCTGAAGACACTAATAACACCCCCACAGCAGCACCTCACAATTTACAATCACTGAGCACTGTAAATTTGATTCCTCAAAAACATGTAAACTGCAGTGCTAGCTACCTTTGCCCAGTAATGTCAACTGTGTTGATTGTTCCCTGGTTTCAAAATAAATGAAATCCACAAGTGTTTTAACTATAAAAAATCTTGAATTCAATTACTCTGCTCACAAACCCGATAGACTTGCATGTTCAGCACGGTGCTGTTTTGCCCTCCAAAAGATGGCATCGCATTCAACGTACTCGCACTAGGCACCACCGAGTGGCGTTGCCATTCTTGTCTTTCTTTCGAGTTCTGTGGGGGGATACTTGGCAGAGAGTAGGCTATCGAAATGGGGCACAGCAAGCAATAGGAAGGTGGGAGGGGTACTTGGCAGAGGGTGGGATATTGAAATGGGGCACAGCAAGCAATGGGGAGGTGGGAGGGGTACTTGGCAGAGGGTGGGATATTGAAATGGGGCACAGCAAGCAATGGGGAGGTGGGAGGGGTATTTGGCAGAGGGTGGGATATTGAAATGGGGCACAGCAAGCAATGGGGAGGTGGAAGGGGTACTTGGCAGAGGGTGGGACTGTTTTTACTGTCGGGGAAGGAGGCAGTAGCAGGCTGATCATGATGCCACTCAGTTGGCTGCTGGCAGCATCATGTAGGTGAAAGGATAGAACCGCTCTGGACTGTTCCTTCCTCTCAACTACATGAAGTTTCCATCCAGCAACCTAGGGAACAGTGTCAAGATTAGCCTCGCTGATCATTTGTCTGTCACTGTCTGAAAATTATGTTTGGTCTCTGTGTTTTGTGACTAGTATTTTGGCCTGTTGCCTGGCCTGTGACTGTATTTTTGACCTGTATGCTGGCCTTTTTTGGCACCTTGTATCTTATGTAATTGCACTTTATGTAATGATCCCTTGTTCTGTAATTTCCTGCACTTCATGTTGAGGTCTGTATTTACTGTTGTTCTCCACACCTGCATTGCTTAATGTGCCATGCTGTGGCTTGGGTCATGCCTGAAAATGGTCCTTTGGATTAGTGTACCCACCCGGTTATCAAGGACATAAATAAATAAAATAAATAAAACTGTCGAGCCTACTGCAGCCTGAGCCGCATTGGAGATGACAGTGATACACCTCTGAAATGGTGTTCTCATAACAAGATGCACAGCAAGCTAACATAAAAAGGCCACTGTGCTACTCTAGGGAGGTGGCCCTGAAAGTGAAGGAAACAAGCATTTGTCAATGCCGAATGTTGTCTTGCTGGTGTTGGCATTGGTAGTGCAGGAGTTAGAGAAATGCATAATTGGAATGGCAGTGAAGTATGGAACCAAAGTTAACCCAGCCCCACCCCACCCTGCAGAAACTGACAAGCATTGAGGTGTGCGTTTGGGTCATCGGCCATAACGCTCATGTCATTTCACCTCACCCTACCCTGCAGACTCTGACAAGTGTCACGTTGTGCCTTGGGGTTGTTGGGCCTTATGCTCACCCCATTCCATAAGGAAATACATTGAGATGGGTGCAGTATAGGAGAATGTGGTGAACTTTGAGGCCGAAGATTCCAACGCACACCTTGATGCCTGTCAGTGGCTGCAGGGTGGGGGTAGGGGTGGAATGGCATGAGCATTACAGCCGACAATCCAAAAGCACACCCCTGACGCCTGTCAGTCTGTACAGGGTGGGACGTTATGGTTAGAAACCCTAATGCCCCAAGTGTTTGTTGGTATTTGCATGCCAAATTTTCAACATGGCCTTTTTGTGACCCCACCTCATGAAAGCATTTGGGACCTCTGCTCATGAACAGTGACTCTGTGATTTTGTTAAGTTGTCCCGAATGTTTGATTTCCCACAGTGACCGCACCATTCTGCGCTAGATGTGCGAAACACAGTTCAGGCAGGATGTGAAAAATGACAGCTGTACCATTCATAAGGAGGAGTGACGAGATGGCAATGTTGAAAATCTGGAGTGAACATATTAAAAATTCTCAAAGTTACGAGTGTGCATGGAAACTGCGCAACACACGCTCGTAACACAGTCATTTTGTGGAATTCTTTCACCAAATTTTCAACATATGCATTGTGGGATGTTTGCTCATGAACAGTGTCACTGTGATTTTCTTAATCTGTCCTGAACATTGATTTCCCACAGTGACCGCGACATTGTGTGCTGGATGTGCGAAAACACATTTTGGGCAGGATGTGGAAAATTACAGCTGTACTGTTCACAAGGAGGTGTGAAAAAATGTCAATGTTGAAAATATGGAGTAAAAATATTAAAAATTTGTAGACTTACGAGCGTGCGTGGAAACTGCACAATGCCCACTCATAACACTGTAATTTTTTGGAAATGTTTCACCAAATTTGCAATGTAGGCTTTTTGGGAGCCCACCTCATGAGCAGTGACACTGTCATTTCGTTACTCGATCCCAAAGGGTGAGGCCGCACAGTGACCATGAAATCACCTTTCGGGACTGAATAACAAGATGACAGTGACTGAATTCAAGAATTCAAGAACCCCATGTTGAAAATGTGGTGCCAAAAGTCACAAAAATGGCTGATATATCCACCTATGTTGAAACCCCCCCATTTATGCCATTATACAGCTTACTGGCATTTCTTCAGTTCGCGGTTGGCTTTGAAGAGTGCAGACGTGTTCCCCCTCCACCGAAGATCATTGCGCTGGGCTCCGGAGGTAAGTTGGGATGAGGGGGATGTGGGGATGTGAGGTGTGCAGAGGGTGGATGCGGGTTGGGGAGGGGGAACGGAGACAACAAGGGACCGTTTTCTCTTTTACAGGTAAAAAAAACATAAACACATCGCAGGATTGTTTTTTTTGTACAGGTTTGTTTTGGCAGACTGGGTGGGTTCCAGTGTGCCACCTGTATGTTTTGGGGAGGGGGACTGAAGCCAATGGGGATTGGGCCCCCCCATCGGCACAGAAAATGTGTCTGTGTTTGGGGGCATCGGCATACAAACTGTAACATGGGGAACATTATGCCAATGGGGATTGGGCTCCCTCATTGGCAAATGAACTGGGGAGGGGGCATGCCGACAGGGGGATTGGGCACCCCCGACATTGGCTTGTTGGGGACTGTGAGAGGTAGACAGCGACAGCCGCTGCCATGTTTATTGAAATGTTACACCAGGCAAGGCAAGCCCTTCAATGAGAGGGCACGCCCTCACTGCAGTGGCGAAATCGTTTCAAGTTGGTGGCATGCTTTTACACTGCTGTCATAGACAGCATGCTATTTCATTCATGCCATAGAGCCCAGCCCGAAAAAGCAGTGGTGTCATTGGCTACAATACGACTGCACTTTCAAAACCTGCTATTCCAAGCTACACAATATGTTGCTTGCACGTGCATGCAAGACAACATAAACAGGGCATCATTGAGGTGGTACAAAGAAATACAGAGGGAGGAGCATAGGCTGAAGTACCAGGTAAAACAGAGGGATGCATGGAGGGCAGTGAAGCAAGCAAAAGCACAAACAGAGAAAAGGACAGCCAAAGGAGTGGCAGAAGGGGATAAGACTTTCTTCAGGTACCTGAGTGAAAGGAGGAAGGCAGATAGTGACTGTGCAGAGGAGGATCAAGAAAAGCTGACATCTTGAACAGTTACTACTGCTCAGTCTTCATAACAGGGAGAGAGAGAGAGAGAGCGAGAGCGGGCAAACCACCAAGGAGCAGCAGGAACACGGGGGGTGGGGGGGTGGAATGTAAGCACAAGTCCATTTACAGAGGAAAGTGTCCTGAAGGGACTTGCAAACCTGAAAGTGCACAAGGCCATGGGGCCATATGGGATACACCCAAGGGTGCTAAGAGAACTCAGGGAGGAGCTTGCTGCATCACTGGCAGCTTTATTCAATAACTCACTGGAAACAGGAGTGGTTTCAGAGGACTGGTGGAGAGCTGACGTAGTCCCTCTTCATTAGAGCAGCAGCAGGGAGGAGGTGAGCAACTACAGACAGGTCAGTCTCACATCAGTGGTGGGGAAGCTGATGGAAACCCTGTTAAAAGAAAGGCTAGTGGAATATCTTGAAACTAGTGGGTTGCAAGTCCCAAGACAGCATGGATTCATTGGGGGGATCATGGCAGACAAAGCTGGTTGATTTCTTTCACTAGGTGACCAAGGAAATAAAATAAATCAGGGATGGACAACGGACATGACCTAGTCTTGGACTTTAGAAATGCCTTCAACACTTGCTACATTGGAGACTGATAAAGAAATTGGACAGTCTTGGGGTGGGATCCCAAGTAGTAAACTTGGTAAAAAACTGGTTAATGGATAAGAGACAGAGGGTGGTGTTAAATGACACTCACTCTAATGAGAGGAGAGTGACCAGTGAGGTGCCGCAGGGCTCAGTACTGGGACTGGTCCTCTTTTCTGTTTTCATAAGTGACAGTGCAGAAGATCTGGAAGGGAAGATATCATTTTGCAGGTGACACAAGATCTGTAAGGGCTCAGTACTGGGACTAGTCCTCTTCACTGTCTTCATAAGTGACATCGTAGAAGAGCTGGAAGGGAAGGTATATCTTTTTTTCAGATGATACCAAGATCTGTAATAGGGCGGATACTCAGAAACAGGTGGAGAGAGTAAGTAGAGACCTTAGAAAAATGGGTATGACAACTGGTGTTCAATGCTAAGAAGTGCAAAATCATGCACCTAGGGCATGGAAACCCAGGAGCTGAGTATAAAATACCGGGGGGAGGGTGGTTACTGTCAGTCACTAAGCAGGAAAGACACCTTGGGGATATAATATCTGATGACCTCAAGGTTGCAGGACAGTGTGACAAGGCAGTGGGCAGGGCCAGTGGGATGCTGGGGTGCACAGGGAGAGGTATCACCAGCAGGAGGAGGGAGATGGTATTACCACTGTATAGGTCGTTAGTGAGAGCCTACCTGGAGTACTGTGTCCAGTTCTGGAGGTCACATCACAGAAAGGACATAGACAGGTTGAAGGCAGTCCAGAGAAGGTCAACTAAAATGGTATAGGGGCTGCACGTGAAACCCTACGAGAAGAGGCTCATGGTTCTCAACATGTACAGCCTGGAGGAGAGGAGGGAGAGGGTGGCTATGATAGAGACCTACAAGTACAGTACCTTACAGGGGTACACAGGGTACAGGAGGGAGCCTGTTTCAAATGAGGAAGTTCACCAAACTAGAGGGCATGCAATGAAGCTGAAAGGGGGGGAAGTTCAGGAGGGACATGAGGAAATACTACTTCTTGGAAAGAGTGGTAGATGCCTGGAACTGACTGAAGGGAAAAGGGGAAATTGTTTAACCAGGAAAGCCACACTAAGCCAGATCTTGTTTCCAGGTGCAACCTGGGAGTACAAGGAAATTAGTGACATGCTCAGGGTCACACAGTATGCAGGTGGGGGCTGATGAGATTCAAACCCAGGTCTCTAGGTTTGCAGTACAGTGCCCTTAACCATTATGCTTATACTGCCTCCAAGGAAAGGGAAAGGGGAACTTAGAGACCGACACCCAAAGTAATGGGGGCGAAAACAGTGGGGAGTTTCAAGCATGCATATGATAGGCATAGGAGGCTATTGGTAAAAAGCAGGCGGGGGGGGGGGGTCACCAGAATCCAATTAAGGTCTGTGAAGACAAAATGGAAAGGGGAACATCTGGGCAGACTGGGTGGTCCAAGTGGTCCTTTTCTGCTGACAAATTCTGTGTTTCTGTTTCTGTGTTTGCCATATGTATTTGATTTATACTTCACTCAAAAGCAATCTAGATACATTTGGGATGGCAGTTAGAGCATAGAGCTATATAAACCAGGATAGCCAGTAAAGCTGAAACAATGTCATATAAATAGAATAACATATGGGTTTCTATGTGTTACAGTGCTGTAACTCAGTTGAAGGATTCCAGTGACATCATAAACGTTGAGAGCACATCTAGAGAGATTTATCAGGTTACTGGAATCCCGAGATGGAGTTTTTGCTCTGTAAAGAGATAGAGACCCATGTGTGTGTGCAGTACCAAAGTTTGCCTGTTGTTGCCTCTCAGTTCCACTAGGGGGCACAAGAGGCTTGTCCTAGCTCATGTCCTGATCTGAAACCTATTACCTATCATTTTTCTACTGGACCAAATGCAGTGGAAACAGTTTTCTGGGGCTGCATGCCATGCCGAGGGAGGGAGGCTATGGAAATTTTTATTCCACTGATGCCCATTTCCTCATGCAAAGTTTTCTCCTTTGCTTTGCCAAAGCACATAAACTGCTCCTTTCTTTTTTGTGAAAGATTTACTTAGAGCATAAGAAGGCAGCAGAAAGCTTTGCAGCCTATCCAATCTTCCCTGTGAGGTTGTACATGACCCCCCCCCAGAGAATGATGACTGACCTCTCCTTCCCCTGCCCCCAATCCTTTAACAAGCCGTTTGTGCCTATCCGCCCCCCACCTTAAAGCTCTTCATGGATTTGCACTGACCAGTGCTTTTGTTCCATCCCTCCACCACTCTCTCTGCAAAGTAGTACTTCCTTACATCCACTCTGATCCCAAACCCGTTTCATACTGTTCCCCCTGGTAATTATATTGCTGCTGGTTGTCAACAGCCCTCTGACATTCACTTTGTTAATATCCTGCATTTATTTGTTTCAGTCATTTCCCCCTTCCCCTCTGGCCTTCAGTGAGCACATGTTGAGGTACACTAAGCTTTCTTCGTATGTTCCCCACGTTGCACCCCCATATCACTTTGGTTTCATGGCTTTGCACTGTCTCCAGCTTGCTGATATCCTTTTTTAGGTGTGGGTTTCAGAACTGTACGCAGTCAGTATTCCAGGCGCAGTCCCATCAGTGTCCTGGACAGAGGCAATAAGACCTTTTTTTCTGCTGCTGAACCTCCTAATAATACATCCTGGCATCCTGTGTGCCTTTCCTTATCACATTGTGCTGATGGTCTGATGCTGTTGGAGATCATCATCCAAGAGCCCCTTCCCCCTCAGTCACAGTAACTGTCACCACCCCCAAACCTATATTCTGCCCTTGGGTTTTTGTTTCCCACATGCATGACCTTGGACTTTTTGGCACTGAAACCCAGCTGCCTGAGTTTTGACCACCTCCTGAGCCTTGCCAGGTCTTTCCTTAACTCATGGATACCTTCTGTATTGTCAACCCTGCCACATAGCTTAGTAGCATCTGCAGATAGGCAGATTTCCTCTCTGATGCTACCATCAATGTTGCTGATGAAAATAATATAAGAGTGCCAGGCCTAGCACTGACCCCTGCGGTACCCCATTGGTGATTTCTTTCATTTCCTTGAATTCCTCATTAATCACAACCCTCTGCTTCCTGCCCCCAGAAAATTTGTCACCCACTTTGTTAGTTCAACCCCCATCCCCAGATCGTCCATTTTTTTGACAGATCTCCTATGTTGGCCAATTCAAAAGTCTTGTTAAAATGAAGATACAGTATGTCAATTACCTGTCCTTTATCTAAAGCCTTGTCCAGTCAAAAAAGTCTCACTTAAATAAACGCAGGATATGAAGTCTCACCACTGCCTGACTTTCCGAATGTTTTTTCATAGATTCAGTGTGCTGTTTCAGGGTCATGAAAAAGCACACTGAGTCCATGTAAAAATGTTCGGTAGGTCAGGTGGTGGTGAGTGCTGCTCTTATGTTTTAATACAACTATCTGCTACCATTATCCTGCCACCAAACTCTGGTCTTTTGGAGGAGCCTGCAAGGTATCTCAGCAGGTGGGGCTTTGTTTTGGGGCAGGGCCTGAGACACCTGAACAGTAGGGACCCAGGTAGGACTGCCCATAAGGGGCTAGGGGGCTAGGTTTCCAGGGGAGAGGGAGCTTGTGGCCGGGGACAGGGAGGAGCCAGGCCCCTTAGGAGGACCTGCACAGGTGGAATTCTTCCTCATTCCTCCTTGTCCCAGGTCGCAAGCAGAATAAGGAAACCAAGATCAGCACACACCAATTGCACCAGAGGTAAGGCTTGGTCTGGGGCCTAGAGGCCGCATGGCCTAAGGTAGGCATGTTGGAGCTGGTGGCTTCCACCTTGCTGGTTTAGGGCAGTGTAACAAACTGTATTGATGTTGGGAAAGGAGGTAATTTAGCAGCTTAGTCATCACTGCTGTACTCTGTAGCATTCATAAATAGGGTTACTACCTTTTAGGAAGTCCAAAGGGGGACACTTCTGAGCAAAACATGATTGATTGCAGGACGATATGTAATCTCAATCAATGCAACAGCCTTGTTTTCTCTAAATAATCAGAATTAAGACTATGTGTTGTAGTTTTTAGTCAGGATCAACAAACTAGAGGTAAGGGCTGGGGGAGGGCCTGCAGCTGCATGGCCAGGGGAGGGGAGACCAGGCTTTGTTCTAGGTCGGAGTTACCTTGTAGGCCCCTCCAGCAGCTCAGCTGGAAGAAAGAACCAAATGGTTGTTGTGAGGTATTTGAAAGTCAAAAGAATTTACCATTTACATACAGCACTGTTTGTGATCATTACACATACCTTTACTGAAAGCTACAGAAGGTAAAATATACATAAAAAAACAAAAAAAAAAAAACAAAGCATCCACCTATGTTAAAATTGTGATCCTCTGCTAAAAGTTATGGACACAGTTAACTCTGGCTGATGAAGAAGGTCAATACTAGTATCAAATGCTTTCTGTTGGTTTGATGCATATAACAAAAAGAACTCCCAGTGGGGAAAGTAGTAGAAGAGACTAGAATCTGATCAGGGGAAATTTGCTACTGAGGATAGTAATCACTTTGTGGTCCTGGTTGCCACAAGAAACACAGATGCTTTACAGGACCGGCTACTGTTGCTGATTATTTAATTACAAAAAAGAATGGGGTTGGGGCAGCCTGGAGGCCAGATAGCCGGGCAGTTTATCTAAATAATCAGAATTAGGACTGTGATGTAGTTTTTTAGCAGTTTCTAGTGTTTCTTATCAATTTAAGGTAATTTAGTTAAGGTATTTTATTGTCATAGCACCAACAGCAAACAAGAGGTAAGGGCTTGGATTGGGCCTGTAGACCGCATGGCCTGGTGGGGGATCAGGCCTAGAGCCTAGGTCTGGGATACCGTGCGGGCTCCTCCAGCTGGCCAACTGTAAGAAGTAAGCAAGTTGTTTATTATTGGGAGATATTTACGGTAAAATTTCACTGGACTACCACTTGTAGAATCAAGCAATTCATGTGCTGGCTGCAGCCTGGGGGGGGGGGTAATTGGTGTTAGGGGTACTTACTGTACCCATACCTGGGTGCAGACGTAGGGATTTCTCAGAGTTTAATGGTGGAGTCTCCATAGCCTTGGGATATCAGTTACTCAGTAAGATTTTAAAGCAGTTCTTGAATGCCAGCAGGGTAATAACATCCCACTCTAACAAATAAAGCAAGGGGTGCAATGAGTCAGAATTTACAACCTGTAAGTGCTTATTACACCAACAGATTGCTCAGTAAGTTTAGTGTGTTTAGAAACATTATGTTATGGGTTTATACTGGGCATTGTGAGTCTGATGGTTTGCTAAGATTAAAATTATTTGAGTGTTTTTCACAGGCCCTTCTGGCATAAAGCATGGGCCTGACTAACTTCATTATGGGGCGTCTAGGTTGCCAGGAGCAAGTACTAGCTACTAGCCAGGTAGGTAATGTCAGAAAAAAAAAAAGGTGTTAAATTGTCCCACGGTCAATGACCCATGTTGGTGGCAGCAGCATCAGCTTAAGCACTACAA
Source organism: Neoceratodus forsteri (assembly GCA_016271365.2). Taxonomy (NCBI): domain Eukaryota; kingdom Metazoa; phylum Chordata; order Ceratodontiformes; family Ceratodontidae; genus Neoceratodus; species Neoceratodus forsteri. Next base: position 495,606,668 of record CM028138.1, read on the forward strand.
AGGGAGAGTGGCCGTGAGTTGTTTGTTTGCAGGCATATCATGAAGTTAGGGCTGGCCGTATAGCCTAGACTCGAGGTTAGAGGAACGAGGTGTGAACAAGCTTGATACATCCAGCAGACCAGACCTGAGTTTGATTCTCATAACCTCCACTTGCATACTGTGTGACTCTGAGCAAGTCACTTAACCACCCAGTGCTCCCAGGTTGCCCTTGAAAACAGGCAGTTGTGCCTAGTGGGCCTTACCCGGTTACCAAAGACTAAAATAAAATTTAAAAAAATGAACGGAAATCTCAAACAGCAGCTGGCTGCCCTTGTCCGAGGCAAGGGTAAGGCATGGTGGGAGGTGCTGATCAGGGAGCAGGGTGAAGATGGGGGAGCAGGACCTTCGGGGCTGCTGTGCCCACCAGAACCCAAGAACCCAGAGGAGGCCAACCCGGTGAAGCAGCCAGAGAACCTGGCACCACTGACCCTGCCTGCTGAACCTGTGTCTCCGGCGGGGGTGCTGGGCACGTCCAGGCAAGAGCCAGAGAAGCTGAAGCCCAGTCCAGATGAGACACTGGGGCACCCTCCTCCTCCTCAGAAAAAAGCACGAAGGAAGAGGGTTGATCAAGGAACAGCAGCAGCAGACCAAATAGCGGGTATGCCAGAGTTGGATCAGCTGTCAGCTGAGGAGTTAAGGGCTCTACTTAGGAGAGGTGGTGCCCCAACAGGAACAGGAAGCACCAGCCAAAATGGGGCAGAGAGTGGGAGGCCATGGAAAAGGTGCAGGTAGGGCACAGGAAGGAAATGGAGGCATCGGCACCCATAAGCCTGGGTCTGCCGTGGGGCCCTTCAGTGGGCCAGCCAGCACCGCCGCAGGCGAGCTTGCAGACTCGTGAGCAGTTGTGGCAGGGTCAATCTGTCCTGCCACAAGCAAACTCCTCAGCTGGGAGTACCAGGCCATGGGTCCCACAGCAGTCAGCCCTTGGGAGTTGGGTCAGCCATCCAGTGGGAGGACTCGGAGGTGTGGCCATGGCGATACCCCAAGGGTGGTGGGAGCCTAGCATGTGGCCTCCGGCGGGAAACTTGGGTCAATCAGATGTGGAGCAGAAGCTGGACCAGTTGCTGGAATTACTGGCTGACCCGAATAGGGCATGGCCAGGAGTGGTCCAAGTGGTCCCAGCCGTAGCAGGGATCGGGGACGCCGGAGCAGGAGTGGCATCTGCGCCACCACCAAGGCCAGAGCAAGGGTCAGTGAGCTTTCTATCCCTGGTGGAGCCCATTGGGTCGCACTTGCCGGACAAGGTGAGGCAACAGATAATCAATAGAGAATACGTTGACATCTTTGCTCTTCTGAAGTGGCCAAAAGAGCTGGAAAAAGAGAAAAAAGACAAGGAGGGGGACGACGGAGTCGAACAGAAATGGAAAGCAACTGTGCGGCGGATGTGGGAGAACTGTGCTGCAGGGTTCACAATTTATGCAGGGATCCTTACCCAGGGCAGCCCAGGGAAAGCTGACAGATTGTGGGTATACTTTAATAGAATAATGACCATGCACGCTAGTAAGCCAGGCAGGGGGTGGTTAGAATATGATGAGGAGTATCGGAGGAGAAAACAGATGGACATGGCATGATCGTGGGTGGTCTTGGACCTCCTGCTGCTGTGGACAATCAATTTGGGGGGAGGGATTCAACACACAGACAGTGGTTTCCCAGTGAGGCGCCAACTGTCACTGAAAAAAGGTCATCAATGGGGTAATGGGGAAAAAGGGGGGGGCAGGAAAGGGCGTTGTTTCAGCTACAACCAGGGGTCATGCAAGACCGAGCATTGTAGATACAAGCACGAGTGTATGGCGTGCAGGAAACCACACTCGTTTCAACAGTGTGGGAAGGCAACAGGGGCAGAGAAGGCAGACAATTTTCGTCCCTTTCAGAAGGGAGGTAAAAAGGCTGCCAACACTGGTCGAGGCTGAAATTATTGAAGGGTGGTTGGTCAACTACCCAGACAGGGTGGCTGCTCGCTCTTTGGCAGATGGTTTCAGGGAGGGGTTCTGTATACCTTACCAAGGCCCAAGAAGGGCATATGAGGCTGACAACCTACGTTCCGCCAAGGAACAACCGGAGGTTTTGCGGGGCAAGCTACGGAAAGAGCTGGCCGTGGGTCGGATCAGCGGCCCCTTCTCCTCTCCCCCTTGCCCACGGTTCAGGGTGTCGCCAATTGGCATTAGTTCCCAAGAAGGTGCCAAGTGAGTTCCGAATGATAAACCACCTGTCATACCTGGAAGGGGAGTCAGTCAATGCCTACATCAACCCAGTCAACACCACGGTGTATTACACGTCGTTCGACAGGGCAGTGGAGGTGGTGCATCAGGCGGGCCACGGGGCATTGCTGGGGAAGGCTAATATAGAATCAGCATTCTGGCTGTGGCCGGTGTTTCCGGCAGATAGGGAGCTACCGGGCATGAAATTTGATGGGTACTACTATATGGACAACTGCATGCCCATGGGGTGTGCGGTGGCATGTGCAGTTTGTGAGCAATTCAGCACATTCGTGCACTGGGCCATGGCACAGAAAGCCAAAGTCGACCACATGGGTCATTATTTAGATGACTTTCTGTTTGTGCGGAGGGCCGTCTCGGGGCAATGCATGCATATCATGGCGGCATTCCAGGAGGTGTGCACCGAGCTGGGTGTACCATTAGCCCAGGACAAGACAGAAGGGCCATGCACAAGACTTTCCTTCCTGGGGATCGAGATTGACACGAGGGAGCAAGTGTTCCGGCACCCCCAAGACAAGCTGGCGGCCTTGCGCACCCAGCTGGATGCTGTGATGAGGGCGAGGAAAGTCACATTATGGTAGCTCTAGCAACTAGTGGGCCATCTCAAATTCGCCTGCAGGGTAATGCCCATGGGCAGGACATTCATGAGGCACCTGGTGGGCTTTGGGGCGGGCTGTACAAAACTGCACCGTAGAATCCGGGTCACAGCGGCAATGCGGGCAGACTTAGGCATTTGACAGACATTTCTGCAATGCTTCAATGGGGTGTCGAATGTCGATGTGGCTGGTGCTGGTGTCTAGTGAAGAATTAGAACTCTTCACAGATGCCTCAGGGGGCTTGGGCTTTGGGGCTTACTTGCAAGGAAAGTGGTGTGTAGGGCAGTGGCCTCCAGAGTGGATCAGACGAAGCATCACAAAACAGATAATGATGATGGAATTTTTCCCCATTGTCATGGCATTGGTGGTCTGGGGGGATGTGCTGATGGGTCAAGCACATCACATTCAGGCCGGACAACACCGGAGTGGTGTATGCCATCAACAAACAGTTTGGGGGCAAGGGCCCGATGGGCAACCTCATGCGGGTGTTGTCTTCAAGTGTCTGATGCTGAATATTACCATCAAGGCAGTGCACATACCAGGTATTGAAAATGGCATCGCTGATGCTCTTTCTCATTTACAGTGGCAGAGGTTCCGAGAATTGGCACCAGCAGCAGACCAACAGCTGAGGGAAGTCCCGCCATTCCTATGGGAGTTGACAACCCAGAGGCCTGGAAGTTGATTGAGAAGGCCCTTGCACCTAGGATGTGTATAGTGTACCAGAGGGGAGTCAACTATTTTTTGGAGGTCCAACATGCTCAAGGGTGGGCAATGACATTGCCGATCCCAGTTGCACAGCTGTGTGAATACGTGCTGATCAAAAAGGTGCGGGGATCACCCAGGCAACAGTTGAACAGCACATTGCTGGCATTGCCTGGTTCCAGAAAGTAAAGGGCTCCCCTGACTCTACAAGGGCATTTGTCCTTAGGAAGATGCTGGGAGGTTGGGCACAGGCAACCCCAAGGGGTACGGACAACAGACGACCTATCAGCCCTGCCATGTTCAAGCAGATCTGGGATGAGTTGCCTAAGGTATGCTCATCCCCTGATGAGACAAGGCTATTCCAGACAGCATAATTGGTAGTGTTTTGTGGGGCATTTCGGGTATCGGAGCTCGTGCAGCCTAGCAAGGCTACTGGGAGACCAGCAGTGCTGGCAGAGGCGGACATGGAGGTCACAATGTCTGGAGTCTTTGTCCGCATCCAAAAAAGCAAGACTGATCAGCTTGCCCACAGGCAGTGGTACTGGTTAGGGGAGCCCCACGGTCTCCAGTGGGATGTGGGAGCATGGGTACAGGATTACATAATTTAGCTCCCGGCAATGGGGGAGGCCTTCCTCCATCATGGAGGGGGTGGCCCCCCAACAGTGTACCAGTTTAGGTATGTGTTGCAAAAGACCTTGTGACAGCTGGGCATCCTAGCAGAACACTACAGCACACACTCCTTTAGGACTGGAGCAGCATCACATGCCAGGGTGGAGGGCTTAGCAGATGGGGCAATACAAGTGTTGGGTAGATGGAAATCGCAGGCTTTTGAAAGGTACATAAGGCCACACATGTTATAACTCTCTTTTGCTTTGTTTGGACAGGTGTTGCTGCCCGAGCAGAGCAGATCTGGATTTGTGGCCACTCATACATCCATTAGGTGGCCCGCAAGGCGAGGCAGTACCCCGGAGGAAAGAACCTGTTGCTGGCACCTGAGAGGGTAGAGGTGCATTGGATGGGGCAGTGCAGGATGCGATGGAATGAGCTGATCACAATACTGCAAGCAAAAGCCCAAGAGAGGGGGCAGCCAGATGTTTTAGTCCTGCATTTGGGGGGAAATGATCTTGGAGTTATGTATGCGAGGGAGCTTAAGGAGATGGGCAGGTAGGACCTGGCAAGAGTGAAGCAATGGTGACCCCAGGTGCATATAATTTGGTCAGATATGGTGCAGTGGTGGCACGCCCAGAACATTAGGGCAATAGAGAAGGTGCGCCAGCTGCAGAACGCGGACATGAGACCAATTTTGAATTCCATGGTGGGGTCCATAGCAGCACACCTACCATACCTGGGAGTATCTGTGAAAGAGCCTGATCTGTATAGCAGAGATGGTGTACATCTATCAGAGAAAGGATTAGACTTGTTTTTGAAAGACATACAAAACGGGCAGTGGTGAGAGTATTGGCATGAGGTGCTTGTTGGGGGTGAGTGGTGAAACTCACCTTGTGGCAGCTTGGTAGTCTTGGAACACTGTGGAGGGGATAACAGGGGATCATGTGTCTTGACCAGCCAGATCTCTCTGAGGCTGACAGAAGGGCGGGCCTGACGGATGGTGTCCGGAGGGCACCCTCTTCGGGCAGGGTCCTGCAGCATGGCAGATCCTCTGACGGGGGAGAAGCTAGCTGCAGCCAGTCACAGAGCCATCCCTTATGCCCTGGAGGCTGTTGTCCCTTGTGGGGTCCGGGTTGATGGTAAGGTGGCCCTCTCCTGGGAGGGAGGGTCGACCATCAACGATCTAGTGCACCATGGGGAGCTAGATTCCTTCCAAGGCTACCTAGCTGTGCACAGCACGCTAGCAGTTGTATATATGGACAACTGGTTTTATTAATAAATACATGGCTGTGGCCATTTCTCCAAAGCCCGTTGTGTCAGTTTGTTCAGGTGAAGAAGGCATATGCCCTCAAAAGACAATGGAGGAGCCTGCAAGGTATCGCAGCAGGTGGGGCTTTGTCTGGGGGCAGGGCCTGAGACACCTGAACAGTAGGGACCCAGGTGGGACTGCCCAGAATGGGCTGGGGGGGATAGGTTCCCAGGGGGGAGGGAGCTTGTGGCCAGGGACAGGGAGGAGCCAGGCCCCTTAAGAGGGGCTGCGCAGGAGGAATTCTTCCTCATTCCTCCTTGTCCCAGGTCGCATTCCACCCAAACTTCACCCTCGTAAAAGCAGGGGGGAACATGGGGGGGGTACAGAGAACTTGCTGTCCCACTAATGGGGATCACCTTAGGGGTCGAGAAGGAATTTTCCATTTTTTTTCCACTGGGTTTTCCAGTTTTTTGCCTTCTCCAGCAAGGGGTGAGTTCTTCTAGTTAGAGTAGGCTAGGGAACAGATAGGTAGGTGTCACAGTCATGAACATTGTAAGTGTGGGTGGCTTGGTAGTCTTGGAATGCTGTGGAGGGGTTAACAGGGGATCGTGTCTTGACCAGCCAGATCTCCCTGAGGCTGACAGGAGGGCAGGCCTGATGGATGGCGTCCAGAGGGCACCCTCTTCGGGCAGGGTCCTGCGGCATGGCGGATCCTCTGATGGGGGAGGAGCTAGCTGCAGCCGGTCACAGAGCCATCCCTTATGCCCCGGAGGCTGTTGTCCCTCGCGGGGTCTGGATTGATGGTAAGGTGGCCCTCTCCTGAGAGGGAGGGTCGACCATCAATGATCTAGTGCTCCATGGGGAGCTAGATTCCTTCCAAGGCTACCTAGCTGTGCACAGCACGCTAGCAATTGTATATGTGGACAATTGGTTTTATCAATAAATACATGGCTGTGGCCATTTCACCAAAGCCCATTGTTGTGTCAGTTTGTTCAGGTGAAGAAGGTGTATGCCCTCAAAAGACAATGTAGACTGTTCAGTGGTTGTGAGCTGACTTTTTTTCTGTTTATGGCATAAAGAATACATTCAAAAAACCCTAAGGACTTTTGGATGAGACTGCCTTATAGATCACAATTTTGCTTCCATCTCATCACCTCTGACACACAAGGTGATGGTGTTGGGTTCAAAGAGTGCCTAAGTGATCAGTCAGGGTTGGAGTCCTGTGGAGAGACCCATAAGGGCTTGTGGACTTTGTAGGCCATAAAAGGCCACAGTTTTCAGTTCATTAGCACCTACCAATTCAGATGCCTTGCAGCAACCAATCCTCTGTTGAGTGACAAGCTTCCAGACTGGACCACAATCATGACAGCACAAATAACCAGCTGAGAGCTGTGATTCTCCAGTGAACCGCAGGGGCTGTTCCAGAACTCATTCAGTCTGTTCAGACTGAGATCTGCATAAAATCCTGAAGGGAGAGGTACCTGTGTGCTGTTAAGAGTGATCGCTTGCCGTTGCATTACTGCAGAGACACTGCATGACTGCCAGAGACAGAGGGAGAAGTAAGAAGCAGAATTTCTGCTGTAAGAAGAGGGCACTGCATGCTAGCTCAGTGTGAACTGAAGCTTAAGGCTGCAGCTAACTTGAGAGAGACTGTGCTGTGTTGCTGCCAGGGCAGGTGAATTGTGGCCCCAGCTAGTCTGGGAAGCCACCCCACCAGTACCACAGTCCAGTGATGGTTAACACCACACACTAGGGACAGGATGCCAGGATGTGGTGTATTGTGCAGGTAGGATCAGGTTTTCACAGGCTGAGCTGCCTTATGTACCTTGGAGAATAGTCTGCTGAATGCTGAGGTAAGGCGAGGCCTGATCTGGACTGGAGAAAATTCTGTTTAGCAGCTGACACTGAAAACCTTCAGAGAGGAGGGTGAGAGAAAGAAACCAGTCAGAGAAGGAGTTGCTGCAAAAAACTGGCCATCACCCCTGCACATTGAGGGAGGATTTCCTTGTTTAGGTGAACTGTGAGCAAACTCAGGGCTTGCCCTGAAACCTGCATCATTTTGTATCACAGCCGGGAAAGCATTTAATGGACTAGGTCATCCAGCTGGGATTTATCAAGACTCTTTGTGGATTTAAGAGTCTGGGTTTGAGAATCTAAGTTGAGAAGCATTGCTTTTTATTTGTTTACATGCACCACGGTGCCAACCACGAGCAATATCATCAGGCCTGCACCGTTTCCATGGCTGGGTACCCAGTCAAGCACTGAGAACTTCATAATAGTCTTACAGGGTTATACACTGGTATCGGTGAAGAGGGAGTAGTGCCCTGCAGTACGGGTGGTCAGTTGCAACCAAACCTCAGCACTGTGCCTTGTGTGGGGGCAGGCACTGTTATTTGGGCTGAGTCTGGAAGCGCACTTGAAGTACAGCCCCTGATTACAAATAGTTGGCTGTGCCTGTAAGGGCAACTGAAGAACAGCCCTGTTACTGAAGTCTGGGTCTGGAAAGGCACAGAAGGAGCAGCTGGAACTGTACAAACTACAGTACCTCATGCTGCAACCTCTCACATACCTCTTACACTTTACACCTAGAGCAGCCTTCGCGATGTACTCTAAGTGGTGGTTGTGTACTTGAAATGTATGATTTAGTCACATCTGTGATCAACTGGGTAAACGTTTCCCTCTGGAATATTTTGTCTTGTTTTATTTTGTCTTGTTTAAATAAATTTAATCCTGCTCTGGTGAGAGCTTTATCCTTCTGTTACAGAAAATTGTATTATGCCCTGGTTCCATAGTCTGATCTGTTAATTGCAATGCATATTTTCTAGTTGCCTTGTTTGCCAGGTGCGTTGGCACCTATTTGTATTTGATTGTTTATGCCACCATACCCTCCTGGGTTGTACCTGGAAATAGGTATTTTGTGTCTCGCATACCTTACACAGTAAACAGCAACCAAGTAAATAAACAAATTTCCCCTTTTAGGGCCGGAGAGCTTACCTCAGATAAAAATCACTGTTTCTTTCTAATCACTGTCTGCATACTGGTTCCTATGTACTAACTGGGACCTGCTACACATAAGAGGTGGTACCCAGCCCGTGCATGTCTGCACCAGTGGACAGGCACACGAGGAACAGTATTAACTATTGCCGGCCACTGTAGGGCATCTGTCAGCAGTCTCACCCTCCAGAGCTTTGGTGCATGGGGTGGGTGGGGGGCAGAACTGTGAATACAGGGAGGTATCCAATCAGATGCCCATCGTGGTTTGACCGTGGATCACCTACTCCACGTGGAGCAGAGGATTGTGGGACACCATGCATCCCAGTATTTCAGTTTCAATTGGTGATCTAGTCTAGGCTTCCCTGCTGGACCAGAGGGCTAGGACAATATGTCGGGAGGTGTACCATCCCACCACAGCCAGTGGGTGATTTCCACGGGGGTTATGCAGTGGCTACAGTTTGTGTAACCTGCACCCCCCACTGCCTAGTACTCAGCATCTTAGTGAAAGGCACAGAGTGCAGGCATGCCCCTTGGACACTCCCCCAGACCACATGTGCATGTAGCTACGTGACTGGCCAGGATATCAAGTTCAGTAGGGACCCATGCCCTGTTGGTGCATGTTGCAGTGGTCCATGGGACCTTGGATGCATGTCTCACTAATGTAGTGTTGCCTATGTGCCACAGATATGCTGCGCGTAAACAATCCACACGTATGTATATAGGACCTATTTATTTGCAGCATGAGATGCATGCTTTGCGGAGACTGTCACTAGTTTATTTGTTTATTTATTTATTGAATTTTGATAACCGGGTAGGCTGACTGAGACCAAAAATCCCTTTTTCAGGATTGGCCTGGAATTAGTTACAGGCAAAAATTACAAAGTACATAGCTGAGTTGCTTCATGGGTGGGTTGATTCTGTGGGGAAGTACTGCATCCGAGGGAGGTGATACTACACTTTTACCAGTCCATCTTAAACCTTTCTCTAAATGTAGACACAGTGCTATGTCATTCTAACTTTCTGATGTCAACCCCCTATCAAGTGTTTAATCGTGGACCCAAGCCCTTCAACCTTGTTGACCCTGCAAGGCAGGGGTAGTTATTGTAACATCTGCGGTGACCCAGTGGCATCACAAATATTAGCAATTGTCAAAGAAAGATTTAAAAAAATAGTACAAAAAAATTCACATGCAAGTAAATCTTGTCATTGATTGGTTGACTCTGTGCTGACGATTTTATGAGATTGTGTAGTTACTGACCAACCCTTACAGGTTCCAATTAGAACCAAAAATTGTTCTAAATGGTCTTTGTGTTAACTCCACCTGCCAATTTTTTTTTTTACCAGGAGAGACATTTCCTGTAGCAAAGCATGAAGGGGTGGATCAGAGGGGTATCCACACAGTGACCTCATTTACAGGGGAACAAGTAATTTAACTTGTTATAACAAGTTACCAAAACAAACAAAGCACAAAATCAAACTTTTGCTTTCATTGTCCTCCTTCTAATTACCCTGACCAGGTTATAAACCCAACAACTCATCTGGAATGGATATTATTAACTGCAGGAACTGTGGGACACTTTTCAAAAAGGCAGTTATACAGGATTTAGGACACTGTCCTACATGCTGGACCATTGGAGATCTAAGGGCTTAGCTCCAGCCAACATGGGCAGAGACTTCGCACTACAAATCGCATATTCAAGAGGAAATATATTATAAGAACTGCCCACCAATTCCCCAACATCAAACAAAAGCACCTCGACCGCAGAGGGTAATTGGTCTGGGAGGTTGGCAGGTGGTTAGGAGGGGCAAATCAGGTGCCTCATCACTCAGTGTTCTCCAACATATCACCTCCACAAACCATATTAAAACTACAAACTGGTATCTGCCTCTATCTCCGAAATCAAACAAAGAGGCAGAGGACACTGCAGAGCAGGACACTGCAGCACAGGAGCTAGCACAACAAAACTCACCCAAAACAGAGACTAAAACAAAAAAAGCAAAAAGGAAATCTGATCTTAGGGGACTCCATGATTTGGGGAGTTGATACCTACCTCCATCTAGGGGTAATGGTCAGATGTCTCTTAGGTACATCAGCGTGGAGAGACACTGACCGCATTGCTAAAATTGTGCAGGAAGCAGGGGAAAACATTGATGTCCTGGTACACATAGGGACTAATGATCTCGTCAGCCAGTCAGTTGTCAAGACCAAGGAACACCTGACCAGGCTGGGTGACAACCTGTCATCCATTTCATCCAGCATCTCCTTTTCTGAGATTCTGCCAGTCTGGGAGAGGGGGGCAGATGGACGGAAAGGCAGAGAAGGGTGAGATAGGGGAGCTAAATATGTGGCTCAAGGGCTGGTGCCAGGAAAAAGGACACAAATTTGTAGGTAACTGGCAACAGTTTTGGGAGCGAAAGTTCTTTAAATTCAATGGACTGCATCTGACTAAGGAGGAAAACAGTGCACTGGGGCAGAAGTTTGACGTCTTTGCAGAATATTTAAACTAGCAAATGGGGAGAGGGGTGCAGCACCCAATACGTCGATTGGGAAGAACATCTCTCCCCCCTCAGCTAGTGATCAAACAGGAGTTCAGCATGTTTGTAGTTCACTTGCATTACCAGGTAAGCAAAAAGGTCCGGCTCACCATACAACGCGCAGGGGAAATGCTGGAATGCACTCAACAACTAACACACCAAAATCTGACCAGTGGAAAATCATGTACACAAATGCTTGCAGTCTGGGAAACAAGATGCCAGACCTGCAGGCAACAATGACAGAGGCTAAACTGGACATAGTAGCAATTAGCAAGACATGGCTCACCGGTATCCACGCTTGGTAGACTTCAGTACCCAGCTATGTACTGTTCAGAAAAGACTGAGGTGAAAAAAGGGGTGGTGGAGTAGCCCTTTATGTCAATGAAAATATCAAAGCTACAGAAATTCAGAATACTCATAAGGAGCCAGAAGAACTGGGCCACCCTGGAAACAGGAAATGGGACAGCCATACGAACTGGGGTTGTCTACAGGCCTCCAGACCGGAGACATAGACACATTACTGTTAGAAGATATACAAAACATGACAGCTAAAGGGGAAGTTCTGATAATGGGAGGCTTCAACATGCCAGATACAGATTGGTCAATACCAGCAGGAACATCTGCCAGAACTAGACACATAGTCGATTCCCTGCAGGGGGAGGGCCTCAAACAACTGGTAGAACAACCCACAAGAGACAGGGCTATCCTAGATCTAGTACTAACTGGGAAAGGATCACAGATCTCCAGGTAGAAGGTCACCTGGGGCCCAGTGACCATCACATGGTATGGTTCAATTTTCCCACTAGAACTAAATCATCCCATTCCGAGGCAAAAATATGGGACTTCAGAGGAGCTGACTTTGATAAAAAGGCCAACAGAGTTAAGCTAGCCCTGGTAAGAAGAAATACAGGCCCACTAATGAGGGGGTACAGGCAAAATGGGTGAGCATTAAGGATGCAATACTTGAAGCAATATCCCATTGTGTTAGAGAGAAAAGCAAGAGCAAAAGAAGAAGGAAACCACTTTGGTTCTCAAGAACAGTAGCAGAAAAGGTCAGAGCCAAAAGGCTGGCCTTCAGGAAATATAAGGGAACACAGCAGGACAAAGATAGGGAGGCATACCAAACTTCCCTAAGGGAAGCAGGGAAGGCAGTAAGGCAGGCAAAGGCCCAAACTGAGGAAACACTAGCATGAACAGTAAAAGAAGGTGACAAGACTTTCCATAGATACATTAGTAAAAGGAGAAAGTCCAGAGGGGGTATTGCTAAGATCAAAGGGGATAAGGGGGAGTGTGAGGAGGAGGACCAAGGAAAAGCATCTATCCTAAATAGATACTTCTGCTCAGTATTTACTGAGGAGACGGTAGGGCAGGGCTCACAGCTCAGCACCATGGACACAGGGGGGAAGGAGGTGTGCACTAGTCCCTTCATAAAAAAAAGGGTCCTACAAGAGCTCGCTAAGCTCAGGGTGGACAAGGCAATGGGACCTGATGGCATACATCCCAGGGTACTAAAGAAGCTAAGGGTGGAACTAGCAGAGCCATTAGCAGAACTGTTTAGTGAGTCTCTGAGCATAGGAGATGTCCCAGAAGACTGGAGAAGGGCTCATGTGATCCCGCTCCACAAGAGTGGTAGCAGGGAGAAGGCAGGGAACTACAGACCAGTTGGTCTTACCTCGTTAGTGGGCAAGATTATGGAGGCACTCCTTAAGCAAGCAATAATACCCGACAGGAAGGGCGGTATTGGGCTATATCCTCCCGCTCAGGGGCGTAATGAGGCCCGACGTTGCAGGTGGAATGCCTTATACCCCCTGGAAGGGTGGGCATAGCCCATACCACCCACCCTGGAGGGTATTATTGTGCTTAGAAAATGCGCACTTTTTTTATATGTTTAAAAATATAATACATTTCATGTACAAATGTTGACTATATTTAGTATTTTATGTAGTTTGTAAAAAAAATAGTTCCTCCACTTATCTCATAGTTGTGTGTAATGTGTATAGGTGATTGCTGTGGTTAGCCCTCAGTGCCCCTCACCCCCCCATTCCCAAAACACACACGGATTTTATTTTGTGAAAAAAAAAAAGGTTTCTTACTTGGGATTAGCTATTATATGGTGTGGTACACTTGGATGTTCAGTAAGGAGGGATGTAAAGGGACACAGGATCACTATGTACCATGATTTTCAGTGGCGCTGAGTGGGAAATCAGTAGCGTGCTAGGCAGGAGATCAGTTTGTTGCTCGTGAAGTGGGAGCTCAGCAACAGTGGCAGAATTGCGGTGAAAAACGTATCGGAGTAGTATATGAGAAGAAAGTACATTAAGGTATTGGGTTAGGGAGTGAAAAAAGAAATGGACAGTTTTTTGGTTTTTGTTGGAGACAGGGCGAGCCGTGAAACTGTTTGGGGTCAGAGGTCGAAGTCGCAGTCGTGCTGTGTGTGGGACGGCAACAGAAGGATGAGTAATCCATTGGGTATGATGTAGACAAAGGAGACTAATGAATTCGGGGAATAGTTCTGGGATTGGGGTGCTTCTTTTATTGAGGGTGTTCTGGCAGTAAAGAAGGGAGCATTAGGGATGGCAGTATGACTCGCTAAGCGACTCAAAAGTATGGCGCGCATTTGAAATGAAAAACCAGGGGGTTTAGCCAATTAGAAAGCTGGCTGGGCACCAAGATCCTGGTGATGGGGCAGGCGAGACTGGCACTTTTAATAGGTGAGCATCTGTTGTCTGATAGATGCCCACCTAGAGAAGTATCTGAGCCAATCAGAAGGCTCAAATAGTTTTCCCCATTTTCTAAGGAAAGGATAGTGCAACACCTGGAATCCATAGGAGCACAGGCTCCAAGACAGCATGGGTTTACAACAGGAAGGTCCTGTCAAACTAATCTCATAAATTTCTTTGACTGGGTAACCAGAGTGGTGAACCAAGGTGGAGCAGTTGATGTCACCTACCTTGACTTCAGCAAAGGTTTCGATACTGTTCCACACAGAAGATTGATTAATAAGCTGGGTAGGCTTGGGCTGGGCCAGAAGTTGGTCAAATGGGTGGCAAACTGGTTGGTGGGCAGAAAACAGAGAGTGGTGGTAAACGGTATACAGTCAGAAGAGACACAAGTCACAAGTGGGGTACCTCAGCGATCAGTCCTGGGGGCCAGTCCTCTTCAATATCTTCATCAGTGACATTGCAGATGGACTGGAGGGTAAGATTTTTCTGTTTGCAGATGACATCAACATCTGCAACAGAGTAGATGATCCAGATGGGGTGGGCAGAATGAGAAGAGATCTGGATAAACTGGCAAAATGGTCAAAAGAGTGGCAACTGGAGTTTAACGCAAAGAAGTGCAAGATCATGCACATGTAACCCCTAGGTGGCGCTACCCCAAGGGATACTACCCTTGCCTGCATGACCAAGTGCAGGTTGAGGGGCCTGAGTTCCAAGAACGGGTGCCTCCTCCCAGAGGACAGAGTCAATGGTAGCGTAGCTGCCGTGGGTACAGCCCTCTGGGACACTGTTACCCCCCTCTTTTCCCTCTAGTGGCCTAAATCATTCACTGAATACACAACTGCAGTTAACACTTGGCAACAGATTTAACCCCACACTTGTTGCACTTACCACCGGGGCTGGTTCAGCTGGCTCAGCCCTGGAGACCCCCTTTAAAATAAAATTTAACACAACATTCAACAGTATTTCAAATAGCCTTACAAATAAAGTTTTACTATTGTTATTATTTCAATGCTGTCTGCACAGATGTACACCACAACCAGTTTCAGTGCAGAAAGATTTAGATATGATTTATTTAGGGGGCAGTAACAAGGAAGGGGGTGTAATCTGGAGCTTGATTCTGGTTCTGATTTAGTCAGGTGAAGCATGCATGCCTCTAAGAGCCCTCTATCACAGTCACACACACTCTGGGTACCCAGTTGGAGTTACAGGCTATCCTGAAGCATTGCCTGGGGTTGGCCAGTGTTGCAGCTGTTGTTGGGGCCTTTAGGGAAAAGAAACACAACATGCACTTTAACCCAATATTTGTATTCTGGAGCCAGAAGACTCAGCTCATGAAAATCAATCAAACAATTAAATCAGATGACACTTTGATTAGATTTTTGTTGTTGCAGGGAGCTACCCTGTGATTTACTCGCGATACCCAGACCAGGTTGCAGGATGGATGAAATGGAGACCTCAGGAAGAAGTGCTGGTTTGCCAGGAGAAGCAAGGCCCACACAATTCACCGTGGTGTCATTCCTGTTCAATGGTGTTGAGCAGGGAGCCAAATCCCCAGGCGGGTCTCTCGTTGATCGAAACTCTGCAGCGTGAGCAGCAATCAGGGCCATGGTGTTGAGGCCCAGACAAGGTGGTGAAAATGGATTCAGTCCGGTTAGAGTCGCTGGATATTGTTTCCAGCAAGCGTAACACATTAAAGCAGTGGGGAACCAAATCGCAACCCACTATCAGCATTCAGCACACTCATAGTAAAAGTAAGGCAATACCACAGATCGGATGACAGTCCAGTTGCAGTAACAGGCTCTTCAGCGCAAACCGGACACTCTGCGTTTGTGGTGAAAGTCCTGACAGGCTGATCGCAAAAAAGCAAGTTTTCGGTCCTCTTCAGGCGAAAATGGTCACAAATCAGATGAAAGTCGCAGGTTTGGATAAAGTCCGATTCAGGTTTTCAATTCTCCTCACTTGGGAAGATGGCAGCAGGCAGGCCAGACACAGCCTTCCTGCTGATTTTACCCTGCACACTACGCAGGAGCAGCTGCTCAAAAACTCAAGCTCCTCTCACTCTCAACTCCTACTCCACACTGACTCACTGTTGCAGGCAGCACGGGACTTTCCCAGAGATCCAAAAGGTTCGGTTGGTTGATCCATCTGTCTGTCACAGCTAGGGCTACCCCCTACAGATCCATTTAGGTGCCAAAGGGTAAAACTACAATTCCTACTGAATTTTACTCCCACAAGACCCCTGGGAGCAGGCTCCATTTTAGAGCCTCCAAATGTACTGATTGGTGCATACTGGCAGTCCACAACCAAGATGGTGGCATAAATAGAAAGAGTCCATGCTGCAAAGGAAGGCAGGTTAGACAAACTACAATATCATTATCATCAAAGAAGATAAACAGCAAACTATTACATTTCTTGATAGAGCTTCCTCTGCACAAATAGCAGTGGCAGAGGGAAGCAAACACATCTGCAGCCCGGGTGGACTCGAGCCAGGAACACTCGGCCCCTACCCAGATTAATTATTTCCTATGAGCTAGGCAGCTGTTAAAGAGACAGGCACGGAAGTTAACAGGGCACTCACATTCAAACGTTTAGAAAATGATTCAGACACAGGACACCAGCCTGGCAGAGGGCATTAGGCAAGCCCAGGAAGATATTTAGGAACCCCCATTTATAGGGGGTTACACACATAGGAAAGAGAAGCCCTGAAGCCACCTATAGGTTGGGAGGGGAGTTGCTGGCAATCACAAGGGAAGAAAGAGACTTGGGCATCATCATCACAGATTACCTAAATCTTCCAAGTAGACCACTAAAGCAGTAGGTAAGGCTAGAGGGATGTTGGAGTGTATTAGTAGGGGAATCACAAGTCGTAAGAGAGAGGTAATAATCCCTCTTTACAAGACACTGGTTAGGCCCCATCTGGAGTACTGCATGCAGTACTGGAGGTTGCACCTGCACAAGGACATTAACAAAATGGAGGCAGTCCAGAGAAGAGCAACCAAAATGGTGCAGGGACTGCATCAGAAAACATATGAGGACAGATTAACGGAGCTCAATACATATACCCTAGGGCAAAGAAGGGAGAGAAGTGATATGATCGAAATATTCAAACATCTTAAGGGCATTAACAAGGTGAAAGAGTCTAACATGTTTCAATATAAGAAAAATAGCAGGACAGGAGGACACAGCATGAGATTAGAGGGAGGCCGATTAAGGGGAAATGTGAGGAAGTTCTTTTTCACTGAAAGGGTGGTGGATGCATGGAACAGCCTACTTCAGGAAGTGGTGGATATGAATACAGTGCAGGGCTTCAAACAGGCATGGGACAGGCATAAGGGAGCAATACAGATGAGTATGAATAGGCAAGCCATTGACAGTACATTCATAAGGTAGAAAAAATGGGCAGACTGAATGGGCCTTGCAGTCCTTATCTGCCGTCAACTTCTATGTTTCACTAAGCTGGAAGCTTGTTTACAGGTGCAGCCTGGGAGCATAAGAAAGTTAAGTGACTTGCTTAAGGTCACACAGTATGCAAGTGGGGGCTGTGGGATTCAAACCCAGGTCTCCAAGTTTTGCAGCTCAGAGCCTTAAACCACTGCGCTATACTGCCTCCAACAATTTTAGCAATTTGTATATCTGTATACTGACTGAATGCAAATGGCATGCTAATGTATTATTTATATTTTTAAATCACATAGACCGTAATTAAAAGGGAGGTTCTTTTCCATTCTAAGTATGAAAACTGGCCTGGTTCTAGCTGTTCAGTTTTCTTGAGAACTGGTTCTTCCCAGCCTACGCAGGGGCGGTGGCAGCATGGTTCACTGCCACCAGGGAGACCAGGGTTTATTTTGCATGCATTCCACATAATCTTCCGCAAGAGCTGGCAGGAGGCCAAGTGCTTTGCAATGGTGATATAGTGCTTGTCTCTCAGGGAGGGTGGGTGTGCACCAACCAGCATTTGTGCACTTCCCCTGCTGGCCAACATCAGAATGGCATTGGTGTCTGCAGTAAAGGCAGTCACTCTCCTGTTTCCCTGGCTGGAGGATGGGTGCAGTGGTAAGTGCTCCAATGTTGGGGGTGGGTGTAGGAAGACATACAGTGGAGTCCTCCAGGATGCAATGCAGTTTATAAGGTTAATGCATGACAAGAGGGATTAACTCCCACTAACATTTACTTGTTTCCTGCAGTAAGTTACAAAATGCTGCAGTATTACATTGCATCCTGGCAGGCTCCACTGTACTGTATGGTGTACTCTATGGTGCACAATTTTAATTCATGGGGGCAACAACAAGGCTCTGCACTGCTGCCATTGTTCCATGCAACTCAATACTGGGCCACTGATCCTTTCTGTATATTCATTCTTTTGAGACAAAACTAGAAGAGTTGGCATGTGCGATTGTCTTTGCATCCAAGGGATGATACAACAGTAGAGGCTCGGGGGGGTTCTGAGGGAGCAATGTATGACAACTGTATTTACCAGTGCATGGGTATGGGCCCTGGGGCAACAGTGTCATGGCATACAGGAAGTGCTTTTGTTGTGTTAAATGGGGCAACAAACATAATCACATTTGTATTGTCTTGCTACACTCTAGGGGGGTCGGAGGGAGGAACCAGAGGGACAAAATAGATTAACACAATAGTAACAAACTCTGGTCAGAGCCAATATGGCTGTGGAGAGCATTTGGGATGCTTTTAGCCATTATTTCTAATGAATTTGCACGATGCAGATCTGTGGAGAGGCAGTTTCAATGTGGTCTTCCTTTTACACATTTTTACGTTCGCTTGCGCGCATGTGCAAGGAACGTTTTGGGAGAGTAGCACATTTTGGAGGTGTGCCTCTACCTTGCAATCCAGTGCTCCGTTGAGCAGTCGTGGCGGTCCTGCACCAATGGGTGCGGGAGCTCTGTATGACAGTGGTGGTCCTCTGCTTCAAAAGAAAAACACGGCTGTCATACGAGCTACCAGCGTCACGCCGCCCCTCGCGTCACGCGCTTCCCACGCCACGGTTCTAAAAGCGGTGCCACGCGAGAGCTCACTCAGCATGGCAACGTTGTTTCGTCGACGGGTGCCCAACTCTCGCCGGATCCACGCCCCCAAGCCATCCTTCTGCCATGCCTGAGCCCACCCCAGCGTGACAAATGTCCTGCTTTTTGCCGACGGGTTCCCAATCCCCCGTCGACTCCTCGGCCCCTGTGTAGTTTGCCGATGGGGTGCCCAATCCCCGGCCGGCTCCTCGGCCCCCTCCAGCCATCTTCTGCCATGCTGGGAGCCCACCCCAGCGTGGCAAACGTCCCACGTAGTCCTTTTTTTTTTTTAAACCTGTAAAGAAAAAACGGTCCCACGTAGTCTCCCAGTCCCCCCTCCCACAACCCGCACCCACCCACTGTGCACCCAGCCTCCCCAAACCCCCTCACCCCATACTTACCTCCGGAGCTCGGCGCGACGATCTTTGGTGGACCGGGAACACGTCTGCACTCTTCAAAGCCGACCGCGAACTGAGGAAATGCCGGTAAGCTGTATAATGGGCTAGATAGGGGGTTTCAACTTTATTGCATATCTCAGGCATTTTTGATTTTTGCACCAAATTTTCAACATGGGGTTTTTGGGACCCCTTCTCATGAATGATGTCACTGTCATGGCGTTATCGGGCCCGAAGGGTGATTTTTCAGTCACTGCGCGAAATCACCCTTCAGGCCAGAATAACACCATGACAGTGACATAATTCATGAGAAGGGGTCCCAAAAACCCCATGTTGAAAATCTGGTGCACAAATTCAAAAGAACGACTGTTTTACGAGCGTGCATTGCGCAGTTCCTACACAGGCTCGTAAGTTCGCGAATTTTCAATATTTTCACTCCAGATTTTCCACATTGCCATTTTACCACACCTCCTTATGAGCAGTATAGCTGTCATTTTTCACATCCTGCCCAAAGCGTGTTTCCGCCCATATGGCGCACAATGGCGCAGTTGGTGTCTTAAATCAATGTACTGGATGCATTAAGAAAATCATGGTGACACTGTTCATTAGCAGAGGTCTTAAATGGCTATGTTGAAAATTTGGTGAAAAAATTCTAAAATGACTGTTTCTACGGCGATGGTGTGCCAATTCTTCCTCGCACGCTCGTAGGTTTAGAATTTTCAATATTTTCATCCAGATTTTCAACATTGCCATTTTACCACGCCTTCTTATGAGTAGTACAGCTGTCATTTTTCACATCCTGCCCAAAATGGGTTTCCACCCATGTAGCGCACAATGGCGCAGTCGGTGTGCGAAATCAATGTATGGGACACATTAAGAAAATCACAGTGACACTGTTCATGAGCAGAGGTCTTAAAATGGCTATGTTGAAAATTTGGTGAAAAAATTCCTTAAAATGACTGTTTGACGAGCGTGCGTTGCGCAGTTCCTATGCACGCCAAGACGCGTTATGAATTTTCAATATTTGCACTCCAGATTTTCAACATTACCATTTTACCACACCTCCTCATGAGCAGTACAGCTGTCATTTTCACATCCTGCCCAAAACGTGTTTCCTACCATGTAGCAGCAAGTGGTGCAGTGGTGTATGAACTCAATGTATCGGACACATTAAGAAATCACAGTAACACTGATCATGAGCAGAGATCTTAAAATGGCTATGTTGAAAATTTGGTGAACAAATTCCTAAAAATAACTGTTTTACGAGCGCATGCTAGTGCAGTTCCTTTGCGCATCGCCATAAGTTTAATGAATTTTCAATATTTTCACTCCAGATTTTCGGATATTGCCATTTTACCACACCTCTTATGAGCAGTACAGCTGTCATTTTTCACATCCTGCCCAAAACATGTTTCCACCCATGTAGTGCATAATGGCAGTCGGTGTCAAAATCAATGTATGGCACACAGTAAGACAATCACAGTGACACTGTTCATTAGCAGAGGTTTTAAAATGCCAATGTTGACAATTTGGTGAAAAATTCCTGACAATGACTGTTTTACGAGCGTGCATTGCACAGTTCCCAAGCACGCTCGTAGGTTTGTGAATTTTCAATATTTCCACTCCAGATTTTCAACATTGCCATTTTACCACACTTCCTTATGAGCAGTACAGCTGTCATTTCTCACATCCTGCCCAAAACGTGTTTCCGCCTATGTAGCGCACAATGGGGGTAACAAAAAGGTCATGCTGAAAATTTATTGTGCAAATACCAGCAATCGCACAGGGCATTAGGGTAAAGCACCATACATGCCAAACTCCACTGCAAATACCTGCAAGCTAACATTCGGCATTGACAAATGCTTGTTATAATGTGTTTTCCTAGAATATGCCTGCTGATTGCTATATATTTAGTCTGAGTAGCTTACAGAAGAAATGGTATCTTATTTTCAGTGGGGCTCTACATCTACACAATATTATTCTGCACTGTGTAAAATCAGAATGCACTAAAAACAGTATTTTACATCTGGGGGATATATTAAGTGCCGGATCGATGCACGAGCAGAAAGATGCATTGCACAAAGAGGGTGCGCCGGTCGGCACTGATACACCATTCAAAGAGAATGCGCCACTGGTACAGGGTGTGTGTACAGTGAAGCCCACCAGGATGAAGCACAGCACTGCAGAATTCTGCAGTAGAGTTACTGCAGCAAACAATGTAATTTCAAAGGGAGTAAATCCCTTTTATCATGCAGTAAACCTGTGACACTGCACTTCATCCTGGTGGGCTTCATTGTTCCTGTTGAAAATGTGACCCTGGATGGGAGTCACAGTGCAGGTGTCCACCAAGTGAGGTGCATCCAGGGTGACCCTGACTAAATACCTTCCAGGGGGAATCCGTGGCACATACTGGCATGCACCGCATTCCCCATGGGCAATATTCAGCCCAGGAATACAAATTAACTAATTGAGCATGCAGGGTGCAAAAGGGCCTTATGCATGCTCATTACCTGCCCATTTGCATGTTGGCATGGGGATGAATGTACCAGAGCAGCTCTCACCCAAAAGCCCTGGCCCCAGTCGCTCCCACATGGGACAGGCCCTGAAGTCTCTGATGGTATAGTGGCACCTCCCCACCCATTCCACCAGCCCCGATCATACCGGAGTCCAGACTGTATCAGTTCCATATTGTAGGGACCCCAATGCCATCTCTCATTGCACCTGTATACACCCACAGTCCATTTCCATAGTGTAGTGGCCCCAGCTTCCCCTCAATGGTTCACAGACAGCCCCATCCCTGCCCCCCAGTCCATCCCATTGCGACGCCTGGCTCTGTAATGGGATCATACCACACTATCGGCAGGTGGCAGAGCACTCACAGTATGATGCTGGAATGTGTTATACGTTGGCATGAGTTGTGTGTGGAGATAACACCCAGTGGCCATATTCCTCAGGCACTCGCATGCAGATCCATCATCCCGATGCCATTGCACTGCTCGGTGTGGGTGACGGCTGATGCTGAACCCACTCACACAGGTCCCAAAACAGGCATGTTACAGCAAATCTCCCATTCATTTGTACAACTGGGGAACTATGGATGAACTATCTATAGCCTGAAGCATGCACTGCAAATGGCATTACAGGATACCGCGCCTCATGGCACCTGGGATACTTCAGAAGTCCAGAGGGTGGCATGTTACACTGGGGAACAGGGGAGAGTGTGGACTTGCAGCAGTGTATGACAGCAGGAAGATACAGCATTGACAAGGCATGCATTAGAGGCATGTAAATTCCCTCTTCAATTTGACAGGGATGTACACAGAGCTGCATACACTGGTGGATCCGTAGCTAGCATGGTGCCCCAATGCACGGTACAGACAGTTGGGTCATTCCAGAGTGCAGATCCCCAGCCTGGGTTCAGTGCAGTCAATGGCTGGCCATGGCAGGGTGTGGAGGGCAGTGCCAGTCTTTGCAGCAGGTTGGGTATGGGGGGAGTGAGGGTGTCTGTGTACAGGGGCAGTGGATGGGAGTCCTCTAGACTATGGATATGGACCATGGTTTCCTCTGGTGCAGTCGGGTCTGAGAGGGAGGCCCTACACTGTGGAGCTCTTCAGGGATAGAGTTGGCTAGACTGGGGATGGAAAGGGGGTACCTCTAGTCTACTAGGGCTGCCAGGCTGCTGTGCACCTGGGTGCACATCTGCATCCTGCCTGTGGGTGGCTGGCCAGGCTAAGCCTGCTATTCATGGCCTAACTGTGGGCCATGGTGCTCTGCACTGTGTGTAGCACATCTCCCTTTTCCATTGGGATGCACTGCATATCCCCTTTGAATATGGGGGCCCTGGACTAGGTATCCTGAATAAATACATTATAAAAATGATAAAATCATGACCCCACTGAAAATTGCATCTAATCTGGGACAGCCTGAGTAAATACAGTGCAAAAATGTGTAAATGAACGTCCCTGTGACAATGAAATGTAGCATTTCCCCTGCCCTATCCAGGATACAAAACATAGGATAAGAAATATTCAGTGCTCCCAGATCCAAATAACCATTACTCTGTAAGAAACCCTCATTTTCCCTGTGTTTTCCCCTCTAAGGCAGAATCAAATCCCTGTATAAAAAAATCCCGGTAAATTTTTCCATAAGCCACTGTCTTTTTATTTATGGCTTTGTTCTTTATTTATTATATCAGCAGCCTTTTATTGGGAAAAGAGCTATGACTTGCTGCTCAGTATTAATATTATATGTCACGATGGCCATGGAATGATTTGGATTTATATGCTATGCATAAAGCATAATGGGGGTCTATATGAAATAACAAATATCAAGCTCATTATTTCATGAACTATACTCAGAAATTAGTAATCACAAATCAGACAATCTTTCAAAAGATACTAGTAATGTCTGTAAACAAATTTATTGCAAATAGAGACATTTCCATATATATATATATATATATATATATATATATATATAGATAGATAAATATATATTTTTTTATTTTTATTTGTTTATTAGAGTCTAGGATTACAATTATATTTGAGCCAAGGCTCTTTTACAAAGGTTCCACGTCAGGATGAGAACAAACAAGCAGGACATTAATTAGTACAGGATAACAGGTTACAGTTGTTTATCATCACATGAGTACATACAGATTAGGCGGTACTAGGGGCATGCGCAGGACATGGATAACATTGATAATTGGGATATGTATTATATATCTATAATATATATATATATATATATATATACACAAATGTTATTTTTGCATCTTATAGTTGTTAGTTTTCAGACAAATTCTCATATACTTTTTTCTATCCACCTGATGGAATCTTGAATGACTTAAGTAAATGTTATTATTTTATCAAGGCCCTGATCCAGCAACTCAGTAAATACACACTCAGTATATCATATTATAAAATGAAAAAAAAAAAAAAAAACCAGTCTGCTGTTTGCAGTTGCTTGATCAGGAATTTTATAAATGATATAAGTTCTTTATGTCACATCTATGTTGGTCCAACAAAAGGTATAAACCCATTTGCTTCTGTATCACTCGTGGTTTGTCAGCAGTTCATTTATTAGATGAGGTTTCCCTTGCCTAGAGTTTAACTGTTTCTCTACTTCTCCCCCAAACACACACACACACTTACTATAAGAGATCTCAGTAACTCTTATCTGTTATGTTTGGAAAGTAGGCCACAGCCCTTTTCTGTGAGAAAGAAATGTATGTATTTAGTATGGGTAGTTCACTGAAGACCTGGCATTTTATCAGATAGGTATTGAGAGGTTCAAAACAGTGTACATCTTTACAGAATTTGCTGGAAAAGGGTAATATTTATGAAGTATGAATCTTTCTTGAAAGCTATTCATCCCCAACTGAATTAGTAGTGTAACCACCCTACAAATGGGGATTCCCGAAAAGTCTTCCTTGAGCTTGCCTAAATGCTCACTGCCAGGCTGGTGTACTGTGCTTTAGCAGTTTAAATGCATTGCCATAGAGTGCCTGTATAGCCTCTGTGTACTGTCTCTTTAAGAGCTGCCTGGATTGCAGTTATAATTAATCTGGGAGGGGGCTGAGTGTTTCTATGCTCGAGTCCCGCCCCGGCTGCCAGATAATTGCTCCGTTCTGCCATTGCTATTTGCACAGAGGGAGCTCTGTTATAAGATGTGCTTATTTGCTGATTATCTAATAGAGTGATAATAATATTACAGTTTGTTCTAACCTGTTTTCTTTGCAGCAAGGACTGTTCTATCTTCTCCACCATCTTGGCCCGGGACTGTCAGAATGGGCCAATCAGTATATTTGGGACTCTAAAATGGAGCCTGCCTACAGGGGCTTGGTGGGGCCAAAACTTGTAGGAATTGTAGTTTTGGGCTTTTGGCGCCTAAAATAACCCGGAGGGGGAGCCCTTGTTGTGACTGACAGAGAGATCAGCCAACTGAACCTTTTTGAACTTGGGGAAAGTCCCACACTGCTTGCAGTTTCAGTTAGATCTGAGTTGGGGAGTGAAGAAGTAACAGCTCAAGATAGTTTGAGCATCAATCCATAGTGGATTTGCGCAGGAGAACTGTGGAAAGGTCCGAGTTTGGCCTACATGCCTGCCCGCTGTCCCTGAGAGGGAACTTGTGCTTTTTTCGGACTGAATCCAAATTTGGAGAGTGAATTAAGTCACTGAATTGTGACCAGGCTTTAACCTGAAGAAGACCGAAGATTTGCTGAATGCGATTGGCCTGCCAGGACTTCCAGCTACCTCTGAACTTCTGGATTGTGCAGAGACCCTGCAATTGCGACCAGAGAGCCATTTGCTTGGTACAGTGGAATTTCCTTACATGTGAATGTGCTGTATGCTTATAGTGGGTCGTGATTTGGTTCTCCACTGTGTGTCTGGGCTGTGTTTTGCTTGCAGGAGGCTGTATCCAGCTCCACGGACTGAATCCGTATCCATATCCATTTGCCTGGGCCCTGCTACACTGGCCCAGCCAGAATACCTGCTACGCAGAGAAAGTCATCGACGAGAGACTGGCCTGGGGATCAGCCCCCTGCGCAATGCCTTGAACAGGAACGACGCCCTGGTGATTTGTGTGGGTCCTGCTTCTCCGGGCACTCCAGCTCAACAGCCTGCATTCTCGATTTCGTCCTGCCTGTGTCTGGTATTGGGTATCGTGAGTAAACATCAGGGTAGCTCATTGCAGCAATAGCTAAATCTAAAAATGTTGTCATCTGATTGTCTTGTTGCCTTTTCTTTCATGAACTGGGCCCTCCAGCTCTGGATTACAAATAGTGTGTGTTGTGCATGTTGCTTTCTTCCACCACAGGGCCTCAACGAGCTGCAACATTCCTGGTTAGCCCACCATTTTCCTACCTGAGTACCCAGAGTGTGTAACTGTGTAGGGACTCTGAACTGCATGCATAACTGTCTGATTAATATAGCTTTTAAGCAAATCAACCTGATTACGCCCCTCCCTTGTTCAAGTCCCCTGAATAAATCAGATTTAACTTTGTTTGCATTTAACCTGACTGTGGTTCCAGTTTGTGCCAAAAGTTTTGTACTGTTGCTGTTTGCTGTGCTTAACCTTGTTTTACAGGGGTCCCCAGGGTCAAGCTAGAGGAACCAGCCCTGGTGGTAAGTGCAAACAGTGTGGAGTAAGTGCCTGGTGAATAAGAGTAATTGTGAAAGTAATTGTGTATATTGTTCAGGCCACTAGAAGGGAAAGAGGGGGCTACAGTGTCCCAGAGGGCTGTGCCAGGTTAAGCTTGACCACTAACTTGGAAACCCTGATGACCTCCGGGTGGAGGCACCCGCTTCATTATCCAGGCCCCTTAACCTGCTACTAGCCTAGCAGGCAGGGGTAGTAGCCCTTGGGATAGCGTGACCTAGGGGTTATAGAAGTAAACAATGTTTAAATGCTAATCATTTAACTGTGCAAGCTGTTGCATTTCGAAGGGGGTAAACAAATGTCCAGTTTAATAGGCAACCAATATTTAACAAGCTGTTTCAGTTTCCTAATGGCCCTCAGATAAGCAGCTTGGAGTTAATGTCTCCAACATTCTAAACAGAAAGAAGGGATTATTTTATTTTAGTTGTCACAGTGATTTATAAATGTGGAAGAATACATTGAAATGTCCAAAAAATTAGTTCCACAAGACTCCATTTTCAAGCTACAGATAGCAAAATGGCTGTAGGCTCCGCCCATAGCCATAAAAAAATTAAATGAACTGTTTCCTACTATCGCTATACAGAGTGCTAGCCACTGGCTTGGCTCTAGTCCTCTGTTACTTTTTGAACAGTAGGACCCTGTTTAGTTGCTGCAGGGTGTGTCAGAAATACAAGTCATGCAAGCTGACAGTTTGTAAAACCAAAGGAAGGCAGTGACTCATTGTGCAAATCTATCCCTCCCCAAAGGAGAAGTTGAGGCTTCCGCTGCGGCGTGTACATCACTGTGTATCACCAAAGCCACAGACCAGTCAGAACAATGTTTTGCTGAACAAAATACTTTAATACCAAAATCACTTCATGATTCTTCTTGCTGGAGTGGGAAAATCAGTTTCATTTGTGTGTTTCGCCTTTTGTTTTATATACTGTATATGGATTATACATACAGGGTGGGATATTCAGAAGGGTTGTGCCCCAGCGCGATATTCAAAGGAGGATTGAGCCTGGCATAAATCCCGATGCTGGAGCGCATCAGTAATGTATGCCAGCGCGAGTTAAGCGTGCCCATGCATATGCCGCACATCCCGATATTCAGCCGGGATGTGCTGAGCCATGCATCGCATCCCTACCTGCGCTGCACAGGTGGGCCAAAAAAGGAGCAACAGCTGGCCACCCACAGGTGAGCTGCCGTGTTGCAAGGGCACAACAGGCAGCTGCCACCTTGGGTAGCCACCAACTCTAAGCGGCACCTCCGTGGTGACACCCCCATGCCGATTGCGGGCATATGTATAAAAGTCCCATATCCCTGGTGGTCTCAGTGGACGCTTCGCAGCCTAATCGTGGCGTCAGTAATTGATAATGGCACTCCAATCCAGCCGTGGTGGTCCAGTGGTACCTCCTTCCCACCCGCCCACTGAAACCCCACCGTGCAGCCCCCCCACGTGATGCGGGCGGTAGCACCACCTGCCTGCCACCCGCTGCCGCTGACTGACCCCGTATGGTAGGGCTGTCACGCCCATTGGTCCACAGCGTGAGCCAATGGGCATGTAGCCCGTATCGATTATTAGTCCAGATATGTGAATGGATCCATTCACATATCTGGACTGTTTAGTATACGGGTATGGGCTGCACGCCCATTGGCTCACGCCAGGACCAATGGCGACAGCCCCACCATATGGGGTCAGTCCGCGGTGCAGGGCGGCAGGCAGGTGGGTTGCCGCCACCGCTGACCAGGGGGAGCGGGTGGTGGGTCTCAGTGGGTGGGTGGGGACTGGAGGGGAGGTACCGCTGGACCACCAGGGTTGGATTGTAGTGTCATTATCAATAACTGATGCTCGCGATCATGCTGCGAGCGGTCCACTGGACCACCAGGGATATTGGACGTGTTCATACTATTACACATGCCCACAATCGGGCATTGGGGCACTTTGCCGTGATGTGCAGGGGACGTCATTCTCCGACGGCTGCTGCCTGGCAGGGCGCCAGATGTAAGTCGCCCCGGATCAGCACACCTGCATGCAAATGGGGCCATAATGACATGCAAATGGCCCCATTTGTGCCTTGCATACATTATGGCACCATTTGCATGTGCACTTTTGAATATCGCGGTGGTTGCGCCAATCACAATGGCACTTGCGCTTGCGCATCCCCCTGCTCCACTCTGGCCACTTGCGCTGATGCAGTGCTACTGCGCCATGTGCACTGCGGGTGGCCAAGGAGCGATATTCAACAATGCTGTGCCATGGCGCAGCTCCATTGAATATCACCCTGTCAACCCTCCTACACATCCAAGTTGCGCTGCTCCCAGGCTTGCACCACAGCCTGGCGCAGTCTGAATATCCCGCCCACAGAGTTTGGAAAGGACAAATTCTTTGGATTCTATTTAGAACTAATTCTAATTAAAACACAAAAGGTCCCTCTTTTCCAATCACAAGTCAGAGTTACAAACAGTTTAATCCACAGCAAATTCACAGCTCTATTTTGTTCTCAATAAAATGACTGCTGAGAGCTCATGACATCATCATCATCCTGTCTTACATTCTGATTGGTCTGCACTCACAGCAGCAACTAAAACAAGTGCAGTGGGGGAGGGGGAGAAGTTACCATACACTTACCTTTGGGCAAAACTGCATCTCTGGCTTTTTCAAACACATGTTGCATAATAGTGATAATGTGCTTATAGTTTGCTCAGTATTCTTATCTATAATGTGATTGTCTTGTAAGGATAAAGTGCGAAAGTGCTTAGTACAGATATGTGGACCAGTGGCCAATCACTTTATTCACTTGACAGTCACATTATTACCTTAAATAGTGATCCAACTAGCAAAGCACTTAAGTAGAAGTCCTCTTGGGATGGGGTAGGGTTACTATTGATGACTTGTTTTTTATTTTTGTATTGCAGGAGGGTGACCTTATTTAGTGCCGCTGAGAGTTTGGGGGGGGGGGGCTAACGTGGTATAGCTGAGGCAGGAGGGTAATGTATGTTACCAGGTGAGAAAAATAGAACAAGGAGAAAGAAATGTTTTGATGAAAAAATAAAGGGCTGGCTAGAGTGCTGCTTGCCATGCCTGCACCCTGGATGGTACAGCAGGCCATTGGGAGACTATAAAGTGCCCCTGAGCCTTCTGGAAAGGATGCTACATAATTAAAGTTTGCCTTGCCTTAACATAGCAAAATGGAGTAAGTCCTCTGGTTTTCCTTACGTAAAGGGTGCATTGTTTATTTATTTATTTAATGTATTGGAATTGCAACCCTTTGCATCAAAGACTCATTTACAAAGGCTCTACATCAGAGTACATAGAAACAAAGTGGACATACAAATAACACGAAACAATGAATGTATAACATACATGGTAAGAATATCTATACAGAATGGTAGCTAAGGTTATGACATTTACAGATGTTACACAAAAAAAGCAGATACTTGTAAAAAACGGCAAATAATACACTAGAAGGAGCAGAGACAAAATTAGGACAGCCCCATGGGGGGCCTAAGGTAGGATAAGTGTCTCTGCTATATACAGTTATAGCTACAAGAGTTGAAGAGATATAGCTGGAGAGCAGTTCTGAAGGGCCCAAACCTTCATTCAGCAGAGATGGCTGCGGGGAGGGAGCTAAGCCAGGAGGGGGATCGATAGAGAAAAGACCTCTGGGCAAGGGAGGTCCTGACTCTGGGTACACAAAGAGAAGGTCTGGAGGAGCTACGGGTGGAGAAAGTTGGGGGAGATATGTGGATGATCATAGACAGGCCCGGGGGTGGGGCAAACCTGCAGCGATTATCTTGGCAAAAAGGCAGGACTGGCAGAACAGCCTCTCCTCAAAGTTGAGAACATTTGCCAGGGCGTAAAACATGCAGGTATGTTTACATATGTTAGAACCTGTGAGCAGATGGCAGGCCTTGTTAAGTGATAGTTTGATTTTGCTAAGGGCAGTATTGTCTGCAGCCCCATAGATCAGGAGGCCGTAGTTGACTAGGGATAGGACTGAGGAGGGTATAACAAGTCTCAGTGCTTCAGGGGAGAGGCAATCTCTATGGTGGTACAGTAGGCCAATACGTAAGTTGACAGCAGAGCAGAGGGTATTGATATGGTCATGGAAGGAGAGTGCAGGGTCAAAAGTTATGCCAATGTATTTGAAGGAGTTAACTTGTTCAAGGGGGAGGAGTTTATTGGAAAAGACACTAAGTGGGGAGTCTTTGTATTTATTTTGGTTGTGGGCAAAGAGCATGATCTTCGTCTTCTTAAGATTGAGCACAAGTCTGCGGTCAGTAAACCAGCTTTCAGCCTGGCTAAAGGAGTTTTGGAGGGCATGTGGAAGTGGATGGGGTCTGAGTGGGAGGAGAAAAGGACCACATCACCGGTGTACAGAAGAACATTTCTGGCGCAGGTGTTGGGGAGAGCATTTAGATAAAGGCTAAAGAGCAAGGAACCCAGGATAGAACCCTGGAGGACCCCCTGAGTGAGCAAGGCAGCTACTAGAGATGCTACTGTTGACTTTAATACACTGTGAGTGGGAAGAGAGGTAGCTGGAAAACCAGGCATGGACACCCTGGGAGAAGTCTATTTGCAGCAGGGAGGATAGGAGGAGGGGGTGGTTGACGGTATCAAAGCCTTTCGATAGGTCAATGAAAACTGCTCCGGCAAGTTGCCCCTTGTCGAGTGCTGAGTGTAAGTAACTAGAAAGTTCAGTGAGGGTGGTGGAGCTGCTATGCCCGTGAGCAGATCATGGGCCTAAGAAGGGGTGTGATTGTAATGCGTTTAGCAAAGATCTGTAAGCCAGGAGATCCTGGCTCATATCCTGGTTTTTAATCCCAGTTTAGCCACCAGCTCACTGCTTTCTGGCCTTTGCCCTTGACAACATTCTGTCTGCTTAGCAGTCTGGTTTGAGACCACATCACTGAATCATCACAGCTCATTGCAACCCAAGGTGGTAAATGATAGGCATGGTTTGATATTCTGGTCTTTCCTTGGGTGTCATGATGTTTGATGTCACATATACTTTTGACCTGGTTAACTACTACAACATCTTTTAATCAAACACTAGTCCATGTTTTTTTTTCTTTGTCTTCTTCAACTGGATAAAGGATTTCCTCACTGAAAGATTCCAAGTCGTCTGCAATGGGAAACCTCGTGACCTGGCTGGACAAGGCAAGGCATGCCACAAGGTGTGATCTTAGGAACAGAAATGTTGCAAAGTTTTAATTCACTAGCAAAGTTACGGTGAATTTGCTGAATTCACCTTAGTGAATAATTTTGCAAATTTTTTCTATTTAATAGGAAACTCAGCTTTGGCAGCTTTGCCTGGCACCTTTGCCTGTAACTTTGTCTTTGGGGTATACCAAGGTGAAACAGGGTCAGAATTAAGCTACTGATACACAAATATCTCAAGGTCAGCAGTCCCCTGTCCTTCCCACTTCATAGCAGCCCGAAGACCCTGTGCCACCCCTACCCCCTGTGGTACCACCACCACAGGACACACCATAGGCTGCATCCACTCATTCATCTCAGTCAGGAGCAAGTCTAACATTTTCTGACCTGTGTCTGTGATCCAGTTACACATTTTATTGCAAGCAGGACATGCTGGGTTTAGTGGGTTTAGTACAATTTTTTTCCACCTGACCAGAGTCAAATACTACCTCAAGTACCTGTGCCCAGTGTGCTGTAATACACAAATAGGAGCTTCCAGCTGATTGGCCACTGGTCCGCATATTCGTACTGGGAACCTGTCATCCAGATCAGGCTCAATGCTGCCGCCACCACCAGCACCAGCAGTCACAGGGACACCAGCAACCTCCTCCTTGACCACTGTTCCTGAGCCAGAGATTTTACCACCTCTCGGATTGATCCTCT
Source organism: Neoceratodus forsteri (assembly GCA_016271365.2). NCBI lineage: Eukaryota > Metazoa > Chordata > Ceratodontiformes > Ceratodontidae > Neoceratodus > Neoceratodus forsteri. The sequence continues at coordinate 495,638,753 of CM028138.1, forward strand.
TGTCACCACCTCCCCCAGCACCCACCAGCATGGATGCCACGGATGTGGCAGAGAATAATTTGGCAACACGAATGCCACCGCCACTTCCACCAACTACTCCTTTGTTACTATAACCAGCCCTGAAGCCCACGGATGAAGCTGCTGCAGAGGTCATTTTTTAGGTTTAACAGCATTGTGCCCCACGGAACCTATGAATTTCTTGGCTGCCTTGCCAGCACCTCTCCATTTACTTAAGCTTCTCTTTTTCAGTCATTTATATATTTAGATTTTTAATTTTGCAAAGAACAAAAAATAAACAGTGCAGTAAAAGCAAAGACCAGCAGCAGACAGCACCTCACCAGAGGGATTAGCAGTGTGATCTGACGCTGAATAAAGCAGTTTACAGAACTAACAGTAGATACAGTAAAGCCACCCAAAAGAGGTTTTTTTTTTTGTGGGGGGGATATTTTTCTTAAATATGATGGGGGTTAGGAAGAGATACAAGTCATGGTAATTCAAAACAAGTTACTGTAAGTAACATCATCACTTCAAGAACGAAACAAAATAACCAGAATCAATACAGAAACAGAGTGACAAATAATTAACCACTCAAAACTGTACTACAGAAATAAAATAACAAATCACAGACCACACACAAAAATGACGAAGAATGACTGGGGAAAAAACAGGCTAGTGCTCACAGGACTGTCTTCCTTGCTAGTTGAAAAACTTTCCTTCCTCCACACAGCACTGCTTCACTAGCCAAAACAAAGCCACTACTTTCAATTAAATAAATCTGCAGATTTACAAAGAAACAACGGTAATCTAGCTGCACAGGGCACTCTAGATACTGTTTTTCAGCTATTTGGTTTAAAATACTCCACTTTTGCGGGGTGCTACAGAGCCAGAGACTTGACAGGATGTGCGCCACATGGGCTCCTGCTGATTCGATTTAACTTTTGGCAAAATTCTGGGCAATTTTCCCTTTTGTGCTTTGTAAGTTACTACAGTGGAAAGCCTGTCTCCTGCTGAGCATTACAAGCCTACATTCATTATGGAAAAGTCCAAAGCTGCAATGGGCAGAGGTCCGAAACAGCAGCTGCAAGGAGGGCCCTCCACCACCTCATGTTCTGATGCAGGAACAGAGCCACCTTGGCACACTGTACTCGAGACAGTCAGGGCAACGGATGTAAAAATCGAAAAAAAACACTGCAGCGATTAGAAAGTCAAGACGCCCAATTAAAGACTCTAACTACTACAGTGACCGAAGCTAATTCCCATTCCATGAAGACCCTGACTGCAGTGGCCACACTTACTACCAAGAATATCCACCTACGCAGCAGGCTGGAGACCCTGGAAAATGCAGTCAGGGTCTCCCATATTTGGATCATGGACATGCTGGAGGGTGTAGAGGGCAATAACCTTCTGCAATTTATTTTGGACTGGCTAAAAAGCACCATACATCCTCTTTAGGATATCGACTCTGGTTCTTTTACCAAAACCTACAGGGTAAACATGAGGGGGTTCAGCATTCCACTAACGTCCCCCGCATTGTATTACACAAGACTACCAGCAACGAAGTTAAAGAGAACGTTCTCTCAGCGGCCAGAAATTCCTATCCACTTACCATTGAGGGCCAGGACATTACGATGTATCCTGACTTCTCCTTTGCCACCAGATGTAGGTGGAGGCAATTTGATGCAGTCCATGCAAAACTGCGCTCTGTAGGAATTGTTGACACTCTCTTATTTCCAGCTAGGCTCCGCATTGTCTATGGAGGCAAACAGTTTCAGTTCTCCAGCACACAAGATGCCAGGCATTGGACCAAGAAGACAGCTGCAGAACTTTACTCCCATTCTGAGGCTTTGGCTGGATTACTGGAGGAAGAGGACTAAGTGATTTTCCCTGCCTAAATACTCTCATTTGGAGCTGCATCATGCAGTGCTGAGTAAGAGTCTGCCGTACTTTGCCCCATTTACTGTATGAACTTCCGAAGTGAGCCCTCCTGAATTCTTTTTACTGTCATTAACAAATTACTAAGGCTGAGTATGTGATTGGGGGTGGGTTTGTTTTCAATCTGCTACTCGTCTTTGTAAGATCATGTAGAGGGTTGTAAGCTGGAGGTATTAGTAGCACTGCTGCATGTTTATCCACAGAGTACATTTCTCTTCCCTCTATTTCATATTAGCTGCAAACACATTTATTCTGCTTACCGTGTTAGATTGCCCAGCTGTTTCTGGTTAAGAATGGTATCCTGAGCACGTAAAGTTTTTATTATATTAGCGGGACCTATGTTTGGATGCCTAGAATTTATTATGATTAAAAATAGGCCTTCATCAAGTCTGGTTTGACTGCAGGGGTTTGTTATGGGGGATGTTAGTTAATAGGAGCAGGGGCATTTAGGAAAAAGAATGTGGATGCTTACCTGTTACATGCCAGAAGGAAAACTAGTTCTAGGAGGTTGTCTAATGATGTGGGGATGATATCTGTTGTGTGTCCTGGAACATCAGTGGCCTCAAATCCATCATAAAGCATAAGAGGGTTATAATGGAGATCCGCAGAAGCAAGAGGTTGATTATTTTACTGCAGGAAACCCACTTTTCCCACACTGAATCGCAGAAAACTGCTGATTTTATGGGAGGTACGTGGGTCTCATCAACCTTCTCATCAAAAGCTCAAGGAGCTTCCATTTGGATCCCCTGGATTTCCCCAGTACAGATCCTGGACAAGGTGGTGGACCAGTTCGACTGTTATGCACTGGCAAAAGTCAGTGCCCCGGGTAAGGGAATATTCTTTAATAGGCTGAGTATATGCTCCAAATGTGGAATTTCCAGTTTTTTCCCAGAAATTAGCCCTAGACATGTCATGTTGGGAGGGTCCTTGGATATTGAGAGGTGACTACAACTGTGTCTTGGACACAGTCCTAGATTGATCAAACAAAACTCCTGTGCCTAAGTCTCACAATGCAAAAGCCCTAGAGTCCCTACAAGCTGATTTTGTTCTGACTGATGCTTGACGCCACCTCTACCCTATGGGGCGGGAGTATAGCTTTTATTCTCATGCCCATAATTTGTATGCTTGCAAAGAAAGGTTGCTAATCTCTAGCGCCCTAATAACAGATTTGGGGGAAGTGGGCTACCTACCTATTCTGATATCAGACCATGCGCTCCATTACATCACCATTCAAGGCACTGGTACCCCCGCGAGCTCTTTGAGTATGGAAGCTTGATCCTCTCCTTCTGAGGATCAGGAATACCTTTCACTCATGGGGGCAAGCTTGCAAGAGTTTTTGAAATTCAGCCGTTAAGGGGATACCTTCCACTGCAGTCGTTGGGAAGCCTTGAAGGCCTTTGTGAGAGGGCAAACCATCTCCTTTGCCTCGCATCTCAAGCATAATGCTCCAGAGAATTAGAATTCCTTAGAAATAAAATTGAGGCCTGTGAAAGGGCACATGTGCTAAACCTCACAACAGCCCTCTGTGATTATTCAAAAGTTAAAATGGAAGTTTAATACTCTGTCTAGTGTGCAACTAGAAAGAGCCATCCTCCTTTCTAATGCAGGGAATTATTTCGATAGGGATAGGGCAGGGAAGTATTTAGCTTGGCAACTGAAATAAAAAGAGTCTGTGAAAACAATAAGCCAAATTCAAGAAGCACAGGGGAATTTACTGCAGGGCACCAGGGAGCTAGTGGACACTTTGGCGACTTCTACAAATCTCTTTACACTTCCGAATGTAAACCCTCCCAGGAGGATTATGATATTTTTTTTGATGGGGTACCCCTTAATAGGATTAGTGAAGAGGAGGCTGGGGGCTGGACTTACCCCTATTGAAACAAGAAATCAGGAGAGCCATGAAGTCTTTAAGCAGTGGGAAAGCACTGGGGCCTGATGGCCTCCCTATTGATTTCTATAAAACATTTGAAGGCCACCTCCTGGACCCCCTGTTTGATGCAATCGAGGAAGGTACAGCGCTTTGAAAATTTGAAAGGCGCTTTAAAAATAAAATTATTATTATTATTATTAAGGTCTGTTCAAAAGAGAGCTACCCCCATCCACACGGTCCACAACTATCACAGTGTTGCCAAAGCTGGGTAAAGACCCTGCCCTATGCCTCTCTTATACATCGATTTCACTTCTCACTACAGATTATAAAATTGTGGCAAAAGCTCTTACAACTAGATTTGAGGCGGTGCTACCGGGCATTGTGCACCTGGATCATTCCAGCTTCGTGAAATGCCATATGGGGAAGCACAACATCATGCGCACCCTAAAGATTATCTTTAGATGGGCATGGACCAAGAGATCACATGGAGCAGCGGTAGTGGCCCTTGACGCTGAGAAGGCCTTTGACCATGTGGAGTGGGGGTATCTGTTTAGCGCATTGGGTAGCTTGGGAGTGGGCCCGTCTTTCAGCTTCTGGGTCCGGGCTCTTTATCAAGGTCCTTTGGCTCAAGTCCTGGTTGGGGATGAGCTGTCTAGCCCCCTTCAGTTGGGTAGGGGAACGCAACAATGCTGCCTGTTGTCCCCACTGTTATATGTATCATCACTGGAACCCCTGGCACTGCCCTTAGGGCACATACAGGGATAAGGGGGTTCTGGGGGGGCAGGGAACACAAAATTGCAATGTATGTGGATGACCAATTATTATACTTGCAGAATCCATCCAATGACCTACCAGCGGTCCATAAATTAATGCGGGCCTTTGGAGCTATATCGGGGCATAAGGTTACTTGATCTAAGAGTGAGTTACTGCCTGTGGGATCTCTAGATCGGGCACAGCTTATTGCTCAGTTGAGTGGGCTCCAGCTAGTCCATAAATTACGGTATGTGGTGGTACAAATATCTGCTTCCATTGGGGACCTCTATAAATTAAATCTGAAACCCCTGCTGACTGGGATTGCAGAAGACTGTGAGAGGTGGGCTGCTCTGCCCATTTCTTTGTTGGGTAGAGTAGAGGTTATTAAAATGACAATACTACCCAGGCTCCTATATCTCTATCAAACCTTCCCCATTAGACTACCACAATTACATTTTAAACAATTGGATGCGATTATACATAAATTCCTATGGCAGGGAGGCCATGCTAAAATTCGATGAGCCACCCTACAAAAAAAGCCTGGAGAGGGAGGATTGGGCAAATTTTGCTATTGGGCGGCAAAGTTGTGTTTTATACCCACAGAGAAATCAAGCTCTGATTGCGCTTGGATAGGCTTGGAGGAAGATATGCTATTGGGCAACCTTTGAAATGATACTTTGGTTGGGAATCTAAGAAAACTGGGTGTAGTGCGTCTGAACAACCTCTTTACTGCCACTACCCTGGCTATTTGGATTTGGGCCCACAAACGGATAGGGTATGGAGGGGGCAACTCTCATAACCTTAGCATACTCTGGTTTATGCGGTATAATGGTCAGAAGTATGGCAGCTAGGATTCAATGCAAAGAAGTGCAAAATAATGCACTTGGGAAACAAGAACCCAGGGGAAGAATACACAATGGGGGAGGTAGTAACAACAACAAAAAAGGAAAGGGACCTGGGGGCAATCATATCAGATGATCTTAAGGTTAGCAAGCAATGTGAGAAGGCAATAGGGAGGGCTGGGGGTATACTGGGATGCATAGGGAGAGGCATCATCAGCAGAAAACAGGAAGTTGTTATCCCTCTGTACAGACAGTTGGCGAGACCCCATCTGGAGTACTGTGTCCAGTTCTGGAGACCCCATCTCCGCAAGGACATAGACAGGATAGAGGCAGTCCAGAGGAGGGCAACTAAAATGGTGCAGGGTCTGCAAGAGAAGCCGTGAGGAGAGACTAAAGGAGCTAATATGTATACCCTTGAGGAAAGAAGGAGAGGGGGACATGATCAAAACTTTAAGTACCTCAGTGGAATCAACAAAGTCAGTGAGTAGCATCTTTCAGAAAAAGAGACAGGCAAGAACAAGGACACAATTTAAAGATAGGAGGGGCAGTTCAGGGCAATGTGAGGAGTATTATTTCACAGAGAGGGTAGTGGATGCATGGAACAGCCTTCCTGAGGAGGTTGTGGGGTCTAAAACTGTGGGAGAATTCAAGAATGCATGGGACAGACATAAGGCAATTCTTGTGGGGGGGTAGGAAGAAATAGGCTGTTGGTTAACTAGAATCTGCTGCCTATCCTGTAGATAGGGAATTGGGCAGACTAGATGGGCCAAGCGGTCCTTATCTGCCGTCAAAGTCTATGTTTTTATGTTTCTATGGAGGAACCTGTACCACCAGGATGGTGCAGAGACTATGGGTGTGGACAAGGAAGGGTCTTATCACAGTTGTTCAATTATATGAAGGTGGCCTGATGAATAGTTTTGCTCAGCTCTGTGCCCAGTGGAACATACCTGTGGGGAATTTCTTTCTTTATCTGACAATCCATCAATGGTGCGGAGATACCCTCACTGCTACTAACGGGTGGACTTATCCCTCTCCCCTAGAAGAAGAACTATTCTGCTCCCAACCAGTGGGTAAACCCCTGTCTATCTACTACCATGCCCTCTATAGCTCCCTTCCTCATGTGCATAACCCCAGTCTAGAAAAATGGAGTGTGGATCTCTCCCTGCCCATAGACCGAAAGACATGGGCCTTGGCCTGCACCCATTATCTGCACTGCTCATGCAGCAATAAGCTGCGGCAAATCCAGCTATATTTTGTTCATAGGGCATATGCGACCCCTGCATGGTTACATAGGTTGGATGCCACCAGATCACCTAAGTGCCCCAAATGTACAACGGATGAGGGGGACTCTGTCCACCTTGCACTAACTTGCCCTAGGGTGGCCCCCTTCTAGCACCTGATACATATCCCTACTGCCTGGATTGGTGGTACCATCTGCCTGGATTGGTGGTAGTTCAGGTGGATGTTAAAGATCCCATGGCACTTATCGAAAAGAGTAGGGGAATTTTTTATTAACAGAACTTCAAAACAAAACAAATTAAGGAAAACAATGTTAATTCACAATGTTTACAAAAAGGATTTGCCAACAAAAAAACATGGACACGTTTAAAGAGAAAACCAAAAATAAAGAAAACCAATACAAAAAACACAAGGTTGAGTATTACATCATACTAGAAGGAAAAAAGGAAAACAAAATTACAAAAGAAATTGTGAATTCATGTGACAGGAACATCATTGTCTGTTACCTAAGGCAAACTTCTCCAATTCATCCTTAAGAGAGCACAGTTATATATTCCAGCTTCATATTTATAAATAGTAGACAATTCTGAGTGAATTTTCTGCAATAGTTCCATATAAGAAAGATCCTTCTGCTGTAAGGTAAAAAGACACCTACTTTGCCAAATGAACCACTTAAATACTGCAAAAGAACGTGCAGAGCACTAGTATCCCGTTTGCTCCAATCCGGAGTATATGAACCATATATCAGAATTTCATAAGTGACATTTTCAAATACCAGTTCTTTCCAAACATTAGCAACATAACCCCAAAAATTAGAAATATACGGACATGAGAAATATAAATGCTGCATAGTTTCAAGTGCTTGAGAGCAACCGGGACAAGAACAATTACGTTCCTGTATTTGTTTATGAAACTGATTACCCTTAACATTGAGCTTCTCGTGACCACAGAGCCAAGTAACATCCCATAATTTAGGGGGAATAAGCTTATTAGCTATTAAATCTTGTAGGGATAAAAGCTGCGCATCTGGATGTTTTGGAAAGGTAACTTGTTCAGAAAATTGCAAGTCAAGGACAGATTGATATAAACATTTTTTATGTTTAGAGAGTAACCAATCACTAGGTATATTCCACTGTTGCAATTTAGCAAAAATCTCTCGCTGATAGGGACACACAACGGCTATCGTGCTAAGACGACCTAAACAGCCACCCACCCAATCTTGATACCAAGTCCCTGTCACTTGCTGAAAGAGTCCTATCCATAATTTAGGGAGATGTTTTAACAACGGTAGGAAATTAGAAAAAAAGAATTGACAATAAAAAAACAGTAAGGGATTTACCATATTCAAATCTCCCTGAGGTACAGGCAAGTAAAGAATATTGCGTTTAATAGGATTGAGGTGGCTACCCCAGACAGCCTGAAAAAAAAAATACTAAATAAAGCTGCTTCTTTTTGCTTAGGAGGGGGAAAAATATTGCTCAAAAATGAAAACAGAGGTAGCAAGTATGTCCGTATCATATAGATACGTTTAATCTTTGAAAACTGCCATTTATTCCAGTTCTGCACCATAATTCTACCTTTCTCAAGTTGGATATCCCAATTATAAACAGCTGGAGTAGGGGAACTGAAAACAATACCCAAAATTCATATGGGGTTTAACGTAAAACGTATATCAGGTACATAAACCCGGGCAAGAGTACCTCCACCCAAAACATACCCAAGGCATTTGATTTTATCTAAAGATGTACCAGAAAGGGAGCCAAAGAAATCACACATTTTAACAGCCATGTGAACTGAAGAAACAGTAGAAGCACAGATACAAATGTCATCTGCATAGGCAAGGGCCGGAAAAGGAATTAACACTCCTGGAACTGCAATAGGAGGTATTAATTTATTCAAAGTACGTAACAATGAATCTATGCTAAAAACATATAATAAAGGGCTAGCTGGGCAACCCTGCCTGACTCCCCTTTTTACCGGAAGCATAGGCCCAAGATGTCCATTAACCAGTGGAGACACTGTAGCAGATTTATAGAGCTTTTGCAGCCAAGAAATAAAAATAGAAGGAATGCCATAATGTTGTAAAGTAAGCCATAAAAATTCATGATTTACAGAATCAAAAGCCCCCTTTTGGTCTAAGGACAAAACAAACCCACGTAGCCCAACCGTGTGAGATCTATCAAAGAGTTCTTGCAAAAAAAACAACTGATCAATTATGGATCTGTTTGGGATTGCACAGGATTGTGCTGGGGAAATTAAATGTTGAGATACTGCCAAAAGATGAGTGTTCCGAATTTTCATTAAAATTTTTAGGTCAACATTTAATAGACTAATGGGTCTCCAATTAGAAATGAGTTTCTTATCACCTTTCTTATGCAGAAAAATTTAAATTCCCCCCCCATCATCTCTAAAGGGAATTCGGAGTTCATTAGTAAGTCATTGTAAATATCAGCAAGTTCCTGAGACAACACAGTACTGATTATTTTATAAAACTCCGAAGTCAAGCCATCATGTACCCCGTTCATTGGAACAATGGTATTATCCTGTCCATAATCTACATTCTGGCTCAACTAGGGACCGATACCCTAATCAGAAATGCTTATAGCCCCCCCGACACACGAGAGGGGTCGGGAGAGGATATGGCGAGGCACTTCTTATGCCCTTCGCCAAGGATTAACATCCTTCTCCTAGCGGCCCATGAATTCTCTAGGAAGGGGGTCCTCTTCAGAGTTCTTCTCTGTACCAGGAGCCCGACCCTATGGCAGGTTAAGCTGGCGCTACCTCCTCCTACCCTCTCTCTCTCCTTAGCTCTCTCGCTGCCTTACTCCTACTGGCCGGGGACATCCAACCTAACCCTGGACCAGAGACTTTGAACGCATCTATCTCCTCCCCAATGGATAAGGCCTGGGATGGAGCTAAGGATCTGTGGCTGGTCCACATGAATATCTGCAGCCTGAGGCCAAAGATCCAGGAGGTACAAGCATGGCTGGCTGTGTACAAACCGGACTTACTCGCGGTCTCGAGACCTGGCTAAAACCCCACATTCTGGATCAGAGATTGCAGTCCCTGGCTACTCCCTTTTTAGAAAGGACAGACCCTCGAAAAGAGGGGGTGGAGTACTAATTTACGTTAAAGACACTATCACAGCCTCATTAGTTAGGCAGCCCTTTGACTTGTCCCTGGACTCAGAAGCAGTTTTTCTGAAGGTCACATTAGGTGGGGATAAACACCTCACTATTGGCTGCGTATACAGCCCCCCAACCAATGCCCTCAGCTCCCTTGATTTGCTCCTGAAGAGCCCTGTGGTGGACTCAGCATCGGAGATTATCCTATTGGGTGACTTCAACCTAAACTGGGCACAAGAGGCTAAGTCCGCAATAAACGGAGTCTTACACGACTCCCACCTTGCTCAAATTATCTCCCTCCCAACCAGATTGAACTACAAATCAGGGAGACATTCCACAATAGACTGGGTCCTGACTTCATCCCCAAGTAACGTAAAGTTGGCTGGGACTCTGGCAGACGCCTTAAGCGACCACTCGCTGATATTTGCCATATGGAAGAATAATGGGATTAAAGTCCCGCCTCGAATTATCACGGCCAGGGACTACTCTAACTTCCATCCTGACCAGTTCATTGGCTACCTAAATGGCATTGACTGGAACCCCATAAGACTTCTACCCAACCTGGAGGAAGCTGTCAAATTTTTCCAAATAACCCTAACTGGTATCACCAACCTTGTAGCCCCTATGAAAACCCACAGGGTTAAGGGGAACTGCTATAAGTGGATCTCTCCCCACCTAAAAGCCCAGATGACCACCCGGGACAAAGCTTGGAAAAAGTGCAGGAGAACTAATCTTCCTGAGGACTTAGTCAGATACAGAGCCCTGAGAAACCAATGCAAACAGAACATAAAAAAAGCTAAGAAAGATTATATCTCTAATCTCCAAAAAACTAACCTGGGAAACCCTAGGTTCTTCTGGTCACATATTAATGAACTCCTAAAGGGTCACAAAAAATCCACAACCGGCCCTATCCTGGTGAATGGGCAAGTACTTGATGAGGGCCTCGCCGCAGAGGCCCTAAGCGGCTACTACTGAATCTGGATGCGTATAAGGTGGGCACATAGGACACGGGCATAAGCCTTACGAGCCTCTGCCCGTGAACTTGACCGCCCACAGTTTCATCTGCGGATGGTTAAGGTAAAGGAAGTTCTGCTCATCCTTAAATCCCTACAGACGAGAGGCACTGGAGGCCCTGATGGGATCCAGCCAAGAATCCTTAAGGAAGGGGCCCCAAGTCTAGCGAAGCCACTAACCTGGCTGATAAACCGGTCCTTCTTGGAGCGGTCGGTCCCCGAACCATGGAAACAGGCCATAGTGATTCCCATTCACAAGGGAGGGCCTACTGAGCCTATAGGGAACTATAGGCCTATTTCCTTGCTGTCTGCAATGGCAAATACAAGAGAGCTAGTCTACTCCCAACCATGAATACTTGGAAACACACCAGGTAATCTCCTCGTCTCTGCACGGCTTCAGAGCCAAGCATGGGACAGAGACTGCCCTAACCAAATTCTCAGCTGATGTCCTGTGCAATATTGATTCAGGGGCCAGTACAGGCGTGGTATTTATTGACCTCTCTAAAGCTTTTGACTTGGTAAATCATAGCCTCCTCTTGCATAAATGAGTGCTATAGGCCTGGACACCCATGCACTAGGTTGGTTTGCGAGTTACCTCACTGACCGAACCCAGAGGGTCAGGTGGAAGGACAATGTTTCACAGACCGCACCGCTCAAAGAAGGTGTACCACAGGGGTCAATACTCGGCCCCCTTCTCTTCACCCTGTTCATAAATGACCTGCACTTACACTGCGGAACGCAGCGTCATCAATATCGCGACGACGCTGTCATTTACCGAGCCTCCCTGATGTAAAGGAACTGAAGATTGCCCTCAAGAGGACATCCTTCAGATGGAGGACTAGCTCACATTGAACAAAATGGTATTAAACACCAGCAAAACCAAAGCGATGCTGTTTGGGCCCAGATCCCTGGGATCTGGCGTTCGGCAGCTCCTTCAACTGCAGTCAGAGGGAGACAAACTCGAGGTGGTTACCCATCGACGTACCTCGGTCTAACCCTTGACCAAGGCTTCACCCTAAAAAATCACGTGGACCAACTCACCAAAGCCATCCATGTGAAACTCGGCATCCTCTATAGATTAAAGGACCAGATTATCCCCGGAGCCAGGGTTGCCATTGCAACCAGCGTCCTACTCCCTAAGCTCACCTATGCAGCCTCCGTTCTACACAGTGTGGCCTCTATGGAACTTAGCTGGCTCCAGACCTTATACAACAAGATCGCTCGGTTTGCCACAATGTCCCACCTTAGAACACACCACTGCGAGGCCCAGGCCAGGTTCAGGCGGCCGTCACTGGAAGCCTGCCTCATCTACTCGACTCTTTGCCTGGCTTCAAAGTTACTGGGCCCCTCTCCTCCCCCTAGCCTCAAAGGGCTAATCACGGTCAAGTCCATTCATAGGAGCCTCTGTACCTCAGGACAAACTCTCTTCATGGTTCCTAAAACAAGGACCAAAGCTGGGTCCAGATCCTTCGCATTCACAGCCCCTTCCAGCTGGAACAACCTCCCACAGGAGGTAAGGGAGGCAGGGTTGGGCCCCTGCTTCCGGTCCAAACTCAAAGCACACCTGCTCGACAGGAGTACTTGCCAATGCCTTAGGACCTGACCTCACGTCACCCCCCCTTCCCTCTTAGGAAGGTGACCTGACTCCTAGCAACGTAACTCTTATCTCGTGCTCTCCCTAGATCTTCATGTTTATGTGCATGCAACATGTTGTTATATATCCTACTCTGGAGGTCTCTCTGACTGTATGTTCCCACTCTACCTACTCTGATTGTAACCCTATGTAATCTAGCACTGTAACACAATATGTCATCGATCAACTTGTACTGTTCTGTTACTTGTATGTTATTTTTACCCCCGGGTCGCCCCTGAAAAAGGGACCTCCGGGGCCCAGTGGGCCTACCTGGTCAACAAAATTCAATAAATAAAATCTTTACCTGGTGCTTTATTGGGAGAAAGGGAATGAATGGCAGCAAAAACTTCATGGGGTGTGAGGGGCTGTACTAAGCTGGATAGTATAGATGGAGGACAGTCCGGAACCTCCACATTTTGTAAATAAGCCTGAGCAGAAACCAAATCAACAGGCTGTTCTTTAAAAAGCGAATCCGTGTATGACGTCACCTCTGACATCATATCACGTTGTGAAAACTTTCCCTGACCATCTTGTCCTATAAGACTAACAAAAACCTTTTTCCCCACCCTTTCTTTACTACCGAGAAAAGGACATACAGTGGCAAAATTCCCCTGTGTACCAAACTTCTGTTGAAAACATAACACTGTTGACTGATGCTTATGAAAAGGTACCATTTTTTCCTTAAGTATTTTTATTTGGGATGAACAATCGTGTAGTAGACTGGGCCACAGACATTATTTTCTGCATCTGCTTTCATAGTTTTAAATAGGAAAAATAAGCTGTTTCATGCTGAGACTTCCCAAAAAAATTTAATAGTGAAATAGCATCTGTTTGGGTATCTACCCACCATAAAAGGGGATCCTCATACATCTCATATAAAGACTTTCTAGCCTGCACAAAATATTGCAATTGCTGCAAAATGTCCTGATGCAACAATAGCTGAGAGTTAAGTCTCCAGAGGCCCCTACCAAAGGAAAATGCAACTGTAGACCCAACCGATATGCATAGGGCACAATGGTCAGAAAATTCCACTGGGGTAACCCATACTGAACTCAGTGGTAAGGTTTTAGTAACAAAAAAGAAATCTATCCTGGTAGCCAAGACTCCTTTATTAAAGGTAGGAACAGTAGTCTCATGCAATCGAGCGTATGCATCAACTAAACTCGCAGTCTGAACAACTTTAGCCAAACAGGACATATCACAAAAAATGTTAGTGGTTTTTACACCCTTACCCTTATCTTTATTGGATAAACCACAATTAAAATCACCCCCCCCAAATAACATGAAAGGAGGTATGTAAATATGGTTGTATAAGCTGGAACAAATCAACCCTCAAGGCTTTACTTTGAGACGCATATACATTAATTAATCTAAATCATGCCCCCTGAAGTATGATATCCAGAATTAATAATTTACCCAGGACCAGATCAATTAATTTCAAAACCTTCACATCAAGCTCATGAAAAAGTATTGCTACCCCGATACATGGTTCCAGTCCTAATGACCAATAGGAAACCCCTGTATGCCACCATTTTGAAGCACTAGAGATCTCAGTGAGTGTATGTAAACATGTATCCTGTAAGAAATATACATTACAATGTAAAGACTCAAGAAAGGAAAATAGCGCAGACTGTCGTAACTGATTTTTGATACTATTCACATTAAGTGAACAGAAAGTCAGTGAAGGAAGCATTCAAATAGCGGGAAAAAATATGTTCACAGGGGCTTTCGTTTTTTTTTCTTCCCTTTCTTAGTAGCTGTGGAGGTAGATTTAAGTGGGAAAACGGAGGGTTGATCCCCTTCATACTCTGCTTCCAATGCTTTTTCTAAGGGATCTACCCCTGGCTGGGAGGATTCGGATTCCGTATCAGAGATATCTTGAGCAAGGAGAAGGGCATGGAAATGGTTAGTAGTGGGAGTACTAACCAATTTAGGAACTTTTGATGCTGGTTGAGTATTATAGGACTTACACCTCGTTTCTCTTAACTGAAAGGGCACCTCTTGAGGAAGCTGGGGGGGGCATGGGCTGGGCGTCAAGAAGGGTCGTTGCCTGAGGCAAAGGGTAATCCGGTAAAGCTTTAGAGGAAATTTCCAAAGGGGGGGAGTAGTATCAAAAGGTTCTGGAGTAACAAAAGAAGGCTCCGAACTAGACATATCAAAGGAGGGGAAACCGAAGGCGGTATAGGTACCTTAGTGTGAGTACTTCATGAATGCTGCGCTATAGCAACCAGCAGTCTTTGTTCTTCGGAATCATGTGGGTCTGTTTGCCAATGAGCTGCCTCCGGACAAGTGGCATAAGAATGCCCGAGTGCACCACATAAGGAACAAACCGCTATATTCCTACAGTGTTCATTCACATGCCCCAAAGAATTGCAAAGTGTACAACGTAATTGGTCACAGGCACTGCTGATGTGACCTGATTTCCCACATCTATAGCAGGATTTGGGTTGTCCTGCATAAAAAAGGACTCCTCTATCTTGCCCCAAGAAGACACAATTTGGAAGGTGTTGTAAACCATCCCCTGCAGAGCGTAATATCACCCTGATTCTCCAACCCCCTGTCCAGATATCCTCAAAATCAAATATTGCTTCTGGGTGTCCCAATACTGTGCATCTTTATTTTAACCAAAACATGAGATCTGTAACACTAACCCCCTCATTTCAAAAAAGAACAGTAACAGTTTTATGAGAAGGTTTAATAAGTGGAAAAACATCAAAAGGAGACCATAGAGGAGTTTGTCGAACTTTGTGATAATTAGTCCAAAATTTGTCTATCCCACTATGTAGCTTAAAGCTAACATCAAAAAATTTTCTCCCCTGAAACATGCATTAAGGCATACATTTCAGAAGATGTAAACTGCAAGCTATCTTTTAACAAAATTTTTGTCACAAATTTCCTACCAGGAAAAACATCCATCCCCCTTTATAAACAAAAAGAACTGCATTATGCCTTTTAGCTGAATATTAGAAGAATGAAAAAATGAAGCATAAGAACGTGGTGCAGTTTGTTCTAGGCCAGGTACAAAGCCTGACGATGGGCCTGCTGGGGCTTCCTCAGAGGCCTGGTCATCTATTCGCTCCATGGATGAGGAGGGCACCAGCCGAGGAGGAAGTTCCTTAGCAGAAGGCAAAACTCCCTGTGGTTTAAAACCAGGTTCTGGGGTCTGTGTAAAAGACAGTTCAGGAGTAAGGGCTAGAGGGGAACTTGCAGTGTCAAAGGTTGGACCCCATGGGGCAGGCCTGACCGACCACGTTTTGAGTTATGGGTAGTAGGTTTTGTACCCAGGAAGATGAAGTATACGATCTTTCCCTGCAGATTAACCCAGAATAACAATTGGGAAAACCCAGAAATCCATTTGCCAGAGTCCGGAGCTGTGCCCAGCCCGCCGAAGTCAAAGCTGTACTGACTGACCATGAAGCGTCAGCTTCCTCTACCTTGTCAGCCCAGGAGCGTTTCTGTTCTGAAGCAGTTTTATTCACATGTTTAATGACCTGCTGTTTAGCAGCGAAAGAAAAAACTGTAGCATGCTGTTGGTCTGAAGTAGAAGAAGTATATATAGTACCTGTGACCGACTTTCCTGGGAAAAAAAGATTGTAATATTGTAGCTGTAGCTGCCGCAGCTTGCGGGTGAGTTCCAGGTTGCTGCAGTGTGAAAACCTCGCTGTCAGTCTGCAGTCCTTCAGCTGTCATGGATACCGCTGATGATACTTCCGCATTCCGCTGTTTGTCAGAAGGCAAAGACTGCACCGAGTGACAGGCAGTCAGAGCCATTTGGTGTTTTGCAGGAAAAACTGAAGTTGGCAAAGAACACGCAACCTTACATGTTTGCAGGGCTGAAGTATCCATTAAACCTTCTGTTTCGGCATATAAGCCCGGCTCTGCGGGCGCTTCAAAAAAAATTTCTGAATCCATAGTCTCTGATGTAGAAACAGTAGTTGGCCCCACGGTCTGCAGCATGTCCTGCTGCAACGAAGGCTGCTCAGCAACTGAGCCCTCCATTCTGACAGTCAGCAAGTCCCCCTACTGGCCAAAAGCAGGGGAATTTCTCCGGTGTCCTGGCCAAATTTTTCTCATTCACTAAAAATACCACCAACAGCTTAATCTGGTTCAAGGTCAGTTGGCATTCATCTGTATCCCCCTCCTCTGGGTTGTGCCTGAAAATAGGCAGGATTTGTTTAGTGCACTTACCCGGTCAACAAAAACTAACTAAATAAATAAATAATAAAATGACCAAAGTATTAGGCTATGCCCCATCTAAGTCTCTGCTGGAAGTGCTGTTGGGTGCAGATCCATCCCACCTGAATTGGATGATGTCTAACCCCCTTAGGCCAATAGCATTAATCAATGCTAGGAGAACCATAGCACAACTATGGATGTCAGCCACTCTGCCATCAGTCACAAGATGGGTGCAAAATGTAAAATCTTGCATGGTGCTTGAACGGGCCCAATTAAGTGCTCAAGGTAAAACATCACAGTTTTGGGCAATCTGGAAACCTTGGCTGGCAGCAGTGGGTATTATTCCTGACTGAGGCCTGGCTACGCTAACTAGGTAGGCAAGGGGGAGCTGTGGTGGTGAATTCAATGGTGGATCCCTTTGCCTAAATCTCCTATACAATTGCTATATCTAATTGCACCATTGGTTGTACTATGGCAGATTCTACCCCCCCAACCCTGCATTGTCTGAAACATTGTCTGCAATCTCCGTAACATATATGCTTCTTTCAGGAATTGTATAACACTGTAGACGTTCTCTGTACTGTATAATTAACTCAGTGTTGCTCTGGTTGTACTGTAAGCTTATCTGCATTCACAATAAAAAAAAATTCACAAAAAATAAGCCTTCATATGGTTTATAGCAACTTTATAGTTTATAGTTGTATTTAACAGCTACCTAAGTAATCATTACCTGTGTCACCATAGTTACTGTTCTGGCTGGCATTAACTAGTTATTTCCTAACAAATTTAGTTATACCCACCAGTTCCTCTGATTGTAATGTATAACTGTGAGATGAATATCTCAAAACCATGATTGTAAACCTCTTTTGATTTTGTATCACTGCAGCTGCTGGTTCAGTCGAAAACAATAAACAAAACATTGAAAAACAGACTCTACTTTTGGAATAGTTTTCAAGGATTTTTGCTCAGACAAGCAGGGACAGCCTTCTCTCCAACTCTCTCTTCATAAGAATGCACTGAACGCATGGTGCACAGCTCATTTCAGTACCATGTGACCTCCAATCCCATGGTACCACCTTGCCAACTTTGCTTGTGTTCCCAACTTTACCTAACTTCACCTAACTTTGCACAACTTCACCAGTAGAATGACCAAATTCACCATTCATGAAGTTAGCCCTATACTGTGAATTGGAACTTGGCAGGGCAGATTAAGTTCCCGAATTGTGGTAAATTTGCAAATTAATCTGTGAAGCAAAGTCATCCAATGTTCCACACCTCTACCTAGGAACACTGATCTTTGTCTTTAGAAAGTGACGTACCCTCCTCCTGCTGCAACTCATATGTACACCTGCAGTATAATTATTTGTAGATTTTCAAACAAGGCACTCTATTCTGCAACTGCTCACTTTCAGGTGTACTCTGGGGGAGTGGGTTGTATTGTTCTGTTTTATTGACAGAAGAAATGTTGGCCTGGACACTGGAGATATTCTCCTACTCACCTGTAGGGGAACCTGTGGCTGCCAGGATGTCCACTTTGGGGAGATCCTGTGGAGAAGATGGACATACAGGAGGCAGGGGAGCTGGTATCCTCCTCTGCTCCTTAGCACTAGAGACTGACCAGTTATTTGATGCCTCAAGCATGGTAGAAAAGGATATTTCGGATGAAACAAGCATTTGCCAATGCCGAATGTTGTCGCGCTGGCATTGGCATTGGCAGTGGCAGAGCTAGAGGCACATAATTGGGATGGCAGTGAAGTATTGAAGTGGCACCAACCCCACCCCCACCCTATAGAGAGTGACAGGCAGTGTGGTGTGCCTTTGGGTCATCGGGCATAATGCTTATGCCACTGTACCTCACCTACCCTGTAGACACTGACAAGTGTCATGTGTGCTGGGGTCTTTGGGCATTATACTTACCCCATTCCATAAGAAATCGCTGGCGTGGGTGCAGTATAGGGAGGGCGTGGGGTGAAGTTTGTGGTCGAACAGTGCAAGACACACCACAATGCCTGTTAGTGGCTGCAGGGTGCGTGGGGAATGCTGAAGCATTACATCTGATGATCCCAAGTCACAGCCTGATGACTTGTCAGTCCGTACTGGAGTGGGTGCTGCAGTTGGAAACCCTAACACGTAGGTGTGTGAGTAGTTTCACTCTACATGTTCAACATGGGCTGCTTGTCAGGTCACCTCATGAAAGCGGCACAATCACTTTGTTAGCTGAAAGGTGGTTTTGCATAGCGGCTGTGGCATTTGGTGACAGAGGGACGAAAACACAGTTTTGGGCAGGATGTGGAGAATGACAACTGTATTGTTCATGAGGAGGTGTAAAAAAATGGCAATATTGAAAATCTGGAGTGGCAATATGAAACATTGGTGAAGCAATGAACATGCATACAAACTGCACAGCAGATGTCCACAACCCAATTATTTGTGGGAGTTTTTTAGGCACATTTTCAACATAGGTATTTTGGGACCTCCCCTCATGAACAGTGGTGCTGTGATTTTGTTAATGTGTCCCAAAAGGTGATTTCACATAGCGAGCACGCCATTGTGCGCCACAGTTGCAGGAATGCGTTTTGTGCAGGCTGTGAAAAATGGCAGCTGTACTGTTGATAAGGATGTGTGCACAAATGCCAGTGGTGAAAATGTGGTATGAAAATGTTGCAAATGTACGAAGTTACAAGGCTGCATGGAAACTGCGCAACGTACGCTTGCAGCACAGTCATTTTTTGGACTTTTGGCACCAAATTTTCAACATAGGCATTTTAGGACCTCTGCTCATAAACAGTGCCATCATCATTTCCTCAAACTGCCCTGAAATCAGATTTCGCACTGTGACCGTGCGATTCTGCACCGGACGTGCGAAAACACATTTCAGGCAAGATATGTAAAATGACAGCTGTACTGTTCATAAGGAGGTGTGGAAAAATGCCAATGTTGAACATATGGAGTGAAAATATTACAAATGCACGAAGTCACAAGCCTGCATGCAAACTGCGCAATGCACGCACGTAAAACACTAATTGTATGGACTGTCGACCCCAAATTTTCAATATAGGCATTTTAGGACCTCTGCTAATGAACAGTGTCACTGTCATTTCCATAATGTGTCTCAAACAAGGATGTTCCACAGCGACTGTGCTATTCTGTGCCGGAACTGCGAAAACACATTTTGGTCAGAATGCGAAAAATGACAGCTGTACTGTTCATAAGGAGGTGCAGAACAATGGCAATGTTGTAAATCTGAAGTGAAAATATTACAAATTCGCGAACTTACGAGCATGCGTGCAAACTGTGCAATGCACGCTCTTAACACAGTCATATTATGGAGTATCGTCACCAAATTTTCAGCATAGGCATTGTAGGACCTCTGCTCATGAACAGTGTAACTGTCATTTTCATAATCTGCCCCGAACACTGATTTCCCACAGCGACTGTGGTATTGTGCGCTGGAAGTGCGGAAACACATTTCAGCCAGGATGTGAAAAATGACAGCTGTACTGTTCACAAAGAGTTGTAAAACAAGCATTTGTCAATGCCGAATGTTGCTTGCTTGTATGTGCTGTTTAGGTATTTGGAAGTGACAGTTTCATGCCTTCCTCCCAAGACATCCACTGTGTCTTTCCGTTCAGTATTCACAGAAGAGTGGGAGGGGCAAGGGCCACAGCAGTACAGCAGTTGCCAAGGGGGTGAAGAGGTGGACAAAAGAGTCCTGCAGGAGCTCACTAAATTGAAGGTAGACAAAGCGATGGAACCAGATGGCATATGCCCAAGGATATTAACAGAACTGCGAAGGGAGATAGCAGTACCTCTGGCAGCCATGTTCACTGAGTCATTCAACATGAGTGAATTGGAGGAGGGCACATGTGGTCCCTCTACACAAGTCCGGCAGCAGGGAGGAGGCAGGGAACAATAGGCCATTCAGCCTCACCTCAGTAGTGGGGAAGATCATGGAGACATTGCTTAAAGAAAGGATAGTGGGCATCTAGATGCCATCGGAACCAGGACCATAGACAACATGGATTCACAGTGGGGACATCATGTCAGATAAATCTGGTTGATTTATTTGACTGGGTGACAAAGGAAGTGAATCAGGGTGGGGCAGCGACAACGCTTACCTTGATTTCAGCAAAGCCTTTGACACCATCCCATATAGGAGGCTGATAAACTAGCTGGGTAGGCTGGACATGGGGAAAGGTGGTAAACTGGGTTAGAAACTGGCTAACAGACAGGAGGCAGAGAGTGGTGGTAAATGGTATGCAGTCTAGGGAGAGGGGCGACCAGTGGGGTGCTGCAGGATCGGTCCTGGGGCCAGTTCTGTTCAATGTCTTCATCAGTAATATTGCAGAACATCTGAAGGACTTTTTCACCAAATTTTCAACATAGCCATTTTAAGACCTCTGCTCATGAACAGTGTCACTGTGATTTTCTTAATTTGTCCCGTACATTGATTTCGCACACCGACTGCGCCATTGTGCGCTACATGGGCGGAAACACATTGTGGGTGAGATGTGAAAAATGACAGCTATATTACTCATAAGAAGGTGTGGTAAAATGGCAATGTTGAAAATCTGGAGTGAAAATATTGAAATTTCGCGAACTTACGAGAGTGCATAGGAACTGTACAACGCACGCTCGTAAAACAGTCATTTTTTGGAATTTTTTCACCAAATTTTCAACATAGTCATTTTAAGACCTTTGCTCATGAACACTGCCACTGTGATTTTCTTAATTTATCCCGTACATTGATTTCGCACACCGACTGCGCCATTGTGTGCTACATGGGTGGAAACACGTTTTGGGTGAGATGTGAAAAATGACAGCTATACTATTTATAAGAAGGTGTGGCAAAATGGTAATGTTGGAAATCTGGAGTGAAACTATTGCAATTCGCGAACTTACGAGCGTGCATAGGAACTGTACAACGCACGCTCGTAAAACAGTCATGTTTTGGAATTTTTTCACCAAATTTTCAACATAGCCATTTTAACACCTGAGCTCATGAACAGTGTCACTGTGATTTTCTTAATTTGTCCCGTACATTGATCTCGCACACCGACTGCGCCATTGTGTGCTACATGGGCAGAAACACGTTTTGGGTGAGATGTGAAAAATGGCAGCTGTACTACTCATAAAAGGTGTGATAAAATGGCAATGTTGGAAATCTGGAGTGAAAATATTGAAAATTCGTGACCTTACGAGCGTGCGTAAGAACTGCGCAACGCACACTCGTAAAACAGTCATTTTTAGGAATTTTTTCACCAAATTTTCAACATAGCCATTTAAAGACCTCTGCTCATGAACAGTGTCACTGTGATTTTCTTAATTTGTCCCGTACATTGATTTCGCACACCGACTGCGCCATTCTGCGCTACATGGGCGGAAACACATTTTGGGTGATGGGTGAGATGTGAAAAATGACAGCTGTACTACTCATAAGAAGGTGTGGTAAAATGGCAATGTTTAAAATCTGGAGTGAAAATATTGAAATTTTGCGAACTTACGAGCCTGGCGAGGGAACTGCGAACGACGCCAGAAATAAGTCATTTTAGATTATACATTGATCATGAAGTGAATTCTTCTATTGATAGTCACTGGCTGAACATGGCGCACTGGTCCGGGCGGGTTTCCCCACACGCGCTAAATCACCCTTCGGGCCCGGCATTAAACGCCATGACAGTGACATCATTCCTGTAGAAGGGGTCCCAAAACCCCTATGTTGAAAATTTGGTGCAAAATTCCAAAAATGCCTGAGATATGCAACAGAGTTGAAACCCCTATCTAGGCCATTATACAGCTTACCGCATTTCTCAGTTCGCGGTCGGCTTTGAAGAGTGCAGACGTGTTCCCGGTCCACTGAAGATCGCCGCTACCGGAGTCCAGAGGTAAGTATGGGGTGAGGGGGTGGGAGGCTGGGCGCAGTGGGTGGGTGCGGGTTGTGGGAGTGGGGGTTGGGAGACACGCTGGAACGTTTTGTTTTACAGGTTTTAAAAAAAAAGACGCTATGGATGGTTTGCTACGCTGGGGTGGGCTCCGCGTGGCACAAGGAGCGGCATTCCAGCCGACGGGGATTGGGCACCCCTGCCGCCAGTGATTGCTTGCCACGCTGGGGTGGGCTCCCAGCGTGGCACCTCTACTGGGGAACGGCTCAGCCGACGAGGATTGGGCACCCCGTCGGCTATACAGCTGCATGCTGTGGCGACGCCTCGTGCAGTCTGGGAAGCTGCGTGAGCAGCCGATTCATCGCTGCTCACCAAGTGTAGCTCCCCTTTCAACTAGTATGCCACTGCATTTGGAGCTTGTCAGACAGCTCCAAAATGCATTGGCTTACACGCGCCTGCCAGCACACTGACTGAATTGGAGGAGGTGACACACCTCCGAAATCTCCGATGATGGCACTATGTTTCTTGCACATGAGTGCAAGCAACATAAAAATGACAATGTTGAAAATCTGGCATGAAAATTTTGCGAAGTACGAGCGTGCGTAGCAACTACGCAACGCATGCTTGTAAAACAGCCATTTTTTAATTTTTTCCACCAAATTTGCAAAATAGGCTTTTTGACAGCACACCTCATGAACACTGCCACTGTCCTTGCATTAATCGGTCCCAAAAGGTGATTCTGCGCAGTGACTGCGAAATCACCTTTCGGGACCGATTAACGTTATAACTGTAACAGAATTCATGAGGAGGGGTCCCAAAAACACCATGTGGAAAATTTGGTGAGAAAATTCCAAACAATGACTGAGATATGCAGCAAAGTTGAAAAACCCCTATCTATCCCATTATACAGCTTACTGGCATTTCCTCAGTTCGCAGTCGGTTTTGAAGAGTGCAGACGTGTTCCCAATCCACGAAGATCATTGTACCAGACTCCAGAGGTAAGTAGTATGGGGTGAGTGTGGGGAGGCAGGGTGCGCAGTAGGTGGAGTGCGGATGGTGGTAGGGTCTCTAGGGGACTACAAGGGAGCATTTTTATGTTACAGGGCAAAAAAAAAACCAACATTGCAGGACATTTTTTTTTTCAGGGGACTTGGCACGCTGGGGTGGGCTCCCAGCGTGTCACCTAACTGTTTGGAGGAGAGGTTGCTGCAGCCGATGGGGGATTGGGCACCCTCGACAGCACACAACAAAAGGGGGGGTAATTTATGCTGACTGGGATTGGGCACCCCCGTTGGCACACAAGGAAAGCAGGGGGGAGGCAAGAGCTGAGGGGGATTGGGCACCCCCCTTGGCATATAAGAAATGGGGGGGGGACTGCTTTATGCCGACTGGGAGTGGGCTGCTCCATCGGCAAAGTTCTGCGGGCAGAGTAAGCCGGCAGGGGGATTGGGCACCCACAAAGTTGGCAGTTGGGCAGCCGCCCACCATGCTGACAGTGTGGCGAGCATGTAGGAAGGGTCCGCTGAGTCTGACGAGCTTTGCTCGGATTGCAGCTGACCTTTCCTTAGATGTGCTCACCACATTAATATGCATGGTGTGGCGCTGGCATGCAGGCTAATTGGGAATGAGGGACGCACCTACTGATGTGTGCCCTGCATTCGCCCAACAGTGACCACCCCTCCAAATCCCCACTGTCGCAAGATACTGGCTGCGCAAGCGCGCCAACATAAAAATGAATGCCACAATGGACCAAGTACTGGACCCAGCTTTATTTGTGGAGAATAGCAATGATTTGCCAGACCTCACCTCCAAACAGGCTGAGCTACAGAAAATGGAAAGAGTACAAGCATTACTGCAGCAGGAAGAAAATCTTTTTTGGCAGGGACAGCAGGAACTACAGAGCACAATTGCTGCATGAGAGAAACAGACTGCTGCATTACTAAGGACATGTCTAGCTGCCGAGGCCCAGCTGTCAACCTCTGATGCAGCAGCAAGTCAGGCATCAGTACAGAATCAAGTGGACACTTCACAGCCTGAACAAGTGGCTACATTGGATACAGAGCATCAATCTTCCTTCACTTTCATGGTAAGTACTGCTCAGGCAAACCTGTTTGTTTTTGCTGGAAACTTGGCTAATACTAAAGCAGGAGTCTCTTCAGGAATGGCAAATACAGTTGTTGAACTGCCTGGCCTAAGATGAGACCATGCACCTGTTAATCCATCCATTAGCAAGGATGAGTGGTCGGTAGACTCGTCTCTTAGAGCTGCTGGATGGGAAAAATCTGCTACTACAGAGGAATGGGTGTCAGATTCCTCACCCATTAGAATTTTGGGTCCTGCTGTATGCACAGCTGATAAGCAAGCAATCCCTGTACTAATCCGAGACACTCCAGACTGGGGCTCAGAAATGGGCACTGTGGATAATGCCATCTTGCTAGAAAACTCACCCCTGCATCTACTAGAGGGCTTACAGCTAACCCAGAACCCAAGTATGTCATTGCCAGGAGTATTGGCCCCCTCCCCTCAGGCCAGGGACATGGGGTTGTCACATTGCAGAACAGAGCAAACTGCTCCTGCTGGGTCAACTTCCAACACTCAGGCTCAACTTTCAGAGACAAATCACCATACTTTTCTGGTAATGCATAACGCTGTGCCTAATGAAAGAATCAGTTCTAGAATGCATGCCTCCTTTTTTAGGGCACCTACATTCCCAGCTAAACGGCATGATGCCGTCAGACTAATATACAAGGGAGGCCTAGAGGTATTCCCAGATCACATCTTTGTGGCCAGAATGCTCTTGAAAGGTTCTGTGCACTTCTCTGCTGCAGAACTGTATTCCCTCATACATGTGTCTGGGGAGTCTACCTTTGATGTCAATTTTAAACTGGGCAGTGGATTACAGAAACTCTGGGTGCAATATCAAACATTAAAGACATCACCTTTGTGGTCCCCCTTTGAGGTGGTCCCTCTGATCAAGCCAGCTCATCGATCTATTACAGTGTTGTTCCGCAATGAGGGGTTCAGCATTACTGACCTCCTGTACTGGCTGAAGCAACGTTGCATGGTACAAGGAAACCCAGAAGCCTTTTCTGATGATGTCCATATCTGGGCTGAGGGGGGGAGGAGAATCAAAATTGTACTTAATACTAATGATGCTGGACTTCAACATTTGCCAATTTTTTTTTTCTTGGGAGAGATAGGGGCATTCTGTTTCATGCAGGACAGCCCAAGGCCTTTACTGGTGTGGGTCGACCGGTCACTTAAGCAGTCTGTGTAACAGGCTCAAATGTACTAACCTTAATGATCTGGGGCATACAAGTGACCAATGTAGAAATTACCAAATGTTCAATTTATGTGAAGCAAGAGGCCACACATACCATACTTGTCTCTGGACATCTCACAACCAACCCAGAGCAGACAGACAGCGAAGAGCAAAGACCGCTAGTGGCTATTGCACAGAGAGCCAAATCTAAAGTGGTAGTTCCCAACCCTGAAACTATCCTCCCTCCACAGGTACCACCAAAAGACAGGTGCTAGTGAACCCTGATCCCCCACTCCCAGAGGTCACAGTGCAACATGATCCCTCTAATGCTACAAGTGAGACAGAGATGACAGAAATCTTGGAAGACCTCCCTGATTAGCAGAACATGCCACTCCCCCCCCCCAAGCACCCCGAGAACAAGTACAGAGTAAGAGGGTCACCAGGTGTAGACAGGCCTGGCATCAGCCACTCTTAAAAGTTCCTAAAACCTAGGAACTTCCCACTGAAAATAGGTTTGAATCTCTTGCAGATGATAAGGGTGCATCTGAGAATGAGTCTGATGGCTCTTTCGTCTGGTCTTCCTTTTCCAGACCAAGGTTCAGAAGTAGAGGATCCACCTCCTGAAGTCACGGCACCTGCCGTAGTGACCCTTCCCCAGAAAGCTAATGTCAAGCAGAAGCATTCCAGAACAACTAGGAATTCTAATAAGAAACCTCCATAATGCTGATGCTATAGATCTGAACCCTTCCTTTTTCATTGATAAATGGAGCCTATTATCCCACTATGCAACAGTAATGTTAATAGCATCAAGAGTATTAGGAAGAGGCTAGCTGTGTACTCGCATTTACAGTCTTTTACTGCTGGTATATATATTTTTTTCAGGATACGAGACTTCACACCACTGTTGACCTCAGGCAGGCCACAGGTCACTGGCATATTGGTCCTTCTTATTGGTCAATAGGACCAGATACATGCGCTGAGGTGGCCATACTGTTTAAGAATATAGTAGTGCAGCTTATAAAATTAGTAGACTTGTCACCTGGGAGACCCCTGGTATCGGACATAAAAATACAGAATGTATTATTCTATCTTATCAGTGTCTATGCAGCACAAACAAAGGCTGAATGAATTGAGCTCTTTCAATCTATACAGCCATATTTATATTCAGCCCAAAATGTCATATTAGGGGGTGATTTCATCTACGAATTATCTTTAAAAGACAGAGGAAAAGCTGCAGCCACAAGAAAGATTTTCTGTGACATGGCCTTCTTAAGCAACATGATAAAAAATACTGATCTCCTGGATGCTTACTTAATGGCAACAGGAAGACCTGACGCAACATTTCATAAAGGACCCCTAGCTACCAGAATTGATTATTTTTTTTATCACTCCCACACTTCATATTCACACAGCTCAGATATTCTTTTTTGGTCAATTCTATTTTCTTCACCCTACCTCACCGGATTGTCTCCAGCTGGGTCGTGCGGCTAGTTGACTGATCCCCTCCTCCTGAAGTCCAGACATCTCTCCTGGGCCACGCTCCTCTCTCTTGCCACATCCCCTGAAACCCCCTCCCCAGATCTAAACCCCCCGGGAGCAAGGACCACCAACTCCTAACCGGCACTCAATCTATAGTGTCTGGTGGGAGAGGACGAGAGGAGGACCTGAAGGATAACTTGGGCCCAGAATGGACGTGGTGCCATACCCCTAGATTGGCCTTCACCTACCAGTGAGAAGGGGGTATTTTCTCTTTTTACTTCCCCCCATTGACCTGGCAGTGCAATGCGCTCCAGCCCGGCACATGAGTACTCCCAGTCACACCCACAGGAGCCCCACTGTGGCCGTTCCCCATTTGCCAGGACCCAACAGCTGAATTTGCCCCCAGTTACCACTAGGGGTCTCCAGATGGCGAGACCTACGTTCCCCCCACCAGGAAAGGAGAGCTGTCCTGCGGACGCTTGATCCTTTCCTCCCCTGCCAACCCCCGACGGCCCGAGACTGCTCCTGAACCCAGGTTGCCAGTGTGGCGCAAGGTGTGGTGTCCAACGCCTCAACTCTCAGCACCACCGGGCCGGCCACAGCATAGATATTGGTCGCTGACATTTCTGACCATGACATTCTGCATATACAGTTAGGAAATATTACTACTACTCCCCCCTCCAATGGGCCAGGTATTTGGAAGCTTAATTCTGCTTTACTACTCCAGTCAGATACAAAACAAATTCTGCGGTATTTTCTGGAGGCCAGAAAATCTGTGTTTGTGATGTATGAAAATTCTCTATCCTGGTGGGAAGACATCATCATGGATCTTACAGCCCTGCTACAGACCCATAGTAAAACATTGCAAAAAGACACTTATTTTACTTACTTACAAAACAGAAAGCAGTTACAGAAACTCTTAACACTCTCATCCACCACAAAAGTGGCAATAAATCTGTTACAAGCAACTATAGACCAATCTCCATTCTCCCCCTCTCTCAAAAGCGCCGGAGAGAATAGCTGCCGACCAACTGATAGAATACCTTTCTAAGTATAACCTGCTATGTCAAGAACAACACAGATTTCGCAAGGGCCACAGCACGACCACGGCACTCCTAGAGCTTACCTCCTACATCCAGAATGCCCTGGACCAAGGGGATCTCGTTGGCGCCACCTTCATCGACCTAACTAAGGTGTTTTGACACCATCAACCATTCACTACTGCTTCAACAACTATCTCTAATAGGCCTATCTCTGGACACAACTCTTTGGTTTCAAAGCTACCTCAGTGACCGAACACAGCAGGTAAAAATTAGCGAATCCCTCTCAACACCCTTCTTGGTCCGATCAGGAGTTTCACAATGATCCATCCCGGGTCCTATGCTTTTCAGCATTTTCCTAAACAGCCTCCCTTCATCTTGCTCAGATAAAATCCTACTCTATGCCGATGATGGTGTCATCTTCACCTCCCACTCTGACCCCTATTTTCTTCAGTTGCTACTACAAGAAAACGTCATTAATGTACAGGCATGGTTTAAATCCCACAAGCTTATTCTTAACTACATCAAAACCAAATCAATGCTGTTCCATGGTACCCACAGCAAACATAAAAACAGAGACCTCTCTATCCCAAACAGCAAAGGGGCCACCCATGAACAAGTACAGCTATTTAAATATTTTGGGGTGATTCTTGACCCAACACTTGGATACTCTGAACATATCAACTACGTAGCAAAAACTGTGAATACCCACATAGGCCTGCTCTATAGACATAAGAACTGCCTCACGGAAGAAGCCCTAAGCACTGCCATTCACAATTAAGTAATCTCTATAATAGACTATGGGCTTGTGATCTACGGGTCTGCCACTGACACAGCTCTCCGTTGCATTGCCACAGCACTAAACAAGGCATGTCGTCTCCAAACATCTGCAAACCGCCTTTCATACATCTGCGAGATCTACAAACACACAAAATGGCTCCAACTATCTGGCAGAATTAAATATCAAACCTGCATCTTAGCAAAAAAGGAAACATTGGACCTACTACCCCCTGGATCACAGGCACTGCTGAGACCATATAGAGGCCCACGACAAACTAGAAATTCAAACAACCTCTCCTTCACTGTTCCCCTTTGCAGGACTACCCAAGGCCAATGATCCTTCTTTTTCAGAGCCTCCTCCTGGTTCAACACCCTGCCTGCAGAAGTTATCAGCAAAGCAACCCTGGGTGCCTTTAAGCTCAGCCTGCATCAATACCTCATCTCCTGTGCCTCCTCTGACTACTACACCTAAATGGTTTATCCCACCGTACCCCACCCTTCCCTCCCTCCCTCCTCCTTCCTCTCCTCCTCTACTCCCTCCACACACCTCCTCGCTGACCCTGCCCCTGCCCCACCCCTCACCCATCTCTTTCTCCCTCTATACACCAGCCTCTGGCCTCACCTCCCTCTGTCGGATGGCTACCTATACGTATCTATATTGTTTAAATTGTTATAGAAGTGATTTGCACAATTGTAATGTTTTGGTCATTGACAAAGCCCTCTGGCTGCTATGTTTGTTTCTGTTTTGCACAATAACACTGCCTGTCCTAATGTTTCAAGTAACCTGACATGGAACCTTTGTAAAAGAGCCCCTGGCCCAAAGGTGTATCTGATTCCCTTAAATAAATAAATAAACAGAATTTTACAACTCAGATGCAGTCCATAAAGCAACACATGATGCAATTTCATATCCAACAAGCCCAGGGGCTGCAACAACAGCAATGACTTGGGACACAAGAAAAAAAAAAGGAAAGGTATGCCCATATGAAGGGCGTAATGCTAGAAATAAACAAAAACACATGGAGGGCTTGCTTGATCAGGCAAACATATTATGCTCTGATTGATACACAGAGCATTTTAAGAATTGTAATGCTGCTGCACACCTCGCAGCTCTTTCAGCTAGCACCTATAAAGCATACTACGCTAGGAGCATTTTTCGAGTCTTTCACTACACCAGCATTTCCACCAAAATTCAAAGATAATTTAGTACACAATATTTCTTCTATGGAAGTTGAAAAGGCCATACTCTCTCTGGCTGCATACAAGGCCCCAGGTGGATATAGTTTAACTTGTGAATTATGCCATGAAAAGTCCTCTTCCAAGATGGCAACCTAACACTATGTTCAGCTGAGAGGTAGCTGCAGAAGCAGGGGTTATACAATGTTTTACTGGTATTTTAAACAGGTATGCCACCATTGCCTGGAAATACCATGGTACAGTCCTTTCCAGACTGGCTTTTATGGTTGTCCCTTGCTGCAGTGGACCGCTTTCTCCCTCATGCTTTTCTCTTGCACAGGTTAGGTGCTGGGGAGTTCCTGCAGTGGGGTAGCGACAGTCCCAGCAGAGAGAGAGAGAGACAGGAACCTTGAGGAAGGTGGGAGAGGTCTGAGATACTGCAGAGGCAGAAAGTCAAAGTGGATTGAAACCAAAGTCTGCAGCAGGGAGTCAGAGGTGTTGTAGCAGTTGTAGCTGTGAGCTGCGAGTGACAATTTTACAACTTCTACAGGCATACAAGCTATGTGAAGTGAGGAGTGACTGAACTAGTGGTTTTCTTTTGAGGAGGAGAAAATCCGGTGGAGATTGGGGAGAGAACTGAAAAGTTTGGAGAGATTAATGTCCCAAGAGACCAGAGACAGGAGAGATTTTGGAGATCGTTGGCCACTGGGAATTGTTAAAACTGGTAACGAGTGCTGCTGGGTGTATTTCTTGCTGTTTTTAGTGCAATTTTCACATTCAACTGAAAGTATACATATATATATATATATATATATATATATATATATATTAATGCATTAGCATATAATTTTGATTTACAAATAAAGGCGCTCGGGTAGGGGTTGCACTTTAAACTGCTTCCAACTGAGTGCTGACTTCGTCAGCTGATTTTAGAAGCACTATAGAGAGATAGCAGTTAGTGGTAGTGGAAACCATTACATTTTTAAAGATTTTTAGTTCAAAACTGGTGTTTGGAACTAGTGGTGGTATATAAGCATTTGCCTATTTAGTCTGAAATTTAAAGAAGCATTTTTTAACTAAAGACATGTTTAAAGTGCCCACACTGATCATGAAAAATAATCAAGGGATCGGGTTAGGTGCAGGAGAGAAGGCTAAAAGGTGCATATGCTGGCATGCTGTGTAGTGCCTCCTAGTCATAGTCACCATCTTTCTATCAGAGTTCTTGATGCGGAGAGCATTTAAAACTCTGTGAGACTGGCACTCTGGATTATTTATTTTGAAATTCTGTAGTTGTGGGAGTCGCATAATCTGCTTAATTCTCTTGGGACCTGCAATAGAGGAAAAGTTAAGTAACTGTAGACAAACGGCAGGAGTGTGCTATCGAGACGGCAGGATCATGGCAGGATCACAACATACAGACCTGAGAGTAAAGGTAGGCTAACGACAAATAGAAGGCTAAATAATATAATATAAAATCCTGCTGGTAGAAAAAGGAGGAAAAAATAATATCCCTTGTGTTGGCTCTATTTAGATGCCGAAGTGCACTAAAACGGAAAGCAATAAAGACTGGCGACACATAGGATGAAGAATACTAGGATTAAGAGAGACATCTGTACAAGGTACTAAGGCAAAGTTTTTAATTTTTATGGTACCAGTAAAGTACTTTCAATAATTTAATGTGTTAATGAGGTGGGAAATACATTTTAGTGTTGACACATAAACTTGTGTAATTAAATATTTTTCACAGGGGAAGCCTGCACCCAATTTTAAAGTGTCTAGAGGGACAAGTTATAAGAAATATATGCGCAGAACTGCCAAAGAAGCAGAGATTGTAACGGGAAGCTCGTATAAGTCTGAACACAAAGATCTCTGAGGGGATTCCTGATTGGACATTTTAGAAAGAACAGAATACAAGTTGTGGAAACAAAGGAAGATCATCATTTTTCACAATTTAAAATTAGATATAATAAAAAAGTGGTTAAGAGCTATTTGAACTAGCTAAGCTGTTGATTAGATTTTTGTGTCAGTAAAATAAGGTACTTATAATTATACTGGTTAAAATAGACCCAGTGTCTAGTAGAAGCTGAAGTTGATTCAAGACTTAGAAAGACAAGAAAAAGGTACAAGAATGGTACAAACAAGACAAACAAAAAAGAAGACAGCTGCTAACTCTAGAAGTTATATAAACAAAAATAAAAAAAATATATTGCATAAAAAAAGATGGTGGCAAAAAGGGGGGAATAAGATATTAATTGATAAAAAACAATTACAAGCTATATACTAGCACCAGGGAGTCAAATAAATTTGGTTGGAAGGAAAGAGGTGCTTAGAATTCAAGGCTCCTTGTTACCTCCCCCTTAGCTCTTCACCAATAAACAAAAGTGGTGGAGAAAAGCCACAGAATTCCTTAAAGGAACAACCATTATTAAAGACTATCAGATACATGGAGAGTAGAGAAGAAGAAAGTTGCAGTGATATTAAAAGGAGAAAAGGGGACAAAGAAATACAGGGAAGTTTGGAGAAAAAAATTAGGAAACATAGTGGTCTAACGTTGTGGAAGGAGAACAGTGTTGGACCACTAAAAGGTAATGAAGTGAAGGGTAGAAAGAAACAGGATCAATGTTGTGATAGCAGACAGTTGATAAATTGCACCAGTCTCCTAGTGCCTCTTTCCTGGGAGAATCTGAAGCATTCCTAACTCTGTGTATACTGAGAACAAAATTGGATCCTCCAACCCAATATCCTCCAGATATATTGCTTATAATAATAAATAGTGCAGAAGGAGGAGAGGAAGTAAATGAACCCCAGGAGCAAAATTTAACAGAGGAAGGACAGAATGACATCAGAAAGTTGTTGGAAATAAGAGATGGAATATTACTTAATAATGAGTTGATCCGGGCAGTTGACGCTTCCGAAGCCGCCGCCTTAGACCATTTGCTCGGACTCCACTTGCCGAGAGGTACGGCAAAGCCACCCACCAATCGGAGCGCAAGTGCCTTCTCCAGGCTCATTCCGATTGGTCCTCTACCCTTTCTCTGATTCTTCAATGTAATTTGGGCAAAAAATTAGTTGTTTTCATGTAAAAATTGCTAAATGTTATGGGAATTTTACTGTCTTTTGAGTGCTAAGCTGCTTTAAATCTAAAACCTCCTGTCAATTGCTTTTTTCCACTGCCTAAGTGTTACAGCCCTTTCCTGCCTCTGTAGCTGCAACCCAGACTCCAGGGCGGCAAGGAATCGCTACCCTTTCACTTGCAAATTGTGATTTCCACTGATTAGCTTGACCCTTTGTCTAGCACCAGTATTAATTGGCTCCATTTTCTCTCCCCCTCTCCAGCTGAGAACCCTCCAGGGCTCCCAGCACATCTGCCACAGGAAACCGCGGCCACCGGGCACTCGGTGCTTCCAAAGTCTCTGCCCAAGACCACTTGCTCAGACTCCACTCACTGAGAGGTATGGTAAAGCTGCAGTTTTTCACCCACCTGCCCATCCCCCCGACCCGTACTATATAGACCATCTTGCTCCACCCTCTATTGTCACTGGCCCAACCCCTGCCTAGCCTATCCTTTTCCATAAACATGTCCATAGACCATATACATACTAGGCCGCCGAACCCAAGTGGCGTGTATCAGGGATAAACCACTACCCCTGGCAGTTTTTCTACTATCTTCTTTTAGGCGTTACTAAGGACTGAAGTTCTACTTCTTCTTGTTGTCTCTAGGCACCTCTGCCATAGGCTAATTCTTTCTTCTATACGAAGCCTTTACATCTGCATTTGTCTGCTGGTCCTGCGCTGTTCAGCATTACCTGGAACTTAATTTGACTAGTCTATGTTCCTACAGTTCCTCTCTCTGATCCTTTTTATTGTAACTATGGCAGTTGTGATCTGGTTCCATCTCCTTACCACCTTATGCACACTACCCTTGTTAGGGTACACTTCGGGTAGATCTTACTCTTATGAGGAGTCATATCCCTCACCCCAAGTTTGCCTACTTATCAAGTCCTTATATAATTAGTGCTGTACCCCTAAGTTCCTGTACCTACACCAAATTGAGTTTCCTTCTCAGAGTGTCACCGGTACCTTGTTGCCTACACAAGGAATGTTACCTTATCCTTCCAGTATTTACACTCATTGGTGCTATACGGCAGGAGTCTTAGCCTATGTATTGCTAGGACAGCACAGTATAAAAAATATGTCTCTGCACTCCTGCGCCGATGCCTCAGCTAGCCGGCGAAGGGTTAGAACTTCCAAATGATCACTTGTTGCCCTGAGGAAAGTTATGCTCCTCCTATTATTATGCTCAGGCAATGTTGAACTCAACCCTGGTCCAACAAAAGCTCTATCTTCACCCTTAGAACTCAAAGCTTAAAGGAATTAGCTTCATGCATGTTAATGTGTGTTGCCTCTTAAAGAAACTCACCTCAGTACATGCTTGGGATATTCACACGGAACCAGATGTACTTGTGGTCTCGGAATCTTGGCTTCGACCATCCACTCTGGACAGGGAGGTCAACTTTCCCAACTATCTGTTATTCAGAGCCGATAGACAAACTAGAGGTGGCGGAGTCACCATTTATGTTAAGGACAAATTCACGGTTGCTACCCTTGATTCCCCCTCGATTGCTAATGGTTTTGAATGTATGTCCATTATAATTGAAATATCTCCTTCAATGGCTCTCCATGTCATAGGATGCTACAGACCCCCATCTTCAGGGTTGCAGCTTCTGTCCCACCTCTCATCTATCATGGGAACTGGCACCCTGGAAACAGCTATACTAGGGGACCTTAACTATGACTGGCTGTCCAGTGCATCACTTCCTCTCAAATCCTTCTGCGACTTCCATGGGCATACACTACTTATTGATGAACCAACACACATTAACAAGAAAAACCCTATGAATAGCACCCTATTGGATGCCCTCCTAGTAAGTAAACCCCATTCCTTTTCCCATGCTGGAATTTTTTCCACCGATGTTAGCGACCATTGCTTTATCACTGGTGTAAGAGCAGACTCCAAACCATCATCCACAGCCAAGTTCTCAACCAAAAGTTCCAAACGGAACTTCGATCCTCTTGCATATATCAATGACCTGAAAGCCTCCCTGCTTTGGCAGAGCTTTTACCTAGCCAAATCAGTGAGTACAGCATATGTTGTCTTCCATGAAATTGTAACAAATGCCCTCAACACCCATGTTCCATTGGTCAAAACCCACATAAAGGCTAGAATGTGTCATTGGTCCACTGCAGACCTCAAAGCTGCATTATTAAAAAGAGAAAAGCTTTGGAAAACAGCTCGCAAATCACACAGAGCCGAAGACTGGTGTTTCTTCAGAACAGCCAGAAACCTCTGCACTAAGCTGATCAGAGAGGCCAAGGCCAATTTCTATCGTTCAGAACTAGACTCTGCCTCAAAATGCCCCACCAAATTTTGGTCTACAATCAAAGAATTGTCTGGGCATATGACAGGAAATACGCTCCCCTCAAAAAACATTTTGGACAATGTCACTATCAACAACAAAAAGGAGGTATTACAAGCCTTCAACAACCATTTTGCCACTGCAGGTCTAGCATTTGACAATCCACCTGCATGTAGTCTGTGTTCTCAGATTACTATACAACCCCCAGAACCTAGTTCCACAAATGCAGTCTTTTCTTTCTCACCTGCCTCCTTGAAAGAGGTTGAAGATCTACTCCTACATTTGGACACTAAGAAAAGTGCTGGTGCGGACTCCTTTGATCCCTACTACCAAAAGATTGCCTATCATGTCCTGGCTGTACCAATCACACATCTATTTAATCTGTCTCTTTCAGAAGGGACTCTCCCCCACCTATGGAAAGCTGCACATGTCATCCAGCTATTTAAATCTGGGGATCCCTGCAATCTAAATAATTACAGGCTGATTTCTCTCCTCCCTGTTCTGTCAAAACTTCTGGAAAAATTGTGACTGCTCAACTGAGATCTTTCATAGATAATACAAATCTTTTAAACCTTATACAGTCCGGCTTCAGAGCTAAACATAGTATGATTACAGCTCTGGCTAAGGTGACAAATGACTGGCAGCTTGATCTAGAGAACAAAAAGTTTGCCTGTGCTGTTTTTCTAGACCTAAGCAAGGCCTTTGACACTGTCGACCACAGCCTACTTCTTTCTATGCTAAAAATGATAGATATAGACTCTACCTCCTCATGCTGGTTTCATGACTACCTTACGGACAGGCATCAGCAGGTCATGGTTGAAGGAGAGCTTTCCACTCCCAAACCATTAAAAAGAGGTGTCCCGCAGGGCTCCATCCTGGGGCCACTTCTATTTGCTATCTACATCAATAGTATAGACGTCGGCATCAAGGAGGCAAATATCCACCTGTTTGCAGATGATACGGTGCTTTACCTAAGCCATACATCACTTGAAACTACCTGTGGAGACCTGCAAGCTGATTTCAACTTGCTGCAACACCAGCTCCTTAGCAAAAAACTGCTACTTAATGCCAAGAAAACAAAAGCGATGCTAGTTTCACCTGTTAATCATATGGTATACCCTGTTATTGCTGGTACTCTCCACCCCATCTCCACTTTATTAGGAGAAAACTTAGAATTTGTAATGAAATTCAAATATCTGGGGGTCTGGCTAGACCACAAACTCTCCTTTGCAGATCATTTGGAGGATTTGCTGAAAAAACTGTGGCAGAGGCTTGGTCTCTTCTTCAGAATAAACTGCCTACTAACTACAGAGGCCAAGAGGCAGCAAGTTCAGTCTACATTCCTCTCCTTAACTGACTATGCTGACTTCATTTATAGTCAACGTGCTGCTTTACACCTTGGAAAACTGGACATACTATATCACAGAGCCCTGTGTTTCATTACTGGTCTTCCCCTCTCCACCCAGCACTGCTCTTTATATGCAGCTGTGGGGTGGACTTCCCTACAATATAGACGTAATGGAAATGCAGCTTTCTGGACATTCAGAGCTATTACTGACAAACTTCCGCAGTGTATTGCTGATTGTCTGCCTCCAAGTGTGATTGGAAACTACGCTTTAAGAAGCTGCTCTCCTATTTCTCAGAAAGTGCCCAGGGGCTGTATGTGGTTTGGGAAAGCAGACATAGGCTTCGTACTGCCATTGTTCAGGAATGAGCTTCAGAAATCATTAAAATTGAGGACTCCTGTTAGTCTTGCTATGTTCAAGACCTTGTATGCAAAAACTGTCACAGAAGTATGCAGTTGCTTCCATCGACCCTAGCTCGCTTGTGTCTGCCTCCAACTAACCTTCCACTGTACTCCTAATCTCCATTATTGCACACATCAATCCCTAATTGCTTACAAACCCAACATCCCTAGTTCTCCCTTCTACACTGGCCCATCCTTACATGTCCCCAGCCTGCTAACCTTCCTCTCCTGGTAGTATAGCTTCCCGGTACCAGCCCCATCTTTGTCTGCCTTACTTCCCCAACACCATGATTTCCTTCGCTATGCATGAGGTTTTGTTAATTTGCTAATGAGTCTTCTTCTTTTCATGCAGCACCCTTCTTAGCTACCCTCTTTTTTCCCTGAATATGTTATAATTTATATAGGAATATCAGACCATGAATATGTATGCTATTTTTTTTTTTCCTTTTTACTCCTGAACCACCCACCGCCTAGTCTTCAGCCCGGTCATGGGCCGCCGGCTTCTGCCCCCCAAATCGGCCACAGCCCACCGATACCCCGTGGCTTGCCCCCCATGGTGGGGCTTACGGCACCGCCCTTGTGCCGCAGGCACTGGGATTAGGTCGGGGCTTGGCCTGGGGCACATCGGGCCGCGGTGAGCCGCCATTTGTATGCGAGGCGGTTCTCCTTTTTCCTGTTTTTCTCCCCAGAGGAGGCGGACATGCAATGATGCCAGCATCCGCTCCAGCCTCCCTCCCCCATGTCCAGCTGCCGTGGCACCGGGTCTCCACCAGGGGTCCCCAATGCACCAATGCTGCCCACACCTCCCCCCGGAGTAGGAGAGCTGCCCATTGGATGCTCAATCCTACTCCCCCCGGCCGGCCCTCCGACGACCCGGATCCATTCCCGAACCCGGTTCGCCGGCATCGCAAGCGGAAATCCCACTGCTGCGCCAACGGGCCGGCATGAATATGTATGCTAAACCATTACCAATTATTTGTTTACTCTGCTTTTTTACTGCTATATCCTTATGTATACCTACACTGACTGTCTTTCTGCCTCTACATAAATTTATTGCTACTTGACCTTGTGTGATGCAGGTCCACCTTGTAAATGAGCTTGCTCAATGGTGTCCACCTGGATAAATAAAGATTTGATTGATTGGTTGGTTAACTTCACCTCATTATTGGATGCATGTTTGGAAAAAGAAGGGGATGGTGAAAATACAAAAAGAAAATTAGGGGAAACTACAATTAAGGGTAAAAGAAGTGAAAAAAACAATCCAACAAGTAACAGAAGAGATGGGGGAAAAGAGGAAAGAGAAATAAATAAGTTAGTGGAAGATCGAAAGAAAGGAAAAAAAAAAGGAAGTGAATATGAATAAAGAGAAAACCCAAAGAACTAACGAGAAAGAGGGGAAAGAGTCACAGGAAAAGGGATTGAGAGGTAAACTACCAAAGCAACCCAGTATAGGGAAAATTTTAGAAATTGAAGAGGAAGGAGTAGTGAAAAAGTATAAGATTATAGAAGAGCTTGAAGAGAGTAAGTCAAATAAGGGAAAAGGAGAAAACCAGGAACAAAGGAAACAGGTTAGAAATAAGGAAAAACTAATAGAGAGGGGGGAATTCTACCCTGTATTTTTTTCAAAGGAATACCAAAGAATAAAAATGAAAACAGCATGACATTAAAATTAAGGGTGTATAATATCTGTAAAGGAATTCTGGGGAAAAAATTTGCATGGAATGATATAGGGTCAACATACAGTATAATATCAGAATGGAAAGGAAAAAGGCTGGATTTTTGTATGGTGTCAAGGAATTAAAATATTAAACATGCTATCTTAAGAGAAAGAGAATTCTTTAAGGAGATTGGAGTTAAAGCAGAAAGCACAATCTTAATCGACCAAGATATTAATGAAATAATAGCAGAAAGGGAAGAAAAGAATTCTGGAAACACACAAAAAAAAATCTGTGGATGCAAAAAGACAAATGGGCATATTCAAAAGAAAATGTCTTGCTATAGGAAACCAGTGGAACAAGAACACTCCCTACTCCCAGGGGTTTCCGAAGTGGGTGATGAAACTAACAGGGAAATTAGAGATAGATTAAAGAGAGGAGTGAGGATAACAGCATAGTCCTAGAAACCTCTGAAGAGGCTAAAACAACTATAGGGGTAGGTTCTACTCTAGTAAGTGAAGTAGGAAGTAGGTAAATTTGGAAGATAACCAATATTATATTCTGGATGAAATTGACTTCTAACTGAAACAACGGATTTCACAGTGTGGAATATTGAGAGCCTCAGCTGGAATATAGCAGGCTTGGCAGGGAAAATGAAAGATATCGGTGTTGTGAAATTCTTATCAAACTTTCATATAATTATGGTACAAGAAACATGGATCTTGAACATGGAAAGTAGTTTTATAGAGGGATACCATAAATTGGAGCATTCCAGCTAAGAAGTTGAGTAAATATGGAAGACCTTCTGGGGGATCTCAATATTCATGAAAATATGGCCAGACATGACTGCTAAATGTATTTGGAATTATGATAAGTACTATATTATGGCAATAGAAGTGTCATATAAAGATGCGTATTGGTAAATGTGTATTTTCCACCTGACACTATGGAATCCCCAATTTTGGGATATATGAAAGCTTTTGAAAACATCATCCAAAAAATACAATTGGAATACCCAGGGTAAATGTTAATTGTTGGGGGTGATTTTAATGCAAAAATTGGAGAAAGAATTGAGGATTTCTGCCAAAATTGGAATTCAAATTTTGTTTTCAATATTATAACAAGGGCTTCCACAGAAAAGAAAGTAAATAAACAAGGGGAATAGTTGTTACATATTATAAATAAGTTGAACCTTAGAGTTTTAAATGAAAGATATCAGAGTGACGGAAGTGGGATTTCTACATATGTGAATAAAAAAGGTAAAGTGTACTGGACCACATTATTGTGGATGTGTATTCCTTTAAAAATGTAGATAACTTTGAAATAGTAAATAACTGGAACAGTGACCATCATCCATTGAAAGCGAAATTGAGTACAATGTTAGGAGTTTTCACTGAACATCAATGTAAATGGTGATATGCGGACAATAATATGCAGATCAGGGAAGCTAAAAAAATAAAATGGGCATAAACGGACCCCAATTTGGTAAAAAAATATACTTAGGTTTGAAACTATAAGTAAACAAAAGAAACAGGTGATGGAAAAGCTTGATTTAGAACCAAATCAGGAGCTCTCCATAAGTTGTATTGGTGAAATTCTGAAGGAGTACCAACAAATAGAGCAAGGTATTGTAAAGGAAGTGGAAAGAAGTCAAAGAATACAGAAACAGAGAAGGAGTGACACAGCAAAATGGTTTGACAAAGAATGTTTAAAGAAAAGGAGGTTAATAAGGAAGTTAGGTAAGTGTATAATGATATTGAGGACAGGAAAGCTTTAAGATATTTAAGGCAGGCATACAGGAACTTAATAATGCAGAAAAAACAGGAATATAATAACAACCAGCAGAGTTTATTAATGCTATAAACAAAAGGATAATGTTTCTTTTTGGAATCTAGTGGCAATAGGCACAGATAAAGACAGATATAATGTGGCAGGGTGATTACAGCCTGTGAGTGGAAAGAATATTTCCTGGGTATCTTTAATAAACCTCAAAGAAAAAAACATGGACAATCTAGAGGTAGAACAATTAAAGAATCAGCCTGGAAAATGGATACAAATTACAAAAGAAGAGGTAATAAGGGCAATTTTAGCCTAGAAAAGGAATAAAGCATCAGGTATTGACGAAATAGGTGTGGAATTATACCAAGCAAACCCTGAATGGTGGGCAGAGTTATTGTTAGTGTTTTTTCAAAATATTATAAAATATAAAAAAATCCCAGAAAACTGGAAATAGGAGTGATAGTTCCTCTACATAAGAAAAGCTTAGTGCTATGATCAGGAAACTATAGACCAATTACCCTTTTAATTATAAGTCTAAAAATGTTCCCTTGGTTAGTACTTAATAGAATGCAATTATGGATGGAGGAGAATAAAATAATATCAAGATACCAGGAGGGATTTCAAAAAAATAAATCAAAAATAGGTAACATTTTTGTTCTTAAAATATATTATTGACAAATACACCCAGATTAAGACTGGAAAAATATATATGGCCTTTATAGATATTGAATCAGCCTTTGATATGGCAAACAGGATAATCCTGTGGCAGTTACTGGAGGAAAATGGGATGGAAAAGGATCTGCTAAAAATAATGCAACTACTACATAAAGATAATACATTAGTGGTTAGATATGGAAAAGATGGAGCAGTCACAGAGGAAATTAAAGTAAAAAATGGGGTAAAACAGGGCTGCTTACCAGCTCCAAGTCTATTGAATTTATATATAGATACGATTGTGGAAGGACTGAAGAAAATAGAGAGTTTTCCAACTAGAATAAATAAGCCCACAGTAAAAAATATTACTTTATGCAGACGATGCGGTGTTACTGTCACAAACCCCACTAGGTTTAAAGAGGGTTCTATTGGAGAGAATGAAAGTAGTGGAAAGTTTGGTATGGAACTCAATCTGGAAAAAACAAAGATAATGGAATTTGGAGAAACAAGATGAAGTAAAACATTCAGGGAAATAAAGGGTGAGAAAGTAAAGCTAGTAAATGAGTTCCAATAGTTAGAAACATAGATGTTGACGGCAGATAAGGACCACGAGGCCCATCCAGTCTGCC
This sequence comes from Neoceratodus forsteri, assembly GCA_016271365.2. Taxonomy (NCBI): domain Eukaryota; kingdom Metazoa; phylum Chordata; order Ceratodontiformes; family Ceratodontidae; genus Neoceratodus; species Neoceratodus forsteri. The sequence continues at coordinate 495,680,836 of CM028138.1, forward strand.
CATTTTGTTTTCTACCTTATGAATGTGCCATTGGTCTTTGCTCTGTCAATGGCCTATCTACTCATACTCATCTGTATTGCTCCCTTATGCCTATTCCATACCTGTCTGAAGTCCTACACTGTAGACATATCCATCACTTCCTGAGGTAGGCCATTCCATGCATCTACCACCCTTTCTGTGAAAAAGAACTTCCTCACGTTACCCCTTAATCGGCCTCCCTCTAATCTCATGATGTGTCCTCTTGTCCTGCTATTTTTATTATATTGAAACATGTTAGACTCTTTCACCTTGTTAATGCCCTTAAGATGTTTGAATATTTTGACCATATCACCTCTCTTCTTCCTTTGCTCTAGGGTATACATATTGAGCTCAGTTAATCTGCCCTCATATGTCTTCTGATGCAGTTCCTGCACCATTTTGGTTGCCCTTCTCTGGACTGCCTCCATTTGGTTAATGTCCTTGTGAAGGTGTGGCCTCCAGTACTGCAAACAGTGCTACATATGCGGCCTAACCAGTGTCTTGTAAAGAGGGATTTTTACCTCCCTCTTATGACTTGTGATACCCCTAGCAATACCCCAACATCATGGGAATCATTTTCAGCAAAAATTCTAGCTGGAATAAACAGATGTAGAAAACAAAGGAGAATGCAACTAAATCATTAAATGGGATTTCACATTTTGCTCATGTTATGGCTAAAGATTCATATTTAGCACAAAATTGATGTTTAATGGTGAAAGTACACTCACAGTTGATATATAGGGCTGAAGCCTGGGGGCTGTTCTGTAAATTGAAGGAAGTTGAGGTAATACAAAACCAATGCCTAAAAAAGGTGTTGGGAGTGTCCCAATTTATACCAAATGCAGTAGTACGGGCAGAAACTGGCACTGTATCAATATATGCAACAATAATAAAGAAATGCATATTGTATTGGAAAAAAGTAAGAACTGCCCTGAGCAACAGCCTAATATTTAACTATTGGGTAGAAACAATTCAAAAAGAGGTAAATACTAAGTTGGAATGGATGGGAAAATTGAATGATGAGTTAAATAGATTTGGATTACGATATAATGCTATACTGGACATAACAAATCCAATTAGGTTTGCACAGGAAGCAATTGAAAGAGTGTATGATAATGTAAAGCAAAAAGAATTAGAAGTCATAAGGTCAGCATGGAACACTGAAAACATGAAGCATGTTAAAAAATCCTTTGAAACTGAAAAATATTTGTTAGTCTGTGAAAACAGGAAACATAGGAAAGCTTTAATTTGATTAAGAGCTGGTCACTATGTCCAATGAGGAAGGATGGAATATAATGGAAGTACATCTCAAGAATGTAACGGGTGTAATGATGCATTTGATTTTGGAATGCCCGCATTTCAGAAGGACAGACAGGACATTATATATAATGTACATACCAAGTTAACAGGTATCCCAAAAAGGGAACAGATGGATAGGATAATACAAAAGATAAGATGCAAATTTTTGCAGTGGCCAGTTTCTCATATAAAATTGCTAAGAAATGTAAATGGAAACTATGATATTGTAGGCATTTTATGGAGGTAGCCGGCAGGAAATGGAAAATGGATTTATGTATGTTGAATGTGTATATGGATTTGTAATTTATTTAATACTGGAGTCATTGTGAATATGTTGTGGTGGTTTTATATTATTATTGTATGTAATAAATGCTTATTTTATATATGCTAATCAAATAAACTTAACCTTGAACCTTGAATTATGTAAAGTTCTTGGCACGGACTTAGCTACTGAATTGGCCTCAGTCTTCACTAGTATATTAAATGCAAGATCTCCGTCACTTAGAATGACAAATGGATTGTTAATATATTTGTATAAGAAGGGCAATAAGCAGGACATCAATAATTGGAGACCTGTGTGTCTCCTTACTGCTAATTTTAACGTTTTGGCTAAAATGTTAAACTCTAGGCTCTAATTAGTGGCAAAGACACTCATATCACAGGCACAAACCTGATCATTTCCTGGCAGGAATATCACTGAGCATCTGATATTAATCAGAGAACTTTTTGAGGGTAGTAGTAGAAACAAGTTATCTTGTTTCATATTGTAATTGGAACAGCAAAATGTGTTCAGCTCTGTTAGTCACAACCTTTTATGGGCTACTCTTAAGAAGTATGGTGTACCACAGCAATTTATTGGCTGGATACAATGTTTATATAAAACAACCACAGTCACATTCATTGTAAAAGGTTGCAAAGGCCCTATGCTACCAGTACTAAAAGGAGTCAGGCAGGGATGCCCCTTGAGCCCCCTACTGTATGCTTTCTGCATCAATCCCCTACTGAGACTATTGAACTCTTCCCCTATATTTCAGACCATATGCATCCATAACACTACAGTTGTACACAAGGCTATAGCTTACGCAGATGACCTCTGCATTTTAGTGTATGATAGACAATCAGCAGAAGAGGCAATTTGGCTATGTAATACATATGGATCATACTCAAGGGCAACCCTGAATTTATCAAAATGTACATGGTGTTAATTAGGCCAGGATGCACCTCAGCAATCTGCTTTAGCAGGAATCCAGTTATCTACACTTCGAATTAATATTCTGGGCATCACTTATGAGCAAGTACATTCTGATAGGTTAAACTGGGAACCCAAGGTACAGCAGGGAAGGACTTTAGTCACCCGGTGGAAGAGATGGCATTTAAGTAAACTGAAAAGGATCTACCTTATAAAATCTAATTTACTGCCAATATTTCTTTATATCAGTTATGTATTTCATCCTACATGGTCCCTTGAAACCACCTTACTTAGTATTTTTTTTCAGGCAGTCTGGGGAAGCAGACTGAATCCCATCAAAAGAAACATCGTGTACCTGCAAGTTAAACAGGGAGGTTTAGAAATGGTGAACCCTATGCATGCTAATCTGAAACCCTTACTAGCATTTACTGGACACAGCTGGACTCCACTTTTATATTTTTTTTGAGAAATATGGCTTAGACAATGGGGCAGTGGTAGCCTAGACCCTTAAGAAGATCTATAAATAGCCTTAGTTATCTCAGAGAAGTATTCTTACAGTTAAAATCATGGCAAATCACCAGCCAGATGGTACTTACCAAACCTAGGAAAGAGGTACAGATATATACGTGGACTTTGACACAGCATTTTCAGGAAACTTATACTTTCCCATTATGTCCCCCTCAACATCAAGCATCTTTATTTCATTTATTAAAAGAAAGCACAAGTCCTGCAAAGATGTGGGATTTACATTGGTTAAGCTGTCATGCTAGAATCAGCATAAAGGCAAATCAGAAGCACAAACAAGTAGAAACATAGAATTTCATGGCAGATAAGGACCGCTTGGCCCACCTAGTCTGCTCATGTCCCTACCTAATGGATAAGCTGCAGATCCCAGTTAACCAACAGCCTACTTCTTCCTACCCCCAGCCTTATGACTGTCCCATGCATTCTTGAATTCCACCACTGTTTTTGACTCCACAACCTCCTCAGGAAGGCTGCTCCATGCATCCACAACCCTCTCCATGAAAAATACTTCCTCACATTACCTCTGAGCTGTCCCTCCTCCATCTTCACATTGTGCCCCCTTGTTCTTGCACACCTTTTTCTGAAAGATGCTATCCTCTTGGACTTTGTTGATTCCTGTGAGGTGATTGAAAGTTTCTGTCATGTCGCCCCTCTCCCATCTCTCCTTGAGGCCATACATATTAAGCTCCTTAAATCTCTCTTCGTATGTCTTCTGGTGCAGACCATGCACCATTTTAGTTGCCCTCCTCTGGACTGCCTCCATCCTATCTATGTCTTTGCAGAGACTGGTCTTCAGAATTGCATGCAGTACTCCAGATGGGGTCTCACCAGCTGTCTGTACAGGGGGATGACAACTTCCTGGTTTCTACTGGTGATGCCTCTCCCTATGCATCCCAGTATACCCCCAGCCCTCCTTACTGCCCTCTCACATTGCTTGCCCACCTTTAGGTCATCTGATACAACTACCCCAGGTCCCTTTCCATTTTTGTTGTTGTTAGTATCTCACCCCCCCATTGTGTACTCTTCCCCTGGGTTTTTGTTTCCCAGCTGCTTTACTTTGCACTTCTTAGCATTGAATCTAAGCTGCTATACGTTTGACTATTCCTCCAACCTTGCCAAGTCCCTACGGACTGAGCGGATGTGCAATAGGCCACAATGTATTTAACAGTTAGAGACCATAGGCCATATTTTCTTTACATGTTCCTATATTAGTAACTTTTGGGTATTATGATCTACAATTTAAAAAGCACCTTGGTTTAATTCAATTCAGTATATGAAGCACTCATGCTAGGTCATTATACTGGTTATGGTGCTAAATGGCACAAAAGTACCATATATGTGGCCCTGGTGGTGACTAAGTGGTATGTCTGGAATGTTAGAAGCTTTTTGATGCTTCAACAAAAACTTATTTCACATACAGAGTTGATCCAGAACATAACCACAGAACTGAGGAATATTTTACTATGCAGAAGCCAAACTGATGACTAAAAATCATCTACTCACAGTATGGAGGAATATGCTGTGGGTGATGGATACAGATGTCCCAGTCACTTAAATGTTTAGGAAAATAGGTTCTTCTTTTCTTATAATCTGTATTCTGTTGATAAATAATTTTCTTTGTTTGAATAGATTTTGCAAACCCCCTTAGTAGTACAGGATACATTTAAAGTCTAAACAGGCTGTTCTGGTTTCTTATTTTCCTCTTTTTAGGGTTTATGTTTTTTCTGTTTGTTTAATGTATTAGGGGAATGTTCTTAATTTTTTTTTGCTTTTTTTGCAATTATATAAACTTTATTAAAGTTTCAAGAATATACACAATAGAGACAATCACACCAAAAAATAAAGTCCTGTTACATTACAAGATATTCCCCCCCACCCAAAACCCCAGTCGCTTTGAAGGTTACAGGTGTCTTCAGGTCATATTATAGTGATATAACCCAACCTGTAATCCCACCCTCCAGTCCCCCATGACCCCACCCCAACCCACCCTTATCCTCCCAAAGCCCAAAGGAACACCACTTCTCTGAATGTACACAGGAGATACTTCATGATATGAAGTCTGATATCAAACCATACTATGAATAGAGATCAAATTAATAAAATGATTATGTATATGGAGAAAGAGGGTAAACAAGGTCTAATTCCCTATGCCTTCGCTCACCTCCTGGCTAAAAATTGCATGAATGGATCCCAAACATCACAGAACTGTGGCAGCCTATTATATTGCACTGCAATAGACCATTCCATATTTAGAGCTAAGAATATTTCCTGTGTGCATTCTCGGAGTGCAGGAAGGGAATCTGTGATCCAGTGCCATAGTAAAAGTAGTTTTGCTACTGCAGATGTTAAAGCCATGTAGAATTTATGTTTGAGAGACCAATAACAGAATATTTGCCTATTGGACAAATGTCCAATGAGAAGTATCCTGCCCTCCCAAAAAAGGGGGTAGAGTGTTTCTCAATAGGTTGCCAAAAGGCAGACACTCTAGCACATGTCCATATCACTTGTAGCATTGAACCTTCCTCTTGTTTACATTTAGGACATGTAGCATTGCCCTACTGCCCACACGATGAAGTCTGAGAGGAGTATAATATAAATTGTGGAGAATATTGAATTGTAGTAATCGTAGTCTGTCTTGTTTGACAGTTTTATATATATCTTTCCAAATTTTCCTCCACTTGGCTGAATCATCGACCAAATTAGCAGCCGATGCCCAATAGTAAGCTGTTGGCAGGGTGGGCTTCCAGGCTAGAAGTCCCATTTCTTTATATAGTTTAGAGATCTGCTTGTTGTGTGACCTTGCAGTAGCCAAAAATTTAAATAATGAAGTAGTAGTAGTAGACCAGGGGGGTTTCCCCACCACAGAGTGTATAAAGTGTTTGAGCTATAGGTAGTTAAACAAAGAATATGCTGGGAGGTGAAAACTGTCTCTAAATCTGACAGGGTTAGGAATTTGTCTTGTTTTACAATATCAGATAAAGGGGATGCTATCAGACCCCAACAAGTTGAGGGAAGTAGAACTTTGCTCCCTATCAGAATATTAGTGTTTTCCAGGAGTGGCTGTCTCAAATCCTGTTTGCAACTAAGCTGCAATTATTGACATAACTGTTGATGTGCTTTGACCGACCATCCTATTGGGGACTCTCTTAGCTGAATAGGGAGTTTACTATATGGTATATAAAGAAGTGAGGGCAGGGAAATATGAGATGATTGCCCTCAAAAATTCTAATTTTGGAACCAGTCTAAAGCCCTTGAGGTCCCTGATGCATTGTTAGCCCACTGCAAGTATTTACAGTCATGAAAAGCAAGACACTACAGGAACATGTTAGGAACCTGTAACCCACCTAACTCCCTAGGCTTGCATAATTTATCCAATGCCTTCTTGGGGCATTTCCCCAACCACAGAAAGGATGACCTGAGAGACATAACCCTTTTTGAATCATTTTTAGCCAACAGGATGTTCAACATGGAAAGAGGGTACATTAAATGTGGGAAAATTACCATTTTCAATAAGCTGACTCTTCCCCAGAGTGTCAGGGGTAAATATTGCCATCTTTGAAGATCAAGCTTCATTTGTTTTACTACTGGGTCCAGATTCAACTCTCTAAGTGTAGTGAGCTTAGGGGAGAGATCTATCCCCAAAAAAGAAACTGTATGGGGAGCCTATTTAAGGCCCAGTTCCTCGTTCCTGTCCCTCAAACAAGAATCTGTCAAGGCAAGGACTGTTGTCTTATGCTGGTTTAGTTTATAACCAGCCAGGGCACTATAGTCAGATATAATATCTAAAGCTTCAGGGAGTGAGTTTTCCCAATTGACAATATGTAACAACACATTATCAACGAACAGAAAGTTTGAACTCAGGAGGGCCAGTTTGAATGCCTGCTATCCCTGGGGTAATTTTAATTTTTCTAGCTAAGGGTTTAATATATAAATTAAAAAGCATAGGGGATAGGGGGCATCCCTACTGGGTTCCTCAGGTTAACCAGAATACAGAGGATAAAATTCCATTACTAAGAATCCTAGCTGAGGAGCAGATGTAAAATATTTTAAGCCATTGCATAAACTCTTTTGGGATACTATCTCTTGGAAGGACATCAAACAAAAAATTACATGCTACTCTATCAAATTTCATTTCTGCACCTAGGGAGATGAGCACCTTATCAACGCTCCCCCACCCCCCAGACGCGGAGAGGAGATGGAAAATCTTTTGGAAATGATCACTAGAATGCCTACCAGCAACAAAACCCACTTGCTCTGGACTAATTAGGTCAGACCAAACCTGTTTAAATGGAATGACAGAATGCTAGCTAAAATTTTGACATCAATATTTAAAAGAGAAATGGGTCTATAGTTATCCGGAAGGGAGGGGTCTCTCCCCAGTTTTGATAGACTACTATTCGTGCCTCAGGTAAAGCAGTTTCTGTGATATTGTGGGCATAAACATGATTAAATACAGTAGTTAGAGATGGGGCCAACAGACCCCTGAAGGATTTATAAAAAAGGGGTGGAAAACCGTCAGGGCCTGGGGCCTTATCAGAAGGGAGATGGTCTATTGCATCAAGAACTTCATTTTCACATATACTGTATATCCCTTTAATGAATCTTGCTGAGATTTTGTGAGCTAGGCTAAATCAATCCCCTGAAAGAAGTCCTCAAAAAGGGTGGGATAAGCAGTATCAGCCAGAGGAGTAGAGTAGAGGGACTGAAAGAAATCTTTAAATATATTAGCAGTTTTGGTTGGGTCAGACATCATGGAATCCGAATTAGGATCAACCAAAGCTGAAACCCTCCTAGCCGCTTTCTGTTATTTAATTCTATTGGCTGAAAGTCTTCCAGCCTTCTCCCCTTGCCCAATATAAGTTGCCTTAATGTGTGAAGCTGAGCGTACTGTACGATCTAAAAGATAAGATGAATATTTAGCCCTCAGAGAATGAAGCTCAACCTTGAGGTGTTCCTCAGATTTTTTTGGATAAGTGGAATTCCAAAGCACAGATACAGGACAGCCACCCCTCTATTTGAGTATTAAATTTCCTTTTGCATATCGCAACAAGCCTAATAAATTCTCCTCACCACAAAGCCTTCATCAATCTCCAAAGAAGATCCTTAGCAAATACTGAATTGAGATTTTCTTCCCAAGAAATGGAAATGAACTTTTTCATATGCTCTAACACATATGCATTTGTAAGTAGTTGTGTATTGAGGGACCAAATGCCAGGGCAGGCTGTGACACAGACAGATCTATCCAAATAGGGGAATGATCAGAGAGAACTCTAAGGTGAATACCTACTTCTCCCACCCCCACCAAATTAGGGCTACTAAGAAGAAAGAAGTCAATTTGGGAGTAAACCCCATGTAGGGAAGAGTAGAATGTGTAATCCTAACTGTCTGGATGCATCATCCACCATGGATCCACTAAGCCTAAATTTGTCATAAATTCCCTTAACGCCTTTGGGCCGGGGAAAGAGCAGCCCATCTATAATAAGATCTGTCTATGTCATTAGAAAAACACAGATTCCAATCCCCTCCCAGGAGACAAGGAATGTCCCAAAATGAGGCAAGTAAAGTAGCCAATGGGGGGGAAGGATGGAGTGTCAGCATTTGGTTCATATATAGCACCAAAAACCTCTTCCAAACCAGTATGTTGTCCATGAAGAATAATATAATGGCCTTCTGGGTCCTGCCATTCCCTAATCAGCCTGAAGGGGACCGATCTATGGAATAAAATATCCACACCTCCCCGTCTGGCACTTGATCCAGCCCCACAGATCTGTCCCACCCAAAGTTTTTTTTCATTTAAGTAGGTGATCAAAATGAATATGAGTTTCTTGTAACATCACAATCTGGGGAAGGTAGCAATTTAAATGTTGCAAAACACAATACCTCTTCAAATTATTCCTCCCCATCTCGATGTTCCACCAGAGTATATTCTAGGAACCTATAATAATAATTTAAGAAAAAAGATCCCAGAATAAACCCCTTGCATAGCAACATAGTTAAAGTATCCCCCCAAAGAATCCCACTTCCCAACCTACCCCTTACCAGAATCCCTATTCCCCTATCCCTAATAAAAAAATAACCCCCCATAACCTGACCCTAACCTACCTAATGCCCAGACCAAGCACCCTCTCCAAGATCAATGGCCCATGATGCCCGAATAGGAGCAGCCCTGCCAACTCCCTTGAAACACAGTAGTATGTCCAACCTTCCCTCACCTACCACCCCATCACCCCTCCCAGGAGTAGCACCTAGCACTCTGAATTCGGGCATGCGCAGTAGCGCTAGGTGCTACTGCGCATGACTGAACTTGGATCTCCGACTTTATTAACAAATTTAAGTACCTTACACTGCTCTGTTTGCACTGGGAATTGCTAGAGGTACAGCTAAGAGACCTCTACATGGGGCACTGTTTGTTTTTATTCGGTTTAAATGTGCCTCACTCATCATTTTTACGAGCATTCCGGAACAGGACAGCATGCCAGGGTCACACTCCATCTTCTGGTGCGGTGGCACTTTGGACATGGCCACCCAGGACCAATATTTCAACAAGAAAAAACTAATTAAAGGTTAGCTGCAGTCATTTTAAATTATAGAGGTTGTTTTAATCGGGCGTTTCTGCAGCCCTGGTAATTGCCACCTCAGTTTTGTTCAGTTTTCCTTTAAGAATCTTAGGGAGAGAATGTTCTAGAAGTTCCCAAGTGAAATGGCTACATAGCGCCCTCTCTATGGACAGATTTGTCCATGCAGTAATTCAATAAAACTAATGATGTTAATTTTGTCATGTCGCTTCAGTTTCTAAAGATGAGCACAGTACCTTAAATGAGTGTAGTTCCCAGCTGTAAATACCAGAGAGGTGCATTGCCCCAAGACTGCTTCTAGGTATACAGGCTCCTGCTTCTCATCCCTGGAGGAGCAAAATGACCATTGGAAAATAAAAGCCAGTCACAGCATCAGTGTTTAACCCTAAAAACACATTCCAGGCTAGTTTAAAGATTTAGAATGTGTGCAAAACAGATCTGGTTTCTTCCTCATGGTGCAGAATCAACCTCCCTTACCGAAGACAGCCAGTGATAACTTGGCAAGTTAGGCAGCAGCCTGAGTCGCCAAATCGAAATGAAAAGTCCCAGAAGGCAAAGTCACCTAAAGTCGGATGGGGTACAGCATCTTATGTTTTATTTTAGCTGCCCATAATTTCAACTGAATGGGTTAGAATGTAGCCCTCTTCTGTCGCACCTTGTAAGTCAAATCAGGTACCATCAAAAAGCCATCTGCCTTCCCATTCCAATTTGGTAGAGTATCTGGAGGCTTTCAAAATATGATCTCTGTCTAGATAATTTAAAACCTTAAATATAATTGGGCGAGGGGGGGTCTCCTGGGGCAGGCTTAGGTCTAACAGCTCTGTGGGTCCTCTCTATAATATTTGTGGGGCCGTTAGTTGAGGAACCTGCGATCTTGGTGCACAGTTTTTGCAAGAAAAGGATGGAAGATGGTCCCTCTTGTCCCTCTGGGAGCCCCAGGAGGACAAGATTATTCATCCTGGGGCGTTCCTCCTGGTCTTCCGCTACTTCTTCGAGCTTCTTCACAGAACTCTGGAGGGTGAACACATCAAGATCCAGTTTGTTGACCTTATCCTCCATGGAATAAATTCAGGTTTCAGCACGCTGAACTCCCATAACAAGCTCCTTCACAGTCGGGTTCCATTCTTGAAATTCTTTGATTACTGAAAAGAGGGCCTACTTAATAGTTTGGAGCGTGTGGAACATATGCTGAGGTGTAATGTTTACAGGTGGTTCTTGCGGTGGTGGAATCAGAAAAGTGCTTCTTCTAGGCCGCTTCAGCTCGAGTTCCCCTGTGGCCTCCTGTTCCCCATCCAATTCCTCGGATGGAGGAAAGTCCAGGTTTTTGTTGTATTTCAACTAAGTTTTTGGTCATATCAAGCTGCCAGCAAATAAAAGGCCACCAAATGGAAATAGGAGAGGCAAATTTCTCGATTATTGAGGAAGGAAAGGTAGTCAAAGTGCCCGATTTAGTGGCGCTCCTCAGCTGAGCTGCGTACTCTTCAGGAGGCATCAGGTGACTGGGGAATGTTCTTAATTTTGTAAGGAGTGCATTATAATTTGTTTCTATTTTTTTCTCTTCATTTTGTACTTCTGTAAATCCTGTTATGTATTTTCATGATTATGCAATTGTTTATCTTCCCTAATAAACTCCCCTACTCTTGCAGTAGGGGGAACCTCTGGCTGTCTGGAAGGTGGCCAAGATGGCTGATGAAGCTGGTGGAGGAGAGTATACAGGAGGTGTGGGGGATTTGACCTTCCCCCATCACCATTTCCCAAGAGGTCCCTATGGTCTGTGATGCTGTCCCAGAAGAAGAATTTCCAATGAAAGTGGATACAAGTGCTGAAATGGGGGATGCTGATATGATGCAGGCTGCAGAATTTGTGGAGCATTCTGTTAAAAATACAGTTCTGGAAGAAGAACTGAAGGTGTGAACTGCCATGGAGGAACAACAAAAGTACCTGTTATAGCTGGTTGAAGAGGAAGAGGAAAAATTCCAGGCAGAGAAGAAGCAGTTGGTAGTATAAGCTTCATTCGATACCCTTGCAGCTTCACAGCAGGAACAACCTATGACACAGAGTGAGGAGACAGCATCAGCTATTTCTGCTGATGCAGTATCATCAAACAGATCACCTGACATTTCAGCTGACAGGCTGTCAGAATCGGTTTCAATTACTCCTGCAGAGTTGTGGAATAATGGTGAGTTTCTGAGTGTAAGGCAAGAGAAAGATGTGTTTCAGGGGCCACAATGTCCAGAAAGCAGCATGAAAATGGTGACCTAGGCAGCGGTAGGAGCGGGTCCATTAGAAATGGGTAGAGCACCTTCAAAGTAAACCCACGTGAAAACAGAATATTGGTGAAAGGGAAAGTCCCCTTAGACCTGACTGCAGATAAAAGGCAGAAACATCTTGGGTTGTGGCATTGGCATCCTACTACTAGAACTCGGCCTGTGGATTTGGGTCAGCAAACGTCTGACTGGACTATGGATGTAGCATTACAAAATGCAGGTTGGGTTGGAGTACCAGTTGAGAAGCCCTACCTTTCAGGGAATATGGAGAAGATAGCAGCTGACAACGTAACAACACAGACTGGGAGTAATGATGCTCAGGTAAATAAACCAAAGGATGGCTGTGTCTCTGTGGGTAGAAGACAATGGGTTTGGGGCCTGTTGAGAATATTTCTGACACTGTTATTTCAAATGCTCATTCTGCAACTGTGGAAAGTCTAACTGTTGAACAAGAACTAAGTAGTCCTGTTACAGGAGATGTTGTTGAGGATATAATTATCTTTTCTGGTACTCTGAGGCCTAGCTATATCTTGAGAGAGCAAACTGATTCTGAGGCATCAGACTTGTCTGATGCAGAACCACCAATGGATAATAATCAACTGCAAGAAGAACAAAGAACTTTTAGAATAGCTGATTTGTTTGCTGCACAGCAAGAGCCTGCGCAGGGCAGGAAACGCCTTATGGTTGAAATATAGTGGTGGAGCAGAACCCCTTCTAAGCTGAGTGTTTGTCATTAAGAATTTATTAAGATTCAATAGTTTTTTTTGCAGCAGAATTGTATGCTGTTATTCATGTCTCGGAGGAAACAACATATAATGTTAGTTTTAAATCTTTGAAATCTTTAGAGAGGTTTTGGATTAAGTATGACAGACTAAAGGATTCTGATTTATGATCTCCTTTTGTCACAGTCCCCCTCTCTAAACCTGCAGTTAAGTCCATTACTATTCTATTTCGAAATGAGGGGGTGCGCATATGTGATGTCATCTACTGGTTAAAACAACCTTGCGACGTACCGGAGAATCCAACTCCAATTATGGACACTGAACAAGTAAGGATAGAGGGTAGAGTTTAGGGTCAAGTTATCTCAGACTGACTCTGTCATCTGCCTGGAAGATTTTCTTTTGGCAGGAACCAAAGTGTGTGTTTTTACTAGGGACAGTCTTGAACATGCCACAAATGGGAGTCTCAAAATAATTTAAGTGCAGCTCATAATACAGAATATTGTAACGTCTGTTTGGAATATGGGTTTTTTAAGTTTTTATTGTCCAAATCCATTTCGATGTAACCTATGTGAGGAAAAGGGACATTCTTACTGGAATTGCCCTTGGGTTCCACATTATAGACAAACATTTGTCAATACAGAATGTTTGCTTGCTGGTATTAACATTGGAAGTGCAGGAGTTAGATGCAGAATAGGAATGGCACTGAAGTACTGAAGTGATGCTAACCACCCCCACCCTGCAGAGATGGACAGGCACTGGAATGTGCCTTTGGGTCGTCACCCATAATGCTCATGCCATTTCACCTCATCCTACCCTGCAGACACCGACAAGTGTTGAGGTGTGCCTTGGGGTGCTTGGTTTTACAGTCGCCCCATTCCATAAGGAAATACACTGAAATGGGTGCAGTATAGGAGAATGGAGTGAACTTTGGAACCAAAGAGTCCAAGGCACACCTCAGTGCCTGTCACTGGCTGCAGGGTGGGGTGGGTGGGGATGGAATGGTGTGAGCATTACTGTCGACAGTCCCAAGTCACACCCCTGACACCTGTCAGTCTCTACAGGGCAGGGTGTTATGGTCGGAAACCCTAATGCCCTGGGTTTTTTGGTATTTTCACTCCAAGTTTTCAACATGGACTTTTTGTGACCCCACTGCATGAACAGTGACACTATCAGTTTGTTAGCCAAAAGGTGATTTTGCACAGCGACTGTGCCATTTGGCACCACAGGTGCGAAAACACATTTTGAACAGGGTGTAAAAAATGACAGCTGTACTGTTCATGAGGAGGTGTAAAAAAATGGTAACGTTGAAAATCTGGAATGAAAATATAAAAAATTGGTGAAGTCACGAGTGTACGTAGAAATTGCACAACACACACCCGTAATGCAATTATTTGGGGTATTTTTTACACCAGATTTTCAACATAGGCATTTTGGGACCTCCACTCATGAACAATGCCACTGTGATTCTCTTAATCTGTCACAAACATTGAGTTCCCACAGTGACCACGCCATTGTGCGCCAGATGTGCGAAACCACATTTCAGGCACGATGTGAAAAGTGATAGGTGTGCCATTCATAAGGAGGTGTGAAAAATGCCAATGTTGAAAATCTGGAGTGAAAATATTAAAAATTCTCGAGGTTACGAGCATGCGTGGAAACTGCGCAATGCACTCTTCTAACACAGTCATTTTTTAGAATTTTCCACCAAATTTGCAATATAGGCTTATTGGGAGCCCACCTCATGAAAAGTGACACAGTCATTTCGTTAATTGGTCCCAAAAGATGATTCCACGCAGTGACCGAGAAATCACCTTTTTGGACCGAATAATGACATGACAGTGACTGAATTCATGAAGTGGGGTTCTAATAACGCCATGTTGAAACTCTGGTGCCAAAAGTCACAAAAATGGCTGAGATATCCACCTAAGTTGAAAAAAAAACATTTATGCCATTATACAGCTTACCGCTATTTCTTCAGTTCGCGGTCAGCTTTGAAGAGTGCAGATGTGTTCCTGCTCCACTGAAGATCATCATGCCAGGCTCTGGAGGTAAGTATGGGGTGAGGAGGTGGGAGGTGGAGTGCAGAGAGGGTGGGTGCAGGTTGGGGGAGGGGGCCACCACAGACAACGAGGGACCGTTTTTTGTTTTACAGGTAAAAAAAATTAAAAAACATGTCATGGGAAGGTTTTCTTAATTACAGGGACATTTGGCATGCTGGGGTGGGCTCCCAGCATGCCACCTGGATGTTTTTTTTGGGGGGGGGGACTGGAGTCAATGGGGTTGGGCACCCCATCAGCAAAAAAGAAAACTTGACCAGCTGGAGGGTGAGCCAAGGAATGAGGGAGCGGGAAGGACACCCAGGAGGACAACAGCAGAGGGAGGAAGTGGGAGGGATTTCTTTTGTAGCTGGAGGGTGAGTGAGGGAATGAGGGAGCGGGGAGGACAGCACCAGAGGAAGGCAGCGGGAAGGATTTCTTTGCAGCCAGAGGGTGAGCCAGGGAACGAAGGAATGGGGAGGAGAGCAGCATAGGGAGGAAGCGGGAGCTATTTCATTGGCAGCGACGTGCAGGAAGTCCAGAGAAATTGCGTGACGTCAATATGCTAAATACACCCACATTATCACTGCTGATTGCAGCGGTGGTTTTCTTTGAACTGAAGACCACTGCAGTTGAACTGCTGTCATAGACAGCTCGCACATCCATTGGTGTGGTATGGTCGTGCCTGCTAAACGGAGCACTGCATTGGACAGGAGGGTCACACACCTCCAAAAAGTCGTACGGTCGCAATATGTTTTTTGCACATGCGCACAAGCAAAATAAAAAGGGAGCCTGAATCAGGAAGCTCATACTACAAAATGTCAGGCACAAGGAGTCACTCAGGCATCAGCCAGAAGGTTTTCTGACCAAAGTAGCGATGTAGCTGGATCAGAGACTGCCACTACTGCTCAGGATATGGAGCCTACCTGGCAATCAGAACACCAGGTCAAATAAATATGAGGTTTTGACTAAAGTTAAAAATTGGGCCGATACTGAGGAAGAAGAGGAGGAGTCAGAAGTGTCTTCATTACACACATCAGTCCGAGGTGCATCCTTTGATAATGAAGAAGCTGTTGTGGTTCCCTCTGTTGCAAAAAAGCTGTAGGATGCCATGTTCTCAAATGAGAGATGAGAAATTCTCGACTCCCATATGTAATTTAAAATGTGCATCGGGCCTACTAAATCCCCTGTCTTTCTAAATGTTAATAGTATCAGGATGTATTGAAAATGATAACCACCAAGTCTTTCATTGAGACGTTACCAGGGAATATAGTATTTTCACAAGACACCCACATTAAATCCTTAATTGATCTTACAGCCACAAAGAAATTGTGGATGCATGAACCATCATTCTGGTCTCAAGGGACAGGTAAATGGGATGATGTAGGTATTTTATTTAAGGGCATCACAATCAGATTGCATAAATTAGTAGACACTGAACCAGGGAGGGCTTTATTGTTAGATACAGAGCAAGGTGGGAGGAATCTGCGTTTAGTTACTAGCCATGCACTACAAACTAAGGCTGCAAGAGTAGCAGTATTTCAGGAAATACGTCCCTGTTTACACACCAACAGAATGGTAATACAGAAACATAGAAACGTAGAATGTGACAGCAGATGAGGGCCGCTGGGCCCACCTAGTTGGCCCATTTTTCTTTAGACCTTCGTCTATTGCTGCTGACCTAACTTGATCTACAGTGCCATTTCTTCCCCTCCCTCCCTTCCTGACCCCTATAATTGATTCTCTCATTCCTGTCCCAGGCATTTTTGAACCCCATCACTGTTTCTGCCTCCTCTACCTCTGCTGAAAGGCTGTTCCAGGCATCCACCACCCTTTCTGTGCTCTCATGCCTCCTGAATTTACCTTCTTCAATTTCATATCATGCCCCCTTGTTCTAGAGCACCTGTTTCTCTGAAAAATACCTCCCTCCCTCCTCTAACTTATTTACCCCCATGTGGAATTTAAAGGTCTCTATCATATCCCCCCTCACCCCCTCCAGGGTATATATATTTAGCTCCTTGCACCTTTCTTTGTAGGGCTTTTGCTGCAGACCCTGCACCATTTTGGTAGCCCTCCTCTGGACTGCCTCTACTCTGTCTATGTCCTTCATGAGATGTGGTCTCTAGAATTGGGCATCGTATTCAAGATGAGGTCTTATCAGCACTTTGTATAGGGGCAGCATCACCTCCCTTTACCTGTTGGTGATACCCCTTCCTATGCACCCCAGCGTCCCACTAACCCTTCTGCCTGCCTTGTCACACTGCCTGGCCACTTTTAGGTCATCTGAAATGATTACCACAAGGTTTCTTTCCTGCTTGGTCTTTGTCAGTATCACTCCACACAGTTTGTACTTCGCTCTCGGGTTTCCATGGACCAAGTGCATTATTTTGCAATTCTTTTCATTAAAACTCAGCTGCCATATGCTCGACCACTTCTTCAGTCTTTTCAGATCTCTACCCATCCCCCTTCCCAGAGCGTTGCAGATATTGGTGTCATCCACAGAGTAGGGCAGATCTTTCCTTCCAGTTCCTCTGCAATGTCACTTATAAAGACATTAAATGACTGTTCTTAGCACTGATCCTTGAGGTAGCTCATTGGTCACCTTCCTTCCTTTGAGCAAACTCCATTTACCACTACCCTCTATGTCCTATCTGGTAACCAGTTTCTTACCCAGGTTACCACCTTATTTCCCAACCCCATGTTCTTCAACTTGCTTACCAGTCTCCTGTGTGGAATGGTGTTGAATGCCTTGCTGAAATCCAGGTAGGCCATGTCCACTGCTCCTCCCTGATCCAACTCCTTGGTCACCCAGTCAAAGAAATCTATTAGATTTGTTTGACATGACCTTTCTCCTGTGAAACCAAGCTGCCTTGGATCCTGTAATCCACTGGAAACAAGATAATCCATAATTCTTTCCTTTAGTAGGGAGTCCATTAATTTACCCATCACTGATGTCAGGCTGACGGGCCTTTTTTGTAATTAAGAATTTGATTGATTTTTCCACATACATATACTGTATGTGAAATACATGTCAAACAGCAGTACTGTCTCAGTTAAGACAGCACACACTTATATACCATGCATACATTTGCATTCGCAATCACATTTTGACTCCTGGCCGGGTTTCCCTTGGATTACAGACTAAATAATAACCACAGTTCAATATAATATAGCATCTAAAGTGTCATCATTCAAACCTTATACATAAAGATAAGAGGAAAAAGCGAAGTCTTCTTGTCCAAAGAAATAGCCTGAGCATAGCTAAGGGTGCGAGTTGCATTTCCCCTAGAGGATCTGTTTTGGTATCTTACTCACTAGTGCATATGAGAAGCCTGAGGCTAGAGGAGGGGGTGGGCGGTGTGGGATGGGGCTGAGGCATGGGGGTATCGGTGTTTATACCACAATTGTACTGCCCGTGAATGAACAGCGAGATTAGTGGGTGGACATGTCTGCGTACCTCTCCTGGGAGGGGAAGGGGGGGACTCATTGCTTCTGCGTATCCTGAGTCATGCCCTGCACTTTCTCAGTTCTAGCACCCTTCAGCCCTTTATCTTGTTATATTCCCCTGTTCAGCCCTGAGCCCAGTGCCCTAGCTCAGTAAGGTGCAAGGTGCTGGGTGAATACTGGGATCAGAAAGCTTACATTATCTCGAGTTTAGGTGAGGGCTCCATATTTCTAGGTACAGTGACATTCTTTCTTGGACATTGAACAGCACCCACTTGAAGCTGGCTGCTCTACCCATTTCCTCTAAAGACTCCTGTGAGCTGGGAGACATTTTGTCCCTCCAGTGTCTCAGGAGGGTGCATTTGGCAGTTAAAGCTCCCAACAGCCAGGACCGGAGGTGTTTCTGCAGTAGTTCACCTGTTGGGGGGTGGGGGGTGTCTTGGTAAATTCCCAGAAGCACTAATATTGGGTTAAGATCAAACTGGAAATCCAAGACTTCAGTATACGCATCTTTTATCTCTTGCCAGTAGCTTGTAAGGCTTCCACAGCTCCGCAGGATGTGTGAAATGTTTCTCCCCCTCAACCTGACAACTCCAGCACTCATCCTGTGGAAAGAGGCCCCAGGCTTTCAGCTAAGTAGTGTTCTATGCCATCTGTGCACTATTCTCAGTTGTGTAAATCTATTTTTGGTATCCTTCACTGCAGCCTGAAGGTCTCTACATCCCTTCCCCCATAGTTCAGGGGTAAATTCCACCTGGAGTTCCTCTGACCAACTCCTCCTTACCAGCAGTGATTCATTCAGACCATAGTTCAAGATGTGAGCGTATATGCCGTCTTTCGGATGAGACATTAAACCGAGGTCCCATCTGCCTGGATTGGTGGTAGTTCAGGTGGATGTTAAAGATCCCATGGCACTTATCGAAAAGAGTAGGGGAATTTCCCCGGTGTCTGGGCCAAATTTCCCTCATTCATTAAAAATGCCAACAGCTTAATCTGGTTCAAGGTCAGTTGGCATTCATCTGTGTCCCCCTACCCCGGGTCGTGTCTGAAAATAAGCAGGATTTGTCTAGTGCACTTACCCGGTCAACAAAAAATAAATAAATATGTCACTGCTTCTGGCTTGCCTCCCCTCTTTGGCCATAGTAGGGACTCTAGAGGGTTTGCCCTGTACCTCGCCAGCTTCTGGCCCAGTAGGCCTTGCAGGGCATGTCTGAGTTGTAAGTACAGTATCTCCAGTGCTGCTGGTTGGGGAGTCTTAACTTGTTCCTTATTTGTTTGAAGCTCATAAGGGTGTTCTCTGTTTCGTCCATGATGCCTGACAACAGGTGATTCCTGCAGTCTCCCATTCCCTGTAACGTGTAGGTGCCCTTCCAATTTGTAGCACTGGATTATTCCATATAGGGAAAAACTTTGCCCTCTCCTGTTTCCAGTTGGTGAGTTTCACCATTTTTTCCCAGATAATGGATGTGCGCCTGCATGTGTGAGGTAGGGAGTGGTGCTTGTGTGAGGGATGGAAAAGCACAGCCCAGGCCAGAGACCTGCTCATCATCTGGGCCTCTCAGTCAGCCCATTTGGGAGTTTCACCATGAGCCCATGGAGCTGTACACCCTAGATGGACTAGGGTATGTGCTATGATTCGGAGGTGAAAATCTGGCACTTTCAAGCCCCCTTTACGGAATTCTTTTTTCAGCTTTCCCCAAGAGATCCTCGAGGGTGCTCCATTCCAGAAGAAAGCCTGGAGTTTAGTGTGTATAAGATCAATGAATTTCCTATCAATGTGTATCGGGAAATTATCAAGGACATATTGTAACTTAGGCACCGCCCATCATTTTAAAGGCCTGAGCTCTCCCCCAATGGGAAATGTGCAGCAACTTCCACCGCCTCTGGCAGTCCTTTTTAATTTCTTCTATCACTGGGAGTAGATTATCTTTCCCCAATTGTGTGTAGTCCCATTGGAACTTCAGATCCAAGTATTCTGTCTTTTTATTGGCTGGGTGGAGTCCCCATGAGAAACTGTGTAGTTGTTCTACCACCCTGCAGGAGGCTAAGAACTGTGATTTGAAGGCATTAAGTTTATTGCCCGACAGCTGGCTGTACTGGTCTATATAACAGCCAGCAGGCGGGGTGTTGACCTCTCAGACTCGGTGAGCAGAAGCAGGATGTCATTTGCATAGGCCATGGTCTTGTGCTCTTCATCCATAACCACTCCCCTGCTGTCCTTGTCTTGCCTAATGGCCTGTAAGTGTGGCTCCAGGACTAGGATAAACAGCAATGGGGAGAGGGGACAACCCTGTCAACTTCCCCTGTGTAACTCGAATGATGAAGAGGCCTTGCCATTTGTAACTACTTCTGCTGATGCCCCCCTGTAGATGACTTGAGTCCGTGCCCTGAACTCAGGGCCAATATTAAAGGCTTCCATTGCCACAAGGAGATACTTCCACTCCACCCTATCAAAAGTCTTCTTGGCATATAGAGAGAGGAGTATTAAGGGTGTTTTCTTTTGCCTAGTGCTCCACAACAGGTTTAGTAATCTCCTAGTGTTGTCCGTCCCCCGCCTACCTGGGACGAACTCCACCTGGTCCTTCTCAATGAGGCTTGCAATGAGAGATCGTAGCCTGGTTGCTAGCAATTTTGACAGCACTTTGCAATCTGTAGGGATCAAGAAGATGGGCCTGTAACTGCCACACAGTGTGAGGTCTTTCCCTGGTTTTGGAAAAAGGGATATTCGGGATGCTCTCAAGTAGCCTGGTAAGGCTCCAGACGCCAAGGACTCTATTAGGGCATCGTACAATTGGGTAACCAGGACCTCCTTGAATGCCTTTAGGGTATCTGCTGGGAGAACATCTCCCCTGGGGCTTTCCCATTTGGCACTGATTTTAATGCCTTTTCAACTTCCTCTCATTCCACAGGTCTAACCAGCCGTTCAAGTTGTTCCTTTGAGAGCTGGGGGAGATTCAACGCAACCAGAAAATGTTGTACTGCTGCATCAGAGGGGTGGGTCACACTATAATAGTTTTTCGTAGAAGGCCTGGAACTCCCCATTGATCTCATTCCCTTTCCTAGTGAGCTTCCCATCCCTTTTCTTAATTAATAGGATCTGGGATCTTTCTTGTTTCTTTTTCAGCTGGTAGGCCAGGAGTCTTCCTGGTGTCTCACCTGGCTCCCAGAATACTTGTTTAAGCCTAAACAGGACTTATTCCGCTTTTTAATGAAAATATGTGTTAATTTTGTATCTTAGCCCTGTGATTTCAGCTGTAAGTCCTGGGGGGGGGGGGGCAACTGTTCCTAAATTGTTTCTCCAGCTCTTTTAGCTTGACCTGGGAAGCCTCTAGTTCCAACTTGTGTTTTGTGCACATATTCTGTGTGGCTTATACACCTTCCCCTAATGTATGTTTTTAGTGCATCCCAACGGGTGCCAGCCGAGGTGTACCCAACTTTATTTATTTCCAAGAAAATCTTAATGTCTTCTGTCAGGCTCTCACAGAAAGATTTGTCCTTCAGAGTGGCTACATTGCATCTCCACACTCCCATTTTTGCTCCCCCTGACATGGATGGATGCCAAGTAAAGGTCACTAGGGCATGGTCCAAGATTACTATAGCCCCAGTTGTGGCTTCTAGTATGTTTTTTGCCCAGCTCCCTGGTGGCAACCACATATCTATTCTCGAGAAGGATTGGTGTGGGTGAGAAAAGAAGGAGTAGTCTATTTCAGTGGGGTGGATTAGCCTCCGGATATCTGTTAGGCCCAAGTCCTTTGCCAGGCCTTTCATGGCATTTGAATCTGGGTGGGACAGATTTACCTGTTGTTTGCTTCTGTCTAAGATTGTGTCCATAGGGCAGTTCATGTCCACACCCACTACTGGGTCCCCTCTCTGTACCTCTACCAATGTCCGGGCTAGTGCCCTGTAAAAGGGGGCTCCATTGCAGTTAGGCCCATAGACATTACATAGAATGATCTCTTGGTTCCCTAGAGTACCTAGGAAAATCAAGTATCTCCCCTCAGGGTCCCTTATTTCCTCCTGAAATTGGAACTGGAGAGCCTTGCTCATTAGGATGGCAACCCCTCTGCTCTTGGTACTGTACGTTGCAGACACTACCTGCGATGCCCACCCCCCTACCAATTTATGGGCCTCTTTTCTCAACAGATGGGTTTCCTGGACGAAGGTTATTCCTGTTTTTGTCTTTCCTTAGGAAGCCCAGTATTTTTCTTCTCTTCACCGAAGTGTGAATGCCTTTCACATTCCAAGAGGATACCCATTTCACATCTTGTGCCGTAATTTATGTTTTTTGAGGTGTGGCAGTAAATTATAGGGTGAATGCATGTAGTCCTGGTGGTTGCTCTCCCCTTGTGATTCCTGCCTGATGGGTGGCCATCCTTGAGTTCTGTCCCAGTAGTATAAACCAGTCCACATATTTGTAATTCCTTGACACTCAGTCTTATAGCTAATGAAAAGTAAATTCTTAACTGTGTCTTGCATAACACATTTTCCGAACTTGTTCACTAGAAACATAACCTTTATAACAACAGACAGTATAGTATTAATCCTATTGTTCTTAACTCACCTTTGAAGGGCCTTTGGGCTAGCCTGATCAAGTAGTGGACTCCTCATGTCAGCCTCATCGGTTCCTGCACATGCCACTGGCAGGTTTACGTCCCTCCTGAGCTCCTTCAAGGTCTGCTATTGTCAGATCGTCCCCTCTGGGGCATCTGGGTGGGAGGTGGAGTGCTGTGGGGAGGGGGGTAACCTTCGTCCCTCCTCCCCATCTCCCTCTCTCGCTCTTAGTTCTGGGTAAACCTTGCCTGAGCCAGATTGGAATATGGTTTGGTGATGTGTAAGTGGCTGACAAGGCAAAGAACTAAAAGGGCGGGGGGTCAGGGAAGACTGTGAAGGGCTTATCCTAGAACCGGCAGGTCCTCAAGAGATGCAACCCATCCCATTATCCCAGCAGTAGCAGGCCAGGCCTGCAGGATGGCATTAAAGTGGTGGAGGGGGGTTGCTGGTGGGGGATGGAGGGGAGGGTCAGAGAGGTCATCCGCCATACCTGCAATTTCGACTCAGTTGAGTAAATGTGTACCTTTTCCACTCCCCGTCTCCTGTCTGCATAATTCATGCCTTGCCTCAAGGCTTGCCCTGCACCTGCCACTTTCTCCCCCTATTACCTTGCTTGCTCCATGTATCCCGTCCCCTCTTCACCTTGTCAGGTCTGCTTAGTGTTAGTGAGTATTTGTCAGGCATGCCCGGCGTCCATTTGTACTTCATTTGGCATCTACCAGGTAAGATGCTACCCGGCTATAGGGCTCTAAGGCATACAGTACCTGTCTGCCATGTTTCTTCCCTTCTCTGCATGGGGGGTGGGGTGGGTTCTGCCTTGGCTATCCTTAATCTCTCGCAGATCCTGCATCTCAGCCAGTGGCTGCCACTTTTGGCCTTGCCCCTCACTCTCTCTTCCTTTCTTTATTAATTTTATGTGGGGGGCTGGGTCCTTCAGACAGCCCTTCCTGCCTGCAACTTGGTGGTTGGAGGGGGGTGTTCAATGCAGTGTGTGAGTTCCCTTCCTAAACTTGTCCTCTGTGAGGTATACTAAGCCCCTCCTTCCATTTCCACAGGTTCACTGGCAGTGTGTAGGCATCAGAATTGGGGGGAGGCACATTTGTCAATAGCCCTTTGGTTTATGAGCTAGTACAGTTCCCCGCTCTCCTCCCTTCTCTGCCCAGCTGCTCCCTGACATACCAGCTCTGTCTTGGCTCCCAGTCATGTAACATGCCTCTCAGTGTAAAATTACAGGCTCCAGGCTGAGCCACGTCCATCCCAGCGCAATAATGTGGCCGAAAGGAGACAGCCTAAACCAACTGCCACTAGCCCGGGAGCCGTCCCTATGACAAACAGCTCTGTAGGTATATTTCTTCCTTCTTATACTACATTTGGGTTGCTCTAACTGCAATGATTGGCTGTCAGAGTATCAGTTCCCTGGCTTCGACTGTCCCTGACTGTGGCTGCTCATTCCAGTTAATTATACTGCCACCTTCTACCATCTGCTCCCCCGGTCCAACCCTTCCTCTATCAAAGGGGACCCAAGGTCCAGCCACCCTCCGGTATACTCTTGCAAGTCATAGTCATTTGGCCCCAGGGAGCAGCTCTCTGGAAAACAGTCCCAACCGTGAATCTAAGGAGCCCTGCAGATGGCATATCAGAGGAGCAATGCATTCATTATTTATCCCCACACAGTGCTTTGCCCTGCTAATCGTGGGGAGGTGAGGGAAGGGTTGTTACTGATCAAACAATATGCCCCTCCGATCCAATTATATCTGCTTATCCTAGAACCGGCAGGTCCTCAAGAGATGCAACCCATCCCATTGTCCCAGCAGTAGCAGGCCAGGCCTGCAGGATGGCATTAAAGTGGTGGAGGGGGGTTGCTGGTGGGGGATGGAGGGGAGGGTCAGAGAGGTCATCCGCCATACCTGCAATTTCGACTCAGTTGAGTAAATGTGTACCTTTTCCACTCCCCGTCTCCTGTCTGCATAATTCATGCCTTGCCTCAAGGCTTGCCCTGCACCTGCCACTTTCTCCCCCTATTACCTTGCTTGCTCCATGTATCCCGTCCCCTCTTCACCTTGTCAGGTCTGCTTAGTGTTAGTGAGTATTTGTCAGCATGCCCGCGTCCATTTGTACTTCATTTGGCATCTACCAGGTAAGATGCTACCCGGCTATAGGTTCTCAAGGCATACAGTACCTGTCTGCCATGTTTCTTCCCTTCTCTGCATGGGGGTGGGGTGGGTTCTACCTTGGCTATCCTTAATCTCCTGCAGATCCTGCATCTCAGCCAGTGGCTGCCACTTTGGCCTTGCCCTCACTCTCTTCCTTTCTTTATTAATTTTATGTGGGGCTGGGTCCTCAGACAGCCCTTCCTGCCTGCAACTTGGTGGTTGGAGGGGTGTTCAATGCAGTGTGTGAGTTCCTTCCTAAACTTGTCCTCTGTGAGGTATACTAAGCCCTCCTTCCATTTCCACAGGTTCACTGGCAGTGTGTAGGCATCAGAATGGGGAGGTACATTTGTCAATAGCCCTTTGGTTTATGAGCTAGTACAGTTCCCCGCCTCCTCCCTTCTCTGCCCAGCTGCTCCCTGACATACCAGCTCTGTCTTGGCTCCCAGTCATGTAACATGCCTCTCAGTGTAAAATTACAGGCTCAGGCTGAGCCACGTCCATCCCAGCGCAATAATGTGGCGAAGGAGACAGCCTAAACCAACTGCCACTAGCCGGGGCCGTCCCTATGACAAACAGCTCTGTAGGTATATTTCTTCCTTCTTATACTACATTTAGGTTGCTCTAACTGCAATGATTGGCTGTCAGCGTATCAGTTCCTGGCTCACTGTCCCTGACTGTGGCTGCTCATTCCAGTTAATTATACTGCCACCTTCTACCATCTGCTCCCCCGGTCCAACCCTTCCTCTATCAAAGGGGACCCAAGGTCCAGCCACCCTCCGGTATACTCTTGCAAGTCATAGTCATTTGGCCCCAGGGAGCAGCTCTCTGGAAAACAGTCCCAACCGTGAATCTAAGGAGCCCTGCAGATGGCATATCAGAGGAGCAATGCATTCATTATTTATCCCCACACAGTGCTTTGCCCTGCTAATCGTGGGGAGGTGAGGGAAGGGTTGTTACTGATCAAACAATATGCCCCTCCGATCCAATTATATCTGCTATGCATGTCCAGGAGACACAGGCTGATAGGGTAGAGGGGAAGGGGAGCAACAGAGAGCAGTGGTATCCCTGCTTTGAGGCAGCTGGCATTCAGTCATGCTGCTGCAGAGGAGAGGTAGCTTTCACCCACCTCCCCCACCCGCCACCTCGTTCCCCTTCCCTCTCTTCCACCCCTCTACTCCCCAGACCACCAGCCTCCCCTCTGCACTGACATACCAGATGCCACAGAAGAATGGGCACATTGCAGACCATCTGTAAGTCCCACTTCTTCAGACCCGCTCCCTCCCATACACATACCGGAGAACAAGATGGACTTTCCCACCTGCCCCAGCCCCTAGTTATTTGGCAGGGAGGCGGCCGAGGTCCGGGCACCAGATCTTTGTTTAACCATGCATATTAGCCCCAGTCCTCAGTCCTCTTGTCACCCCCCCACTTCCCGCCAACCTCAGAACCTCCCACACAAAACCACCCCTCTTCCTCCCTTTAACTTACAAGACATTTACCTGACCATCAGAAAGTAAAATATACACATTACAGAGTGTCCAGCCTTAGGCTTGCAAAGCTGGGTGTGGGTTCACTAGCTGGCTATGATGTTGCTCAACAATCTCCGCAGAGGCAGTGTCAATCGGGGGTTGGATGTCTTCAGCTTCAGCCACTTGTACCCCTGCTGCCTTAGCCCAGGATTGCATAATTGTCTTTTGTAGCAGCTCGGCATTTCCGTTTTGTTGTGCTGGATCTCAGGAATGGGGCTGCTGTGGGTTCAAATCTGGCTCTTGGCATTTCGGCACTGGCTCCTCTCCAGATTTGTTGCTGGTGGATGAAGGTGTCCTGCTTCTCTTCCCATGTTTCTGGGCCTGTTGGAAGTGTTGGTTCTTCAATTTGTCTTTTCCCCTCTGCTTTCTCTTCACCTTCGATGTCTGCTACACCATGCCTTCATTCCCTGGGAGGGTGGCTAGTGGTGCGTGTCTGTTGGTGGTGTTCTGAGAAACTGGGGTTGAAACCCCACCAGACTACTGTCCCTTACTCATGCATTATGTTGGAGATGGTGCTGGGCAAGAAAAACGATTGGGCCAGTTCCGGGCAATGTACTCCATAGCCTCCTCCAGGGTCTTAAAGGAGTTACTGACCCCGTTTCATTGGAGTAACAGCTCTGCCAGGTACACTAAGTGGTACTGCACCTGTAGATTCTGGAAGGCTTTCCTAGCCTCTGTAAAAGCTTTCCTCCTGCCCGCCAGCTCAGTCATGTAATTGTTAAAGATATAAACTCTGTGTCCATTCCAGTGCAAAAAGCCCTTATCCCTTGCCAGAGCTAGAATTCTCTCTTTTCCAGGGAATCTTAAGAATTTAGCTAAAATAGGTCTGGACTGCTCCCCTTGTTTTGATGCTGGTGCTAGCAACCTGTGTGCCTGTTCCATCTCTAGGACTGGGCACCAGTCATACCTCAATAGCCTCGGTAGTTCTGTTTGGAGGAATCTTGTGGGGTTCCCTCTCTCAGCCCCTTATGGGAACCCCACAAAGTGGAGATTATTTCTCCTATTTCTATTTTCAACATCTTCAGCCCTGTTCTATAAGAGCTGGACCATATGTTCCAGCTCTTGTGTCCATGTCTCATGCCGGAAATCTTTTTCATCAATGTAAGATAGATAGGTCTCCATATCAAGTGTCCGGTGGTGCAAGGCTTGGAATTTTTCCTCTAAATTTGCCACCGATGTCTTGTACTGTATGTGGTGAGCTCATCCAGAACTTTTTGCATCATTCCCTTAAGCTCCCTGTAGTCCGCTGTTTTCTAGAGCTGGCCTGGCCACCACTACTGTGCCCGCCATTGTCGTTGCCCATGCCGCGATGCTCAGGGTCCCAGTCGTGTTTTTTTAAACTGATCTGATGATCGGTACTAGCAATTGTTACGGGGATTGTTTCTTTTCTTAAAGCTGATTTTTTACCCTCAGGGGATGTACTTTTTAACCCCCCCCCCCACCACCACCGTTGATCCTCAGTTTTTCTTGGATTATAAACCGCTTGAGTTGTAGAGCTGTAAATTAAGCTACCATCACAGTCGGCTGCTCATGCATGCGCCTCAGGCTGACAGGCCTATAATTGCCCATGTCTTCCCTGCTACCACTTTTGTGGACTAGGACTACCTCTACCCTTCTCCAGTCCCCTGGGACCCACTGGTCTATATTTGGTGGTGGTTTAATTGTGGGCTGTTAGGGGACAGAGGGTGTACAAGTAAATTATATAGTGTTTCTATATTTTTAAGAGATATGGTGAAAGTTACAGAGCTTCTGGATGCATTTTCTATTTCACCACAGCAACATCTTGCTACTTTTAGGAAGGGACTGTTACTCACTAGGATTGATTTTTTGTTTTTGTCTATTGCCCTGAAGGTGACGGCAGCTAGGACCATTGCAACAGAATCATCGGATCGTCTGGCAGTTATTTGTCATTGTTATGTTGAACAGTCCCACCCATGCCCCCACGGGATAAGCCATGGAGACAGAATGTATCTTTATTAGAACAACAGGAAGTACAACAGGCCTGGCTGGAGTTATTTAGGGCAAGGTGTTCTATTATCTCAGCTTATGACACTATGAGTGAGTGCTGGAAGGATTCCAAGCGGGACTTTGCTTCTCTATTTAGGGAACTAAACTATACCACTAATAATAACAAGTATTTACATTATTTATAGCTTAGATAAAAGTTATACATACTTATCTCACTGATGCAGGAGGGAGAAGGGGAAGTGCTAGACCAACTATCACACATTAAAGAGGACATGAAGGCTTTTCAGTATTCCAGAGCAACGTCCCTAGAGATGGAATTAAAATCTTGGACACAGAAAAGCTCAGCAATTTGATAAATATAAAGGGTGTCAAGATGGAGTACACCACAGAATTATATCCTGTCTGTATAACCCTGAAGATGGACATTTGATTTCCTCTCTAAGTGATAATATGGATGTAGTTCAGCAAAATACCAAAAGCTGTTTTAGTCAGGAAGCTCAGATGGTGTGGGACCCAAATGTGCTGAACAATTTAAAGGAGACCTACTGGCAGACATGAAGCCCCAACTGTTGCACTGATTGGGGCTTCAGCAGCCAAATCCCTTCTGCAGGCACAATATAGACCAAAGTGTTAATTTACCTTAATGCTAATAAAAACTGTAGTAAGCTCCCCACGAGCCAGCATTTTGTAACATTGCACTGCTCACCCCTGAGATCTCACTACTATATTGCGAGATGATGACGCACCTTTGCCCTTTCCACGATGATGCCCTTATGTATGGAGATTTAATAATCTCCATATCTCCCATGCCCTGCTTTATTTTGACAGACTTTGCCTAAATGGCACGATTTGAAAATAATATCTAAATTGTTAGCACATCGACTTTCAGATATTGCTGCAGTGGTCCTAGCTGGCTTCCAAATTTGTGCCACAAAGCAGAAGTATATTTCAGACAATTTGATTTTATTATGGGAATTGTGGGAATGGGGTCAGAAGGGTATGGTGGAGGGTTATTTGCTTTCCATTGATCAAGAAAAATCATTTGATAGGGTTCCTCACGCATATCTGGTAGATGTATTACAACTGTATGGTATTCCTAAACAATTTATAGATTGGATAATGATTCTGTATAAAGATGTTTCTGTACTGCCATCTGTAAACAGTAAGTTAGGCTCTATGGTACAGGTTAGGAGAGGCATTAGGCAGGAATGCCCATCTAGCCACTTCTACATGTTTTTGCTCTAGGCCCTCTTGCTAGGTTATTACAGCAGAATGTAGGCATTAGGGGCATTCAACCAACACAAGATTTACCTGAATTTAAAACTGTGGCATATGCTGATTATTTATGCGTTATGGTCAAAGATAAAGCCTCAGGAAAAGAAGTTCAGAATCAATTACAGACATTTTCAATACCTGCTGGAGCTCAGGGTAATTATAACAAGAGTTTGGGTATCCCTATTGAGAATCCTAGTACTTATGTCACAGGAGAGGTAATTGCAGGAGTCACAATTATGGAGGGGCCTTTGAAAATTTGGGGGATAACATTTGATGCAGGGGATGTGATTACAGATAACTGGAAAGAATGCATGCTAAAGGCAAAAAAGAAGAAGGTGATATGGTGAAATAGGCCTCTTTCTAAATAAAAATGGATATTTCTAATCAGTCTTTGCTGCCAGGGCCGGTGCCAGGTTTTTGTGGACCCCGGGCTATGCACCTGCAGTGGGCCCCCTCAGACCTGTTCACCCATCATGATCCATGTAAAAAAAAAAAAAAAAAGTAAACTACAATCAACTCAGGCCCAGCAGCCCCAGCCACAACCCCGGCGTTTGACAAAGAGATGCAGGCAGCACCCCCCCCCCCCAACCTCGAGCCATCGGCAGTGGCACTGTCTCACACTTGAACTGCAACCCACAACTTTAGGCTCCCTCCAGAACAATTCATCAGCAGTGGGTCACTGCCGGCCCACACGCACAGTTTTATTATTTACTTGAAAAACTGAACTGTCCAAATTGAAAATTGTCCCACCAATTTACAGAAAGTGCTCATCAGCACAGCAATGACATTATTACTTCTGCCATCTGCTCCCCCTTTAGACAGTCAAAGTGACTTGCTGGCCAGCCCAGATCATGGTTCCCAACTACAATGAGTGGTTTCAAAAGAATTATATACATGTAATTCCATCCCCCAAATACGTGACAGCTGTTTCAAGGAAATAAGGAATGGTTGGTCTCTTTTCTGACCATCTACTCAGGTACTTTAGTATTTTTTGTATAAGAGTGACAGGGAGGGATAATTCATGAATGTAATTTGTTGAGTTGTTGTCAACTGACCTGCTGGCTGCTGCCAACTCCAGATGCTCATGCTGCTCCAGTCTGGTCTGTCCTCTGCTGCTGCTCTACAACCATCCCAGATTTGTTGCTGTTGTTCTTCCCCTCGCCTCAGTGCCCACCCCGGTGGCTGTGACCCATGATCCAACAATGGGCATACCCGGCCAGGCGGACAGCCCATACCTTTTCGCTCCCTCCCTCGACCCCCCCAACACACAGTGGATTGTGATGCGGCTGCCTCTCCTCTCCTCTCCTCACAACACCGATCGACAACTTGCTCAAAGGCTCGACGCTCATCTAGTACTCGCCATGAGGCCTCAGACCAGAACAGTCCTCTACTCCACCATGCCACCGCCCTGAGACTCCCACCTTCTCAATAATAACATTTAACTGGCAGAGGCAGGTGGGCCGCAGGGCAGCCCATCCCCCTAGGCCAGCCCAGCCCTGCCTCCTCCACACTAGCACTACTAGTCTCCTCCAGACATTGGTTGTCTGCACCCACACCCCGGCCCTTGGCCACAAACCACAAAACACTCCTCCCTAGTTGGATTGGGGCCCTGCTGGTCAAGCAGGACTGGCACTGCATTGATTTTTCCGGGCCCGGGAAGTTTAAATGTAGAAAACTGTTTTGAGTTTTCAAGTAGCGCTCGGCATCAGCAGCTGGTTCAGAGTCAAGTCAACACTCTGATTTAACAGTAATTAGCAGTCACCCCCGGCCTGCCTCTTCTCTGGTCCCAGGGACCTGGGCAATTGCCCGGGAGGCCCGGGTGCTGACGCCAGCAATGTTTGCTGCTCCCTTGTTTTCTATGTATAAGTATGGTGTTTCCACCTCCCATATCTCTTGAGATGAAACTTTATAGTATGTTTTTCCAGGGACTTTGGGGAGTTGTTTGAATCCAGTTAAGAGGAACAACCCATATAGAGATTATAAAGATGGTGAGTTCGGATTGTTAATCTGGTTGTGTTTTTTATGTTTTTGTTCCTTTTATTTAACTTTTTCCTGTCTTAAAATAGATAAAAAAAAGTTGAATTCCATCGATGATCGATTGGTTAGTTCCTTTTTTTTCCTGAGTGGCATCTGGAAAAGCAGATTAAAGGATGTGCATATTATATTATTCCCTCTTATGTTTATTATGCAATGGTTAAATGCAAGTGCTGAAAACCTACCCCGAATATTTTAGTGTCCTTTAATAGGAAAAAATTGTATTCCCATATTATTTGTCATTATTTCTCACAGCCATTAGACCTCAAATTAGTACCATTGGAAAACAATCCCTTGCTACTGCACAATTGACAAACCGTAGGATTCCACATCAGATGTGGAATATAACATGGTTAGGTATACATGCAAAAATGGCAGTCCAAAATTCTAAGAAACATAAAGGAGTTGAGGAGTGATATTGTCCCAGGAACAGTTCTCCTACTATTCTAGAAACTCAAGTCATATCCTTTAATAAAATGTCCTTGCACTCAACTATTTTGGGAAAAGTTAAGTAGTACATGGGTAGGACTACAATTAAGTGTAGTAAATTACCAAGTGGTGGTACTATGAATATATCAAGGCTTTTGGAAAAAGTTTCATCCCTCCACATTGCAAATAATTTTTGCGTGTTGTAGATTTTATATCTGACAGAACTAGGTGTATGTTGCTACTACAGCACAAGTATTGTACCTCCAATGTGGTGGGTGGAATGCTTACAAAGGCTATAAAGAAGGTATATGTTGCAGAAAGTAATAGCCTTTCCAAGCATGTGATAGGAGATTTATGGAGGAATATGTCAGAGATGTTATAATATGACTGCTGTGGCACAAGGGTTTTCTTTTTTTTTTTTTTTTTTTTTTTAATATGATGTTTTTGGGTTTCTAAATAAAAAAATAAAAGGAGGGTGTGGAATGCAAATATAGGTAGACATGTTATGACTTACTGAAATTTCTTCCTGTGTACGGTTTAATATTTGTACGTGTTTCATTGTTGTTTGATTATGTTTGTATGCTTACTTTTTAAAAGAAAAACTTACCTACTCTAACTCTTTTTGTTGAATGTCCATATGTTCATGGTTTCTGGTTATGCATCTCATCAATGTGGAGAGTACCTGGTCTATCAGTTTTACAGATTTAACGTATGAAAATTCAGATTTGTGGTATTATTGCTCATGAGCAACGAAATATAATCACAGTACATTGTATGTGTTGTTTGCTTTTTTAAATTCAGTTGGCCATTGGGCTCCTTATGTTGGTGTGCATAAGGGGATTGGTGGAGTTAGGAAAACTGTATTGGTACATAGATGATTTAGGAAGGTATTGGATTGTCTGGTAGGTATTATGTAAATACTTGTGCAGTGTGATTGCAACTTTGACTTATACTCTCTCTGCCCCTGCTAAAGGGCTCACACTCTCTCTGCCACTGTTTAAGGGCTATCAGCCTTTCAGGGTTCAGGAAGCCTCTTGAGGAGGGTTCCATCCCTAGAGATGACACCAGGATATGGTCCCTTAGACCAAAGGTGCCTTGTGGAAGAAGGCCTAACCCCAAGGAAGAGAGGCACCACTGAAGAAAAAGGGGACGTAACAGCAAAATCGGGCAACCAAAGTATGCTAGGCATATGCAGTTCAAATACCGCTGGAGGGGGTCATCCAAGGGTTATCCACTGCCACAATAAATCATGGGCTAATCCCTTCAGTGGGTCATCAGGCTCCTAAAATAGGAGTTAATGGGGGTGGGGTGAGACTAGTGATGTTAGGAGGATTGTATTGGTAGTAGGATGATTCGGAGAGGTGCTGGATTGTCAGGTAGTTAGTATGTAAATGCTTTTCCAACTTGAATCTCTCTGCCTATGCCAAGGCGCTTCCAGCATTTCAGGGTGCAGGAACTCTCTTGAGGATGGTTCACTACCTAGAGGTGTCACCTGACCATGGTCCCTTATACCAAGGTACCTCAGTGACAAGGCCCTAAAAGCATATGACAGATGAGCACTTGTTTCCTAGGGAAAGAAGAGATGTAGCCTGGGCAGGAAACATTCTAAGTTAAACTCACAACAGTGAAGAAGGGGAAATCTGAATAAGGCCACCAACCAGCTCCAACTCTTGGCGGACATCAGGATATAAATTATTTTATGATCTGGAAAGGATAAAAACCTTGTGGAGGAAACCTCTGGGGAACCAAGGCCTAGGTCATAATCCCCTCAGGTTGTAGAGTAATTATTTATTCCTGAAGAGGACCTCAAACATGCTGCTTGAATAGCAAGGAGGAATGTCTCTCCTTCTTCTAAAAGAATTTCACCCTCCTGAAGGTGGTGCAGGGCTGGATATATGGCTAAAGGGGCATTTCATATAAGGAATTCACCTCTGGAGGGGGTGGACTGAGGCCAAAGCCAGTGCCAAAGAAGTGACTGGATTACTGAACAAACCCAGAGGAGAAGGAAGACTTACAGACAGGTGCTTCAGGCTTGGCTGCCCAGATATTCTACTCTGGATAATGCTCACGTGAGTTTGGAACCACGCCCTTCAGGGACAAGGCCCACTGGTGACAATGCTGGAGCCAAGCCCTTGAGGGGCGAGGCCCAGAGAAGTAAGATAAATTGAGCCAAATCCATGAGGGGCAAGGCCTGAGTAGATGAGCCCTTGAGGGGCAAATGAAAGGGCTACATTGGAATACTGGACTGGATATTTTCCCTAGAGTTGAGGAATGCTGAGGAGAGCAAAGGCCTGACAAGTTGAATGAGAAGGAGGCTGAGTGCCCAGGTAGGCATGAAGAGAATGGTATGGAGGGTTAAGGCCTGGGTATGTAAAAGGATGGGGGGGGTGTATACCACTATGGCTGTGTACAGTAGATGTGAGCCCTGAGGACAGAGCCTGGACAATCATCTGGGTACTGATAGTTGCATTAGAAGGGGTAAAGCAGGAGGCTGAGGGCTCAGTCCTGTAGGAAGGGCAAAGGGGCCAGATCATTTGAAGGGCAAGAACCTGACTGTCATTGGACGGTATGCCCAATTGGCATTGGGTCATGAATCCAATTAATGAGGCAGATGCCAGCAGTATCAAGTGAAGTAGGAGCATAGGGATTGTCATTGGGGTATATGCCTGACAGAGGCACATGCCAAGTAATAGTAAAACAGAAATGGTAGGGAAAGCATGGGACAGTGTGAGGAGAGGACATGTAGTGGCTGGAGAGGAACAGAGTCCGAAAAAGCAAGACAAGGCCATATAAAGCACCAGTGAGGATCAAAGGCAACAAGGAAAACAGAGGAAGCACCAGCCAAGCAAAGCTGGGCTGGGAGGGGTCAAGGAAGAGCAGGAAGGCAGGCAGGGGCAGCCAGAACAGACCTGCAGAGGGACCTGCCCCCAGCAGGATGGACAGACAGAAGCAAAGCAAAAGAACAAGCTCCCAACAAACCC
Source organism: Neoceratodus forsteri (assembly GCA_016271365.2). Taxonomy (NCBI): domain Eukaryota; kingdom Metazoa; phylum Chordata; order Ceratodontiformes; family Ceratodontidae; genus Neoceratodus; species Neoceratodus forsteri. The sequence goes on from CM028138.1 coordinate 495,715,831, forward strand.
CTAAAGGAAGATGCAGAAGCGGGGGGGGGGGGCAATTTCACCAGAAGAACAGCACCCATGACCAGGGTGAAAACACAGTGAGGCTGCCATAGGCAGGCAGGCCAACTAAACAGGAGAGCAGCAGCACAAAGTTGAAACTTAGTGGCCAAACAAGGAGCAATGAGGAAAGGACCACCAGCAGCAGGGATGAGCAGAGGGCCAGCAGCCGCGCAGCTGCAAGCTATGAAACCAGCCATCTAAATTCGAAGGATGCAGGGCATGCGTGGGTTAAGTACCACTAATGGGGGAGAATGGCAGATGTCCCCTGCTGCCCCATCAAACCATGGATTAAGCCTTTCAGTTCTATATTTGGCAGGTTAGGTGTCATTTTACTGTCCACCAGAAGAAGGCCCCATATGGGGTCATTTTTTTACTGATCTCTCTTGCCATGGAAGACCTTTATACTCAAAACAAGAGGTATTTCTCTCCTTGGGGGTGTTATGGAAAAACCTTGGTTTCCAGATGGGTCATCCTAAACATACTGCAATTTTAGGGAGAAGGATATAATCCTCTCCTGGATTACCCTCCTTCTCTTAAGCCAGAAAGCTTTGTTGTAAAATATAATGATACATGCATGATGTATTTTATGTTTAAATTTTAATATATTCTAATCATGTGTCTGCGTACAGTAAACTGATTTGTTTTAATAAAAATCTCCCTATTTTTACAGGGAGGGGGATGACTAAAACAAAAAGGTGGAATGGAGGAGGGGTACATATATTCCACAGTAGCCTTCAGGGAGGGCTTGTCTTTCTGAGAGTCACTCTGTATTATTGGGTTTAATCTGGATTGTCATGTTCCCTTGTTTTAATACTCGAGTATGTGAAGCACTGAATTTGTACAGCCTTGTTGGGATCATGACAATAACCCAACACACATTACCCTGACCCACTGTTGCTCGACCCTGGAATCCTGAACCACAAAATCCCGACAGTGGGATTTTACCCCCCCCCCCAAGTTTGTTATATTAATTCTGGGAGCAATGGGGAGGCAAAGCCCCCTGAAACATGAGAAACAAGCAAAATCCCACTGTCGTGATTTTGCGCTTAGGATTCTGGGCTTGGGCAACCATGGGTTGGGGAAATGAGTGTCAGCTTGTCATGATAAATACGCATTGTTTGTTAAGGTATTTATTTTAAAGAGCTAGTGGACCCAAAACAGTCACACAGAAAAATAATACAAATCTTAAGAAGTAGTCAGTTGTTACTTTTCATTTCTGAAGTATTTTTCTTTTCACTTTGGCTCATTAGAAAGAAAGTCTTCTATGTGGCAGTACTGTGCTGGATATGTGCAGCAACTTTTAGCCTGGCAGCTGACATATCTGTCTTTATTCCCCACACTACATCATCAGCATTGTGATCTCACTGACAGTGACATCACAAGTGACTGATCTTTCAGCCACTGAGTGGCTGTTCCTAAGTAGCAGTGATGTCACAATCGATGAGGTCACAATGATGATGATGTAGTGGGGGAATAGAGATAGATATGTCAGCTGCCAAGTCGAGTGCTGTCCTACACATTACTTTTACTAACATTGGGTAAACAATCTTCTAATTAAACGAAAGGAAAAGAAAAAGTACCTCAGATATAAAAGGCAATGGTTGACTGCTTTCAAAAACTAATGTTAGTTTTAGGCAGTACACTAGCTCTTTAAATAAAAATCCCCCTACTTCTTACAATATTTAAAAAAAACTGAGCATAAAATGTTAAATGAACAATTGTGCCTGAAGGTCTCCTGTAACATACAAAATGAAACAATGGAGCATTTGTTTATAGAATATGCCTTTGCTGGTCTCTTTTGAGATCAGGTCACGCGAATTCTGAGAAAGCCACTGCTTAATAAGCCTTCATATGAGAGCATTGTTTACAGGCTTCTGCCAGCTTATGCAAAATTTCTCTGGAAATGAGCTGATTGCAAGTAAGCACACGTTTCGTGGCAAAAATATCTTGAATGAATGAATGACAGACACCACCACCATCCATTCTGAAGCAAACTCACCCTTTGAGCTGAATCAGATACTGTTTAATGTAAGAGGGACAGATGTAGAATTTCTTCAGTGCCAAGGTAGCATTTCCCTTAAAACTGTGACTTTACATTTAAAGGGAAAGGGGCAGCCGGCCCAGTGGCACTGAGGGTTGAGGCACTGGATGACATACCTTGCGCCACACTGACGACCCGGGTTCGGACGCTAGCCTAGGCTGCCAGGGGCTGGCATGGGAGGGATAGGATCGAGCATCCATAGGGCTGCTCTCCTATCCCAGGTAGGGAATCAGGGTACCACTGCTCTGTAATGGCTCCTGGTGATGTCCAGGGGTACTACCAGAGCGATGGCAGCAAGGAGGAGGCGTGCGGCAGACATTGGCACACCGTGCCCAGATGTCATTGCATGCCTGCACTCCGTAAGGGGTGAACATCAGGCGAAAAAAGGTGGAGCAATGATCTGGCGGCTGATGGCTGTGCCTGGCGCACCCCAGTTCCTGAGACGATCCTGCCACAGAGTGCATGAGTGATAATGGCTTGCTCTGTGGGGGTGCCAGACCGGGCCCAGGGGGTGTGGGTGCTGGCAGCCGCAGATCACGGAGATCTGCTCCGCATGTGAGGAGGACAAATAGAGATGTTAAAAAAAAATAAATAAATAAAGGGAAAGGGGGAATTGTTTAACCAGGAAGCAGGAAAGGCACACTAATTTGAAACTTGTTTTCAGGTGTGACCTGGGAGCACAAGGATGTTAAGTGGCTTGCTTAGGGTCACACAGTATGCAAGTGGGGGCTGTGGGATTCAAACCCAGGTCTCCAGATTTGCAGTTCAGTGCCCAGCTACTGCACTATACTGCTTAAAGCTAAGATTATGCTAAAGTAGCTACTGTTTACTTGTCTAAGGGGGTAGCACAGCTACTTTGCTACATAGCTGGTTCCACTAGTGCTGACCGTATGTCCCAAAATACCCTATTGATCAATGCTAAGAAGACTAAAACTACTGTATTCTCTTTTCAAGGAAACCCTTCTTTATGTATTTATTTATCTATTCATTAGAATTTTTGCACACCAGCTTAGACCCATTTAGGTGAGTCACCTAGTTTCAGGGAGCGGGGAGGGGTGCCTGATGAAAAAGAGAAGTAGGAGATTTGTTACAATCTGGGGTTGAAGTTACAATTTTACAAAGATACACTTATACACAAACCATGACTATCCAGTATTACACTCTACAGATTCCCCCAGGTCGCAGCTGGAAATGAGCCTTCTGCGCTCTGCTTGTTTACCAGGTAAAACATGTATCAAATAAAATGAATAAATATGTAATGTACCCATAAATTTACCCACTCACATTTGCACCCCTATTGTTGCAGATTTGGCTGGATGTACACCTGTCCTTGTGCAGCATATTAACAAGACCCTCAGAGTGACCCACCAGAAACTCAGCTTGCTGGATAGAAACAAGGACTACCTCAACTTTTACAATTGAAAACTGCTAATAAAGCCCTTCCTGTGGCCCTCCTTACATTATACTGTGTAGCCAATAATACGCTCAGGGCATTGCACCAACATGATTGGCGAATGTCCTAGGTGCACTGTATGGCACGAGGCATAACAGAGTGTCCTCAACCACTCCAGAAGTGCATTAATTTAACTTGTTGCATGCCCTGGAATGTGTTAGTGCACTTATAAAATAGTCACAAAATATAACATGTTTTAAAATTTATTTACCTAGAGGGAAGCTCTCAATCTGTTTGAATTGGTGACTTCCTGTCCTCTCCCTATCAGCACTGGCATCCCCCAAGACACCATCCTTGGCCCATTACTCTTCTCGGTCTTCCTAAACAACCTTCCCTCTGCTTGCTCATCTGTGTCCATCCATATGCATGCAAATGACGCAGTCCTATTTGACTCTGGTTCTTCCCCCACCGAGCTGATGTACAGGCTACAACTGGACTTCAGTAATGTTCAGCTCTGGTTCCATTCTAATCAGCTATCTTTAAATGCTAAGAAAACAGTTTATATGGCCTTCTGGTTCCAAGCAGAAGATCTCCAGGCTTAACTCCCTCTCCTCCTTCCACACCTTAGATGGGGCCTATTTAGAAGATGTACCCTCATTTAGGTATCTTGGGGTCTGGCTAGACTGGCAGCTCAACTTCTCGGAGCATGTGGACACCATCCATAAAAAACTCCAGCTTCCCCAGTGTCCTTCTCTTGTCTCTTGTCTTATCCCCTCCTTTCATTTCCTTCCCATCTACAGCAACTAGTTCTGCGTTGCCTCTGCACTTGTAATATACCTCCTTTAGCCTACTAGGTAAGCACCCTGCTCTTTTTTTCTTCCACTCATCTGTTCTATTGACAATCTTCATTTCAACGTTTAGTACAATTTATTTTTTTCTGATATATAGATAGAAACAGTGACAACAAGACTGAAGACATGCTTCTGGTCAAATTCCCGTGTGATCATGTCTTCACTGATGACCAGTTACATCACTCCATTTATCCATGATATTTATAAAGTAATGTAATGAACTGCAAACATGACCACGCTGCACTTACTCAATAACATGCCACACTTACTCAATAACATGCCACACTTACTCAATAACATGCTGCACTTACTCAATAACACGCTGCACTTAATAACACACCGCACTTACTCAATAACATGCCACACTTACTCAATAACACGCTGCACTTACTCAATAACATGCCACACTTACTCAATAACATGCCACACTTACTCAATAACATGCTGCACTTACTCAATAACACGCTGCACTTAATAACACACCGCACTTACTCAATAACATGCCACACTTACTCAATAACATGCCACACTTATTCAATAACATGCTGCACTTACTCAATAGCACACCGCATTTACTCAATAACATGCTGCACTTACTCAATAACACATCCCACTTACTCAATACAACATATAAAAACCTTTGCAGATTTTGTACTAGGTTGTGAATGCAGCCTCTGAGCTGTAGGAAAATAGGCCTTCTCATATTCTGCCTGTCATCAGGGAATACTGGACATGGATCGGATGAGGCTAGGCAAGGCAAGGCAATTTTATTTGTAGGGTGCCCAATCCCAGAGACTCTGGGCAACTAGCAGGCATTATAACAAAGCATAGTGAGAAACAACATGAATAAATAAAAAGGAAAACGATGCATGAATGCAAATATGACAATTTAAAATAGATTAAAAGGCTTTCAGATTGTCACAGAAAGGGACTAGAGCAAGATGGACTCAGACATCTGGAAAAGCCAGGGCAAAGAGGTGGGCCTTCAGCCTCCGCTTGAACATCTCAACTGAAGGGGCCTCCCGGATGGGAGATGGTAACGTATTCCACAGGGTTGCCAGAGATGTTGAATGCATGAGCTCCTGAGATCTTGAGCCAAACCCTGGGAACGTCCAGGATGCCCCTCCAAGAGAAGTGGAGGGAGAGAGCAGAGGTCATCAGTGCCAGGAGCTCTGACAGGTAGCCGGGACCCAGTCAGTATAGGGCCTTAAAGGTGAGAAGACCCACCTTGAAAAGGACCCTCCACCTAACTGGCAGCCAGTGCAGAGCCCTCATGACCGGGGTCACATGACGGGACCTCGAGAGACCCATCAGTAACCGGGCCACTGCGTTCTGCACTAGCTGAAGTCTGCGGAGAGTCCCTCCCATGACCCTGAAGTATAGAGTGTTGCAGTAGTCAACCCTGGAGGTCACAAAGGCATGCACTAGCATCGGCAGGTCCTTGGATGGAATGAGGGGCTTAATCCAGGCAATATTCCGCAGGTGGTAGAAACCGCTACTGGCAACAGATGACACCTGATCTTCAAAAGTCAATCTGTTATCAAGGATCACACCCAGATTTTGCACCCTCAGGGAAGCCACCAATGGAGCAGAACCCAGGAAAAGCTCTGAATCAGCCCCAGGTGGCAATCCATCACGTCCATGACCAGGCTCGATCACCAGTACCTCCGTCTTGGCTGGGTTAAGTCTCAGCCAGCTGGAAGCCATCCAGACGTTGATTTTAGCCAGACAGTTGTTAAGCACATTGACCGCTTCTGATGGCAAAGGACAAGTACAGCTGGGTATCATCTGCATAACGGTGAAACTCCACACTGTACTGTTGAAGGGTCTCACCTAGGGGCAGCATGTACACTGCAAACAGCATCAGTGACAAGATTAAGTCCTGTGGCACTCCACAAGACAGGAGAATTGGGGAGGAAGAGAAATTCCCCATCACTACCCTGTTTGAGAGATAGGACTCGAACCACCTGATGATAGTACCGGTGCTAGGGGGTGTCACTGGACACTTGGGAATACTTAAGGCATAGTGGGTGAGGGCAAGGGTTAGAACGGTGCCCCCCAACTGAAGGCAAATGTAACCGTGAATGTTTTATGGGTCGTAATGAGACATTAATAGATATGCAGGAAAATGTTCATTACAGCCACAACCCAACCACACTGAGTTCTCAAGTTTCAGTAAAATGTTCAGGTAATTTTTTGTAAAATGCAAACATGAGCAAGGTAAGTAAATGAACAGAAACTGTGCAGGACATGTGACACAGCTGAGTAAAGACAGAAGATGGCCGTGTCTGTCGGCCTTCTGCGAACGGCACCTGTATTCAGATTGTGAGTGTTACGGTGGGATGCCTCCAGCTACGAGTATCCTTCTAATACTGTACTGATTCCCACCCACAGTGACAGGGAACTTGATTCTTTATACCGCAATACCCCATGATAACCAACAGGAATAACACAGATAAATCATAACGCTCTACACAAGGATAACCTGTGATTCAGTAAATGCAATATAATTACTGGTTAGTGTGTTAATACACACATTACCCTGTTGTAATTATGTATTACAACCAGTCGTGAGTAGTCGGGGCCTGTCAATTAAGCGTGTGGTTCTAAACCACACAGCAGTCTCACAATTCAATTAAAAATGCTTCCCAGTAATTATAAAAAACAAAACATGGTTGGTACGTGTAACCCAGAATGGCATACACACCCTTGATGCATGATGCTTTTATAAACCTCTTGAGTTTCCCTCTTGGGGTTTATGTAGCATCGTATAGCTCAGATGTGTATACACTCAGATGTGTATACAATTCTGCTTACACACACCTACCCATGTAATATTCTCTATATAAAAACAGGATACTTTTTATTGGTGGGGGGGATTCAGGAACAAAGTTCTAAAATGGGATGGTAGGTAAAGCAAATATTCAGATGAACAATAATGGACTCTAGTTACAGTTTCCCTCAGTCCCACAATATTTCCCCACTGGTGCACCAGTACCTCACTGGGAGCATTCACAGTCTCTGTGTGTGCACATTGATGATGAATAGCTGCAGGCCTGAAGGTAAGGTGCTACGGTATCAGCCAATGGCAACAAGGTAGTGATTCCCAAAAATAAAGTCTCTCATGTAAAGCAGTTGCACAGAGCTATAAATAGGCAGACACAAAACAAATTCCCTGTGAGGTGAATCCCTTTGTCTCTTTGGGCACTTCTCTGTGACTCATGCAGTTCACGCCCAAACTATCTAACTGCTCCAATCCAACTATCCAAAGTTGCAGAACAATGCCCCAGTCTTTATTCATGGTTACCAAGCAGCAGTTGCAGTGTTGTGTGGCAGGGACCATCCTCCAGGCTGGTGTTTGCAGGCTGGCAGAGTTATAGGTGCAGTGGGTTGGCCAGTGCAATAACGCATACTGCTCGCTGTGCCAGAGAACAGGGTTTGGGAATGGACTTGGGTTGCATGGGGTTTGGCTGAAGGAGGGAGGACCAAACATCCCAAGGGGGTCTGACCACCCTTGAGGAAGAGGGACATTCATCCTGCTTCTTACTTGCCATTCAGTGGAATCCAGGCAGCATCACAGTGGAGACTCACATTCAGGAGGAGGGCCTGCCCTCAGAGGCTGATACGTGTATGAGTGCCTACACATGTATGTGCCTGTGTCATTGCATGATTGGTAGCCTTTGGGGTGGAAACTGATATGGCATTTCCACATCTGGATTGTGCTCTAGAAGGTGTAGGGCACCCTTCTGGCTCCACCAAGGGGGTGGGGTGATCCATGAAGGGTTCTTGGACAGATGAGCCCTATGGATGGTAACGGACGAGACTAGAGGAACTTGTCAGAAGGGGGACAGTTGGAGGCAAAAGGCATAAACAGAGAATGAACAAAACAAAGGTGTGGCAGACACATCACTTTCTCTGGCTGCAAAAGGTATGGTCCGTAAAAAATCCTCTCAGAGTCTTGGTCAGGCCTCTTCACATTATGGGGGGCTTTTATTTGTTCTAGCTGAAGGCAGGCAGTAACAGAGGATTGTGGGTAGCTAGCCCCTCAGCGAGGATGAATCAGACTGCAGCAGGAATTTTCCTGGGAAAAGCAGGCTGGCTTATCCTCCAGAGAAAGAGTTGTCTCTTAAAGTCCCATTATTGATCTGAATGTATCTGTTTAGGCACCCCATAGTGCAAAAATTAGTTGTCCCAAAGACCTTTGCAAAGTGGAGGCTTTCTGGTCCTTGGTAGGGAAAGCTTGAGTACATATTTTTTTCAATTCTGTTTATCACCTGGATGACAGGCAGGGCATATGCCCCCTTTCTCTCAGTGCCTGGAATGCCCACCTGGCACCCCCTTCCCCAAGTCACCCAGACTGGGGAACCTACAGTTTGCCCTCTGCAGTGGGGCTCTCCGAGGGGAGACACCGAAATCCACCTTGAAGCCCCAGCTGACACTGCACCTGAAGTGTCATTTTGGTGGGGGTCCAAGGGTGTCACTGTGCTACTGGCCCAAATGTTTTTCCAGCTTTGTTTCCTCTGGAACCACAGAGGTGCAATGACATCAGCGTGGATCTTGGGTGCACCCCCACACAGATGTTTGCCATCGCCTCCTCCCCTTAGATGTGGTCCCAGCTTGGTGTACACCCAGCCTTCACTGGGTGTCACTCAGGCGTCAGGTGTCCACACTCTACCCCTCTCCCAGGAGGAGAAGAGCAGTCCCTGGGATGTTAGATCCTCCTCCCCTCACCCAACCCTCTGATGCTACGGGCTCATTCCCAAACCTGGATCATTAGCACCGCAAGCCGTAGCCCTGCTGCTTGCACCAGTGAGTTGATTAGCTTTAGTATATTGGGTGTAGCATTCAGTCAGCATCAAGATTTTAACAATTCCTGTCCAGCTCCAAGGCCATAAAATCCATACACACAAGGTCCATAGTAGGTTCAGCACTAGTGATATTGACAAGGGAGGTAGCCTGTTTTGCCAGGGTGTAACTCCCCTGTTACCCGTGGTTACAAGAATCCCAGTTAGATCTAGTGGCAGGCAGGGAAGGCAGCTTGTGAAACTCCAGTTAAATGGATTTCACACTGTCTCACTCTGTTCTCAGTCTCAGCTGAGACTGAGGAATGACGTCATATAGAATTCTTGCAGCAGCATAAGCCACATTGGAATGTTGCAGGTGGGAGTTAGATAGAATGCTGGGAGGTTTTGTAGTTAGTCTAGTGGGAGACTCAGTGGAGGGAGGAGGTGCACTGCAGTGGGCAGTCCCTCAGAGCCCTCAGCTCTTACCAGAGCTACCTGTCATTGGGGGTGTGTGTTCTCGCCCTAGATAGAGACACAGAAGATACTGTTTGGAAGTGGTTGAGAGCATCTCCCAGTTGTTCCAGGGCCCCATCCCTGAGAGGGATGGGGGGGATCCAGACCATCTCTCAGGGGCAATCCCCTGGCCCGGCTAGAGAGAGAGAGAGAGAGAGAGAAGCTGCCTCGAAGACTTGTGCTGAGGCACCAAGAGGTATTTTTGGTTATCCTGTGAAAGAAGCCTGTGGGCACCTGCAAACCAGGGTGAGTCACTGTGCCAGAGAGCCTATGTTTCACCAGAGACTGTTGTTTTAAGTATCTGCTGCTGTGGGTCAGGAAAGGACAGCCAAGTACAGTGCTTAAGGAGTGTGTGACTTGAACGCCTTTAATATGTGGGGGTCTACAGGAATGGACTATGCCATTTAAAAAGTGCGTCACAAGTTAGACACTGGAGTTTCAGAGACTGTAGATTGAGAGGTGTTATACATTTAAAGTGTTAATTCTACAAACCCAGAGTTTTCAGATGAGGAGGTGTTAGAGTCCAAAGAAATGGCGGGTATGAATTATGGGAGCAAGAGGTGGAGACCCCCATCAGTAGTAACCAAATTCACCTCTACAGGTTCTCTTTGGGACACCTGTTGCTTTCTCTCGGTTACTTGGCCAGTGCTCGAAGAAAGTACCCAGACATGGGATTAGATGGAAGAAGTTTCCCTTATGGAGCCTGTATGTGCTCGTGGGTGGTTTAGGGAGCCACCAACTAATGTTCCATGCCATATGGAAAGTGGTCCAGTTGCTGGCCGGATGTGCCATGCAAGGAAGTAGTCCAAGGCTAGTCAGATGTGCCAGGGCAGGGAAATCCAGAGAATAGTACAAGTTCGGGCTGAGTACCCAGAGTGTTTCTAAACCTGAGGGTTTCACAGTGTGTAGAAGATGTGTTCTGGTCTCTGTATATCTGCATTACCAGGAGTGGAGCCCTGTGGGGGTCCATCTATGCTTTATTGTTCTGTTGTTGTGAATAAAAGCCACACTCTAGAATCCCACTCCTGGTTTGGACATTACAGTTATTGCTTCCTGTGTCCGGAGTTACTTTGGTGCCCCTGACTAGAAGTCAAACCTAGCCAAAATACCAAGCAACAGTTTTCTCCCCGAACCCAGGCCCTAGGTATGGGGTTACATAATGGAGGCACAGCACAGTGCTAATAACACAAAAAATACCATCAACCCGACCCCTGGGCTTACAAAAATGGAGGCTACCGCTGGGATCTGGCTTGCAATTTTGGGAAAAAACGCAAGAAAGGTTGCTCAGATAGTGGCTAGTGTTTTGGCTGTCTGGCAGCAGGTAGCCCAAAAAGTAGAAGCATTGCCAACTGAATGTGCTGCTGTCTATGTGCTGCTGTAAATGTGGCAACTGTTTACCAAGGAGCAGTAAAGCCCGAGTGTGTATGCCCTTGTCCTGCATCAAATTACAGCGTTTGCCAGCTTTAAAAGTATTGTGTGACAGAGAAAAGTGTGGAAAACTGTGGGTAGCAAAGAAAGATTTGTGCCCTAGATGTTGGAAATGCTTGGGGTACGTGCTAAGAGTAGTCGTTGACTAAAATGCCATGATAAATGGTTGAAATGGTGCTCCTACCAAAGAGCTGCTGTTGAAAAAAAAAAAAGAGTGGTTTGCAGTTTAAATTCTGCCTGCTCGACGATCGCCATGGAGGAGAAGAGCTTCAGAGGAAAGAGGCTCATTTGCATGGCGTCGAGTGATTGGTGAGACTGCAATCAGTCCCGCCCCCAAGCCAGCTCTAGAGCAACTGCACAGCATTCAAGAGGGAGAGTGAGTGGAGTGTGTGAGCAGGCTTGCTAGGAGGAGCATCGAGGTGACTGAAAACGCTGTAAAATAGTTAAAATATGACTTTTTCTGTTTAAATTCGGGCTCAACCCCCATCTCAATCTTTTGGAAACAAAGCGTGGTGTTCAGAGGGACAATCGGCAGGACTGCCAGCCCGCTTCCTTCCACAGGCCTCCAAGACTGGCTGCAGGCCGGTTTTCCATCGACAAAACAAGCTACTGCTAACAGTGAGTACCAACCAAGCTAATAGCTCAAACTGTGTGATTTTAACTAAAGCCAGCTGAATCTGTGTGTAGCAGTGGGTCATTTTGCAAAGAAGGACTGTGTCAAGTTTTTAAGATAAAGCAAGAATTCTGAGCAACAGACTGTGAGCATAATTATAGGTTCAGCAACAGTATAATTTTCAGAGCCATGTGAGAGACTGTGAGTTGTATGAGAGATGCAGCAAGAAATACAGGCAATCCTGTGCGATGAAATACTGTGCCTTTGGTGGGACATTAAGCTAGGACAGTGATTAAAAGCAAATGAAAAGTCTGTAATAAATCATATAAGTGTGTTGAGAGAGAGAAAACAGTGCAAGTTTGTGCAGTTTGAGCAAATTTATCAGTAGTGTGTGTAAATCGGATGTGCAGTGGCTTGAGTCATGAACAGAATGTTGATGCACAGGAGTGCTGCCGCCGCCATTACAGGGTGGGGGTAGTAATGTAAACACAGCAGCAAGGGAGTCATTTTGTAAAAATGTTTCCAAGAGTGGGACATGAAATAACAGTGAGCGTTTGTTTGTTTTCTCTGCAGTCATGGCTTTGGGACCAGCCTGCTACCCAGATCATGCCCAGGCTATGATAGTAGAAGACGTTAACAAGTTGAGAGATATTGAGAGATATTACTACGGGGGACGACTGCCTCCTCATGTGGCAATTCCTGGATATCCAGTACGAGTATGTGTGATGTGCTTAAATGCCAGAAGGGACGTCTTCATGGTACCTCACTGTTCTGGGTGTCTAGAGAAAAATGGCTTGACTAAAGCACCCAAGATTTGTTTGGCTCCCACATGGACAAAGCTTCAAGAACCTGCAGTTGGCAGCACACAGCACCAGGCGGAGCCTGATAGGGAAGGCCCCTCAGAGTGTGGCACGAAACAAGAGGGTGCAGATTTACAGATAGAACAATGTACTGATGTTTCAGAGTCCGAGTTGCATAGAGACATAGCGGAAAGAGCATCAGTAGATCCTTGGAGTCAGGGGCCCAGCCCAAGTCTCATAGGTGAAGACAAGACGAGGAAGGCCTTTGAATGGGAGGTATCGACCTCCACACCCAGTGAAGAGTGGACAGTCTCAGGAGTGAGGATGACTGCTCACTCCTGGGCACAGATTCTTAGCTGGGAAGAAGAAGAGGGGGAACCTATGTGTCCTTGTGAAGAAGGTACAGATCCACAGCCTCAATCTCTTGCCTCAGAGGAACCAATAGCAGAAGAGAGTAGTGACTCTACAGCTCTGCCCCCACAAGGAAGAGTTAAAGATCCATTCTATGTCGCATTGAGTATGCGTAGCTGGCTGAACCAGGACTGGCTGCCCCCAATCCTGGCCAGAGGTTGCAGGTTGACCAAAAGCAGTAAAGAGGAAAGACTGGATTGTAGGAAAGTGAATGAAATCTATGGGATACTCTTTCCTACCTTTCCTTGGAGAGTCTGGGAGGAGATTGAAAATAGCAGGAAATCCTGGATTATGGAAGAAGCAATGAAATATGTGCATCCTGGTGCAAACAAGTATGTTAGAGACAGAATGTTTCAAGTAAAATACAGCCAGTGGAAAAAGGGCAGGACACTGTTTATTGACACTGTTCGAATTGTGGATGGAGAGGGACGTGAAACCTTTCACAGAGTGGATTATGAGCGCCCAGATGGGGTAATAATTCATGCACCTGACCCATTGTGCTATTGGCCACAATGGAAAGATCAACCTGCGAATGTGCCCATGCCTACCAAATGGAGAGCAGAGCAGTGGTAGCCAATGCTACCATCCAGCTGTTGCCGTACTCATGTTTTTCTGACAGACTGGCATTCCAGGAACCAGGTGCCCCACATTCATCAGTCTTGCATTGTACTGGCTTTCCAGATTCCATCGACTGGCCCACCAGATGACTTCCTATCCAGAGAGGACACCAGCCCAGCTGTATCCTGATTCATCGCCTGGGATGCCGGATGGCTTCAGACCAGCTGTTTTTTCCTTTTTTTATGTTCCAAGGTTCCATCTTCTAGACATACCTCTCAACCTCCTGCCTCATAAATCAGGGACAAGGCTTAGAAAAATCAGGGACAAAGGACCAAAATCAGGGCCACATCTTCAAAATTGGTGATATCTACTCAGGAACATGGTATAATAAGGGACTTAGTGTAAAATGCATTTTCTAAGGAAGAACAAATCTAACTTTAATGTTTGACATTATTTTATGCTTACAACCCCTACTGTTTGGTCATGGAAACACAATTTTTAGGAGGGACAGAGTAAAATTTTGAGGTAAAATTAGGGACATCTCTGAAAATCAGGGACAGTTGAGAGGTATGCTCCTAGATGACATCAGCTCAGCAGTTTCCAGGTGTGCACTCCTGTCATTTTCTGGAAGATGTCAGCCCAGCTGTATCAGAAGAATGCTGCCAGGGAGAGTCTTCGGCTGAGGACCAGGTGTGGTGTCGTTTTAGTTCTACAAGGGACTGGTAAGTCCAGACTTTTCTATTCTTATGACATTGCAGTACATACCCTACACTAGCAGACTCCAGATGTTTGAACTGTCCTCAAAGACTCTCCCCTTTGGGATTTCAGCCTGCTAGAACTGTGCTTCACCAGACTCCGGCCCAGGAGAGACTCTTTATTGGACTTGCCTTCAGGCACTGTTGTCACTAGAAGGGACTTTTAGGGCACTCTATGCCCCCAAATAATGTGTATTGTAAATATTGTTGTTTTTCTACTGTTTTTACTGTTTTTTCTACTTTTCTAAAAAATCGTTTTTTGGATTCTTCAGTGATTTGATAGTAGGGGTTTAGATAGACTGTGCATGCAGATTAGGAGTGTGTTTTGTTTTTCTCTGTTTCTTGCAGGTGTTCCTGAAGAAGGCAAGAAGAGAAGACAAGACGAGGAGGAAGGACTCAGCGGAGTTCCTCAGTAGTACTTTAGTGTGTAGTGGTTAAAGTACAAAATGTTGTGGTTTTCTGTGTGTAACTTTTCCTTCCACAGGTATGGTTGTGGGGAAGTGTGGGGGTAATGTATAGTGTTTGGTATTAGCGCCTTGTGTGCGGTTGCAGGTGTCACAGGTAGGGGAGAGGTTCCCCTGTTTGTTTTTGTTTTGGGTATTTGGGTTATTGGTCAAGTAGGTTTTCCCTAGATGGCTAGGGGGGATAGACAGACTGTGGCTCTAACCCGCAGTAGGGGCCGCAGTACTGATCTATTGAGGGCTATGCTCTGGACTATTCTACCAGGGCCACTAGGTGTCCATAGTAAGATCTTAGAGTAGAGGCTGATGCGTCAGCTGATGGCCTCTGAGCCCTTAGTGTTGCCTGCCTGTGCCTAGCACATGGTAGGAGAGGGCCTGATCACCCCTCTCTGTAGGTAGCACAGAGGGTAGGATGGCCTAGTCTGGGTTAGTAATGACTGTGGACAGTCATTTTCCTGGCCAAGGGTGGGTGTAACCCCCCTGTTACCCAGGTTTACAAGAATCCCAGTTAGATCTAGTGACAGGCAGGGAAGGCAGCTTGTGAAACTCCAGTTAAATGGATTTCACACTGTCTCACTCTGTTTTCAGTCTCAGCTGAGACTGAGGGATGACATCATATAGAATTCTCGCAGCAGCATAAGCCACATTGGAATGTTGCAGCTGGGAGTTAGATAGAACATTGGGAGGTTTTGTAGTTAGTCTAGTGGGAGACTCAGTGGAGGGAGGAGGTGCACTGCAGTGGGCAGTCCCTCAGAGCCCTCAGCTCTGACCAGAGCTGCCTGTCATTGTGGGTGTGTGTTCTTGCCCTAGATAGAGACACAGAAGATACTGTTTGGAAGTGGTTGAGAGTGTCTCCCAGTTGTTCCAGGGCCCCATCCCTGAGAGGGATGGGGGGAATCCAGACCATCTCTCAGGGGCAATCCCCTGGCACGGCTAGAGAGAAAGAAGCTGCCTTGAAGATTTGTGCTGAGGCACCAAGAAGTATTTTCAGTTTTCCTGTGGAAGAAGCCTGTGGGCACCTGCAAACCAGGGTGATTCGCTCTGCCAGAGAGCCTATGTTTCACCAGAGACTGTTGTTTTAAGTATCTGCTACTGTGGGTCAGGAAAGGACAGCCAAGTACAGTGCTTAAGGAGTGTGTGACTTGAACGTCTTTAATATGTGGGGGTCTACAGGAATGGACTATGCCATTTAAAAAGTGTGTCACAAGTCAGGACACTGGAGTTTCAGAGTCTGTAGAATGAGTGTGTTGTACATTTAAAGTGTTAATCTACAAACCCAGAGTTTTCAGATGAGGAGGTGTTAGAGTCCAAAGAAATGGCCGGGTATGAATTATGGGAGCAAGAGGTGGGAGACCCCCCCATCAGTAGTAACCAAATTCACCTCTACAGGTTCTCTTTGGGACACCTGTTGCTTTCTCTCGGGTACTTGGCCAGTGCTCGAAGAAAGTACCCAGACGTGGGATTAGATGGAAGAAGTTTCCTTTATGGAGCCTGTATGTGCTCATGGGTGGTTTTGGGAGCCACCAACTAATGTTCCATGCCATATGGAAAGTGGTCCAGTTGCTGGCTGGATGTGCCATGCAAGGAAGTAGTCCAAGGTTGGTCAGATGTGCCAGGGCAGGGAAATCCAGAGAAGAGTACAAGTTTGGGCTGAGTGCCCAGAGTGTTTCTAAACCTGAGGGTTTCACAGTGTATAGAAGATGTGTTCTGGTCTCCGTATATCTGCATTACCAGGAGTGTAGCCCCGTGGGGTTCCATCTATGCTTTATTGTTCTGTTGTGAAAAAAAGCCGCACTCTAGAATCCCGCTCCTGGTTTGGACATTACAGTTATTGCTTCCTGTGTCCGGAGTTACTTGGGTGCCCCTGACTAGAAGTCAAACCTAGCCAAAATACCGAGCAACAGTTTTCTCCCCAAACCCAGGTCCCAGGTAGAGGGTTACATAATGGAGGCACCGCACAGTGCTAATAACATAAAAAATATAATCAACCCGACCCCTGGGGTTACAAGAGTCTTTCTCCTAAAATCAAAGATAGAAACTGCACTCACTAAGGAAATATGGAAAAGTGAACTACTGTACTTAAGTGAAGATACAGTGCAACCAGCCAAATGAAAGTCTGCAACAAGCAGACCAGCACAAAGAGCCTGAGTAGCTTGAAGTGCGAAGATGCTTGTTTCAGTGTCTCAGTTCATATGTTGCACTGTATCTTCAGTACAGTAGCTTGCTTTTTCATATTTCCATTGTGAGTTTCTCTCTGTGGTGGTAACAGTTTGGGAGCATGTTGCACCATTATGGTACCAAGATAGCCTTCTGCAGCATGGTCCCCTTTTGTTTTCAGCACTCTTTCTACTAACAGAGCTGTAACAATTCTTACAGTGCTTTTTGACATCTACAGCCATGTGTGGCCAAAAATAATCTCTCACACATACCAAGTCAAAGGTTTTGTCACTTTATTCGGAAGTGTTCCATGTTCTAATGGAGAGCTCACAGAACCATGCCTCAAAATCTGGAGGGTAGAATAAACTGTTTCCGGGTGAACATTGTAGGTCCCTGCATTATATATTAAAGGAGGCCATTCTTTCACTTAAGTTTGTTCCATTCACAGCAAAGTGGAGAAAGTTCAGGTGAGAACAATGAACCTGAACCTCATCCAAGCCCTTCTGCAAGGTGAGAATGATCTCCCTCATACTAACTTCTATAAATTAGAATATTTTTGCTCAACGTACTTGTTGGTCCCTTCTTATGAAATGTTGGTGGTGGCAGGGTGGGGTGGGGGCTTGATGAACATAAAATCCCTTCAAACCCTAAATTACTATACTACTATGTAACAACATGTCTCTAGGCATTTTTTGTATCCCTGGGACTCAATCGAGGCAGAGATGTGGTATTCATTATAGCAAAGTGAGCGTATACATTGGGCACTACTTCAGGAGGCACCCAGCAAATCAACTGCATGGTTGGGATTGGCAAGGACGGCCAACCCATCATGGGCTGATGCTTGGCACATGACTTTGACTCCTGACTTGGATATACGGGTCCAGGCCCAGGGCTCCTCAGTGGCTGGTGTGGAATGGGGATACAGCAACACAAAAATACAGCAATAGATGTATAGAACACAGGCACAAATCAAATTTATTGTTCAAACTGATATACCAGAAAGTGCAGAAAGTGTATAAAATGTCCAAACATAGAGACAGTTTGGCGTACTCATGACAGAGCCTTCGAGTGGTTTTGCTATACAAATCCTTGTATAGCGAAACCGGTTGAGGGGTGTGTCATGAGTACACCATACTGTCTCTGTTTGGGCACTTTATACACTGAATACACTCTTTGGCATATCAGTTTGCACAATAAATTGGATTTGTGCCTATATTCTATACGTCTGTTGCTGTATTTTTGTGTTGCTTTTAGCTTGGTTACAGGCACAGATGATCAAGTGTGGAGCCAGTATTGTGAAATGGGGATACCGGGATAAAGTGTCTGCATTAATGCTGTTGATCCCTGCCAGTATCGCAAACTAAAACTGTATGCAGAGGGAGCTGACACCAATGATGCCCTGCAGTGTTCAGCTTGGCTAGTAAGCAGAGAGTAATTAGGTTGTCCATCCTTCCCAGAAACTGGCCTCTCTGGTGATAGTTATGAAACTGGTCCACCACAGTCCACTTCAAAGACAGAAATTCAACTTGTGCGCAGGATAGTGTCATTCTAAACCAGTCACATGGCCATCAAAGGCAACAGTTGCATGTTTTTCTTATGTTCTTGATACAGCACAGCTCAAAACCTTCCAGGCTAACATCAGTGTGCAGCACATATGGCTTTGTTGAACCTGCAAAGGCCAATACAGGTACTTGTGTCAAACCGTGAATAATCTTTTGAAGATCTTGCTCAACCTGCTCTGTTCATTGGGCATCAGAGGGTTCAGAATCCTACAGTATTCAGTAGGGGCTCAACAGGGTTTGGTATTTTTAGCCTTCTTTTGAGTTGAAGGGCATCCCTGAGAGGGGCAATACTATGGTCACACTCAGGTTAAAAAAAAAAGTCCTTTATAAACCTGTGATAATACTTGCAGAACACCCAAAACATCTGCAGGTTCTTCAACTCAGTATCCAGTGATGATGGAGTCTGAAAATGAGTGACTGTCAAAACAGCGACTCATTTACAGTGCTATCCTGTTGGGCTACCCCGTAAGGGTAGCGACCCTATGCAACCATGACTGTAGGGAGGGCGACGGAAGGGAGGCGACGGAAGGAGGCGACGGAAGGGAGGGAGGGAAGGGAGGGATAGGAAGAGGGTTTGTGGGGTAGTGTACCTGCTGCAGCTGAGCTAGCCATGTGGTGTGGTGGTGAGGGTGGCTAACTCTGGTGCAGTAGGTACTGGGTTCGGGGCTGGGGACTGGGGAGGAGAAAACTCTGCTGCTGCCGTGTTTATTTTTTATTTATTTCACAGTGTCGTCCCATCCCCGGCATGCATCCCCCTTGACCTGATAATCCTTAATTGGGGGGAGGTGGGGGCATGGGGGGTGCAGCCCCCACATACATACTTAATTTATTTGCTGGATGTCTTTTCGCCGGCATGTGTATATTGCCAATTTGCTTTTCAACGATATACACTCACCATAACAGCAATTGCTATTTTGCGATTGCTGTTATGACATGGAACCCTTCAAGTCATGTGGTTTGGGCCAGGAGTTAAGGCCTCGCTCCTGGCAGGGGCTGTACTCAATGCGTCATGACTACCTAGTCCTGCATGTCTGTGGCCTAGTTGGTTGTTCCATCCACTTGGCACTCGTTCTGCAGCGGCACCTTCAAAGGCTCCATCTCATCCATCTTGATTTCAACAATCATTTTGCCCAGGGGGTTCTATGCCTCAGATTCTCTTTTCTCATAACCAGCCATGCATTAACCCAGGGTCACTCACAATAGTACCTCTACTGCTTTTGGCCATCATGTCTCAAAGGAATACATTAGATGAATGTGTGTACCAATAGTTCTGTAAATAGTTCACATAGAGATTACTGTTGCCTATTTTCTCTTTATAGATAATTCCTGAAGAAGACCTATGGTTGACATGTTGAGTTTAACTCCTATGTTCTATTTTCAGCATGCATTTAATACTACATTTTTGTCAGTTATTGAGTAACTGTTTAAGGTGACAGAAAATCAATAAAGAAGAGGATTTTCTGATCAATCAGTAGAGCCTCTGAGGGGTGTTTCTTATAGTATAAGAGAGTCCGAACGTGAGGTTTTGGCAAGAGAACCACAAAGCGCAGCTGAGCCGCTGTGTCTGCCTAAACCTTACAAGAGGGGCCTCTTACATATGTTTATATGTGGGGTTACTGTGTTTCTTATGGTTGTAAGAGGGCATACACGAGTTCTTTGGGTGAAAGAACTGCAAAGCAAAGCTGAGAGCTCTGACACACAAAGGACTTGAGACGAAACTCTTACAACTGTAAGTCATTCAGCAAATGCACATAATAAACATATTATAAATGTGGTGAAGATAACTGTTCTTTTAAAAAAAGGGTCTTGAGTTCATAATCAAAATAGCTGATGTATGAAATTATAGAAACCCCTGTGAGTGAAAATATACTGTAGAATAACAAAACTCCCTTCATTCAGAAAGAGCAGATTCTGAATGCTGAGTTAGTTTGGTGACATCAGGGGCATGAGAGAGAAGCTTGAGTGCCTTCCTGATGTCACTGAACCAATGAGGCATTCAGAATATGGAAAGTTATCAATGAATATTTAAAACATTTTTTTTATAATGTAGTGAAAGACTGTTTTTAATCAATGGCAATTAAACATTTATTATATTATGTATTTATTATAAAATACTGTCTTATTGTTTAAGCTGCTACTGCACTTGTAATGGGAACAAATTGTTTCAAACTGCCGATTTTGAATTGGAGTGTGATGCTGTCTGCTGTCTCTGACTCCTCGGCTCACATTACCATAATAGAACTGGCCATCGCTGCTGTAATTGCTTTAGGGAGCAACCTTGTTCTTCACATTCCAAAATGTTAAGAACAACAGGTTCTACATTCTGAAACCTAAAAAACAATGTTATAATATACCTCTAGCCTGTTTTTCTGGTGTTTTCAAAACCTTGTTCTTCACGTTTCCAGATGTAGAACTGGCTGTGCTTAACATTCCAGAATGTGAAGAGTAAGGCTATGATCTCTAGTTGTGCTGTGGAAACATGAGCTGAGCTGTCACAGCAGCAGAGAAACTCTGCAATTTTGAACCCTAGTAACGCATTTCCATCTGAACCTAGCAGTTGAAGTTGAAAAACAGGCTAAAATGGTATTATAAAAAATAACATAACCCCCCTTCATTGAAAACTCACCACATTCTCAACGTCTTGTTAGTTCTGTGACATCAGGAAGGCACTTGAGCTTTGCTCTCATGCCCTTAATGTCACTGAATACTTGAGAATCTGCTTGTTCTCAACGGGGTGGGGGGTGTTGATTATTGTACCTTAGAAAACACTGGAAAAACAGATTTAAAATGTATTATATGGACTTTGTCAACTAAACTTAGAACTTCTGAATTTTAGAACTATATGTATTAGATGCCTTCTTAAGGTTATAATGGTTAGAAATAAACAATCCTGTCATTCCTTTGATGCCCTATCATCTGATCATAAACCACTCGAGTTTAGCTCAAGTGATTTATAATAAATTTAATGTCTTATTTTCTATTTTATTTGCATCCTCTCCCTTGGTGCTGAAGTGTAGGGCTCCCTTCTAACATTCCTGCATGAGAGTACGGTGTGCACAGGATAAGAGGCACAGTGGCTCTGCACGCTGAGTGGCTGAAATCACATTAGTGATATATAATATTGCTTAATTAGTGCTCTGACTTGTGCTATCTGCCAAGATGGTTGCTGTCTGCCCCAAAACCACTCTGTTATACTGCAAGGAGTGTCTCCATTGTAGGTATTAACACACAACATGCCTCCTCCATCTTTTTCACATGTTCCTTAGATTCTTTAAAAATCCTGTCACTACCTAAATTAATTCTGCAATTCATGCTTGTGCCAGTGCATTGTGGTAAGCCTTGGGCATTCCCTGTTTACATAATTTGCCTGCATAATTACACTTACTTCATCTTCTGTAAATATACCTGTTTACTATGGATAGGCAAGGCAACCACAATTGAAACAAGCATTTATGCCAGATGTTTGCCATGGAGTGTGTGTGTGTGTGTGTGTGTGTGTGTGTACTGGGAGGGTGGTCCTGGCTGTCTGTTCCTGCACTGCCAACTGTGTGACCACATGTGGATGTTCATGGACAGGGTTGATACTGGCACCAGTCCACTGGCCAAATGCTGTTAGATTTTCTTTTGGGATAGTCAGAAATTGTTGGCTTTAATAAAACAATTGCATACTAACACCACAATATGAATTAGATATTCCACTGATGGTAGAGTATCATCTCCTATTTTCACAGATATGGGTGTAAAACAGGGGTGTTTATTGGCCCCCCAGTTTTGTTGAATTTATATATTGATCAGGTGGTGGAGGATCTTGATAGACAGAATATGGATCCTCCAAAGATTGCAAATTCTAAACTTTATATTATTATGTATGCAGATGACACTCTTCTTCTTTCAAAATCTACCATAGGTTTATAAAAAGCTCTATCATGTTTGGCTATTTCTCTTAAAAAGTTAGATTTGAGTATAAATATAGATAAATCTAAGATAATGGTTATTAATAGACCTTAGAAGCTGAACTATAAATGGTCGATAGATAATATGGTGTTGGATGAAGTAAATAATTATTTGTATCTGGGTGTGTTATTACACTCCACTGATATTTGGAAATCACATATTATAATTAATAAAAGACGAGATAGACAGATTATCTGGGGTATCAATAAATTTAGTAAAAATTATATAAATAATTCTGGGAATACACTACTTGATATATACAGAGCTAAAGTTGAATCTACTATTCTTTATGGGTCCAAGGTATGGGGGCAAGATAGTGGGGTCCTAAGTCTAGAACCTATGCAGAATTTATATATTAGTTGCTTTGGCTTCTCAGAAGGAACTAGAAGGAGACAGGATCAGTTGTGTTCCAGTACAGTAGCTGCTTCTTGTTGTTTTTACAGGGTTTCTTGTGGATTTTACTTGGTAGAAGGTTATTTCTTTTCTTTCTTACTTCTAAGGAGCTAGCAGGGTATTGTTTTTAGGGCTGTTGGGCGTTTGAAAACTGGTTTGTTGGCTGTAAGTGGGCTCATTTGTTGGATGTTTTACTGTGTAACAGGCTGCGCTGGTGGAGGCCTATTTCTTCTAATTTAAAACCTATTTGGTGGGATTTGCTTGGGGCTGGTTTCTGGCTGCAGGGCTTGGAGGGCAGACACAGGGCTGATACACTCTCTCGGGAGAGTAGGTGTGAGGCCCAGTGCCACTCTCCCACCCCTCCCTCCCCAGAGCTCTGTATTATAGGGAACACCTGCCCTGCAATTGAGGAAAAGACTGCAGGTGCAGCTCATGTAGTTCTAGCCACTGGGGGTTGGATTTAAAGGCTGGGAGAGAGGAGCTTAGGGAGTTGTTCACTTCCCTTATAGGTTTACTGTGTTGTACTGCACCTAGTAACAGGGTTACCGGTTTACTGTCGGACTGTATCTAGGATTAGTGGGTGACCTGATTAGGCAGTAGGGGTGTATCTTGGACTAGTGGGGAACCTGGTGGCTCACCCAAGGAAACCTACTTGGAGGGGGATGGGACCACACATCATTAGGGCCGGCATCTTTGGGAGGGTGGTGGGGTGCACAGG
Organism: Neoceratodus forsteri; assembly: GCA_016271365.2. Taxonomy (NCBI): domain Eukaryota; kingdom Metazoa; phylum Chordata; order Ceratodontiformes; family Ceratodontidae; genus Neoceratodus; species Neoceratodus forsteri. The sequence continues at coordinate 495,739,262 of CM028138.1, forward strand.
GTGTGGGGAAGCCATGATACTGGACTGGGCTTGGAAGTTTGGTAGTTGCCCAGTGTGCTACCAGCTGGCACAGCTTAGGCAGGAGGTTGTGCGGATTAGGAGACAGCTGGGGAAGGGGAGAGGTATGGTTGGGGAAGAGGGCAGGGGATCTCCCTCGGGGTTGCACCAAGCACTAGGGGTGGGGGCATAGGGAAAGGAGTGCAGGAAAATACTCTGGGGTCACATAGGGACCCTGGCAGAGGGGGCCCAAAAGGACACTACCAAGGAAGCAGGCAGGTAACTGAGGACCCTCTCAAAGGGGGGCAGAGGGACAAATATTCAGGGAAGTAGGCAGATGGCCAGGGCTGGACAGAAGGAAGCAAGGCGGGAGGTGGATCGGACCTACGCCAGTAAACCATTTGAATTCTATTCTTCTGCTTGAGGATGAGGGGGTGATGTAGGCATGACAGGGGTGGTTAGAGATGGAAAGGGAGTGGGGGCAGATGCAGGTGAGCAGAGAAGCAGGAGGAACAGGGGGAACCTGAAATGCAGGAAAATGGGGGGAAGCAGTGAATCAGCAGGAGGGCAGGGGAAGAGGAAAAGAAAGTGCAAGGAGAAGGACCAGAAGTTGGGAGGAAAGGGCAAGGAGAAGGACCAGAAGTACAAGGAGGATACAGTAAAGGGAGCTGAGGGTTTAGGACTAGGGAGCATGACAAGCAAGGAGGGACTAATCGAGACAGAAGGAAGGGAGGATGAGCCAGGCTAGTTTAGCGGATGGGGAGAAGGGCCAGTCGTGGAGCAGTGGGGGGAGTTAGTGAGGTACAGAAGGATACTCGGGAGGAGGAGAGGCATAGGATCTGAGGGAGGGGGTCCAGGGTAAATAAGGAGGGGGCGGCATGTGGCACCCAGATGGGGGAGGAACAAGGAGCCGACTGGGTGGAGGGACCGGTAGAAAGGATGAGGGACATGGAAGGGGGGCAAATGGAGGAAAAGGAGCGGTCAGAGTGCTCCTGTTGGGGGATTCTATGATCAGGGGTATGAAATGGGATAGGGGTGGAGAAGCCTGGCCAGTTAGAACAAAATGCTTCCCTGGACTAATGGTGCACAGGGCCAAGCACGAGGTATATCAGTTGGCAAAGGATTGTGGGGGTTCCCCGGACATACTGGTCCACCTGGGTACAAATGACATTAAGGGAACTAGTGAGCTAGAGATACAGACAAGGTTCAGGGAGCTTGCCAGGGTCTGTCATGACATAGGATGTACAATTTCCTTTTTGGAAATCCTGATGGTGCCAAGGGCTAGTGGGGAACACAAAAGCAAGATTAGGAGATAAACCAGCGGCTCAGGGAGTGGTGTGGAGGTCAGAGGGCATGGGTTGATGGGGGATTGGGGGGAGACCTGGGAGGATAAGGAGCTGTATGCTAGAGATAGGCTCCATCTCAATTTGGAGGGGAGGGAATCCTTAAGTTGAAAATAGAGGGTTTCATTGGTGAAAAGTGGGGTTTAAACTTGTGAAGGGGGGAGGGATGGGAGAAAGGCTGTCGAGGGGGTCCAATAAAGGAGGGACTCTGTCTCCACCCCCCTGGAGAGCTGGAGGAATGAGGGAAAAGGCCGACTGATAAAGTGCAGACCAGGGGGAAATGGAATCCCCATGGGAACACGAGCAGGGGAAATGGAAGTATAGGGAAAGGGTGGAAGGTAGTCCTGCTAAATGCCAGGAGCTTGGGAAATAAAATGCCTGAGCTCCAGGCGATGCTAACTGAGGGAGCGGTGGATGGGCAGCGTCACTGAGACCTGGGCCACTGCAGGACATGACTGGGACCTGAACCTGGAGGATTACACTATGTTCAGGAAGGACAGGGAGGGAGGAGGAAGGGAGAAGGGTAGCAATAATAGCAAAAACTGCATTGGCATAGGGGGAGTAGAGGAGGCGGAGGGAACTGTGGAGGCGATTTGGGTCACCTTGATAACAAGGGGGGGGTCAACAGAGTAAAAATAGGAATTGTGTATAGACCCCCTGCACTGGCAGAGGAGCTGGAGGAGAGTCTGGTGGCAGATGTTGGGAGACACTGCAGATTGGACAGGGGAAGGGTGGTGGTGTTGGGGGACTTAAACATGCCAAGAACAGACTGGGAAACTATGACATCCTCGGTGGCCAGGGAACAGAGGTTGTTGGATGTCTTTCAAGATGCATTCCTAACTCAGCAGGTGGGGGAACCGACCAGGGAGGGACGGGTACTGGATATGGTCCTGGCAGACAGTGACCATATTGGGGGCCTGGAGGTAAGGGACCCATTGGCGGGGAGTGACCATGCCACGGTCTGGTTCTGCCTGGACCTAGGAGGGGTAGAAGGCTGCACAAAGACGGAGGTAACTGACTTCGGGGGGGGTGGATTTTAAGGAAATGGGAAGGATCCTTAAGGAGCATTTGGATGTGATTGGGCCAGACATGGACGCTGATAGTAGATGGGAAATCATCAGGAGAGGGGTGCAGGATGCTACCAGCACCTGTGCAAAAGTAAGATGAAAATGTGGTAGGGCCTGAAAACCCTGCTGGTGGACCAGGGAGGTCCAGGAGGTGGTGCGGGGAAAGAAGACAGCCTATGGGCGATTCAAGTGCTCAAGGAGTGAAAAGGATCGAGGGGAGTATGAGCTGATGGCTAGAAGGGCCACTAGGGTGGTGAGGGTGGCTAAGGCAAGGAAGGAGCAGAACCTGGCCAAGGAAATTAGGAAGAGGGAACAAGGGGTTCTTTAGATACATTGGGGAAAAACGAAGGGTGAAGGGGCAGATTAGCAGGATTAAAACAGGGGAGAGATGGGCACAAGCCCCGGGGGAGCAGGCTGAGGTACTAAATGAGTACTTCACCTCAGTTTTCACCAAGGAAAATGGGGGTGCTGCATCATACATGGGAGGAGACAGTGATACTGAGGAGGAGGGGACCCCACCGATCAGCGGGTCTGGGGAGAGGGGAAGACATCACTGGCAGGTGGGGGCAAGGCTACGCAGGGAGAAGAGGTAGCGGAAGTGGAAATCACAGCAGAGAGAGTGAGGGAATCCCTCAGGTCCCTTAAGATGGAGAAAGCACCGGGGCCGGATAAATTTCATCCCAGAGTGCTGAAGGAACTTGCGGATGTTCTGGCGAAACCCCTGGCAGAGCTTTTCACCATCTCTCTGAGGACAGGATGAGTGCCCCAGGACTGGAAGGTGGCGCATATAGTGCCTATCCACAAGGGGGATCAAGGGAGGTGGCAGGGAACTACAGGCCTGTCTGCCTGACATCGGTGGTGGGCAAGGTGATGGAGGGCATTGTCAAGGAGAGGCTAGGGGACCTGAAAAGTCAGGGTGCCTGGACGATAGACAGCATGGATTTGTCCCGGGGAAATCGTGTCAGACAAACCTTGTGGAGTTCTATGACTGGGTGATGAGTGCCTTGGACCTGGGTAGACCAGTGGACGTCCTCTTTCTTGACTTCAGCAAGGCATTTGACTCTGTTCCTCATGAGGGCCTGTTGGATAAGCTGGGAGAAATGGGGGTGGGGAACCAGCTGATCAGATGGATAGGCAATTGGCTCCAGGACTGGACCCAGAGGGTCGTAGTTGGCAGGACAGTCTCATCCCCAAGGAGGGTCATTAGTGGGGTCCCACAGGGATCAGTCCTTGGGCCCCTCCTGTTCAACGCCTACGCCTCTGACATAAGGACAGGTATCAGGAGGAGATGAGTCTCCTATGGATGACTCAAAACTGAGGTGGTGGATGGGGAGGAGGGGAGGTGGCCCCACAGTGGACCTGAGGCTCTGGAAAGATGGTCTAGAAAGTGAAAGCTGAGTTTCAATGCAGAGAAATGCAAGGTACTGCACCTGGGGACCAGAAACCCGGGCCAAGTGTACACCCCTGGGGGGCATGCACAAGTCTCGATGGCTGAGAGGGACCTGGGGGGTGGTGGTGGATGTCAAGATGAATAACTCGGAGACTTGTAGGAGGGCAGCAGCCAAGGCCAACAGGATGCTGGATGCATCGCTAGGGGATCACCTCCAGAAGGAGGGAAGTGATACTCCTCTGTATAACTGCTTGGTGAGGCTGCACCTCGAGCACTGCATGCAGTTTTGGAGGCCACACTTAAAGGGGGACATTAAACTCCTGGAGAAGGTCCAGAGGAGGGCAACCAGAATGATTTGAGGCTTGGGGGACAGGACCTATGAGGAGAGGCTCGAAGAGCTAAATATGTACACATTGGAAGAGAGAAGGGACCGGGGGGACATGATAGAGGTCTTCAAGTACATGAATGGGGTAAATAGGGGAGGAGCAGTCAGGGTGCTTCGAAGGAAGGAGGAGGGGGCCACTAGAGGGCATGGGTGGAAGCTCGAGGGGCGGAGATTCAGGGGTGAAAGGAGGAGGTGCTTCTTCACTGAGAGGGTGGTGGAGCCATGGAATGCGCTGCCTGAGGGGCTGGTGGAGGCAGAGATGGTGGAGGGGTTCAAGAGGGGGTTGGACAGGTACAGGGGAAGGATTCTGGAAGCAAAATCCAGTGCAGCGAGAATATCCGGGACTGGGAAGGGAGAGGCTGGGGGGGGGGGGCAGCAAGGTCAGCTCCCAGGGTGGGGGCTGACCAAACGAGCAGACGCAAAAGACCGTTAGGCCTATTCTGCTGGCATTTTAGTATGTTAGTATGTTAGATTGACTTTAAATTTACCACAGTTTGTTCCTGCTGAATATTTAAGAGCAGAAACTGGTCTTATTTCCATGAAGTCCAAGATTCTGGTAAGACAGGTGAAATATTTTGTAAGGTTAAATAATAATAGAATATCCAATTTATTTCTGAATCTTTGTTACATGGAGAGTGGTGTGTTAAATGGGAGTATTGAAAGATGGACACTGATAGGTGAACTTGATAAAGATTTGAGATTACTTGGTCTGGATAGTTTGTCAGTCATGATTAATTATCAAGGATCAAATGTTAACAATGGTTTTAGTAATGCTATAGAAAGAATTTATGATATCTCTAAACAACATGATTTGAGTAGAATTGCATCTTCCCAAAATTTTAAGAATTATAAAATGTTGAAAGTTATACATAAAATTGAAAATTATATTCATATTTGTCAAACAAATCTTCACTATAAAACTATTTCAAATTTAAGATTTGATACTGTATAAATGCTGGATATTCCTCTGGCCTTGTTAAATGGTAAACTTATATAAATGGCCTACATTGCAAGGATAATTGCCTAGGCAAATGGGATTCGGAACATATTTTGTTGGGATGTCAAAATTTATCTTGTTTATGAGACAAAATGGTTAGATAAGTATCTTAAGGATTTATATTCAGAAAGTAAAGAAAGGAAACTAAAGTTTCTTTTAAATACGAATGATGCTGCTATTTTGTATAGTGTTGCACAATTTACAATAGCTTCTCTTAGATTTAAAATGGATGATTTTATTATGGATTTGTATAAATCATTCTCAATGAGCTACTGCGTGATTTGTGGTAATATGATTTATTTATTATATCTATGAGCTGTGTCGTAATTTTGTAATTTTGTATTTTGGTCTGACTTGTTCTTTTAATTTTTTGTGTTATACTTTTTGTAATACACATTTTAACAATAAACTAACTAAACTGAAACTACTGGGAGGGTGGTCCTGGCTGTCTGTTCCTGTACTGTCAACTGTGTGAGACCACATGTGGATGTTCATGGACAGGTTGAAACTGGCACCAGTCAACTGGCCAAATGTTGTTAGATTTTCTTTTGGGATAGTTAAAAATCTTTTTAAGTAGCCAGGAGGGTTTGTACTGGAAAAGGTAATATTTCAATAAGTATATCAGCTGGATCAGTAGAAAAGTCTGTGGGGCTAGTGGATTTGCAAGTCACCACCCTGCTGTCTAGTAGCTACAAAACGTAATCTGACCTCTGCATGGATCAGCCTGAGATGGGATTTTTTTTATTCTATTTGTTCTCCCCTAGCCGGCTATTGATAAGGACCCAGTCTAAAAGGGAATAAATGCCAGATTTAATGCTGAGCCTAGTGGGTTCAGTTATTAATTGAGATAGGTGGGCTTCAGATACAGTGGTGTGAGTGGAACCAGTTCCTGATCCCAAGCAACTGATATTGAAATCCCCACATAACACCAAGTTGGGGGGGGGGAGGCTAGACCAGGAGGAAATAAGGGAGAGGAGAGAGATGGATGGGGGAATGGGGGGAGTTAGACACAGCCTATGGTAAGTTCCTTTCTTTGGTCCAGGGTGATTTGTATGTAAACAAACATATGAGGAGAGGCTGAGGTAACTGAGCATGTACACCATGGAGGACAGAAGGGAGAGGGGGGATATGATCGAACCCTTCAAGTACCTTAAGGGTATAAACAGTGTTGGTATGGAGGGCCTCTTTAACTTAAGAAAGAAGGGTACAACAAGGGGACATAATCTTAAATTGGTGGGGGGTAGATTCAAGAAAGAAATGAGGCACTTTTTCACTGAAAGGATGGTGAAGCAGTGGAATCAGCTACGGGAGGAGGTGGTGGCAGCAAAGACGGTGGCCAGTTTCAAAAGGGGGTGGGATAGGGTGATGAAGAGGATTAGGACTGAAGGGGGCTCTACTGGGAAGGGGTTAGGAGAGGGGACTGGGAAGCAGACTCAAGCAGACTCAATAGACCATTACAGCCTTTTTCTGCTAGCAGTTTCGTATGTTCGTATATAAATTTGGCCAATATAGCATTCACCTCGTGGCACCATAAGCATTCTAGTGCTGTGTCCATGATAGCATAATGATTACAGGATCCCTAATATAAACAAAAGAGAGGTAATGGAAAAGAAGTAAATATGCTGTTAAAATACACACAGAAGCAAAACCAACAACCATAAAGAGAATATATATAACTTATGATGCAACAAAAGTGACGTGCATCTGTCATGTCCTTTTGAAACTGCTGTTTTCACAATTTTTTCCTTTACTACAGTCTCACCCTTATTCCACAAGCTTTTGTTTAGTCATTCCCAATGGGAGTTGGGGAAACATGACTGCCCTGATGGAGGTGGGGAACCTTGGTCAACACTGACTAGCAGGTAGGTGCTGTTGTATGCAAGGGCTCTCAATCAGGAAGAATTAAGAAAATTAACAGGAACAAAAAAAAAAAAATAACAAACACACAACATCAGTGTGCGTACCTGATGCACCCTGTCGACAACAGGTTACAATAAAACATCAACTTGTTATACTGAATCTTATTTATTTATTTAGTTTTTGATTACCGGCTAGGTACACTTGGACAAGAATTTTGCCTATTTTCAGGCACAACCCGGGAGGGTTACAAATAGTGGCAAAAACAATGCACAGATATAAGTATAGAATACTTAATATTTAGGCAACAGTAGATACATTGATTATAGTGATTACAGTGGGTCATAGAACAGTAAGCAGACAACATATAGGATACAATATATAGGCAGGTAATACAAATCCAGGAGCACGTGAACAGTAAATAAGTGCAGAGAAGAGTTGACCATCGTATAGGTCCTATGACATTTGGCAGATACAGTAACTAGAGAGGAGTGATTTGAGGGGCTGGACAAGAGCAGTGGTCAGTGGCCCTAAGGAGGGATCAAATTCTCTTTTTAAAGGCATAATGGGTATTGGATTGTATGACATATAGCAGCAGGGAGTTCCAAACTTTGGGGGCAGATTTAACATCTCTGCAATTTCAACAGGGTCAGAAATTATACCTCCAGGAGTTTTAATCTTTTCTATAGCAGACTTTTCCCTTGGGGCTACCAAATTATTAATCTTACTTCGAGAGGACTCTTTCAGTAGTTAATCACCTTGAGGACCACCCCCTGGTGTCAGGACCACATGGAAACTTTAGCTAGCAGTGCCTGATGGGGGACTGCCCACCAGACGTCATGTGGCTGACATCAGCATGACCCTATATAGTGGGTGGTCCCCACGCCCACCTTCCAGTTCTTTCCTGCCATTAACTTGATCAGTCAGCCCTCACAGAGATCGTACGCTGCAGTTCGACCGCTTTTTCAGATGAGTATCCATTTCTTTTCTTTCAATTTCAAGTATTTGTTTTATTTTATACATGTTGTCATCTAACGGTAAGCACAAGAACAAGTGTGCTTCATGCGGTGCGCAACACTCACACAAGGATTCACACTCCCTCTGCCTCTTCTGCCTAGGCTCAAAGCACAAGGTTGAGGACTGTGAGGCCTGCACCAGTTTCAGTCCGGCCACATGGAAGCACCGCCAGCAGGCCCTCAAGGCTCATCTCTTCAAGGAATGAATGGCCACCATGGAGAAAGAGCTCCAAAGGTTGCATAGCACTTCTACCTCACCCAACAAATCTTGGCATGAAAAGAAGGAGAAACACTGGGACCAGGATAGGTTCTCCTCTCACCCGAGGCCACCTGCAGGCCCCTTGGATGAGGGGTGGTCTTCTTCTTCCTCTGATAAGTCGTCCGCAATGGCCCAGCCTGCTCCACCTAAGGAGCAGTCCTTGGGCCACCCATTGCCACTGACTCAGGTGACCGCGGTCACCTTGGCCTCGGCCTCGGCTGAGACTGAGGCCTTGCTTAGACCCATCTCTACAGGAGGGTCTGCCGTGCCGAGTAGAGCTGTTAAGTGGCTCATCAGATCCCCCAACGATCACTCGGCTCAGGCTGTTGGGTCGGGCTCTGGAGACTCTGGAGCCTGCCTGGCTTTGACTGATAAGTTGGGCGTCGGGCTGTCCGATGTCTGCATGCTCATCTTGGCTGATAAGTCGGATGCCGGCTCCACCGATGTCCACCCGACCAACCTGGTGTCGGGGTCCAGCAATGGCCCCGATGATTCCCAGCTGCCGGACCTCTCTCAGCCTCCCTCAAAGGATTCTCATCTCTGGGTCTCCCCCTCCTTGTCACTGGATGTGGTCCACCCACTCTCCCCAATTGACAGGAGGACAGAGTTCGAGGGGCTTCTGCCAGGTGGCTTCTCCCTGAGCTCACCTCCAGACCTGGGGTCAGGAGCCTGGGGTAACCCTGATGGTTCCCAGCCTCCTACCCTATCATTGGGGGCTTCCCTGCCACCGCCAAGCTTATTGCTGGCAGGCCTCCCAGTTGGACCCAACTCTTCCTGGGCCCTCGGGCTTCAGTGTTCCGTAGAGTCTGCCATCAGGGCCTACGGCACAGTGGCCTGCAGACATTCCCTTAGGGCAACCTATGATGCTGGTGACTTCTTAGCAAGGGGGGCTGCCATGGTGGTTAGCCTCCAATGCTTCTCGTGGCTGAGAGTGTCGGGCCTAGCTCAGGACTTGCAAACAGCCATCCAGGATGCCCCTTTCAGGGGATCCGTCCTGTTCGGAGGTGATGGGCAGGACATTATTACTACCTTGCAAGACAAGGGCAAAGCCCTTAGGTTGGTACAAACCATGTACCGGCCTAAATTTCAGGTGAAGAAGCCTTTTTACCATCAATGGAAAAGGCAGCCAAAATAACAGCAGACGGCCAGGCGTCAGACCAAACATCGGGCACAGTTGGCCTCAGCCGTCCCTCTGGCAAAGTCCCAGAGAGCTTCAGGTGCAGCTCTCCCCAGCCCTCCCTCCCTCGTGTGACTTGCTATCTGCACCCTCTTCTTCAGGATCCTCCCGAGGAGCTGGTGGGCGGAAGATTTTCCTGTCGTCTGGCAGGGTGGCGGGCAGTGATAACTGACTCATGGGTTCTTCAGCTCATAGAGCAGGGCCATATTCTGGAGTTCCTGGGAAAACCTCCAGACAGGCCTCTGGCCCAGCCATGCTACCCAAAGGCTCACATCCCTCTTCGCTGAGAGGAAATTCAGGCTGTATTACAAAAGAAGGCAATAGAACCTGTTCCTGTACACCAGGAAGGAAAGGGGTATTATGACCACTTCTTCCTGGTTACCAAAAAAGATGGGAGATCTGCATCCCATTCTGGACCTCAGTGCTCTAAACCTATACATAGAGTAGAAAAGGTTTCAGATGCTGATCCTCCTGGTTCTGCTGCCCCTCCTGCACAAGGGACAGTGGCTTTGCGCTCTGGATATGCAGGATGCCTACCTGCACATTCCGATATCCTGGGCCAATCGTCACTACCTTCGGTTCTCCTTTCAGGGGTAACATTACCAATTCAAGGCCCTACCATTTGGCCTGTCATCAGCACTTCAGGTTTTCGACAAGTGCCTAGTGGTAGTGGCAGTGGCACTGAGGCATCAGGGTCACTGTGTGTTTCCTTACCTCGACAACTGGCTTCTGTCAGCCCTATCAAGAGAGCAGCTGGTACTCTCCCTCTTTGCAACCCTGGACCTTTTCAGGCAAGTGGGGATCACTGTGAATTTTTTGAAGTTCCAGCTTGCCCCTTCCCAACACCTCCAATTTATTGGGGGCAGTGTTGGACACAGTACAGGGTATGGCTTTCCTTCCTCTGGACAGGACGGAAACCTTGCAGAGGCATTCCTGTATGGTGGTCTCCAGCAAGAAGGTCTCAGCCAGGTCGATCCTTCAACTGTTGGGCCTGATGTCAGCGGCCATCCCTACCATACCTTTAGCCAGGCTCCACATGCGTATTTCACAGAGGATGCTTAGGGCACAATGGGACCAGAGGTTGGACGACCCGGACCATGTGGTCATGATCTCCGATTCCATGCAGAGGGATCTCTCATGGTGGCAGAATCTTTCCAATCTCACCAAGAGGGTACCCTTTCAGTCCCCTCCTCCCACCCAAATTCTGACGACAGACACCTCAATAATGAGTTGGTGTGCTCATCTGGGGGACCACAAAACACATGGCAGGTGGTCCCAAGTAGAACTTTCTCTACACATAAATGTGTTAGAGATGAGAGCAGTGCTGTATGCTCTTCAGGCTTTTCAGCACCTACTTCTCCAGGGCACACTGTTAATCCAATCAGACAACACGTGTGTAGTCTGGTATTTCAACAAACAAGGAGGCACCCACTCATACCCCCTATGCAGGAAGGCGATACAGGTGTGGAATTTGGCTGTTCTGTATCAAATTCAGCTCACAGCTGTTCACGTCCCGGGCATGCAAAACATCCCAGTGGACAGTCTGAGCCACACCAGAGTAAGAGCCCATAAGTGGGAGCTCAAGCAAGAGGTGGTCGACCACATCTTGGACCTGTGGGGTTGGCCGGAACTGGATCTGTTCGCCTTCCCATACAATGCAAAACTACCCAGGTTTTGCTTGCTTGTTCCAGGTCATGGTGCTTTCTGGTGAGACATGCTATCTCTTTGCTGGACAGGGAGGTTCTTGTATGCTTTCCCTCTCTTTCTGGTTCTGCAGAGGGTGCTGCTCAAGCTTCAAGCGGAAGGGACACACATGGTTCTGATTGCCCCTTTTTGGCCATGTCAAGTCTGGTTTCTGCTCCTTCAGCAGCTAGCAGTGGAGCCCTCCCCCAGTTCCCCTGCCCCTCTGCAACAACCTCCTGACCCAGGAGGAGGGCATGCTGGTCCATCCAGGGCTGAAATCCCTTCACCTTCACATGTGGCACCTCAGGACATAGCTGCTTCATGCTTTGGAGTATTCTCCAGGGTGGCGCAAGTCCACATCAAGGCCAGAAAGCCACCTATGAGAATGACTTATGTTGTGAAATGGAAGCGTTTTCCATCTGGGCCACTTTGAAGGGTTGGGACCCATTTTCGTGCTCTGTTCCGTCGATCATAGTGTATCTCCTGCACCTCTGTGATTTGGGCCTGGGTTATTCTTCCTTGAAGATTCATTTGTCAGCCGTCTCTGCCTACCATGCCCTAGTGGATGGAAGGACAGTAGCCCAGTTGGAAGTTTTCAAGACATTCCTGAAAGGGATTCTGCATCTCAAATCCCCGGTGCGCAGTCCTGCACCACCGTGTGATCTGAATTTTTTTCTAGAAAAGTTGACACTGCCTCCTTTTGAACTGGCTGGTTCCTGTGACATGCGCTATTTTTCCTGAAAAGTGCTTTTCTTAGTAGCAGTCACTTCAGCTAGAAGGATCTCTGACCTTCAGGCCTGATTTGTAAGGAGCCTTATTTGATTTTTCATAGAGACCTGGTGGCTCTTCGTACCAACCCTAAGTTCTTACCCTAAGTGGTTTCTGAGTTTATGTTGAACCAGTCAATTCAACTCCCAGTGTATTACCCCGAGCATTCCAATCGGGGAGAGGTGATTCCTCATACCTTAGATGTCCATAGAATCTTGCGTTATTACACTAATAGGACAAAGTCTGTCCGGAAAATGAATCTGCTTTTCATTTCTTTTGCACCCAAGAGAGAAAGGGCAGCAGCTTCCAAACAATGCCTATCTAGGCGGTTGGCAAATTGTTTTATTTTCTGTTACCAGAAGTATGGTAAAACCCTTCTGGGGGAGGTTAAGGGGCATTCCACCAGGAGTATGGCTGCCTTTGCTGCTTGTTTCAGGAATGTGTCAGCTGCTGAAATTTGTGCCATGGCTACTTGGAGTTCAGTCCACACTTTCTCAAAGCATTACAGTTTGGACATTGCTCCTAGGTGCAGGGCAGGTTTTGGACTAGCTGTACTTCAGAGTCTTCAGTCCTCATTTCTCTGCCTTCAGCAGACTTATTCCTGCCTCCTATGTTTCAGTTTCTTCTGATTCACACTGCTTGGGACTCAGTCCTCAAGGTGATTACCTACTACAAGAGCCCTCTCGAAGTAAGATAGTACAGTTACATAAGAACTTACCATAACAGTAGATCTTCGAGAGATGCTCTTGAAGTAGGTAACCTTTTTCCCTCCTTCCATCCCCCTACTGTCATTATTTTTCTGCTCTTTCTTTATGGGTTCATTCGGGGCTCCAGGAGCCTCTTGTCCATTCTCCTGTTGCACCTCCTCTGAGGTCTCTGGCTAGAGAACTGGAAGGCAGGTGTGGGGACCGCCCATTATATAGGGTCATGCTGACGTTGGCCATATAATGTTGGGTGGGAGGTCCCCCGTCAGACACTGCTAGCTAAAGTTTCCATGTGGACCTAAACCAGGGGGTGCAGTCCTCAAGGTGATTACCTACTGCAAGAGCTTCTCTCGAAGATCTACTGTTATGGTAAGTTCTTACGTAACTGTACTTTCCTGCATCAAGACACGTGGTCACCAAGATGATGGCACAGAAATGGACAGCACAACCAACATGACAGGGATTTGGAGTACACTGTTCTCTGTATACATGTGTATACTCACTCTACAACCTGTCATGAGCCCCATAAGGGGGCCCACTGTACAGGTTACAGCTGCCTCCCATTAAGTGGTGTGGAGGGTTGATGTATCTGGGGACCAGGTGGCAGAGAACTGCCAGCTAGGGGAGAATAAACAATAAAAAAAAGTGAAATCCTATCTCAGGCTGATCAATGCAGTGATTGAAATTAAAGAGCTAATGTACTGCATAAAACTAATATTAGATTTTTAAAGCATCAGCTGTTACCTTTTGTATCTGAGGTACTTTTTTCTTTTCCCTTTGATTAATTAGAAGATTGTTTAACTGATGTTAGTAGGTGTAATATGTGGAGCAGCTCTTAGCCTGGCGGCAGCTGACATATCTAGCTCTACTGCCCCCCACTACATCATCAGCATTGTTACCTCACTGACTGTGACATCACTGTTGTTTAGGAACAGCCATTCAGTGACTGCCAGGTCATCCACTTGTGATGTCGCTTTCAGTGAAATCATAATGCTGATGTTGTAGTGGGGTGATACAGATAGATAAGTCAGCTGACAGGCTAAGAGCTGTTCTACACATCCAGCACAATATTATCACATAGAAGACTTTCTAATGAGCAAAAGGAAAAAGAAAAATGCTTCAGAAATGAAAAGTTACAAGTGACTACTTCTTAAAAGTTGTATCATTTTCCTGTCTGTCTGCTTTGGCTCCACAAGTTCTTAAGTCAGAGCTGGGACAGAGAGATATGAGATCATTGCAAACACAAGACTGGCTGCTTGAAACTTAAACACTCAGTTTCTGGTTTATACTGCAGCAACTATAAAACAATAATTTGTCAATGCCGAATGTTTGCTTGCTGGCATTGGCATTGGTAGTGTAGGAGTTAGAGAAATGCATAATAGGAATGGCAGTGAAGTACTGAACTGAAGCCAACCCCACCACCACCCTGCAGAGACTGACAGGCACTGGGGTGTACCTTTGGGATCGTCAGGCATAATGGCCATGCCATCTCACCACACCCTACCCTGCAGACACAGACAAGTGTAACAGTGTGCCTTGGGGTCTTTGGGCCTTATGCTCACCCCATTCCATAAAGAAATACGGTGAGATGAGTGCAGTATAGGAGAATGGGATGAACTTTGGGGCCGAAGAGTCCAAGGCACACCTCGATGCCTGTCACTGGCTACAGGGTGTGGGTGGAATGGCATGAGCATTACAGGCAACAATCCCAAGTCACACCCCTGATGCCTGTCAGTCTCTACAGGGTGGGGTGTTATGGCCGGAAACCCTAACGCCCCAGGCGTTTGTTGGTATTTTCACTCCAATTTTTCAACATGGGTTTTTTGTGACCCCCACCTCATGAACAGTGGCAATATCAGTTTGTTAGCCGAAAGCTGATTTTTCACAGCGACTACGCCATTTGGCACCACAGGTGCGAAAACACATTTCAAACAGGATGTGAAAAATGACAGCTGTACTGTTCATGAGGAGGTATAAAAAATGGCAATGTTGAAAATCAGGAGTGAAAATATAAAAAAAATGATGAAGTCACGAGCGTGCATAGAAACTGCGCAACACACACCCATAATGTAATTAGTTTGGGGATTGTTTACAGCAGATTGTCAACACAGGCATTTTGGGACGTCCGCTCATGAACAGTGACACTGTGATTTTCTTAATCTGTCCCGAACACTGTTTTCCCACAGCGACCACACATTTCTGTGCCAGAAGTGTGAAAACACATTTCAGCCAGGGTGTGAAAAATAACAGCTGTACTGTTCATAAGGAGGTGTGGAAAAATGCCAGTGTAGAAAATCAGGACTGAAAATATTACAAATTCGTGAACTTACGAGGGTACGTGGAAACTGTGCAATGCACGTTCATAACACAGTCATTTTATGGACTTTTGTCACCAAATTTTCAACATAGCCATTTTAAGACCTCTGCTCATGAACAGTGTCACTGTGATTTTCTTAATCTGTCCCAAACATTGATTTCACACAGCGACCATGCCATTGTGCGCTACATGCGTGAAAACACATTTTGGGCAAGATGTATAAAATGACAGTTGTACTGCTCACAAGGAGGTGTGGTAAAATGGTGATGTTGAAAATCTGAGTGAAAATATTAAAAATTTGCAAAGTTATGAGCGTGCATAGGAACTGCGCAATGCACGCTCGTAAAAGTAATTTTTAAGATTTTTCACCACATTTTCAACATAGGGTTTTGGGGCCTACCTCATGAACTGTGACACTGTTGTTTCGTAACTCGGTCCCAAAAGGTGGTTCTGTACAGTGACCGCAAAATCACCTTTTGGGACCGAATAGCAAAATGACAGTGACTGAGTTCATGAGGTGGGGCCCCAAGAACCCCATGTTGAAAATTTGGCTGAGATATGCACCAAAGTTGAATAAAAAAACATTTATGCCATTATACAGCTTACTGGCATTTCTTCGGTTTGCGGTTGGGTTTGAAGAGTGCAGAAGTGTTCCTGGTCCACCGAAGATCATCACGCTGGGCTCAGGAGGTAAGTATGGGGAAGGGGAGCATGGGGAGGTGGGTACACAGAGGGTGGGTATGGGTTGGAGGATGGGGAAAGACAGTCAACAATGGACCGTTTCCTTTTTTACATGTGTCTTTTTTTTTTCTTTTTAGAAGATGACGCGGGACTTTTGCCATGCTGGGGTGGGCTCCCAGCATGGCAGCTGAAAGGTTATTTTTGGGGGGGCAGTGGAGCCAATGGTCATCAGCCATATGGATGTTTGTCATGCTGGGGTAGGCTCCCAGCGTGGCAGCTGAAAGTTTATTTTTGGGGGGGCAGTGGAGCCAACGGTCATTGGCCATATGTGGCAACTAGAAGTCTTTTTTTTGGGGGGGGTACAGTGGAGCTGATGGGGGATTGGGTACCCCAATCGCCATATGGACTTTTGCCATGCTGGGGTGGGCTCCCAGCGTGGCACCTGGAAATCTGTTTTGGGGGGTAGCGGAGCTGACAGGTGATTGAGCACCCCCGTTGGCCATACGGTGTGCGGTGGGGGGAGCACATAAGCATGCTGGGATGGGCTCCCAGCATGCTATGTAGGTGTTTGGGGGAGGGATGAACTGTCTGACAGTGCAGATGCAGTGCCGATGTGTAGGCAATTTGCATATTACCAATGGCAGTATGCAAATTGCCTACACGTTACCACCACTGATTGTGGTGGTGTTTTCCTCAGAACTGTACACCACTGCATCTGAACGGCTGTCATAGGCAGCTCAGACATTCATTAGTGCAGCGCAGCCACACCGGCAAAAGGGATCAGGGCATTGGAAGTGGGGAGACACACCTACGAAAACTCATATGGTGGCACTGTTTCTTGCACATGCATGCATGCAAACTTAATAAAGGGATACTGCATACTACTATCTATAACTTGAAGTGCATAAATGCTGTTAAAAATATAAATACTGTACATAGCATGGATACTACTGAGGCCTGTAAAAACACAAAAGTTGCAGGGATGATCACCTTTACCAGTGAGTAAATACCATTTGTCAACAGTGAGAGAGAAAGAGAGAAAGAAAGAAAGACACACATACCCACATTACTTTTAACAGCTGGTGTCTGTGAATGCTTGGAATACCTAAACCAGTCTGATATGGAGACGTCAGCATGCTGAGCAACTACATCAACGGAGACAGCAAACCCATGATTGGATCAGGCTTTTTGTTTTGAAGTAGAGACAGTTTCCACCCACCAAACTAAAACTCTTTGTCATATTTAGACTGGCTGAAAATTGGTCTGCTACAGACTTGCCCATTAAACACTGCTCTGCATTGGAGGGACAGTATCACGCCCCTCTAAAGCCACAAACATAGTAAGATGTTTGCTTGCTACGTGAAGCACGCATGGCAAACATAACAATGGTGACCAAGATGGATAGACTGAGCTAGGACTCAGTGAGTGTGATGAGATCAGCAGAGAACCTCAAAAAGGCTACAAACAGCAGCCGCACAAATCTAGGTCAGGTGCCATATGTTCTGTTAGGAGAGTTGGACAAAACTTCAACTGGGTGTCTAATATTAGGCTTGCAACTACAGTGTGTATCAGGGCAGACTAGCTGGAAACATTCATTAAATTGAAATGGGTATTCATTTCATTGAGCTTCTGTAATGGCAGAAATATAAGAAAATCTCTCAGTTATTTCTGTGGTTGTAATATACTAGTATACCTATATAACTGAATAGTCCCCCTGCTGTATATATTTTATTATAAAATAGTATAAAATAGGTCAAGATGGCCACCAGAAATATTGCTCCCTCAATGGACAATCCAGGTCATCTGCTGACCCGTGCCTATACATACATTCTGCATCTTCAAAGCCTAAAGTTTTTAAGATGGACTCCTGTCACAAGTGCTACATTGCAGAATTAGAATAACCATACCCCCAATAAATCTCATATCAAAAATTAGGTTTCTGTGTTACTTTGTTTTAAAGTTACGAGATATTTTGTAACCCTGATTTCATTACCTATTCAAAAAGCCAGTTTCAGTGAAGAGCCACTGAGGATGTAATCTCCTGAACTCATACTCTGGTCCTCCCTGTCAGCAACCTTATAGGACCTGCTTCTCCAAAGCTTAGGAAAAGGTAGCTATAGTAATCCTTTTAAAAATAAACACCAGTCAGAGCTAACATGGCTGCATAGAGATGTTGGGTGACCCTCGATCTGAAGCTGGAGGGCACATCACAGAAGTGCTCCGTTTGCAACATGGCCACCGTGGTGTTCACATGCACACTGCTTCACGCATGTGCACTGAGGCATGGTGGCTATCTTTGGTGAGGCAGCGTGTTTGCTAGTGGTGCAACGGACATCCCTGCAAACAGCGTTACTTGATAAATTTTTAGTTTTTTTATATTTTGACCCCAAATTTTGAACAGTCTTATTATGACCCCATCTCATAAACAGCACAGGTGAAAATGTTCAGATCTGTGCCGAAACACTATTCCGCACTTCACGTGACAAAATACATTGTGGACAAGATGTGAAAAATGACAGCTGTGCTGTTCATGAGGTGATGTGAAAAAATGGCTATGTTGAAAATTTGGAGTCAAAATATTGAAAATTACCAAAGTTATCTGCGTGCGTTAGAAACTTTAAAGGACCGTGCATAACTTGCCATTTTTAGGAATTTTTTAACAAATGTTCAACATGGCCTTTTTGGGACCCCACCTCATGAACACTGGTGGTGAAAATTTGCTATTCGGTCCCGAAAGGTGATTTTGTGCAGCGACCGTGAAATCACCTTCCGGGCCCAATTAACGAAATGACAGTTGCAGTGTTCATGAGGTGGGGTCCTAAATAGGCTATGTTGAAAATGTTGTGGGAAAATTTGAATAAATGGCCATTGAAATACATTATATGTCACTTACTTGTATTCCTCAGTTCATGGTTCAGCTTAGAAGAGTGCAGACATGTCTTGGTCCAGAGAAGATGACTACGTACAACCTCTTGAGGTAAGTATAGGGTAAGGGGGTGTGGGGTAGTGGACACTCAATGGGATGGTTAGTACAGGGGGAAGGGTGGCGGGGACGACATGAGACAGTTTTCTTTTCTTCAGGAAAAAAAGACATTGAGGGACAGTCTTCTTTTTTCTTTGAAATTTATTAAGGCTATTTCGGGATACTGGGGGTGGGCACCCCAGTGTCCCACACTGCTGGGGTGGGGACTAGTGACTGCTGACACACGGATCAGGCTCCTGATGTCGGAACCTGAAACAACGGGCTAGGGGAGTACATCTAACACTGGGGGTGGACATCCCGGTGTTGGATTATTGAAAAATTAATTGTTAAACTATTTCGGGACACTGGGGGTGGGCTCCCCAGTGTCCCATGCTGCTGGGGTGGGGGATGTAAATGCTGACATGGGGATTGGGCCCCAGATGTTTGACTAGTAACGAGTCAGAACACATGGCACAGAAGCAGGCCATGTCCAACATGGCCGCCGTGCTCCATGCGTGCTTGCTGCTTCATGCATGCGCACTAAGGCACGGTGGACATGTTGGGCATGGCAAGTGTTTATGAAAGTTACTCTGTGTGCATGTGCAGAACTATGTATGTGCATACTTTAAAGTGTAAGTATCGCATTTAAGTAGTCTGGGGGGAGCAATCACGCCGTGAAGGGGAGCTCCATCTGTGGAGGACAAGGGAGGAGCAGACACCACACACCACCAACAACTATGGTGGTGTGGACAGCAGCCACATCACTGCAGGAAAACAAGGGGACTATTTCCATTCAGGGTCTCTTGTCTCTCTCCTGGAGTGATGTAATCCCAAAACACCTGCAGGGCTCCGCCCATGCAGCCATAAAAAAGGATGGCCTTGCTGAAATCGAGGTAGGCAACGTCTACCACTCCCTCCAATCTACCTCCCTCATCACCCAGTCAAAAAAATCCATCAGATTAGTTTGACATGACCTTCCTGCTGTGAAACCATGCTGTCTTGGATCCTGTGCCGTGTTGGATTCCAAGTGTTCCGTAATCCTTTCCTTAGGCAGTGCCTCCATCATCTTACCCACTAATGTTGTTAGGCTGACTGGCCAATAGTTTCCAGCCTCCTCCCTGCTTACACTCTTGTGAAGAGGGACTATATGTGCCCTTTTCCAGTCCTCTGGAACCACTCCTGTACTGAGCAACTCACTGAACAAGGTTGCCAACTCCTTCATTAGCTCCTTTAGTTCCACCATGTCGTGGTGACACGGATTTTACCGACTGTCAGAACAGCAATGGCGCAACACCACCAATTGGTGTTGTGCCATCGCTGGAGTTAAGTGTGTTTTTCGGGAGCTTAGCCCCACCACACCTCTATGTGGGCTCTGCCCCACACCCCATGTGTTAAGATAACCAGCCCAAGTCAGAGCTGGTTCAGGGGCAACACCCGGGAGGCAGCAGCATTGGGAACCCAGTGTACTATCACTGCGACCTGTCAAAAATGTCACTGTGATGGACTTCTCTGTTTTCCTTTAGCTGTTGCAACATGATACCCCTTTAATATCCTGGGGTGCATGCCGTCTGGGCCCATTGCCTTGTCCACCTTTAGTTTTGTGAGTTCTTCTATGAGTCTCTCTTCTGTAAATAGACTTCTGTTTACCTCCCTCCCTTCCCCTTTGTATCTGATGCCTCCTGTAGTTGTGGTCCCTGTCCGTCACTTTCTTCTGTGAGAACTGAACAGAAGTATTTGTTCAGTACTGACATCCCCCTTCATCCCCTCTGAGCCTTACAAACTCACCCCTGTTCTTCCTTCTTTCGCTGATGTACCTATAGAATGCCTTATCCCCATTCTTCACCGTCTGTGCAGGTCTCACCTCTGTTTGCTTCTTTGCACTCCTGACAGCTTGCCCTGCTTCCCTCAGACTATTTAGGTACACCATTCTGTCTTCCTCCTTCTGTGTCTCCTTATATTTTCTAAAAGCCAACTTTTTGGTGCTTACTTTCTCTGCTACTTCTTTTGAGAACCACAGTGGTCTCTTCCTTCTCTTGCCTCTGCTTCGCAACCTAATGCACAGGCTTGTCATGGAAACATAGAATCTGCAGGAGATAAGGACCATACAGCCCACCTAGTCTGCCCATTTCCCTACTTGGTTTGGTAATCCCTACAACCCTTGCATTGTCACCTCCACTATGGCTCCGTTAAGGGGTGCTCACTGGTCCTCTACCCCCGCCTCCTTCTGTGCCAGGACTTCTCTGATACATATCCCCATCCTAGCAAAGTGCACCCTCCTAAAATCCAAGACTCTTGCTTTTGTCTGACTTGACTGTGACCCTGTTCCAGTGTTGAATCACACTGTGTGGTGGTCACTGGACTCCAGTTGCCCTTCCACACAGACTTCTGTGATTCTGTCTCCATTAGTCAGTACTAGGTCCAGAATTGCCTTGTACCTAATGGGCTCATTTGTTAAGTGCCTGGTACCTGTCCCTGAATGGAGTCCAGGATGTCTCAGCTCCTGGCTGAGGCAGCCGCCATGATGGTGCAGTCCACGTCTGGCATATTAAAATCTCCCAGCAGTAGTACCTCCCCTTTTGTTGCCATCTCCTGTATTTCTACCACAAGCTTCCTATCTGCCTCTTCCCCCTGGGCTGGAAGCCTGCAGATCACCCCTGTGTGAACTGCTTTGACAGTGCTTGGCTCAAGGGTGACCCACAGTACCTCTACCTCCCCCTGATTATTCTGTATTGCTGTAGCTTTTATTCCTTCCCTGATGTACAGGCCCCCTCTCCCCCTCTCCCCTTTTTACCCTCCCTGTCCCTCCTGAACAGAGCATGACCTGGTACAGTTACCTCCCAGTCGTGGTTCACAGTGTACCATCTCTCTGTTATTGCCACTATGTCCAGGTCAGCCTCTGCCATCAAGGCCTCCAGATCTGAGATTTTATTTCCCAGACTGTGGGCATTTGTATACATGACCCTCCATGTAGCATTGCCTGACCTCCTTTTATTCTTATTTCTGTTTTCTTTTTTCACCTCCCAACCCCTATTAATTTCCCTTCATTGCCCCTACCTCTGTTACACCCCCTTATAAATGGATTCACGTGTACCTGTCAAGAAGCTGACTTCCTGATCTTTGTTACTGACTTGTCTAACGTGTGGGGGGAGGGCTTCTTGGGTTTCCCTGCCCCCATCCCCCTTCCCCTGGTTAGTTTAAATGCTCATTGAGGAAGCATTTATACTTTTCATTTAGGACTGCCGTTCCCTTCCTGGATGGATGAAGGCCATGGCCATTGTACAGGCTTGCATCTTTCCAGATGGGTCCCCAGTCCCCAAAGAAGGAAAACACCATCTTCCTGCACCAGCCCTCCAACCAAGTGTTGAAGCTGCTGTTGCAGAGATTCCTCCACATCAGCAAGAGGTGATACAGAATTAATGTGTGACTTAGTTTTACTTGTATGGGTGGTGGGGGGGGTAAGGTTTTGGCATACATGGGATCGGGACTTTGGCAGGGGATATAAGTGTTGAGGTGGTGGTATTAAGATGGGTGGGGGAGGGTTTTATAGTACATGGGATCTGGGCTATTATGAGCTGGCATACCTCTTAACCTTTTGCCACTTAAATGAGGGACATAGGCCTCAAAGTGAGGGACACATCCTTAAATATGAAGGTAAATGCTCAGAACACTTTGGGAAACCATTGCCGATACTTGAATAAAGTTTATTTTTTATTCAGCATCTTAGAATATGACATGTTACATTAAAGCCTGAATTTGTGTGGGCAGTACATTTTCTGTGAGGGAAGGGTGAATGACAAAGCATTTTTTAAAGGGTAAAGTGAGGGACACCCCTTATAATGAAGAACAGTTGAGAGGTATGTTAGCTGGTGCCTCATTTGGTGGGGTACTTGAAAGCAGTCTGCATCTTCCTGAAAGATAAGTGCAGGTAAAAGTGAATGAGTGAGTGAGTGAGTGAGTGTGTGTGTGTGTGTGTGTTTTTGGTGTTTTGTTTTGGGGGGGGGGGTTACTGAAACAGATGAACCAAAGACAGAACTAATGTAAATAAAGGATTTTATTCAGGTTACAATTTGTATTTAGAAATTGTATGTATATGCAGTTCAGTATTTTTAATTCTGCTAGTCAATTGAGGAAGTGCTTCACATTTGCACAATTGATTAGCACTTCGATGTGCAAAACTGCTAATTAGTTTTTTGCAGCTTATTTAAAGAACGTCTGATGCCTCCAGGAGAACTTTGAAAATCATAATACTTAAATACAATTCACCTTATATTTGACATTAGCTCTGCAGTTCTCCTGTCAGTTATTTACTACTGCAGTCATATGTAGGAAAACAGGATCTTTGTTCCTTGGGAACACATCAGTTCCAGTTGCTTATTCCCTACCAAATAGCATAAGGATCTGCGTGTGACATCACAATTGCTCCCTTGACAACAGACGGTGATGTCACAACAGAGGATTAAGACCTTAACTTGGGAATAAACTGTAGGGGCAAACAAACTTTCAGGGATGAAGATCCTGTTTTTGTGAAAAGTTCCTCAGTAATAAATAAGAGGTAGTAATGAAAGATAGGTAACATGCAGGCTGAAATGTGTCTAAATATTAGGTTTTCTAAAGTTTTACCACACGTGTCAGTGGCTCTTTAATACCTTGCAGCAGTAGGAAAATAAAACTATAAATGTAAAGGCAGTGAAAAGTGTTTTTAGTTCTAGACATACACAGCTGCTTGAAAATACACACACATGCACACACTGTTACAACAGTTGTGCACACGTAAAGAGTATGAGTGTGAGTGTGAAGAGCAGGACTAGGCAGCTGAGCTGCAATATTTCATTTTCAGTGGGATCCAGCTTTACACATGTTTACAGTGTATTTAGTAGACTTAGCATATCTGGAATGCAAAATCTCATTTTTACTGGGGTCCTACTTTTATAAATGTTTATAATGTAGTTACCCAGGACATATCAGTTAACATGCAGTATCTCATTTTCACTGAAAGAGGATAGGAATTTAAAATACTCTATTAAAACACATTGCCTTTATGTGTTTGATCTGAACAGAGAAATGCAGGAAAGAACAGATAAAATACAGCATACTTCTAGGATATTCAAGGGTTAAAACTTCTGTCCAGTTCAGTAAAGAGACCAGCAAGGTTCATGGGAGCAATAAATCAAAGCCATGCACTGAGACAGACAGAAAGCAAAGTGAACCAACTGAACAGCAGCTATAGAATTTCAGCAGTAAAAAAGAAGGAATGACTAGGAACTAATAGTCGAAGTATCTTACTGAAACTGACAGTCCATTAAAAAAATATTTATATTATGAAATCAGTCAGGCACAGTTATTGAAGGGGCTCTAAAAATGGCTTACATGAAACTGATACACAAAGTATCTAACTTAAACTTTTTTTTTGTCAATATCTTTTTATTTGATTTTTCTTTCAAAACAAAAACTGTTACACGGAATAGTTTCAGTAAAGAGGATAGTAACAGCTATCATAATACAACACATCTAATAAAAATAAGAAATAAAATGGAGGGAAAAAAAATAGAAACATTCAACCTTAAAAGAAAGATCATTTGCATCCTATTCAAAGGTGTTAACAAATATAAAATAAGCTATATTGAAAGATTATCACTTTTCATATATCTAAACAATAACCACTCTATTGATATTGTATCTATATAAAAGATAACAAAAGGTATGAAATATTACATTATAAATAAACAGTATACATAGTCTCGCATTCACTACCTATAAATAGTACAACAAATTTCTATGTCTAAGTCAATATATCGTGGTTTACATTCCCCTATTGTTCTTTTTGAAAGTAGCATCAGCTCCCTAGTAATAAAAAGAAGAAGGGAGTAAGGAAGGAAGATAAGTATAGAAGTAAGTAAAGGAGAGAGAGAATACAGAGAATTTCTTTGAAATCCAATATTCCTTTGAAATAGTAGCATATATGGAATACTAGGAATCAATTCCTTCTGATTAACCATAACCTATTTTTCATAAGAATGTCACTTAAATAAATCTATTTATTAGTAAGAAAAGTATAGATCATACGCCATTTATGATCAAACACATGCTTCTGACCTATTATGGAATGTACAATTTTCTCTAGACGTAAAAGTTCTAGGCATTCATTCCTCCACTCGGACATAGATGGTGTTTTATCATCTATCCAGTTCCTAAGAATGACATTCTTGACTGAAGCTGATATGACCTGAGCAGTTAATTTGTGTTCTTTAGTCCATAAATGATCTCTTCCGAAATGTCCAATAAGACATGTTTCAAGATTCAGTTTGTTTTGAAATCCTGGCATATCATCAAAAAGTCTAATAATATTAAGCCACAAGTTTTGAATTTTATCACATTGCCAGAACATATGAATTAAGTTAGCATTCACTGCACCACATTTGTTACAAGTGGAGGAATTGTGTATGCCCATCTTAAATAAATGGTATGGTGTATAGTATAAGTTATGTAAAGATTTTAAATTGCACTAGTTTCATATTGACTGTCTTAAAACTTTTTAATGAATTATTTCAGATAATTTCCCAGTCCCAGTTGTCTACATTTTTCCCTAGAGCATTTGACCACCATCTAATATTTTCTAGATCTATGCCCCAGCACATTCTTTAATTAGTTTGTAAAATTCTGAGATAGATTAATGTGACTGCATACAAGCAAGAAAAGCTATAGTGTTTTCATTTGTTTTAGATCTGTTCAAATCATTATGGTAATGATTCAGTAAACTAGTTGTGAGAGAGACGTAATTAGAATAATCTTGAGGGGATATTTCATATTTTTGTACCAAGGAATTAAAAAGGATCATTGTATTATGTACAATAAGGTCTCTAATATTGGATATATCTTTCTCATACCAGTCTTTGAAGTGTGCTACAGCCCCATCAATCAAAATATTGGAATTACCCCACAGAGATTGCAAAGTAAAGTATTTAATGTCCATTTTCAAAATATTCCTCCATACTGATATTAGTTGTAAGTTATCTAAGATGACTTTATTTTTAATACTTTTAAAAGGTTTAGCAAAAATCAGAGTTGAAATACTAACATTCTGACTATTTAGCATATCTCTTTCCATGTAAAGCCATTCTGGAATCTCCTGCCCACTGTTTGGATTATAAAGCCATTTTGCATTCTGGGACATCCTGCAAGCTAAATAATAAAAGTAGAAATCAGGTAACTTCAACCCTCCATTTCTTTTAAGTCTAGACAATTTAGTACGAGCCATCCTGCATCTCTTATTATCCCATAGGAATCTATTCACACAACTTTGTAATTCCGAGAACCATCTTTTGGGTATATGAAAAGGAAGCATTTGGAAAATGAACAACACTCTAGGTAGAACATTCATCTTAACTGCTTCCATTCTACTCCAAAAATTCAAAGGCAGGCAATTCCACTTTGCTAGAGAGTTTGTAACATCTATTTTAAGTTTCTTTAAATTTTCCGTACATGTTTTCTTTGCTGTTTTATATAGAGTAATACCCAAATAATCTATTCTCTCTTTTTCCCACCTAATACATATATTTTCAATATCCCTTTTTTCACAAGTCCTATTAAGTGGTAGAAAGACTGACTTTTCTTTATTTAGTTTATATCCAGAAATATTTCCAAAGTCATTAACTATTTGGAGAATCTTAGGAATTGAGTTTGTTGGATCTTGTACTGAGATAATAATATCATCTGCATAAAGAGAGGTGAGACGTTCTTTTCCCTGAATAAGAACCCCTTTTATACCTTTATCAGTCCCTAGTTTTCTGACCAATGGATCTATCGTTAGATTAAATAACATTGGGGAAAGAGGACAACCTTGTCTAGTTCCCCTTAGGAGAGCAAAACTGGAAGACACCAGACCATTTGTTATAACGGAAGCTGATAAATTTTTATATAATAATCTGACCCATTTTGAAAAATTATGCGGAAAACCATATAAGTCAAGGGTGTTAAATTTATGTGGCCATAATCCCCTATCAAACACCTTTTCTGCATCAGGGGCAAGTAAACCAGCTGCCAATTTAGATTTGTTTGCAGCTTCTAAAATATGAAATAGCTTTCTAGTATTGTCCGCTGCCATTCTCCCTTTCATGAAGCCTACTTGTCTGGTGTCAATTAGAAAAGGTACAACTTGTTCTAATCTATCAGCAAGAACCTTGGCCATAATTTTAATGTCTGTGTCAATAAGTGATATAGGCCTATAATTTTTACAGCTATCTGATTCTTTCCCTGGCTTAAGAATAAGAGTAATTAAACCTTTCATCATGTTGTCAGGAAAGGATCCTTTCTGCCAAGCTTCTGTATATACATTGTTGAGAATTGGAACAATCTCATTTCTGACTTTATGAAAAAAATTAGAAGAGTAACCGTCAGGCCCCGGAGCCTTATTACTTTTAAGAGCTTTAATTGCATTACCTATTTCCTCACTTGTTATTGGTTTGTTTAAGCCCTCTTTATATTTCTCAGGGACTTTGGGTATTTGTATTTCTCTACAGAATTGTTCCAAGGCGTCGGCCGTAGGAATCACATCAGAGTCATATAGGTCTTTATAATATTTCATAAATTCCACATTAATTTTATTTTGACCAGTTATTAATGAATTATCATCTAATTTTTTAATGTTACAGATTTTTGTATTACCCGCATTTTGTTTTAATCTGATAGCCAACAACTTAGTAGCTTTGGGGCCGGACTCAATATAATTAAGTCTAGATTTCCTTATTGCAAATTCCGTCTCTCCTCTTATTAGCTCAAAGTATTCAGTTTTAAGTTTGGACCATAGTGACCACTGCTCATTTGATGTATCTGATATTAAATCTCTTTCAGCATTCGCTATTTTTTTAAGGATCTCCTGTTGTTTAATTTTGCTTTCTTTTTTAAGCCTGGAGGAGGTACTAATAATGTATCCTCTAATATAACACTTGAAACGTTCCCATGTATTCAACCAGAAGGTGTCCTCTGGATTGTTACATTCCCAAAACAGCTTAATTTCTTGTTTAAGTCTCTTAATAAAATCCAGATCTTCCAATAAAAAATTATTAATCCTCCACCGCCTGGATGAAAGTGACGGAATATCTTCTTTAAATGTTATCAATACAGGAGAATGATCTGAAATAACTTGCTCTAAAATACCACTGAACACTATCCTGTCTGCAAAGGTTTCGGGTACATAAATTTGATCCAGTCTTGAACCAGAATGGCAATGTTCTGACCAGAATGTAAAAGACTTCTCTTTAGGATGAAATAATCTCCATGCGTCAATAAGGCCTAATGTATTTATCATATTTCTCAGATCTTTGTCATTTTTATTATTTCTGTACCTCATGTTACTTCTATCTAGTACTGGATCAATTGTACTATTTGTGTCACCTGCAAACAGAGTAGTATTCTGTAAATACGACATAAGTTTTGAACAAAGGACATTAAAAATGTCATGTGAGAGACCAGTTGGGCCATAAACATTTACTAATGTAACATTCTCATCATCTAACCTTCCATGAACTATAACAAAATGACCAAGAGGATCTGTAGTGACCTCATCTATTTGGAAGTTAATTCCTTTCCTAATAAGAATTAAAACACCTGCTTTCTTGGAGTTGAAACCCGCACCAAATACTTGACCTACCCATTCCCTTTTCATTAAATAGATGTATTCATCATGTAAATGGGATTCTTGTAAAAATACAATGGATGGATTCATTTTCTTTAAATGTCTTAGTTAGTACCGCGTATCTCTTAAGTTTATGATTGAGACCCCTCACATTCCATGTAATCAGATTAAAAGTCTTACTATTAGCCATATCTAGCTAGGTTAGGTATCCATGTAACTCTATACATATATGTAGGTAGACAAAATCTTATATTCATAACTATATGATACATACTATAAGATCTGTCTAATGAGATCTGTACTAAAAATATTGGAATCAGACAACTAAGTGTGTAGAACAGATGGTAGTGAAGGAAGAAAGTCAGAAAAGAAAGGTCAGAAAGTCCATACATATAGAGTATAACATAGTAAAGCCCATCCCCCCTCCCACTCCCCAGTCTATTCCTGAATGAGGATATCAAGGGTACCTGTCACTGAGAGTAACGGTTCCCGGACACCCGCCACCTACATTGAAGAAAAACAATATATCCTGGTAGTATTGGCAATTAATGTAAATTGCAAGGTAAGCATCACATGTGTGCAGCTGCAAAAAAAAGGAGGTTAACTATCTGGTCTAAGTAATAAAATCTATACATTGAACATTAAGTTTAAATCTCTAAACATCAGATTAATAAAATCACATATGAATATATATTACTGCTTGTTCCTATTAATGAAAAAGCACACACAGTTCTAAGCCATCCTGAAAGTAAAATGCAACATATATAATGATATGTATGAAGATGAAAATGGCCTTAACTGGTGTATTTCACCTAGTTAAAACACAGCATTCGGCATGAGAAAGAGAAAGAAAACCTCATCCTACCTGTAAGAACAACAGTTCAACCAGATTTATCTCAAACCTCCAAAAGTGAAGTGGTTGTGATACATTGGGATAATCACCTGGCAAACCTGCGTGAGTTAAATTGAATGTTAGTACAGATAATTCAACATAACATTAACAGACATATCGGTAACAGTCCAGCAATAGGTAGAGTGAAATAGAATAAGAGAACATTGTACACGCTCAGTTATTTTGTTCGCATCAAAAGAGGTCAAGTAAATAACAAAACTACATTTCCCATAAGTCTTTGAGATATAGAGCATGCCCATAGTAGTTTTGAATGATAATGTAGCATTCATAGATTGTACAAGGATCCTTCTTAGGCGCGCTTTTAAAAGTCAACTGAAAAAAATAGTCTTTTGACGTAAGATGGCGTAATTTAAAAAAATTCTGTTCACAGCACTTAATAATCGTCACAGGTCACCGATAGTGAACCCTCAAGAACAGTAAACAGTCTGGCATAAAATGATAATCATACATAAGGACATATTAAATGACCTAGATTACACCAGGGGATGGAGAAAACTAAAGGGAGATAAACACCAGATAGCACAGTGTAGCAAAGTTAAAATAAAATACAACACCAACATGTGAAACCCCATTCCATCCTCATTTCCGACCCCCACACAGCCACAAGTAGAAAAAGATGCAAAGCCCATGTTAACTTCACCCCAGTGAATCATAACATCAGTACACTCATCTGCTTTAATGTTGACAGGACCAAAAATGTCTGACTGTATAAGCGAATGACTTTTAAACTGAAACCAGTAGTGCGTACACTTTATTCCAGTTTCGCTTCAATTTTTAAAACGAGTGTATAGTAAGAGAAATTGCACCCTCTGGCAGTAGAAAGCCCCCGCTTTCCATGCCAGAATAACGGCGACTCTCTTGTGGCCAGATTAATAACAAGCTCTTGTTTGGAGGAGCAGAAATAAAGCCATACAGATGCTAGGATGATTCATAGAATGAGTGACAAGCCATAACGAATCTCAGTTGAGGAAAATCATAACATTAGGCAATGCATTCATTCTCCAACCTTATTACTAAGCATTGGAGGTACAGTAAATGAAAACAAAAGGGGGAAATCATAGCAACAGTAGTGTCTCCATAAAAAAAAAAACACATGTCTAAAAGCAGATAAATACTTTATTCTCTGTGCACATCTGGGTCACCCCACAGAAGATTCACCTCCCCATATCAGTATGCAGACTAATCGGATAAAATCAGTGTTAATCTAGAATGAGAAATCTGCAAAAAGGGTAGAAAAATCCCTCTTAAGGCCAATCTTAGATGCTTCATATCCATTATAGTCTTTTGGACCTTCTGATGACCATACTCTCAAGATTGTTGGGTATAGCAAGCTATACTTAATGTTAGCATCTCTGAGCTTTCTCTTAATAGGAAAGAAGGCATCTCTTTTCTTAATGACCTCTGGGGGTAAATCATTAAAGACTTTAATTTTACAGCCTTCGTAGTCAATAGAGATTTTGGGCCGGATATTCAAACTGTGCCCAAAAAGTGCTCAACAGCAGGAGCATCGCGACAGTCAATTCAAGATGGCAGGCAACAGACGCGATATTCAAACATGGAGCAAGACAACCGGCGCAAGCAGCCAACGTCTGAATATCGCACAAACTGTGCCATAGCACAACCAGGAAGGGGAAGCTGAGCAGAAATGATGCGCCATAGCGCAACAAGGCTAGCCCAGCTGAGCAGTCCAGAGGTGCCATAGTGCAAGCAGAGCAATGGAACTGCACGACCAGGGAGGCAGGCTGGGGCCCACCACCAGCCATGCCACACATGGGCACAGGAACACACTGCAGAACCAACAATACACCCGCACACCCCAAGCACAGCATCACTGGGGGAGGGATGGATGATCCAGTGGCCCATGGGGACAAGCCAACAAAGCACAGCAAGGCCATGACGCCCCAGCACAACCACTGGCAGGTTGAGACTGCCACACACAGGGGTCGACAACCACAGTGCCATCAGCCCCCTTCTGCACAGCACACCTGCACCGTGACCCCAAGACACCACCATGTGCAGTGACTGTCACTGCAGTAAACACCATGCATCCCCCAGCACACTGCAACCTCCGTAGCACAGAACCAAGCCAGACCACCCTGGGCACCCAGCAGTGGGCGGCAGCAGATGGCAAGACCGACTGAAAGTCACTCCCACACCGGACACCTCCCATGCACACACACACACACACACACACATACCCAGGACCATACCACCCAGATGGCATGCACACCACTGCAACTGAGCAACCATAGCCAGCTGCAAATCAGAGACCACCACAGTATTCATAACAAAATATATATATATTGGAAAAGATATGTACAACACCAAGAACAATAACACAACTATATTCAGAAATGTACAAGACAAGGGGAGGGGTACAAGGTAGGGGTGGTAAGGGTAGGGGTGAACAACTGGGAGAGGCAAGGCAGGGTGGGAGGGATGGGTGAAGTGGGAAGGAAGCACTATTCAGCACCTGGCAGGCTGGTCTCCTGCTGCCTGTTGCTGTTCCACGTCTCCTCGGTCGCCTGACCCATGGCGCTGCATGTCCCTGAGGAGGTCATGTGTCGCGACTGACACCTCGCAGCTGCTGGAGGGCACGGTCCATCCGCATAGGATGCTGAGACCTAGGAAAGGAACACAGTCAATGGCTGTGACTGTCACAACCCTGAACACCACCCATCCTGCAAGGCATATAGCCTAGTGCCCCACCTGTGATGGTATGCACCCACCCACAGTGACCATGCACATGACACGCCCAACCAGGCAGCACCAGCTATGTGCACCACTGCACACACACACTGCCCATGTCCATCACAGCACAAACAAGGCTGTCAAGTGACGTGGCAATGTGGTGGGATGCTAGTTCCACAGCCATGTGCCCAGTGCATGCATGGACCACCAGTGACACACACACAGATGTGCAGTGACACTGGACAGTGATGACTGTCGCCTGTGTCGTGCATGGTTGTGTTGTCCATGGCTGGTGGTCATGCCCACCCTCCAGCATGCAATAGCATCCATGATGTAATGATACTCACACTCATCAAGCAGCTGTGGCTGCTGCTGCTGCCGCTGTGGCCCACCCCTCACGCCTCCGTCCGGCCACCTGGGCCCTGCCACGGCCCTCCTTAGCCTGTGCCTGCATCCTCTCCGCCAGGCCTGTGGGTGACAAATGTTGGGAAAAACATCAGTGTGACCCCAAAGCAGACTGCCCCTGCCCCAGTGAGTGTGCCTGCCCACACAGCCAGACCCATGCATCTCACACCTGCACACACTGACACAGCCAACCATGGCAGAGCCATCCCCATGCACCGCCACCAAAACACAGTCACACCCCTACGGGAGAATACAGGTGCATAGATGGTACACCCACCTGGCCTGGGCACAATGCCCTCGTGGCAGCACGTGACCTGAGGCGTTGCAACCGTCCGGCTCCCTCCTGCGGAGTCACTAAATCTGTGCCTGCACTGCTCCACAGACCGGCACCACCCTGTGACCTCACCAGGTCAGTGGCCACTGCAGCCACACATGGGTGCGGGCCATGGTGAGGGCTGATCACC
This sequence comes from Neoceratodus forsteri, assembly GCA_016271365.2. Lineage (NCBI taxonomy): Eukaryota > Metazoa > Chordata > Ceratodontiformes > Ceratodontidae > Neoceratodus > Neoceratodus forsteri. The sequence goes on from CM028138.1 coordinate 495,771,969, forward strand.
AAACAGTGCCTCAAAGTGAGGCTCAACCAGGGCCACCAGGTTGGCCCACCTCCACCTGACTCCATTGGGGAGCTCTCCGCCGTGCCATAATTGCGGTGCGTGCAGCAGGCAATATGGCGCCGCATGCGGCAACCCACTTGGAAATGTTGCGCAATAGACCACCATAGGTTCCAATCGCGCTGTTCGTATAGCGCCGTCGGTTCACATAGCGCTGTCACCAAACAGCGTAACAGAGCCGTACACATGGCAGCCGAACAGTGCCAGGGGGCAAAGGTCAGACACCAGGTCAGGGGTCTATGACGCAAGGCCACGTACAGCGCCATCTGACGTCTATGCATCCTGCGCGACCGATCACCTGTGTGCCAGTGCCACAGTGGACTATTGCGCAGTAGTGCCACAGCACCATATGGTGCCCAGTGCTGTAGCGCCACTGGCACAATGGTGGCCATGGCCTGAATTGCCGATCGCGCACAGCACATCAGCGCGACAGATGCCTGCGTAAGCTACCTGGGCACGCGCAATGTAATGTACCACACAGTCACAGATCTGCGCCATTGGCTCAGCCCGGCTCAACCAGCGCAAAGCGCAATGGCACGATATTCAGCCGACACACGTAAAATCATCTGATCAGCCATTCTGCGCTGATGGCGCGATTTGCATCTCATTACAGTTGCTTCACCTAATTTGAATGCATTGCGCTTTAAATGTGCGACATTGGGCTGCGCTGGCCAGATTCAGTTACTGCAGGTGAGAGGTGGGTTGCATGCTGTGTGATGTTCTGGACAATGGTCATGGGATAACGCTGTAGACTACACAGTGACAGGTGTCCACTTCCACCCATGCAGATCGCCATGACCGAGCAGAGCCAAGGTGAGGGTGAGGATGGTGGGCGGAGGAGGAGGCCTAACTTCACCACGGCGGAGACAAAGGCCCTCTTTCAGGCCTACCTGGAGGAGGAGGCACTACTGAGTGGATGGCAGGGTACCCCCTCAGGCCCGTGCAGCTGCATGGGAGGGGGTAGCTCGGGCAGTGAACCTGCACGGAAGCCACCAGCGCTCCATGCAGGAATGCAAAAAGAAGATGGGGACAGACCGCAGGAGGGTGAAGGAGAAGGTGGCAGCCCTCAGGGCGGCACGTGCTGGCACTGGCGGGGGCCAGCCAGTGGTGGTGGAGCTGACCCCGGCTGAGGACCGACTGGCTGCATCAATGCAGTGGAGTGCTATTGAGGGCATACCAGGAGGTGGATTCCAGACAGGTGGAAGCCCATCACTGCACGGTATGACATGGTGGTGGTGTTGGGGGGGGGAGGTTGTTCACATGCACTCACATGTCCTCTCTTTCTGTTACAGAGCCTGTTCAACTTCAGGGGATGGTGGTGGTGGGTCCAGGCAGTGAGGAAGACCTGCTGGACATGGGGGAGGGTCCATCCACCTCTGTCACCAGCCAGCATGTATTGCACCAGCATGCACGCCGGGCTGCCAACTCTGGTGTCGGTGAGTCGGGTGTGGGGGGTGCACAGCCTGTGTCTCAGCAGTCTGGCATGCAAGCATGCCAGCATGCTGTGGCTGTGGCTGTAGCATGTACCTGCACCATTGATGATGCAAGGACTGCAATGGGCAGTGACATGTGTGTCCCATGATGGACACACAGCAGGCCAGCACATGCCCCTGGGCCTAGCTGGTTCCAACGTGTGTGCCAGCATGTCGGCACAGTCCCAGGCTGTGCCTGTCAGCACCGGTGGGGCAGCACCTGTGGCTGTGCAGGTGTCTGGCACTGTTGCGGCCACAGCAGTGGAACGAGTGGTCCCTGGGGCACAGCGGTTGGAGGGACAGCAGCAGTCACCCACCAGGTCTGGGGGTACAGTGTCCAGTGGTGGCACATGCCCACCGCCCTTTGATATGCCCATTCCTGGTCCTGGTGAACAGTGCCCACCCTCAAGGGGTGTTGAGCATCAGGACCTTCCATACCCTGGGGGACAGGATGCCGTTGTGGCAGAGTACCCATTTGAAGAGAACACCCGCCTGCTGCAGGAATCAGTACAGCAGCAAAGGCGGGTTGCAACATCCATGGAGGCACTGTGTGTGGCTGTGGAGCAGCACAGCAGGGACTGTGCTCTGGACCATGCAGAGATGGTCCATATGCGGATGGATGTGACTGCCGCCATTGACAGTCAGACCCAGGTATTGGTCGCTGTCATGGCTGCAGTGGGCACACAAGCAGGTGCTCCTGTACCGCGCACCCCACACAATACGCTCTCCACTCCCCGTTCCCGGCATCATGCGACGCCAAGCCTGTCGGCGCGGGTTCTGCTGGGCATCCCGAGCACCCCTGGTGCAGGTATGTTTGGCATACTACAGACCCCACTGTGGACAAGGTCGCGATCACACAGTGGGACCCCTGGTGGTCCATCGGTGCCACCCCATGTGGCCCCTGCTCAGCCTGCCAGTGCTGTTGGGTCACGGTGGGGCTGCCCATGCATCCGCGGTGGCTGTGGAATGGTGCAACATGACTGACCTGTCTCTCAGTGCGGGCCCTGTCTGGTGCTGCCCTGTGTGCACTGTGCATCATGGTGGGCAGTGCACTGGTGGGCGCCCTACACATCATGCTGACATACGGACCACCTGCACACCATCCCGACTGCTGTCCACAGGTGCGTGTGCATGATGATGCCTGCATTGTACTGTACACCAAGGTGCAAGGGTGCCCAGCATCTGACACACGTACTTGGACAGTACAGGTGGTGGGTGTGGTCTGTGGATCTGTGTGTTTGCCATGTCGGTTCCTGCTCTGCTGTGCACCTGCTCATGTACGCTTTGTGCCTGGTGTGTATGTGTGTATGTGTGTCCATATGACTGTTTGCCCCTCCCTGATGGTGTGTTTGTGTGCCTGGTCCCTTCCACTCCCCTTGCCATCATGCACCCCTGGTGTGTTACTCTGTGTGCCTGTGGGTTGCGCCAGGACAGTGTTGGTTGCACATGGCCCCTGACTTACCTGTGTCATGCATACTGCTCCTCTGTGATGGTGTTCGGTGCCGCTGGGCCCTGCTGGATCAATCGGGGTCCTGCACCATCACCATCATCACCGCGCCGCTGGCGTCCCCATTGCTGTCCCCCTCCTCGACCTGAATGGCTATCCTACAGTCTTTGGCCATGTTGTGCAGGATACAACAGGCCAGGAATATCCCACAGGCCTTTGAGGGGCTGTACTGTTGGGCACCACCAGAGGTGTCTAGGCATAGGAAGCGTGCCTTGAGCATCCCAAACACCCGTTCGATGATGTTGCGTGTTGCGGCATGCGCCTCATTATAGCATTGCTGTGATGGGGTCTTGGGGCACCGGTATGGTGTGAGCAGCCAGGGACAGAGTGGGTATCCGCTGTCACCTGTGTGGAGATGGTGGAGATGAGTATCATGTTCAGGTCCATATTGCCAATATCCCTGTGTGCCACTGCCATGGCACCTGTGGCATTCCCACCCTTGCCCCATGTTTTCAATTCCTACATGCATATTCACCCACTAGATGGCCTGTGGGGATGTCCCCACTCTCGAATCGATGGCACAGTGCGGACTGATACCATATAAAGGCATCATGTGCTCCGCCAGGGTGTGTGGCACAGACATTGATTATGCACCCAGTGGCATCACACACCACCTGGCAGTTGACACTGGAATAGCCATTCCTGTTCCTATATGCAGCCCCATCAAGGCCAGGTAGTGTGCGTGTGGCCACATGGGTGCAGTCTATGGCCCCTAGCACGCCAGGCATACATGCTACCCTGTTGAACTCCTGCATGTTTGCTGTACGCTCTGCCGCGGTGCTGGGGAAATGGATGTGCTCCGCAGCATGTGGCAGCAGTGCGCTGAGGAATTGGGTGAGGATGAGTGACGTGGCCAACTGTGTGATGCCTGTGGTGTCCCCTGTTGGCCTCTGGAAGGTGTCCGTGGCGAGCAGGCACATGCAGGCTGTCACCTTGGTCTCCACCGACAGAGCGTGACTCCGTCGTGAGGGTGCCTGCATCACATCATCGTGCACAGCTCACAGAGCCGTCTCAGTATTGCCCTGTTCAGGTGGTACCGGCCACGATCTCTACATCTGTGTACAGCTCAAAGCTGATGCTGGGCAGTACTGCCTGTGTGAGTGTACCACCGACGGCCTTCCAGGCCATGTCCCCTGCAGCATGCATTCTCACCCCTCATTACAGCTTCCATGTGGAAGCTGGCACAGTCCATCTCCCTGGCTTGTGACCCCCTGGCTGATGTTGCTGTGTTACCCCGCTGTCCTGACTGCTACCTCCACTGCACCTGGTACACCTACTGGCCTCTGCACTCTGTGGCCCCATACACCTTCCCTTGCCCCTCTTCTGTCCTGTGCACTCCCTGGCCTGCACTGTTTGTTGCTCTGGCCTCTCTGTCTCTCTGCCTCATGTGTCTTCCTTGTTGCGTCTTGCGCCTTGAGTCTTTTATTTTGGCTCATTTCTGGGGGCGCAACTTCCGGGTTGTTCCGCCTCCCGCGCATTGCGCAGTCTTTTGAATATCGCATTGCGCTCTTTATGCATGGATCCACCCCCTTCGGTTGTGCATGCCTTCATTTGCATTGCGCTGCTGCTCAGCCTGTTTTCGGTGGTGCAACTGCCTCCTGCTGAATATCGCAGAATGGCGCACTTTCGGACTTGCGCATGCGCAACCCTATTGCGCATGGTGCAACCCTTTTGAATATCCGGCCCTTTGTCTCTTAACTTACGCTGGACATGTATGTTGTGTTGAAAGTACAGGAATTTAAATACAAAGAATCTGGACCGTGCATTAGGGCCTGGGTTTGGTTTCAATGATCTATGTACCCTCTCCAACACATAGCGGGCACAATCAGGAGGAGGACCAGCAATTGAAATTAGCAGTTTGTTAATAAAAGCCAAAGCATAATTTCCTTCAAGTCCTTCTTTAACCCCAAAAATGCGCAAGTTATTACGTCTGCTTCTGCTTTCTAAAGCTTCTATTTTTGCTTCCAATTTGGAGATTCTTTTGTTACTGGTTATACCCTCTCCGACATCTTTTTCCATTTTATCCTCCACACTACTAATCCTGGTCTCAGCATCAGAAATCCGTATTTTGTGTTCGTTTGCTTCCTTTCTTAACTGCTGGACATATCACTAATAGTAACACATACAGTTTCCATCTTAGCCATAATGTGATTAAAGTGGGTAACTGTAAGTGGTTGTGAGGAAACTTGTGTGGAGATTTCCTGTGTCTCTAAGCTATCATCACTATCAGTGCTAACTTCAGAAATTTGCCTCTTAGAAGGATTCTTCCCCCCTATTTTTTTCTCTGAGACAGAAATGCTAGTATTGTATGCAAGCACCTGCTGATATTCCATCTTTTCACATTCCATTATGACACACAAAAAAAGCATATATATCCTGGCTTATTTCTATTATCCAGTTAAGTTATTGACTGTGCAGTAAAAGTAAACTAAGCTCTCTGATTCTTTAAGGCTGAAAAGCTTCCTGAAAATGTAGCTGTGACAAAGTAAGTAAGGGCTGTCAGTTAGGTAATGTAAAAGGACCAAAAAAAACCATGCAGGAAGTAACTTAAGCCATTCTACAGTCTGCTTCAGGTAAAAATGCTTTCTCTTTTCCCCAAGTAGTGTAAAATTTCTGTCAGACCTGGATGTTGCTGCTGAGGTTTTAAGATGATTTAAAAGCTTCGTAATCTGGTCAGCGCGAGGAAAATCACATAAATATAAAACAACTGCGGTTCGTCCCCTCATCAAATAAGCAACCAAAAAATATATCAGTTTAACTAGAAGGTAAATCGGCACCGCTTGCAGCTACAAAGAGAATAAATACTTTAAAAAAAATGCCGTTAATGTAAGCGGGTAACGGGTAGGCCGAGAAGCGTCGCGGAGCTCAGTGAAATGAGACTGCCTCAACCGACTGCAATCGATCGAATCCCCATCTAACTTAAACTTATAGTCCATCAATTAAATAGTGCAATCTAGTGCTGGCAGGGGGTGAAGGCAGACACAAACAGATCACTGCAATAAATCCAGAGAATGTGGAGAGTTGTGAGCAATGTCCAGTCCAAAACACTCAGGGGAAGAACACATTCAACTTATCCTGTCAGTCCCCCCTCTCTCTCTTTCTGTCTCTTCTAGTGATCCCAAAATGCCAGCAGGGCTCCTCCCATGCAGCCAAGAAAAATGACATAGGGTTGGCTGTGGTGCTTGCATTTCCAGAATGTTCAGATGCATGGCACTGTACTTTAGAACATGTCAGAAGGTGGTTTTGGAATGCAGCACTGCAGCAAGGCATAGAATGTTAAGGTGGTGCACATTTTTAAAATATTGAGGGAGACACACAATCTCAGAATGTGATAGGGATGTGCCATCTCGAAATGTGGTGGGACAATCAGTCTCAGAATGTGACAGGGACACACATAGAGGGATTTGGTAGGGACTGGCAATTTCAGAATATAGTGGGGAAGCACGCTGTTGGAATGTGACAGGACACAACATTTATTTTGAAATTGCTTGTCCCTGCCACATTCCAGAATTGTATGCACCCACCATATTTCAAAATTGTGCATCACATCCCGACCACATTTCAACATTAGGCGTCCCAGCCACACTCTAAAATTATGCATCCCTGCTACATTCTGAAATTGCACATCCCTTCCCCATTCCCAAAGTGTGTATTCCTGCCATATTCTGAAATAGAGCATCCCCACTAAATTCCATAACTGCACATCCCCACCAAGTTCTGTTTCAATGTCACATTCCAAAATTGTCACTGCCACATTCTCAAATTGTGTCATGCCACAATCCGAAATTATGCGTCACCATCACATTCCTAAGTTGAGCATCACTGCCACATTCTGAAATTGAGCATCACTGCCACATTCCAAAAATATGTGTCATCCTCACATTCCGAAACTATGCAACACAGCCACCTTCCTAAACTGTGCATCACCTCCACATTCCGAAACTGTACATCACCACTACATTCTGAAATTGTACATTATTGCCATATTCCAAAATTGTGCATCACTGCAACATTCCAAAATTGTGCGTCACTGCCACATTTCAAAACTGTGTGTCATTGCCACCTTTCAGAACTGTGCATTGTTGCCACATTCCGAAACTGTGCATCAACACCACATTCTGAAATTGTGCATCATGGCCACATTCCGAAATTGTGAGCCACTGCCGCATTCTGAACCTGTGCATCACTGCTGCATTTCAAAATTATGTGTCACAGGAGCATTCCTAAATTGTGCATCACTGCCATATTCTGAACCTGTGTCTCACCGCCGCATTCTGAAATTGTGTGTCACTGCCACATACTGAAAGTATGCGTCACCATCACATTCTGAAATTGAGCATCACTGCCACATTCTGAAATTGAATGTCATTGCCGCATTCCGGAAATATGCATCACCGACACATTCTGAAACTATGCATCACTGCCACATTCCAAAATTGTGTGTTACCACCATACATATTCTGAAATCGTGCATCACAGCCACATTTCAAAATTGTGCATCACCACTGCATTCCAAAACTGTGCATCACCACCACATTTCAGAATTGTGCGTCACTGCCACATTCCAAAACTGGGTGTCACCACCACATTCTGAAATTGTGCGTCAATGCCACATTCTGAAATTGTGCATCACTGCCACATTCTGAACCTGTACGTCACCGCCTCATTCCAAAACTGTGTGTCACTGCTGCATTCCGAAACTGTGCATCACCACCACATTTCAAAACTGCGTCACCGGCACATTCCTAAATTGTGCATCACTGCCACATTCTGAACCTGTGTGTCACCACCGCATTCCGAAAATGTGCGTCACTGCCACATTCTGAAATTATGTATCACCATCACATTCTGAAACTGAGCATCACTGCCACATTCTGAAATTGAGCGTCACTGCCACATTCTGAAAATATGCGTCACTGCCACATTCTGAAACTGTGCGTCACTGCCACATTCCAAAATTGTGCGTCGCCGCCACATTCCAAAATTGTGCGTCACAGCCACATTCCGAAATTGTGCATCATTGCCAGATTCTGAAATTGTGCGTCATCACCAGATTCTGAAATTGAGCATCACCACCGCATTCCAAAAATATGTATCATCACAACATTCCGAAACTATTTAACACAGCCACATTCCGAAACTGTGCATCTCCTCCACATTCTGAAACTGTAAGTCACTGCCATATTCCAAAACTGTACATCACCACCACATTCCAAAATTGTGTGTTACTGCCATATTTTAAAACTGTGCGTCACTGCCACATTTCAAAATTGTGTGTCACCGTCACATTCTGAATCTGTGCATCACCGCCACATTCTGAAATTGTGCATCACCACCACATTCTGAAACTGTGCATCACTGGTGCATTCCTAAATTGTGCATCACCTCCACATTCTGAAACTGTGTGTCACCGCTGCATTCTGAAATTGTGTGTCACTGCCACATTCTGAAATTATGCATCACCATCATATTCCGAAATTGAGCATCATTATCACATTCTGAAATTGAACATCCTTGCCACATTCCAGAAATAAGCATCACTGCCACATTTCAAAATTTTGCGTCACTGCCATATTTCAAAATTGTGCATTACAGCCACATTTCAAAATTGTGCATCACCACCACATTTCAAAACTGTGCATCACCACATTTCAGAATTGTGCATCACTGTCACATTCTGAAGTGTCACCACCACATTCTGAAATTGTGTGTCACTGCTACATTCTAAAATTGTGCATCACTGCCGCATTATGAACCTGTGCATCAACGCCACATTCCCAAACTGTGTGTCACCGCTGCATTCTAAAACTGTGCATCACCACCGCATTCCAAAACTGTGTCACCGGCACATTCCTAAATTGTGCATTACTGCCACATTCTGAAGCTGTATGTCACCACTGCATTCCGAAAATGTGCGTTACTGCCACTTTCCGAGATTATGTATCACCATCACATTCTGAAACTGAGCATCACCGCCACATTCTGAAATTGAGTGTCACCGCCACATTCCAAAAATATGCGAAACTGCCACATTCCAAAATTGTGCATCACAGCCACATTTTAAAATTGTGCATTACTGCCACATTATGAATTTGTGCATCACTGCCAGATTCTGAAATTGTGCTTCACCACCACATTCTAAAATTGTGCATCTCTGCTGCATTCTGAACCTGTGTGTCACTGCTGCATTTCAAAATTATGCGTCACCACCACATTCCGAAACTGTCACTGCTGCATTTTGAAACTGTGTGTCACTGCCACATTCCTAAACTGTGCATCACCACCACATTCTGAACTGGTGTGTCACCACCGCATTCTGAAATTGTGCATCTCCATCACATTCCAAAATTGTGCATCACTACCGCATTCTGAAATTGTGTGTCACCACTGCATTCCAAAAGCCACATTCCAAACCTGTGCGTCACTGCCGCATTCCAAAATTATGCATCACTACCACATTCTGAAACTGTGTGTCACCGCCGCATTCGAAAACTGTGCGCCACTGCTGCATTACTAAATTATGCATCACTGCCATATTCCAAACCTATGCATCACCACTGCATTCTGAAATTGTGTCATCGCCACATTCCAAAATTGTGCATCACTGCCGTATTCGGAAATTGTGCATCACCACTGCATTCCAAACCTGTACATCACCAGTGCATTCCAAACCTGTATATCACCGCTACATTCCGAACCTGTGCATCACTGCCACATTCTGAAATTGTGAGTCACTGCTGCATTCTGAAATTTGTCATCACCACCACATTCTGAAGTTGTGCATCACTGCCATATTCTGAAATTGTGCATCACTGCCACATTCTGAAATTATGTGTTCCAGCTACTTTCTGAGACAGTGTCATTGCTGCATTCCACAGTTGCAATCTGGTGATATTTTGAAATCTCATACCTGCAGTATTTTAAAAATTGCACACAACTTTGTCATTCTAAAGCCATATTTGCCACTGCATCCCATCCCCCTGTCAGATTCTGAACTACTGTACCTTGCATCTACACATTATCGAAGTGCATGTGCTGACCCCTCCGTGTCAGTTTTCCTTTTTCAAATGTTTACTACACCTGCAGTTTTAAGTAACATAGGAGAAATAAGTCATACAAGGTAGACTGCAGGGAGGACTAGATTGTGAGTTCAAGAGATGACATCAGCAGCAGCTCTTCACCATAGGCGCCGGAGATGGGAGTGCCAAGGGGGCCATTGCCCCTCAACTTTTAAAAATGAGGAGGCCATGCCCCCTCACTCTCTGACAAAAGAAATATGTGCACAGGGGGGTTAAAAGGGCACTTGTATCAGTGGCAGAGATCCATAGGAGAAATAGCCGATGCAGCCAGATGTCAGTAAGGTGCATGGGACCACTTGCAGCGCTACCTGTGGTTGCTTGGCAACAGTCAACAACTAGTTCAGTCAGTGCCAAGCAGCTGTGGGTGAAAAAGGAAAAAACAAGATGATGCTCATCCTGTCATACGCCACTGCCTTGTTTATGTCTGCACACGACTGTAGAGCATATCCATGTGCAAGATTTAGGCAGCAGTGAGGAAGAACGCATCTGGCTTGCCAGGCTTGGAATTTATTTGTGGTGGCAGCAGTCACAGTCCCACCAACCCATCTTCCCAGTTCCCGGCTCGATCCCGGCTCCCAGACCACCACTAATTTACTGCAGCAGTGCAACTGCCAAGTAGTCAAGCCCGTCCAGGTGAGGTGATGGTCCCAAGTTCTGATGGAATAAGGTGTGTGTGCATGTTGTGGCATGGTGGCATGTGTGGCCAGAGGAGAGGAGTTTGACAGAGTGGAGGTCAGCCCGAGTCCATTATGGAACAGAGCCAAGGCCTTAGACCGGGGGGGTAAGTAGTAATGGAGATTTGGATACAGCAGTGGAGATGAGTCGCTGACTCACCACCATGTTCTACTCACTGTTACAGCTGTGCTAGTTGCTAATGCTTGTGGGGGGGTGGATGGCTTTGGCAGAGACAATGCAGTCATTCTGAGTCCTGGTTGTCGAGGGAGATGGGAAGGGTGGCTGAGTGAGTAGCCTTGCTGGACTAACTAAAACAATGCAGAACTTTGACTCAGATCATCAGAACCATGCTTCTTTATAACCATTGCTACACCCCCAAGCTACCCCTCACCCCAGGACTTTGGTCCCCCCCTATTTTTAGAAAGGCTCCAGCGACCTGCTCTTCACTGAAACTAGCTTTTTTGAACTGGCAGTGAATTAAGGGTTACAAAATGACTTGTAACTTTTAAATGGAGTAACTTAAAGATCAGATTTTTGGCATGAGGCTGATTGAGGATATGCTGATCCAAATTCTGAATTTGTTGATGCCAAAAATGTTGGCCTCAGTGCCTCTTTAGTACAAGGCCATTTTATAAGCACACTAACACACTTCAGCATGCTGCATTCATGTGAGATATGTGCACTCCAGTCTCACTCCTTCAGTGTGTGCTGAGAAGCACTCAGCTTGAGGCCTTATGCCTGAGCACACACTGGAGGGAGGCCTGTACCCCCCAACAAATGTGCAACCTGTCATGTCTTATTGCCCACACTTACCATTTTAAATGTTGCATTCCCTAACTATATTATTTTTATATACTGCTTTCCACGTTTTGGTGGTTTAGTGTGGTGTGAGGTGTTTTGAGGTATGGTTTGTATTGTATTGTATTGTATAGCATCGCATCGCATTGTATCGTATCGTATCTTATCGTATCATATCGTATCGTATCCTTCCCCAGACGTTGAGGCAGATACTGCAGCTAGTTCAAAGAGCACAGCTGAACAACTGTTGAGTTTTAACACACATTCATCACAATGACTCTATCTTATTTATTTATTTATTTATTTATTTATGTATGTATTTATGTTTTTGGTAACTGGGTAAGCAAACTGATCCAAAGGATCATTTTCAGTTGCGACCCGGGCCACCAAGTGGCACAATCAATAGGCCCAAGTTATAATACAGTGGGTACATGTAATACATACTACAAGGGGTACATATAATATAGTGAGTACAGTGGTAGCAGAAACAGCGATACATAAGAGCACATCTTAAACATAACAAGTTCAAAACAATAAAGAGAGGCATCTATGCTTGCAGAGAACTAGGACGTACACTTACAGTAGTCAAGACAGGGTTCAACCAGTCAAGGGTTTACAAAACAGTGCACATGGTATTGCAGTATAGCAATCAACATTTTCAAACAATGGAGTCTAACGTGGCTAGTGTTTATTTAGCGGCCAGTAGTTGGGAAATAAGGCAAGTGGTACACAGGGCCCCTAAGGTGGATTACTGACGAGGGTGTTTCCTAGAGAGCAGTTACAGGTGCCCTGAGTCATAAGCCAAGCTCTTAGATTCGATTTGAAGGACTGAGGAGAGGGAGACATTTGGATAGCCAGTGGTAGTCTGTTCCAAAGGGAGGGGGCAGAGACAGAGAAAGCCTTGCTCCCCATAACAGTAGATAAACTGGGAACTACTGGGGGGGACAGAGGAGACCCTGAGGCACCGAGGTACCACCCTGCCAGTAAGACACGGGGAGTAAGGGGACTTTTGGTAGTCCCTGAGAGAGGTGTCAACTAGGCAGCCCATGATGTATTCAAAACAGCCCTGCAGTGTGAGCCAGCCTAGGGACTTATGGAGAACTACACTGGCTGCCTGTTGTGTGAGCTGGTTCATACAGCACTGAACAAAGAGGTCCTCACTACATTTCTGAGACCCTCACATTGCATGTACTGGGCTGTCCATTAGCATCTGCCAGCAGGGATGTCACTATATCACTATAAGAAAAATAGCAGGACAAGAGGACACAGCATGAGATTAGAGGGAGGCCAATTAAGGGGTAATGTGAGGAAGTTCTTTTTCACAGAAAGGGTGGTGGATGCATGGAACGGCCTACCTCAGGAATTGGTGGATATGAATACAGTGCAGGGCTTCAAGCAGGCATGGGATAGACATAAGGGAGCAATACAGATGAGTATGAATAGATAGGCCATTGACAGAGCAAAGGCCGATGGCACATTTATAAGGTAGAAAAAGAAATGGGCAGACTGGATGGGGATTGCGGTCCTTATCTGCCGTCAATGTCTATGTTTCTATGTTTCTATCATTGGGGTGGACATTAGTGACTGGAGCCCCAAATCTTTATTTATTAGCTCTGAATACATGATTTCCAGTTTGTAAAACTGATCCTGTACTAGTTGTTTGTTTATTCAGTGGGTGAGAGGAGTGGGGGCTCAGTCCTATAATCTCTTCAGGCCCTAGAAACACTCCTGTCTGCAAGGGGAGGGGATTATTTTTGCACTTTCACAAGCTAGTCTAAGCACTGCAGGCAATTGTACCTTTGCTCTGCTGTGCTAAAATTCCTAGCTGAGCATGGCTTATTGGGTTCCTTTCCATGTCAACTTAATAAAAAAGGGTTAAACCCAACTCAGTGGCACTGGCAGTAGCATGGTGAGCCGCTAACTGAGAGACCCAATTTGGGTCAAGAGCCAGGCTCCCAGTCCCAGGCAGGTAAAGTCTGGGGTGTGCTGCTGAAGCAGCAAGCTTCAACTACAGGGAGGGTGTTATGCACCCTGCTGCTCAGTCCCTTCTTTGGAGGTAATGAGGAATGGCATTGATATCATGGGTAACCTAGTGATTTCAGCCTTATTTGTTCATTTATTTATTTAGTTGATCATTTGTAACCGAAAGAGGCACACTGGGCCAAGGCTCATCTCCAGGGGTGACCTGGGGGAGAGGAACAGTGGAAGGACAGCAGCACAATACATGGTGGCAAAGCACTGAACAATCTTTGGTAAAAAAAAAAAAACAGTGCAAAATTTGAATGAAACAGAAAAAGTTGCATGTGCACAGAATAAAGGTATAGCTCAATAAGAGCATCTAGCAAGTGCATATTCAGAAGTAACATTAATACATGGTGAACAAGAACAATGTTGACTACTGGCGGCCAACCTGTGGGGCCAGTTATTGCCTGATCATGTAAAGGAGGGAGGAATTGTACTAGTGAGGAAATAAACCTAAGGCAGGAGTGGGGACCCAGCAGGCTGCTTACCAGGATGGTTAAGGCATAGCTGTGGTGGTATCAGGAAGAAGGGTAACAGGAACAGGTGTAGAAGGGCTGAAGTGTGAACTGGTGCCTGAGGCAGCTAGGGGACGGGGGAGAGGTGGAGGGAGAAGGAGAGTTGGTTCCAGAGCGAAGGAAGGCAATAGGAGAAAGCAGATTGACCAGCAGAGGAATGGGGGTGAGGAGTGGCAAAAGTGTGATGGTCCTTGGAACATAGGGAACAGGAGGCAGGAGCAGTTGGGGGAGGAGAGAGGAGAGGTAAGAGGGAAGTGAACCAAACCAGTGTTTGCATAAGGGGCCTTACTCCCTCAGAGGGCCTGGTACAACTAGGATGGCATCAATACGTGGGAGGTGTGTGGATCTTAAAAGGGGGGAAAAAAATAGGTCGACCAGTAGCAGGATGTTTCATTTCCCTTGCCCACACCACAATGGCCACACTGAATACTGGGAAAGAAGGCACGCTGCAGGAAAGCACCACAGGCATTTATTGAGGTGGTAGCTGAATGAGGTGCCTGGGGTTCAGCAGTGGTGTTGGAGCAGGAATCACAGGTTAGGAGGAGCGGAGGGTAAGCCCGACAGCCCCGAGAAAACAAATCTGAATAATAAGAAACTGTTCAAAAACTGTTTTATTTCCTGTTGCTTCTTTCTTAGATACTGCATGAGTAGTGGTAATAAGCACAGCCCCCTGTCCCCGAATAATACTTTTGAAGGGTACCCAATGAATTCCAAAACACAATAGCATAATGAAACAATTGTTTCTGCATGCTCCACACAGCTCATCTCTACCACCGGCCACACCCTACCTCAGTCTGGAAATGTTCCAGCTGATTGGAAGGTGCAATTGTGTTGCCTGTATACCCATGGCACTTCCAGATCCATTACCTTAGGGTTATATAAGTCTGATAGGCTGCTTGATGCACATGTGACCTATGTTTCGGATTTTGGTCCTCCACCAAGCCCCTTACCCCACCTGGGTGTCGTCAGTTTTTTATGTGCATCGAACAGGCTAGCAGCACACTCACCAAGCTCCAGTGCAAGGAAAAGACCCAGGATTCAATATAAGGTAATTCACCTTTCAATAATATTATCTGGCACAGACAGTATAAGAGAAGGATATATAAATGCCTAATTACAAGCTTATAGGATTTAAATGCTCATGGATAGCAGTAACAAGCAAGCTAGGGCAGTGGAAATGTCTCCACTGCAGTTTATTCAGGGATGCATCAATCTGTGTCGCGATTCTTCACACAGACAAGTTAGGACCTCAGAGGGAACAAACTATTTTCACAATAAGCGCCTTCAGCAACCAGAATAGGTCCTGTAAGGAGGAGTCCCTTACGTAGCGACTCCCTCCTAGGACAGTTCTACCTCCGCCAACTGTATGCTGCCTTCATAGTGGGGTACACTCACATTACGTAGCGGCGTGTACACACACACACACACACTAACCACAGCCTCTCTACTGCAGTGGTCCACTCCCCTCAAGTAGTGGGGTGCACCTAACTGCCAAAACCATTCCATGAATGATCAACTGGTACCAAAACACAGTGCAGTACATATTAAAGGGCCCCAATGTCTTGAATTAGCACTTTAAACTATGCGGTGTAAGAACTAGGCAATGGCGAAGAGGCTGTGACCTGGTTCAGATTCTGGTCTAGATCTCTGGACATTTGACCTGGTAGTTCAGGGCTAATCAGAGTAAGCTCAACAAAGAAGAGGGTCCATATCTGAATCCAAACCTAGACCACGTGTTAGGGTACAGGCAACTCATTGGTGACCGAACAACACTGGGGGGGGGAATTGTTTAATCAGGAGAGGTACACTAAGCCAAAGCTTGAGTCCAGGTGTGACCCATGAGCACGAGGAAGTTAAGTAACTTGTTCAGGGTCACACAGTATGCAAGTGGGGGCTGTTGGATTCAAACCCAGGTCTTAAGGTTTGCAGCTTTGAGCCTTAAACCACTGCACCATACTGCCTCCAATGAGCAATGCCTTCAGATCTGGAGTGTCTTGGAGCTCTGAGAATCTGACTTGGTGATCTGAGGCATCCTGTCTGTGAGCAGAGATCGGGATCCGATGCTGAACCAATCTGTCTGTTCCTATACATTCACATGCCCCACATGTTATGGTTTATGAACATATGGACATACAAACATATAACAAAGCCAGCAGAATAATCTGTCTAGTCTGCTGGTAGTGCAGGGTCCTCAGCATATGCTACTGGCACTGCCTCCTCTCCCAATCCACCCTTCCTGTCCGTTGACACTTATTTTCCCCTTAACTCTATCCCAGCCTCTCTTGAAGCTGTCTATTGTTTCAATGAAACCACCTTCTCTGGAAATGCATTTCAGCCCACCAACACCCTCTACGTGAAGAAGTGCCTCCTAGCCTCTGTCCTAAACCTCCCCCCCAACCTGAGACTGTGTCCCCTCATGTTTTGTCCCACTCAGAAACATAGAAACATAGAATTTGACAGCAGATAAGGACTGCTTGGCCCACCTAGTCTGAACATTTTCTCTACCTACTGTTACACCGAAGAACCTACTTGATGTCTGGCTTTATGCCCCCCTTTCCTTACCACTAAGGTTCCCTTATGCCTCTCCCATGCATTCTTGAATCCCGTCACTGTTTTTGCCCCCACCACCTCTGCTGGGAGGCTATTTCAGGCATCCACCACTCTTTCTGTGAAGAAGTACTTCCTCACATCTCCCCTGAGTCAACCCCTGTCCAGCTTCATAGCATGTCCCCTTGTTCTTGAGCATCTTTTTTGTGAAAAATGCTTCCTTCTTGAATCTTATTTATACCCATGAGGTATTTGAAAGTCTCTGTCGTATTCTCTCTCTCTCCCTCTCCCTCCTTTCCTCCAGGGTGTATATACTGAGGTCCTTTAGTTTCTCCTCAAGGGGTTTTGATGCAGACCCTGCACCATTTTAGTCGCCCTCCTCTGGACCACCTCTACTCTGTGTATGTCCTTCTGGAGATGTGGTCTCCAGAACTGGACATAGTACTCTAGGTGATGTCTCATCAGTTACCTGTACAGCAGTAATACCACCTGTCTCTTTCTGCTGGTGATACCCCTTCCCATGCACCTTAACATCCCACTAGCTCTCCTCAGTGCTTTGCCACACTATCTGGCCACCTTTATGTCATCGGATATGATTACGCGCAGGTCTCTTTTCTGTTTGGTGGTCATTAATACTACCCACTATTTTGTTTCCATCCCTGGGTTTCTGGGCCCCAAGTGCATGATTTGCACTTCTTTGCATTGAAACGTAGTTGCCACACTCTTGACCACTCTTCTAGCTTTTTTAGATCTCTAATCATTTTTTCCACACACACCCCGCAGTGTCTACCCTGTTGAAGATTTCAGTGTCATCAGCAAAAAGGCATACCTATACTTTCCCCTCTAGCCCCTCTGCAGTGTCGCTAATAAAGATATTAAAGAGGACCGGCTCCAGTACTGATCCCTGTGGCACCCTCCTGGTCACCCTCTGTTTCTCAGAGTGAACTCTGTTTACCACCATCCTCTGTCTCCTGTCAACTAACCAATTCCTTACACAGTTTACCACCTTTGGACTCACTGTTAGGCTGCCCAGCTTGTTTATGAGTCTCCTATGTGGAACGATGTCAAAAGCCTTAGTGAAATCTAGTTAGGCCACATCCACCACTCCACCCTGATTTAATTCCCTTGTCACCTAGTCAAAGAAATCTATTAGATTTGTTTGACATGACCTCCCCCCAGTGAATCCATGCTGCCTCAGATTTTGTAGCCACTGGGTTCAAGATATTCTGCAATCCTTTTCTTCAGTACTAATTCCATTAATTTCTCCACCACTGAAGTCAGGCTGACTGGCCTGTAATTACCAGCCTCCTCCCTGTTACCACTTTTGTGAAGTGGGACTACATCTGCCCTCCAGTCCTCTGGAACCACTCCTGTCTCCAGTGAGTGGTTGAACAGGGCTGTCAGAAGTGCAGCCAGCACCTCTCTGAGCTCCCTCAGTATCCTTGGATGTACCCCATCTGAACACCCAAAACATCTGGAGGTCCTTCGAGTCATAAAGTTTGGGCCAGGAGGTACAGCCTCACTCCTGGCAGGGGGCTGTACTCACTCTGTCATGACTACCTAGTCCTGCATGTCTGTGGCCTAGTTGGTTGTTCCATCCACTTGGCACTCATTCTGCAGGGGCACCTTCAAAGGCTCCATCTCATCCATCCTGATTTCGCCAATCATTTTGTCCAGGGGGCTGTATGCCTGAGATACTCTTTTCTCATAAGCAGCCTTTCGTTAGCCCAGGGTCACTCACATTGGTGCCTTCATTGCTTTTGGCCATCATGTCTCAAAGGAATACATTAGATGACAGTGTGCACCAATAGTTCTGTAAATAGTTCATGTAGAGAGTAACTTTGCCTATTTTCTCTTTATAGATAATTCCTGAAGAAGACCTATGGTTGAAATGTCGAGTTTAACTCCTATGTTCTATTTTCAGCATGCATTTAATACTACCTTTTTGTCAGTTATTGCGTCACTGTTTAAGGTGACAGAAAATCAATAAAGAAGAGGATTTTCTGAGCAATCAGTAGAGCCTCTGAGGGGTGTCTCTTATGGTATAAGAGAGTCAGAGCATGAGGTTTTGTTGAGAGAACCACAAAGCGTAGCTGAGCGGCTCTGTCTGCCCAAACCTTGCAAGAGGGGCCTCTTACATATGTTTATATGTATGGTTACTGTGTCTCTTATGGTTTTAAGAGGGAAACTTGAGTTCTTCGGGTGAGAGAACTGCAAAGCAAGGCTGAGCAGTTGTGATACACAAAGGACTTTAGATGACACTCTTGTAACCGCAAGTCATTCAGGAAATGTACATAATAAACATATTATAAATGTGGTGAAGAGTGCTGTTTTTTTTTAAATAAGGGACCTGCGTTCATACTCAAAATAGCTGATGTTGTATGAAATTATAAAAATCCCTGTGAGTGAAAATATAGAATAACTAACCTCCCTTCATTCAGAACGAGCAGATTCTCAATGCTGAGTTAGTTCTGTGACATCAGAGGCATGAGAGAGAAGCCTGAGTGCCTTTCTGAAGTCACCGAACCAATGAGGTATTGAGAATATTGCAAGTTATCAATTAATGTTTTTTTTTAAATATTTTTTGTAATGTAGTGAAAGATTGTTTTTAATCAATGGCAATTAAACATTTATTATAATAAGTATTTATTATAAAATACTGTCTTAGTGTTTAAACTGCTACTGCACTTGTAATGGGAACAAACTGTTTCATACTGCCGATTTCGAATTGGTGTGTGATGCTGTCTGCTGTCACTGACACCTCGGTTCACACTACCATAATAGAACTGGCCATCGCTGCTGTAATTGCTTTAGGGAGCAACCTTGTTCTTCACGTTCCAAAATGTTAAGAACAACAGGTTCTACATTCTGAAACCTAAAGAACAATGTTGTAATATACTTCTAGCCTGTTTTTCTGGTGTTTTTAAAACCTTGTTCTTCATGTTTCCAGATGTAGAACTTGCTGTGCTTAACATTCAGAATGCGAAGAGTAAGGCTGTGAAAAGGATGAGCTGAGCTGTCACAGCAGCAGACAAACTCAGTAGTTTGAACCCTGGTAACGCATTTCCATCAGAACCTAGCAGTTGAAGTTAAAAAACAGGCTAAAATGGTATAAAAATAACATAACCTCCTCTTCGTTGAGAACTCATGTTCTCAGCGCTTCGTTAGTTCGGTGACATCAGGAAGGCACTTGAGCTTTGCTCTCATGCCCTTGATGTCACCAAACTAACTCAGCATTGAGAATCTGCTTGTTCTCATTGGGGGTAGTAATTATTGTATATTAAAAAACACTGGAGAAACAGACTTAAAGTGAATTATACGGACTTTGCCAACCGAACTTAGAACTTCAGAATTTTACAACGATAAGCATTAGACACTCTCCTACGGTTATTAGAGTACCTAGGATGTTTAGAAATAAACAACCCTGGCATTCCTCAGATGCCCTATCATCTTATTATAAATCACTCAAGTTTAGCTCAAGTAATTTATGGTAAGTTTAATGTCCTATTTCTGTTTTATTTGCATCCTCCACCTTGGTGCTGAAGTGTAGGACTCCCTCCTAACGCTCCTGTATGAGAGCACGGTGTGCACAGGATAAGAGGTACAGGGGCTCTGCACGTTGAGTGGCTGAAATCATGTTAGTGATATATAATATTTCTTAATTAGTGCTCTGATTTGTGCTGTCTGCCCCAAACCACTCTGTTATACTGCAAGGAGTGTCTCTGTTGCTAGTATTAACACACAACATGCCCCCTCCATCTTCTTCATATGTTCCTTAGATTCTCTGAAAATCTTGTCACTACCTGAATTAACTCTGCAGTTCATGCTTGTAACAGTGCATTGTGGTAACCCCCGGGCATTTCCTGTGTGCTTAATTTGCCTGCATAATTACACTGACTTCATCTTCTGTAAATATGCCAGTTTACTATGGCTGGGCAAGGCGATCACAGTTAAAAGAAACATTTGACAATGCTGGATGTTTGCCATGGTGTGTTTGTGTGTGTGTGTATGTGTGTGTGTGTGTGTGTGTGTGTGTATGTGTGTGTGCATGTGTGTGTATGTGTGTGTGTGTACTCGGAGAGTCATCCTGACTGTCTGTTCCTGTACTGTCAACTGTGTGACCACATGTGAATATTCATGGACAGGGTTGAAACTGGCACCAGTCAGCTGGCCAAATGGTGTTAGATTTTCTTTTGGGATAGTCAAAAATCTTTTTAAGTAGCCAGGAGGGCTTGTACTGGAAAAGGTAATATTTCAATAAGTATATCAGCTGGGCCAGTAGAAAAGTCTGTGGGGCTAGTGGATTTGCAAGTCACTACCCTGCTGGCTAATAGCTACAAAACTTAATCTGACCCCTGCATGGATCAGCCTGAGATGGGATTTTTTTTTATTCTATTTATTTTCCCCTAGCCGGCTATTGGCCTTAATTCCCACTGTGGAAGCAGCTCTGTCGTTCAGTATGCAGATGATGCTGTTATCTACTGGTCCCCGAGCAACCCATCTGCTCTGGGACCCCATCTGCAAGCTGACTTTGCCAAGTTAGAGTCCTGGCTTACTGAGAATAAGCTGGGTTTAAACACCACAATAACCAAGGCAATACTATTTGGTCAGAGAAACCTTGGCGCAGACCATAGTACCTTGCTCCCTCTGACTTCATCCACAGGCAGCTGCATCAAAGTTGTGAGTTCCCTCAAGTACCTGGGGCTAACCCTGGATCAAGGGTTTACCCTCAAACCTCACTTGGACCAGGTAACCAAAGCAATGCACCGCAAACTGGGTCTGCTGTACTGTCTGAATGACCAGCTCATCCCCGAATCTAGAATAACCATTGCCAACAGCCTACTCCTTCCAACACTGACCTTTGCTGCCCCTGTTCTACAGGGGTTGGCTAAACAAGAGATGAGCAGGTTACAAATTCTCTACAACAAAGTAGCTTGGTTTGCATCACAGTCCCACAAAAGAGGGCATCACTGCCAAGCCCTTGCGTCCCTACAATGGCCTTCCCTAGATGGTCGCCTTCAGTACTCTCTGCTCTGCAACACACACAAGCTCATACACCGCAATCCCCCTGACAGCCTGGCCAGTCTCCTGGTCCCCAACCACTCAGCACATACCCTACGAACCACTGGGCGTAACCTTCTAGTTAAACCCAGGGTTCACACCACTGCCAGCAGTAAATCCTTTGCCACCATGGCCCATGCCCTATGGAATAAGCTTCCTCCCCTCCTCTCCTTCAGGACACTCCCTCTCTTGAAAAATTCTGTAAGGGACTTCGTGCTCACCTACTAGAAGTTAGCATCTGCTCCTGTCAATAAGGGGACCAACCTTAGGCCAGGTCCTTACTAGCCTAGACATGCACTGCTGTATAAAGCAGTACTTTCCCTCCTGATTGCTACACTTCTACCCCAGCATATTCCTGTAATTTGTCAAATGGCATCCCCTGTATACTAATTTTGGCACACTGTCAGCACTGTTTATCCATGTATTTACTCTCCTTGAACTGCTCTGCACTTGTTCCTTTGTTGTACCTGTATACCTCTGTAACTAATGTTGTACCTGTTTACCTCTGTAACTAAATCTGGGTCGCCCCTGAAAAAGAGACCTTCAGGGCTCAGTGGGCCTACCCGGTTACCAAAATTGAATAAATAAATAAATAAATAAGTAAATAAATTGGTAAGGACCCAGTCTAAAAGGGAATGATTGCCAGATTTAATATTGAGCCTGGTGGGTTACATGTGATAATGGCAGCTGCGTAGCAGCTAACGCCATTTGGGTGAGTCTACATTGGCAAAAATGAAGTTTAGTGATGTATACTCATAGTGCAAAGCAAAAGGACACTGGACACTTGTGTTTTACTTTTTATCCAGGGACTGCACCTCCCGCAGCCCCCTACTAAAGGATTCTTAACTCCAGGGGGGGGTGCATGTTGGGTGGGTGTGCAAAGTGAGGGGGAAAAAAATTCCTGACAGGCAAAAAAAGTGAGTGGGTGCCTGGAACCGAACCCGCTACCCTCCCAACTCTAATCTGTCTCCAACCCACCATGCTACATGGCCAGCTCAGCAACCCACCACCACACTATGTCCCACAAACCCTCCCTCCCCTTCCGCCCATTGCACAGCATGGTCCCACACACACCCGCGTACGTGTACATATAACGACATCCCATCACTATATTCGCCGACCCCATCTGGTCACCCTCCCTTCCCAATAGCCCTGTGTAAAAGTGCTGTGATTGAGTCACCCTTTTTGAAAGTGCCCAATCGCGGTCACTCAATACACGGGCTACTGCCTGGTGGCTTCAGTTATTAACTGAGAAAGGTGGGCTTCAGATGCAGATGTGTGAGTGGAACCAGCTCCTGATTCCAAGCAACTGATATTGAAATCCCCACATAACACCAGTTTGGGGGGGCTAGACCAAGAGGAAATTAGGGAGGGGAGAGAGAGACAGATGGGGGATCGGGGGGAGGTAGACATAGCCTGTAGTAAGTTTCTTTCCTTGGCCCAGGGTGATTTGTATGTAAACAAACATATGAGGAGAGACTGGGGTAACTGAAGATGTACATCCTGGAGGACAGAAGGGAGAGGGGGAATATGATCGAAACCTTCAAGTACCTTAAGGGCATAAACAGGGTTGGTATGGAGGGCCTCTTTAACCTAAGAAGAGGGTAAAACAAGGGGATATAACCTTAAATTGTTGGTGGGGGGTAGATTTAAGAAGGAAATTATGCACTTTTTCACTGAAAGGGTGGTGAAGCAATGGAATCAGCTAGGGGAGGAGGTGGTAGCAGCAAAGATGGTGACCAGTTTCAAGAGGGGGTGGGATAGGGTGATGAAGAGGATTAGGACTGAAGGGGGCTCTACTGGGAAGGGGTTAGGAGAGGGGAATAGGAAGGTGAGTGATAACTCTGGGTGGAGTCGGGGGGGGGGGCAGCTCCAAGGAAGTAACTGAGCTGCACACTCAAGCAGACCAATAGACCATTACAGCCTTTTTCTGCTGGCAGTTTCGTACAGTATGTAAATTCGGCCAAAATAGCATTCACCTTGTGGCACCATAAACATTCTAGTGCTGAGTCCATGATAGCATAATGATTGCAGGATCCCCAATATAAACAAATAAGAGGTAATGGAAAAGAAGTAAATATGCTGTTAAAGTACACACAGAAGCAAAACCAACAACCACAAAGAGAATATATATAATGTGTGATGCAACAAAAGTGATGTACATCTGTCATGTCCTTATGAAATTGCTGTTTTCACATTTTTTTTGCTACAGTCTCACCCTAATTTCTGAAGCTTCTGTTTAGTCATACCCGATGGGAGTTGGGGAAACATGACTGCCCTAATGGAGGTGGTGAACCTTGGTGAATTGTGACTGGCAGGTAAGTGCTATTGTATGTTGGGGCTGTCTGGTAAGGGAGAATTAAGAAAATTAACAGGAACAAAAAAAAAAAACAACACACAACATCAATGTGCATACCTGATACCCTGTCGACAACAGGTAACGACAGAACATACAAACATACGAAGAAGCCAGCAGAAGAAAGCCATTTGGTCTATCTAGTCTGTTCGTATTGCAGGGTCCATAGCTTGAGCTAATGTCCCTGCCCTCTCTCCCCACTCCTCTCATCCTCCCTACCCATGATCCTTACCTTCCCCCATGCCTATCCCTGTCTCTTTTAAAGCTGCCCACAGTCTTCAATGAGATGACCTCTTCCGGCAGCACATTCCAAATGTCCACCACCCACTCTGTGAAGAAGAGCTTCCTGACTTCCCTCCTAAACCTTCCACCCTCTAGCTTAAGACTGTGCCCCATCGTGTTATGGTTGCCACTCGGTTTAAAGAGACTGTCCTTATCAACCTTATTTATTCCTTTCAAGTACTTGAAGGTCCCAATCATGTCCCGTCTCTCTCTCCTATCTTCCAGGGAGTACATGTTCAGTGCCCTAAGTCTCTCCTTCTATGCCTTACCCTGCTGACCAGCTGTCATCTTTGTAGCCCTCCTCTGGACTTTCTCCAGCAGGTTAATGTCCTTTTTGAGGTGTGGGCACCAGTACTGAACTCCATACTCTAGATGCAGCCTTACCAGTGACCTGTACAAGGGCAGTATAACCTCCTCTCTCCTACTACTGATCCCCCTAGATATGGATCCCAGGATCTTGTTTGCCTTTGCTGCTGCTCTCTTGCACTGCTTGGAGTGCTTCAGGTTACTAGTGATCATCACTCCCAGGTCCTTCTCATCCTCCTCTGATGCAGATACCTGGACTCCACCCAGGTAGTACTCTGTCCTGGGATTCTTGGCTCCAATATGCATAACTTTGCATTTCTTGGGATTGAAGCCAAGCTGCCAGATCCTGGACCACCTCCCCAGGTTTTCCAGATCTTCTTGTAGGTCCTGTATCCCTTCAGCTGTGTCCACTCTCCCACAGAGCTTGGTGTCATCCGCAAATAAGCACATTTTACCCTTAATGCCATCTCCAATGTCACTGATGAACAACAGCGGCCCCAGGACCGAGCTCTGCGGGACCCCTAAAGTTTCCACTGGTAACCTCTCTGGTGCCAGATAACTCTCCCCCCACAACCACCCTCTGGGTTCTGTCCCTTATCCAGTTTTCCACCCATCTGGCCATTATTCCCCAACCCCAAGATCCACCAACTTCCTGATCAACCTTTTGTGGGGCACAGACTCAAAGGCCTTGCTGAAATCAAGATAGAGGATGTCTACCACTTGGCCCCTGTCTACTGTCTTAGTAACACAGTCAAAGAAGTCAATCAGATTTGTTTGACATGATCTTCCCCCGCATGAACCCATGTTGCCTCTCATCCTGGAGACCATGCTCCTCTAGATATTCCACCAACCTTTCCTTTAGTATGGTCTCCTTGAGCTTGCCCACAATGGATGTCAGACTGACTGCTCTGTAATTCCCTGGGTCTTCCTTGGGACAGCTTTTGTGAAGAGGCACTACATGTGCTGCTCTTCAGTCCTGCGGTACCACACTTGACTCTAGTGAACTATTAAATAAGTCTGCCAGTGGCCCTGCCAGCTCCTCAGCCACTTCCTTTAGTACCTTTGGATGTACTCTGTCTGGGCCTGGTGATTTCTCCACCTTCAATGCCAACAGCCCCTCCCTCACTGTATCCTCCTCTATCATTACATCTGTGTTCCCCTCCCCCGCTCCTCTTTTCCCTCCTGAAGGCACTGGTCTCTCCTTCTCCCTGGTGAAGATGGAACAGAAGGATTCATTTAGTATCTCTGTTTTTCCTCAGTATCCTCCACCCACTCTGCCCCTTTCTTAAGCCTAACAATCCCTTCCTTCTGGTCCCTTTTCTCACTTATATATTGAAAGAAAGCCTTCTCCTCTTTCTTAATTCCTTCAGCTATCTGCAGCTCCTTCTGTGCCTTTGCTCCCCAGACTTCCTTACTTGCCTCACTAGCCAACCTTAGCTAATTTTCCCTATCCACTTCTTTCTTGGTCTTCCTGAATTTTCTATAGGCCAACCACTTTTCCCTTACTGCCTGGGCAATCCCAGAACTGAACCAGTTGGGCACTTTGGCCCTTGTGTTCTTCCCCCTGAGCCTAACGAACTCTTTAGCCCACCCCATATCTGCTCTGATGCCCGCCAGATGACTCCTCAGCACTTTGCCCATTTTCCTGAAGTCCATCCTCCTGAAATCCAAGATTTTGGTCTTAGTCGGGATGCTTTCCCTGCAACTGGAACCACATTGTGCAATCCAGTGTGAAAACATCAACTTGTCATACTGATTCCTTCATCACGACATGTGGTCACCAAGACAATAGCACAGAAATGGACAGCACAACTAACATGACAGGAATTTGGAGTACACTGTTCTCTCTATACAAATGTATGCTCTCTTTACTACCTGTCATGATCCCCATAAGGGGGGCCCACTGTACAGGTTACAGCTGCTTCCCATTAAGTGGTGTGGAGGGTTGATGTATCTGGGGACCAGATGGCAGAGAACTGCCAGCTAGGGGAGAATAAACAGAAGAAAAAAAAGTGAAATTCTATCTCAGGCTGATCAATGCAGTGATTGAAATTAAAGTGCTAGTGTTCTGCATAAAACTAATATTAGATTTTTAAAGCAACCAGCCGTTACCTTTTGTATCTGAGGTACTTTTTTCTTTTCCCTTTGATTAATTAGAAGATTGTTTAACTGATGTTAGTAGGTGTAATATGTGGAACAGCTCTTAGCCTGGCGGCAGCTGACATATCTAGCTCTACTGCCCCCCAGTACATTATCAGCATTGTTACCTCACTGACTGTGACATCACTGTTGCTTAGGAACAGCCATTCAGTGACTGCCAGATCATTCACTTATGATGTCGCTTTCAGTGAAATTATAATGATGATGTTGTAGTGGGGTGATACAGATAGATAAGTCAGCTGACAGGCTAAGAGCTGTTCTACACATCCAGCACAATATTATCACATAGAAGACTTCCTAACGAGCAAAAGAAAGAAAAATGATTCAGAAATGAAAAGTTACAGGTGACTACTTCTTAAAAGTTGTATCATTTTCCTGTCTGTCCGCTTTGGCTCCACTAGTTCTTTAGTCAGAGCTGGGACAGAGAGATATGAGATCATTGCAAACACAAGGCTGGCTGCTTGAAACTTAAAACACTCAGTTTCTGGTTTATACTGCAGCACCTATAAAATAAAGGGAAACTGCATGCTACTAGCTACAACTTGAAGTGCATAAATGCTGTTACAAATATAAATATATAGCATGGATGTTACTGAGGCATGTAAAAACACAAAGGTTGCAGGGATAATCACCTTTACCAGTGAGTAAATACCATTTGCCAACAGTGAGAGAGAAAGAGAGACATACACACACATTACTTTTAACAGTTGGTGTCTGTGAATGCTTGGAATACCTAAGCCAGTCTGATATGGAGACGTCAGCATGCTGAGCAACTACATCAAAGGAGACAGCAAACCCATGTTTGGGCTGGCTTTTTGTTTTGAAGTAGAGACAGTTTCCACCCACCAAACTAAAACTATGTCATATTTAGACTTGCTGAAAATTGGTCTGCTACAGACTTGCCCATTAAACACTGCTCTGTGTTGGAGGGACAGTATCATGCCCCTCTAAAGCCACTATCATAGGAAGATGTTTGCTTGCTACGTGAAGCACGCATGGCAAACATAACAATGGTGACCAAGATGGATAGACTGAGCTAGGACTCAGTGAGGGTGATGAAATCAGCAGAGAACCTCAAAAAGGCTACAAACAGCAGCCACACAAATCTAGGTCAGGTGCAATACGTTCTGTTAGGGGAGTTGGGACAAAACTTCAACTGGGTGTCTACTTTCAAGCTTGCAACTATGTATCGGAGCAGACTAGCTGGAAACATTCATGAAATTGAAATAGGTATTCATTTCATTGGGCTTCTGTAATAGAGAAATATAAGAAAATCTCTGTTATTTCTGTGGCTGTAAAATACTAATATACCTATATAACTGAATAGTCCCCCTGCTGTATATATTTTATTACAAAATAGTATAAAATAGGTCAAGATGGCCACCAGAAATATTGCTCCCTCAGTGGACAATCCAGGTCATCTGCTGACCCGAGCCTATACATACATTCTGCATTTTCAAAGCCAAAAGTTTTTAAGAGGGACTCCTGCCAAAAGTGCTACATTGCAGAATTAGAATAAGCATACCCCCAATAAATCTCATACCAAAAATTAGGTTTCTGTGTTACTTTGTTTTAAAGTTATGAGATATTTTGTAACCCTGATTTCATTACCTGTTCAAAAAAGCCCGTTTCAGTGAAGAGCCTCTGATGATGCCATCTCCTGAACTCACACTCTTGTCCTCCCTGCCAGCAACCTTATAGGACCTGCTTCTCCAAAGTTTAAGATACTGTAGCTATAGTAATCCTTTTAAAACAGTCTCTGGTCAGAGTCAACATGGATGCATAGAGACATTGGGTGACCCTTGATCCGGAGCTGAAGGGCACATCACAAATGTGCTCCATGTGCAACATGGCCACCATGCTGTGCGCATGCACACTGCTTCATGCATGTCACTGAGGCATGGTGGCTATCTTTGGTGAAGCAGCGTGTTTGCTAGTGGTGCAACGGACATCCCTGCAACCAGCATTACTTAATAAATTTTTTGTTTTTTGTATTTTGACCCCAAATTTTGAACATAGTCTTATTATGACCCCACCTCATAAACAGCACAGGTGAAAATGTTCAAATTTGTGCCAAAATGCTATTTCATGCTTCACATGCGAAAATAAATTTTGGACAAGATGTAAACAATGACAGCTGTACTGTTCATGAGGTAGTGTGAGAAAATGGCTATGTTGAAAATTTGGAGTCAAAATACTGAAAATTACCAAAGATATGTGCGTGTGTTAAAAATGTTAAATAACCACGCATAACTTGGCCATTTTTAGGAATTTTTCACCAAATGTTCAACATGGCCTTTTTGGGACCCCACCTCATAAACACTGGTGATGAAATTTTGTTATTCGATCCCGAAAGGTGATTTCATGCAGCAACTGCAAAATCACCGTCTGGGCCCAATTAATGAAATGACAGTTGCAGTGTTCATGAGGTGGGGTCCCAAAAAGTCTATGCAGAAAATGTGGTGGGAAAATTTGAAAAAATGTCTATTGAAATACATTATATGTCACTTACTTGTATTCCTCAGTTCATGGTTCGACTTTGAAGAGTGCACACTTGTCTCGGTCCACAGAAGATGACTGCATACAGCCTCTGCAGGTAAGTATAGGATAAGGGGGTGTGGAGGGGTGGGGTTGTGGGCACTAAGAGGAGGTGTTGGCATAGGGAGGAGGGGTGGCAGGGATGACATGAGACAGTTTTCTTTTTTTTCAGGAAAAAAAAAAACACATTGAGGGACAGTTTTCTTTTTTCCTGGAAATTTATTAAAGCTGTTTCTGGATACTGGGGGTGGGCCCCCCAGTGTCCCACACTGCTGAGGTGGGGACTAGCAACTGTTGACATGGGGATTGGGTCCTCTGATGTCAGCACCTGAAACAATGGGCTAGGGGAGTACATCTAACACCGAGGGTGGGCATCCTGGTGTTGGATTATTGAAAAATTAAACGTTAAAATATTTTGGGACACTGGGATGGGTTCCCCAGTGTCCCATGCTGCTGGGGGGGTGTAAATGCTGACATGGGGATTGGGCCCCTAATGTTCACACTAGTATGGAGTCAGAACACATGGCACAGAAGCGGGCCATGTCCAACATGGCTGCCATGCTTCATGCATGCATGCTGCTTCATGCATGTGCACTAATGCACAGCAGACTTGTTGGGCATGGCAAGTGTTTGTGAAAGTTACTCTGTGTGCATGTGCAGAACTGTGTATGCGCATACTTTAATGTGTAAGTACCCCATTAAAGTAGTCCAGGGAGGAGTGATCGCGCCATGGAGGGGAGCTCCATCTGTGGAGGACAGGGAAGGAGCAGACACCACACACCACCAACAACCACAATGGTGTGGATGGCAGCCACATTACTGCAGGAGAACATGGGGACCATTTCCGCTCAGGGTCCCTTCCCTCTCTCTCCTGGAGTGATGTAATCCCAAAACAGCTACAGGGCTCCACCCATGCAGCCATAAAATGATGGCCTTGCTGAAATCAAGGTAAACAACATCTACTACTCCTCCCTGATCCACCTCCTTCATCACTCAGTCAAAAAATCTATCAGATTAGTTTGACATGACCTTCCTGCTGTGAAACCATGCTGTCCTGGATCCTGTGCCCTGTTGGATTCCAAGTGCTCCATAATCCTTTCCTTAGGCAGTGCCTCCATCATCTTACCCACTAACAATGTTAGGCCGACTGGCATATAGATTCCAGCCTCCTCCCTGCTTACACTCCTGTGAAGAGGGACTACATGTGCCTTCCTCCATTCCTCTGGAACCACTCCTGTGCTGAGCAACTCACTGAACGAGGTTGCCAACGGTGCTGCTAACTCCTTCATTAGCTCCTTTAATATCCTGGGGTGCATGCCATCTGGGCCCTTTGTTTTGTGAGCTCTTCTACTACTCTCTCTTCTGTAAATAGACTGCTGTTTACCTCCCTCCCTCCCTCCCCCTTTGTATCTGATGCCTACTGTAGTTGTGGTCCCTGTCCCTCACTTTCTTCCATGAGAACTGAACAGAAGTATTTGTTCAGTACTCACACCCCCTTCATCCCGTCTGAGCCTTACAATCCCATTCCTGTTCTTCCTTGTTTTGCTGATGTATCTATAAAATGTCTTACCCCATTCTTTACTGTCTGTGCAAGTCTCACTGCTGTTTACATCTTTACACTCCTGACAGCTTGCCCTCCTTCCCTCAGACTGATTTGGTACACCATCCTGTCTTCTTCCTTCTATGTCTCCTTATATTTTCTAAAAGCCAACTTTTTGGTCCTTACTTTCTCTGCTACTTCTTTTGAGAACTACAGTGGTCTCTTCCTTCTCTTGCCTTTGCTTCTCAACCTAATGCACAGGCTTGTCACCTCCACTATGGCTCCATTAAGACGTGCCCACTGGTCCTCTACCTCCCCGCCTCCTTCTTTGCTAGGGCTTCTCTGATACGTATCTCTATCCTAGCAAAGTCAGCCCTTCTAAAATCCAAGACTCTTGCTTTTGTTTGACTCAGCTGCAACCCTGTTCCAATGATGAATCACACTGTGTGGTAGTCACTGGACTCCAGTTGCCCTTCCACACAGACTTCTGTGATTCTGTCTCCATTAGTCAGTACTAGGTCCAGAATTACCTTGTCCCTAATGGGTTCATTCACTAATTGCCTGAGGCTTTCCCCTAAATGGAGTCCAGGATGGCTCAGCTGCTGGCTGAGGCAGCCTCCGGGTTGGTGCTGTTCACGTCTGGCATATTAAAATCCCCCAGCAGTAGTACCTCCCCTTTTGTCATCTCATGTATTTCTTCCACAAGCTTCCTATCCACCTCTTCCCCCTAGGCTGGAGACCTCTAGATCACCCCTGTGTGAGTTGTTCTGCCATTGCCTGGTTCAAGTGTGACCCACAGTACTTTGACCTCCCCATGCCTACCCTGTACCACTGTAGCTTTTATTCCTTCCCCGACGTACAAGCTCCCCTCCCCTTTTTACCCTCCCTGTCCCTCCTGAACAGAGCATAACCTGGTACATTTACCTCCCAGCCGTGATTCACAGTGCACCATGTCTCTGTCACTGCCACTATGTCCAGGTCAGCCTCTGCCATCAAGGCCTCCAGATTTGGGATTTTATTTCCCAGACTGTGGGCAATTCTATACATGACCCGCTCCATAGTATTGCCTGACCTCTTTTTATTCTTGTTTCTGTCTTCTTTTTTCCACCTCCCAACCCCGATTAATTTCCTTCATTGCCCCTATCTCTGTTACACCCCTTATAAATGGGTTCAGGTGTACCTGTCAAGAAGTTGACTTCCTGATCTTCCTTACTCACTTGTCTAACATGTGTGGGGGGGGTGGGCTTCTTGGGTTTACCTGCTCCCATCCGCCCTCCCCACTTGGTTAGTTTAAATGCTAGTTGAGGAAGCCTTTATACTTTTCATTTATGACTGCCATCCCCTTCCTGTATGGATGAAGGCCATGCCCATTGTACAGGCTTGCATCCTTCCATATGGGTCCCCAGTCTGCAAAGAAGCAAAACCCCATCTCCTTGCACCAGCCCTCTGACCAAGTGTTAAAGTTGCTGATGTAGAGATTCCTCCGCATCAGCAGGAGAAGATAAAGAATTAATGTGTGACCTAGTTTTACTTGTATGGGTGGGGGGAAGGTTTTGGCATACATGGGATCGAAGCATTGGCAGGGGACATGAGTGTTGAGGGGGTGGTACTAAGATAGGTGTGGGAGGATTTTGTAGTACATAGTTCTGGGCTATTATGAGCTGGCATACCTCTTAACTTTTTGTCACTTAAACGCGAGACATAGGCCTCAAAGTGAGGGACACATCATTATATGGGAAGGTAAATGCTTAGAACACTTTGGAAAACCATTGCAGGGGATTTATGACTGGTCATCGACAAAAAGTTTGTTGAACGACTGGACAGCGAACCCATCATGTCGACTGCATTTGCAGTTGGCAGATGGTTTCTAACTTGTACACATGTTTTCTTTGGGGGCAAAACCCCCCAAACCCCTGGCACCTCCCCAATTTTTATAATCAACTCTGAGTTGGAGTTGATTAGGGGAGGGGGTGCAAATTCCCAGAGTACAGTGCCTGGGTCCAGCGACCGTCCGTACAGCGACCTAGCACTGTAGTCATTGTACTGATGGTCGCTGTAAAAGTGTCACTGTCGGAGGTGGATAGCATTGCAGGTACTTGAATGAAGTTTATTTTTTATTCAGCATCTTAGAATATTATGAAATTTTACATTAAAGCCTGAATTTGTGTGGACATTTTCTGTGAGGGAGGGGTGAAGGACAAAGCATTTTCAAGGGGTAAAGTGAGGGACATCTCTCATAATGAGGAACAGTTGAGAGGTATGTTAGCTGGTACTTCATTTGGTGGGGTACTTTAAAGCAGCCTGCATCTCCCAGAAAGATAAGTACAGGTAAGAGTGAGTGAGTGAGTGAGTGTAAATGTGTGTGTGTTCGGGGGGTGACTGGGGTTACGGAAAGAGATGAAGCAAAGAGAACTAATTTCAATAAAGGATTTTATTCAGGAAAATTTTTTTTTATTATTAATTGTATGTATATACAGTTCAGTATTTTTAATTTTGCTAGTCAAATTGAGGAAGTGCTTCATATTTGCACAACTAATTGGCACTTCAACGTGCAATACTGCTAATCAGTTTTTTGTAGCTTATTTAAAGAGCATCCAATGCCTCCAGGAGAACTTTGAAAACCATAGTATTTAGTTTGATGTGCTGACACAAGTTGGTATGATGTATGCTTGTGTGACTTAGATACATTGTGGCTGTTTGCCTCTCAATCCATGGGATATACCACCCTGTAGGGGTATGATGGCAAGAAACTGTAGAGGAGGGTTCCATCCCTATAGGAGCCGTGGGAATGATTTCCTTGGCTAAAGGTAGCTTAAGAAGGAGCCCATGGAAAAAGAGAGACGAGCCTCTGGAGCAGAAGGTGAGAATGGTGGGCAATGAAGAAAATGATCCTGAACAAGCCCAGAGGCGTGGCCTTTTAAGACCTGATTGGGGGAGTGGTTTGTAGCTCCACCCATTGAACCATGGCAAGCCTTGCAATTCAATGTGCTTATGCAACTTGGTACGATGTATGCTTGTATGACTTAGATACAGTGTGGTTGGTCTCCTTCCTATCCGTGGGATATACCACTCTGTAGGGGTATGACGGCAAGGAACCCTAGAGGAGGGTTCTGCCTCTATAGTTGCCATGGGAATGATTCCCTTGGCTAAAGGTAGCTTAGGAAGGAGCCCAAAAAGAATACCCCAAAAGGGTGTCGAGCATCGAAGAAGGCAAGGAGTCAAAATGATATCAAGGATGGGATTGAATGTTGAGAGATGCAGATGAGTAAGACAGGAGATGAATGGGAGACAATGCGAAATAGTTAGTGGAATGGAAGCTGACACGATGCAGAAGAATGGAACTTCCTAAGGAGAGAGGGAAGAGCCAGGGCCACCATCTGACTCCATCCAACAGCAGAATCTAACTACAGAACCTAGGAAAGCACTAACCTTATCTAATATTATGACTATCGGCATGGAGGAGAGGAAAAACTCCCTTTGAGGAGGAAGCAGCTGGGGATCCAAGGCCTAGGTCGCCTTCCCTCCGGACTGAAGGATATTTTGGTTAGTGATGGCTCAGCTACTGCAATTTAAAGTCGAGACTAAGGGAAGAGGAAAAGATTCCAATTTGGAGGAAGGTCTCACTCTGTCCTTCTAACAGGAATGCTGTTGAGGGTTGCGAGTAACATCTCTGCAACTAGACGCCCCAAAAGCAAAGGAGGAGAGAAAGGACTGCTGAGGCACTCAGTCAGAGTATATGAGCCTATGAAACAAACCAGGTAAACCAGAGGCGGTCAGATGGAGAACAGCGTAAAGGGTCTCTCCGAACCCACTCATAGAAACATAGAAACACAGAATTTGATGGCAGATAAGTACCACTTGACCCACCTAGTCTGCTCATTTCCCTACCTAATGGATACACTGCAGATCCTAGTTAACGAACAGCCTACTTCCTTCTACCCCCCACTAGAATTGCCTTATGTCTGTCCCATGTATTCTTGAATTCCTCCACTGTTTTTGACTCTACAACCTCCTCAGAAAGGCCATTCCATGCATCTACAACCCTCTCTGTGAAGAAATACTTCCTCATATTACCTCTGAGCCGTCCTTCCTCTAACTTCAAATTGTGCCCCCTTGTTCTTGCACATCTCTGTTTCTGAAAGATGCTACCCCCTTGGACTTTGTTGATTCCCTTGAGGTATTTGAACGTTTCTATCATGTCTCCCCTTTCCCTTCTTTCCTCAAGGCTATACTTCTTAAGCTCCTTTAGTCTTTCTTCATATGTCTTCTGGTGCAGACCCTGCACCATTTTAGTTGCCCTCCTCTGGACAGCCTCCACCCTGTCTCTGTCTTTGTGGAGATGGGGTCTCCAGAACTGTACACAGTACCCCAGATGTGGTCTTACCAACTGTCTGTACAGAGGGCCAACAACTTCCTCTTTTCTACTGGTGCTGCCTCTCCCTATGTATCCCATTATCCCCCCAGTCCTCCTTACTGCCTTCTCACATTGCTGGACTACCTTTAGGTCATCTGATATGACTACCCCAGGTCCCTTTCCATTTTTGTTGTTGTCAGTATCTCAACCCCCATTATGTACTCTTCCCCTGGGTTTTTGTTTCCCAGGTGCATTACTTTGCACTTCTTTGCATTGAATCTAAGCAGCCATACATTTGACCATTCCTCCAACCTTGCCAAGTCCCTTTTCATCCTTTCCACCCCACCTTGCATATCAACCCTGTTGCAGATCTTTGTGTCATCTGCAAAGAGACATACTTTCCCTTCCAGTCCCTTTGCAATGTCACTTATAAAGACAATAAAAAGGACCGGCCCCAGTACTGAACCCTGCGGTACTCCACTAGTAACACCCCTTTCTTCACTGTGGACTCCATTTACTATTACCTGCTGTGTCCTGTTGTCCAGCCAGTGTTTTACCCAGGCTATCACCCTGGGACCCACTCCCAGGCTGGCTAATTTGTTTGGTAATCTTTTGTGTGGGACTGTGTCAAATGCCTTACTAAAGTCTAGGTAGACCATGTCCACAGCCCCTCCCTGGTCTACTACTTTGGTCACCCAGTCAAAGAAGTCAATTAGATTTGTCTGACATGACCTTCCTGCTGTGAATCCATGCTGCCTTGAGTCCTGTACCCCACTGGCCTCTAGGTACTCAACAATTCTTTCCTTCAGCAGTGATTCCATCATTTTCCCTACCACTGATGTCAAACTGATAGGTCTGTCATTTCCTGCCTCTTTCTAGCTCCCACTTTGTGAAGGGGAATCACATCCATCCTCCTCCAGTCCTCAGGTACCACACCATCCTCCCATGATTTATTAAAAAGGGTAGTCAGTGGTGTTACTAGTTCACCCCTTAGTTCTTTTAGAATTCTGAGGTGAATCCCATCAGGCCCCATTGTTTTATCCACCTTCAGTTGTAAGAGTTCTTTCAGTACCCTTTCTTCTGTGAAAGGACTAATATCAACCCCCCTATCCAGAGTGCTTCTATTGACTGGATTATGTATCTCCCCCTGCTCTTCCATTGTAAATACTGAGCAGAAATATTTTCGTTCAGTATTTCTGCTTTTTCACTGTCACTCTCTACCCAACCACCTTCCTCTTTATTCAACCTCAGTATCCCTGCCTTAGTCTTTCTTTGCTCTCCAATGTACCTATAAAAGGTTTTATCCCCCTTCTTAACCGAGTTGGCTATCTTTTCCTCAGTTTGGGCCTTTGCTATTCTGACTGCCTTTCCCACTTCCTTCTGCTTTAACTGGTACAGTTCTCTGTCCTACTCCTTCTGTGTTTCCTTATACTTCCTGAATGCTATCTTTTTCTCCCTTACCTTCCCCAACACTTCTTTTGAGAACCATAGTGTTTTTTTCTTTCATTTTGATTTATTTGCTTCACACAAAGGCTTGTTGCCTCTGTGATGGCAGTTTTGATGTTTCCCCATTGTTGCTCCACCCCACCTTCTTGCCTGTTTGCTAGTGCTTTTCTGAGGCACTCTCCAATTTTGACAAAATCAGCCCTCCTGAAGTCCAGTACCTTCACATTTGTATAGCTTGACTCTACAGCTAAGTTTATCGTGAACCACACTGTTTGGTGGTCACTCATTCCCAGATGGCTACCCCCTTCAAGATCAGAGATCCTCCCTCTGTCCCCATTTGAGAGTACCAGGTCTATGATTGCTCCCTCCTGAGTGGGTTCCAAAACTAGCTGTCTGAGGCATGCCCCCTGTAGGGCATTGAGAATGGTCCTGCTCTTGGATGTGGCTGCAGCAAAGGTGCTCCAGTTATCATCTGGCATATTCAGGTCCCCCATCAGCAATATCTCCCCTTTCTCTGCCATCCTAAGGATGCCTTCTATCATTTCCTTGTCCATTTCCTCCCTGAGGCGGAGTCTGTATACAACCCCTGTGCGGATTGTGGTGCCATTTCCAGTCTCCAGGGTGACCCACAGTGCCTCCTCTCCTCCCTGTTTACCCTTTAGTTCTGTTGCTTTGATCCCTTCCCTTACATAGAGAGCTCCTCCTCCTCCTCCTCTTCTTCCCTCTCTGTCCCTCCTGTAGAGTGTGTACCCTGGTATGTTGACATCCCAGTCATGGTTCTCTGTCTCAGGCAGCTAAAGGGGCCCTGCAGATGAGAGTCCCATCCCTTGCTGCTGAAGTCATAAATTCTATATCCAGAGGTGTTGCCAAAATGAGGGACGACTGAAGGTCCACCCAGAGCAAAGTCATTCACACTATGGGCCAGGGAGCAGGACCTTGCTTTGTGCTTTGCATGCTCTAGATGTGGACTTTGTGGGTGCAGAGTGAGACCATTGGCTACAGGCTAGCCTCACGCCATGGAGCAATGGACACAGAAGGCAAGTCTCTAAGTGGCAAGAAGGTCAATCGAGATAGCATGAGACCCACAAGAGGGGTATGCTTGGATAATCGATGTGAAGGAGGAGACCTGCAGAGAGATCAGATTGAGCAAAGGAGACCTCAATTTGGGTCCTGAGGAGGTAGGTTGCAGTAGCAACTATGGGAGTGCGTGCCAACTGGATCCATTAAGAAGCCAAATTAGGAGTGGATCCAATTGCATGAAAGTAGGAATGAGAATGGCCAGGTGAAGCCAGCAGCCAATGGGTGAGGTATGAAGTACCAGGAGTAGTGAGATAGGAGCTACAAAGTCTGAATGGATGAGTGGAGGTTCAAGATGAATATACAAGGTATGCTGACAGAGGAAGCCTTGAATGCTGGCATGGACTGCAGAATGGAGAATGATTGAGGTGAGGGGGAATGTCGATGATGGCCGGGCAAAGCCCGCAGCCTATGATGAGTTGAGAAGTTGATCATAGAGGAGAGAATGATCGAGAACGAATGAACAAGAAATGATGTTGGATTGAAAGCCTTGAAGGCAGAAACTGGAAGCTTAGTTATGAAATGGACAATATATGATAATGGAGTAAAAGCCTTGAAGGCTGGTATGGTTAAGGAGAGGTATGAAATGGATGATGTATGACAATGGAGTGAAAGCCTTGAAGGCCTGTAAGGTCAAGGGTAGGTAAGATGGCAGGTAGGGTATAGGAAGGATGAGGTTCGATAATGATGGAGGCTGACACTGAGTGGAGGATATATGAGTTGAGTTGTCCAGAACGTAGGACTAGGGTAAGAGGAGGATCCAAATAGGTATGGTGATGGCA
This sequence comes from Neoceratodus forsteri, assembly GCA_016271365.2. NCBI lineage: Eukaryota > Metazoa > Chordata > Ceratodontiformes > Ceratodontidae > Neoceratodus > Neoceratodus forsteri. The sequence goes on from CM028138.1 coordinate 495,810,543, forward strand.
GGATAATGAAACACCCCCAAAAGTAAGCACAGGATGAGGGAGGAGGAGAAGTGGGGGTTGAGGGAGCGGTGGGAGGTAGGAGTGTGGTTGCCATGAGGGCTGGAATGTGCACAATAACGTGAACTAGGGAAAGTTATGCAAATTGAGTGTGGCCGGCTTGGACTAAACAGTCAAGTAAAACAGTAAGATAATCAATCGGAGGAATGTCAGCAGCTATAGCTGGGTTGACAAGCCATTGGGCAAAACAGTCGTAGGCTGAAATGCAGTAAGAAGTCGGTAAAGGGATACTGAATGTATGAATATGTCCAATGTCCAGGACCCCGATAGGACCAGCATGTGTTGAAGACTGGATAGTAAGAAACGGCCAGTAGGGCAAGAACCCCAAAGAAATGGAGAGCCAAAAGCAGGCATGAGTAAGGTCGATAGGGAGAAAGCAGCTCAAAAACACCCTGGAGTCATCCAAAGGAAACACCAGTGCCAAAGCTGGCCAGAAGACAAACATTGTGCACAGTAGTCAAGTAGTCCAACATTTATCAAGTCATATGTGAGGAAGGCAAATCAATCCCACTCAAAGAAAGGGAGGCAGAAGAAGTGGAGATTAGCATCACAGCACTGTAAAGGGAGCTGGACTGTTGATGACTGAGACAAAATCTGTACAGAACAAGGGCCCACAGGAAGGCAAAGAGCCAGAGGTAAGAATGCATCGATGAGCTGGAGGACAGAAGACAGCCACTAAGAACCAATACATGGAGCCAAGTGATAGAGGTGCTGGACCGGTAAAAGTAATTGCTGTGGCAAAGTTGCAGAAGCCATCCTGCACCAGTAACGAAGGTACATGCAGCAGGACTGGACGAGGAGGGGGTTAGTGTGGGGAACTGTGATGGAGCAGCAGGAGTTGCCTATAGAGAAAATCTCCAATGCAGGGCAGTGAAGGTCTCAATGCTCGGTAAGTTGACAGGGGTCAGACACAGAGCAGGAGCACAAGGCAGGCAGGGATGCAGAGCAGGGAGGCTCAGAAATGAGGAAGTGCAGTGGGCTGGCAAAGCCTGCTGAAAGAGCACCAGCAGCTTGGAAAGTACGATGAATGATTGGTGGTGAGAATGAGCAGGAAGGCTGGCATGAGGTGCGGGAGCTACTCACCAGTGGTATTGGCGGGGAAAGGAGGAGGAAGAGCGGTGGTCAGAAAACCCCACAGAGAGAGCAGCTAAGAAGAGCAGCATGAGGGGAGAGGCAGCACAAACAAGGTACTAGGGACAGGCAGAGTGGGGAAAATGGAAGGAGGAGGAGACACAGATGGCAGCCAAGCTGAGGGTAGGAATGGAATGAGGCAAGACTGGGGGGGAATGATTGGGGTATCAGTATTGGAATGCCAGATGGGCAGGAGAGGCCACCAGCCAAGAGGATCAAAACATGGGGTGGGCGTCTGGGGAATGACATCCTACCTGGAGCACCAGCCGGTAACGGAGCAACAGCTCCACAAAGAATATGCCCGAGAAAGGACAAAACAGAACGACGGAGCCAGGACAGAGGTAGGGAGACACAAAAAAGTGAGCCATGGAAATAGAGGAGTGGGAGGTCAAACGGCGGGCTAGATGATGTATGGGATGAGTGGCAGAAAATACTACTGAATGAGTGAGAGATGGAACAAGCCAGCAGCTGGAGGCAATCGCAGAAATGCAGACAGAAGGCAGGGAGCAGGGAAGAGCAGCACCTCCGGCTGCAATGAAGAAACCAATCCTGGACCAGCCAGGAAGAGTGTCTTTTAAGGCCTGATTGGGGGAATGGTTTGTTGCTCCACCCACTGAACCATGGCAAGCCTTGCAAATACAATTCCCTCATAATTTGACATTAGCTCTGCAGTTCTCCTATCAGTTATTTATTACTGCAGTCATATGCAGGAAAACAGGATCATTGTTCCTTGGGAGGACATCAACTCCAATTGCTTATTCCTTATCAAATACCAAAATGCTCTGCTTGTGACATCACAATTACTCCCTTGACAACAGATTGTGATGTCGCAACAGAGGATTAAGACCTCAACTTGGGAATAAACTGCAGGGGCAAACAAACTCTCAGGGTGAAGATCCTATTTTTGTGAAAAGTTCCTCAGTAATAAATAAGAGGTAGGAGAAATCTATGAAAGATATATAACATGCAAGTTGAAATGTATCTAAATATTAAATTTTCTAAAGCATTAACACACGTGTCAGTGGCTCTTTAATACCCTGCAGCAGTAGGAAAATAAAACAATAAACATAAAGGCAGTGAAAAGTGTATTTAGTTCTAGACATACACAGCTGCTTAAAAAAATCCACACACACGCACGCATGCACGCACGCACGCATGCACACACACACACTGTTATAACAACTGTGCACACATAAAGAGTGTAAGTGTGAATAGCAGGACTGGGTAGCTGAGCTGCAATATTTCATTTTCAGTGGGATCCAGCTTTTCACATGTTTACAATGTATTTAGTAGACTTAGCACAGCTGAAATGCAAAATCTCATTTTACTGGGTCCTGCTTTTATACATTTTTACAATGTAGTTAGCCAGGATAGATCAGTTAACATGCAGTATCTCATGTTCATTGAGAGAGGAGAGGAATTTAAAATACTCTATTAAAACACATTGCCTTTATGTGTCTGATCTGAACAGAGAGATGCAGAAAAGAACTGATAAAATACAGCATACTACTAGGATATTCAAGGGTTAAAACTTCTGTCCAATTCAGTAAAGAGACCAGCACGGGTCATGGGAGCAATAAATCAAAATCATGCACTGAGAAAGACAGAAAGCAAGGTGAACCAACCGAACAGCAGCTACAGAATTTCAGGAGTAAAAAAGGAATGACTAGGAACTAGCAGTCAAAGTAACTAACTGAAACTGACAGTTCATTAAAAAAAGTTATATTATGGAAATCTGTCAGACACAGTGATTAGAGGGGCTCTGAAAATGTGTGACATGGAACTGATAGCGAAGCATCTAACTGAAACTCACAGTCCATCAATTAAATAGTGCAATCTAGTGCTGGCAGGGGGTGAAGGTAGACACAAACAGACCACTGCAATAAATCCAGAGAATGTGGAGAGTTGTGAACAATGTCCAGTCCAAAACACTCAGGGAAAGAACACAGTCATCTTTACCTGTCAGTCCCCCCTCTCTCTCTCTCTCCTAGTGATCCCAAAACACCTGCAGGGCTCCTCCCATGCAGCCATAAAAAATGACATAGAGTTGGTAGAAGTCCATGCATTTCCAGAATGTTCAGACACATGGCACTGTTCTTTAGAATATGTCAGAAAGTGGTTTTGGAATGCAGCACTGAACCAAGGCATAGAATGTCTAGGTGGTGCACATTTTCAAAATATTGAAGGGAACACGCAATCTCAAAATGTGATAGGGATGTGCCATCTCAAAATGTGGTGGGACAATCAGTCTCAGAATGTGAGAGGGACACACATAGAGGAATTTGGTGGGGACTGGCAATTTCGGAATATAGTGGGGAAGCACGCTGTCGGAATGTGACAGGACACACCATTTATTCTGAAGTTGCTTGTCCCTGCCACATTCCAGAATTGTAAATTGCTTGTCCCTGCCACATTCCAGAATTGTACGCACCCACCATATTTCAAAATTGTGCATCACATCCCCACCACATTTCAACATTATGCATCCCAGCCACATTCTAAAATTATGCATCCCTGCTACATTCTGAAATTGCACATCCCTTTCCCATTCCCAAACTGTGCATCCCGGCCTCATTCTGAAATGGTGCATCCCCCAAATTCCATAACTGCACATCCCCACCAAGTTGTGTTTCAATGTCACATTCCAAAATTTCACTGTCATGTTCCCAAATTGTGTGTCACGCCACATTCCGAAATTATGCATCACCACCACATTCCTAAATTGAGCATCACCACCACATTCTGAAACTGAGCATCACTGCCACATTCTGAAAATATGCATCATTCCCACATTCTGAAACTATGCGTCACTACCACATTCCAAAACTGTGCATCACCGCCACATTTCCGAAATTGTATGTTACTGCCACATTCTGAAACTGTACATCACCACCACATTCTGAAATTGTGCGTCACTGCCGCATTCCGAAACTGCATCACCGCCACATTTCAAAATTGTGCATCACTGCCACATTCTGAAACTGTGCGACATCGCCACATTCCAAACGGTGTGTCGCTGCCACATTTCAAAACTGTGCATCACCACCGCATTTCAAAATTGTGCATCACCACCACATTCCAAAACTGTGCATCACCGCCACACTCTGAATTGTGCATCACTGCCATATTCAGAAATTGTGCATCACTGCTACATTCTGAACCTGTGCGATACTGCCGCATTATGAAATTATGCATCACCGCCACATTTTGAAACTGTTTCACTGCCGCATTCCAAAACTGTGCATCACCACAGCATTCCAAAACTGTGTGTCACTGGTGCATTTCTAAATTGTGCATCACCTCCACATTCCAAACCTGTGTGTCACCAGTGCATTCTGAAGTTGTGCATCACTGCCACATTCCACAATTATGCCTCACTATCACATTCCAAAACTGAGGATCACTGCCACATTCTGAAACTGAACGTCATCACCATTTTCTAAAAATATGCATCATCGCCACATTCTGAAACTATACGTTACTGTCACATTCTGAAATTGGGCATCATCACCATATTCCAGAATTGTGTGTTACAGTCACATTTCAAAACTGTGCATCACCGCCACATTCTGAAACTGTGCATCACCGCCACATTCCAAAATCCTGTGCCACAGCCATATTTCAAAATGATGTCACCGCCACATTCCAAAAAACTGTGCGTCATCGCCACATTCTGAAATTGTGAGTCACTGCCACATTCCAAAATTATGCATCACTGCCGCATTCTGAACCTGTGCATCACTGCCGCATTCCAAAATTATGCGTCACCACCACATTCCAAAACTGTGTGTCACCACCGCATTCCAAAATTGTGTCACCACTGCATTCCAAAATTATGCGTCACCATCACACTCTGAAATTGAGTGTCACCACCACATTCTGAAAATATGTGTCACCGCCACATTCCAAAACTATGCATCACTGCCACATTCCAAAATTGTGCATCACAGCCACATTTCAAAACTGTGCATCACTGCTACATTCCGAAAGTGTACATCACCACCACATTCTGAAACTGTGTTTCACTGCTGCATTCCAAAACTGTGCATCATTATCACATTCCTAAATTGTGCATCACTACCAGATTCTGAACCTGTGTCACCACCGCATTCTGAAATTGGGCATCACTACCACATTCTGAAATTATGCATCACCATCACATTCTGAAATTGAGCATCATCACTATATTCTGAAATTGAACGTCACCGCCACATACTGAAAATATGCATCACTGCCTCATTCCGAAACTGTGTCACCATCACATTCCAAAATTGTGTGTGTCAGCCACATTTCAAATTTGTGCGCCAGCGCCACATTCCAAAATTGTGCATCACTGCCAGATTCTGAAATTGTGCATCACTTCCACATTCCAAAATTGTGCATCTCTGCTGCATTCTGAACCTCTGTGTCACTGCTGCATTCCAAAATTATGCGTCAACACCACATTCTGAAACTGTGTGTCACCGCAGCAGTCTGAAACTGTGCATCACTACCTCATTCCTAAATTGTGCATAACCACCACATTCCAAACCTGTGTGCCACCACCGCATTCTGAATTGTGCATCACTGCTGCATTCTGAAATTGTGCACCCCTGCCACATTCTGAAATTGTGTGTCACTGCCACATTCCAAACCTGTGCATCACTGACGTATTCTGAAACTGTCCATCACCGCTGCATTCCTAAATTGTGCATCATTGCCACATTCCAAACCTGTGTCACCACCGCATTCTTAAATTGTGCATCATCACCGCATTCCAAAATTGTGTATCTACACTGTATTCTGAAATTGTGCATCACTGCTGCATTCTGAAATTGTGCATCACTACTGCATTCCAAACCTGTATATCACAACTACATTCTGAACCTGTGCATCACTGCTGCCTTCCGAAATTGTGCATCACTGCCACATTCTGAAATTGTGCGTCACTGTCACATTCTGAAATTATGTGTTCCAGCTACCTTCTGAGACTGTGTCATTGCTGAATTCCACAATTGCAACCTGGTGATATTTTGAAATCTCATACCTGCAGTGTTTTAAAAATTGCACACAACTTTGTCATTCTAAAGCCATGTTTGCCACTGCATCCCATGCCTCCCATCACATTCTGGAGTATTGTACCTTGTATCTACACATCATGGAACTGCATGTGCTGACCCCCCACCCCACCGTGTCAGTTTTCTTTTTCAGATGTTTACTACACCTGCAATTTTAAGTAACAGAGGAGAAATAAGTCATATAGGGAAGCTTGCACCGAAGACTAGATTGTGAGTTCAGGAGGTGACATCATCAGCATCTGTTCACTGAAACTGGCTTTTTTGAACAGGCAGTGAATTAAGGGTTACAAAATTACTTGTAACTTTTAAACGGAGTAACTTACAGATCTGATTTTTGGTATGAGGCTGATTGAGGATAGGAAAATCCAAATTCTGAATTTGTTGATGCCAAAAATGTTTGGCCTCTTCCCTTATTTAATACAAGGCCATTGTATAAGCATACTAACACACTTCAGCATGCTGCATCCATGTGAGATATGTGCACTCCAGCCCCACTCCTCCAGTATGTGTTGAGAAGCACTCAGCCTGAGGCCTTATGCCTGAGCACACACTGGAGGGAGGCCTATACCTCCCAAAAAATGTGCAACATGTTATGTGTTATTGCCCACACTTACCATTTTATATGTTGCATTCTCTAACTATATTATTTTATATATTGCTTTCCATGTTTTGGTGGTTTACTGTGATGTGAGGTGTTTTGAGATATGGTAGGCATTGTATTGTGTTTTTTATTTATTTTATTAATTTATTTAAATCTCAGAATTACATAACCTTTGAGTCAGGGACTCATTTACGAAGGCACCACATCGAAGCATAAACAAGTTACCAGTTACAGCGGATATAAGAAATTCAATAAATAACAAGCCAGTATCATATGGGAGAGAGGTACAGTACAATACAAATGGAGACATAGGGTATGATAAGTAGCAGGAACACCAAAGGAGAGCAAATTAGCATACAATAATGTTGACTGCTGCAAGACAGTGGGAGAAACAAAGTGGTACAATCTGAGTGGGAGAACCACAGGCACATTAGAAACAGTAAAGCAGGCAGCAATGTCAGAGACCAAATTGTATGGTACTGTATTGTATTGCATTGTATTGCATTGCATTGCATTGCATTGTATTGAATTGTATTGCATTGCATTGCATTGCATTGTATTGTATTGTATTGCATTGCATTGTATTGAATTGCATTGTATTGCATTGTATTGTATTGAACTGTATTGCATTGCATTGTATTGCATTGTATTGTATTGTACTGTACTGTATTGTACTGTATTGTACTGTGCTGTCCTGCGCTGTGCTGTGTTGTGTTGTATTGTATTGTATTGTATCCTTCCCCAGACATTGAGGCAGAGACTGCAGCTAGTTCAAAGAGCACAGCTGAACCGCTGCAGAGTTTTAACACACATTTATCACAATGACTGTGATCCTCCAAAAATGCTGTGAGAACTACACTGGCTGCCTATTATGTGAGCTAGTTCATACACTACTGAACAAAGAGGCCCCCACTACATTTACGAGACCTTCATATTGAATGTACTGGGCTGTCCATTAGCATCTGCCAGCAGGGACGTCACTGGGGGTGGGCATTAGTGGCTGGAGCCCCACATCTTTATTTATTAGCTCTGAATAAAAGATTTCCAGTTCCTAAAACTGACCATTGTGCTAGTTGTTTGTTTATTCACTGGGTGAGAGGAGTGGGGGATCAGTCCTATAATCTCTTCAGGCTCTAGAAACACCCCTGTCTGCAAGAGGAGGGGGATTATTTTTGCACTTTCACAAGCGAGTCTAAGCACTGCAGGCAATTGTACCTTTGCTCTGCTGTGCTAAAATTCCTAGCTGAGCATGGTTTATTGGGTTCCTTGCCATGTCAACTTAATAAAAAAGGGTTAAACCCAACTCAGTGGCACTGGCAGTGGCATGGTGAGCCGCTGCCTGAGGGACCCAATTTGGGTCAAGAGCCAGGCTCCCAGTCCCAGGCAGGAGAAGCCTGGGGTGTGCTGCTGAAGCAGCAAGCTTCAACTACAGGGAGGGTGTTGTGCTCCCTGCTGCTCAGTCCCTTCTTTGGAGGTAATGAGGAATGGGACTGACATCATGGATGACCTAGTGATTTCAGCCATATTTATTTATTTACTTGATCATTTGTAACTGAGAGAGGCACATTGGGCCAAGGCTCATCTCCAGGGGTGACCTGGGGGAGAGGATCAGTGGAAGGACAGCAGCACAATACATGGTGGCAAAGCACTGAACAATCTTTAGTAAAAAAAAAGTACAAAATTAGAATGAAATACAAAAAGTTGTGTAACCCCTAGGTGGTGCTACCCCAAGGGCTGATACCCGTGTCTGCTTTGCTAGTAGCAGGTTAAGGGGCCTGGGTACTGAAACCGGTGCCTCCACCTGGAGGTTAGGGTTGTTAGTGGTCAAGCTAACCTGGGCACAGCCCTCCAGGACACTGTAACCCCCCTCTGTCCCTTCTGGTGGCCAGAACAATACACGGCCGAAACAATACACAGTAATCACTTTTGCAATGACCCTTATTCACCATGCAGTTACCCACACTGTTTGCACTTTCCGACAGAGCTGGTTCCACTAGTCCGACCTTGGAGACCCACTGTAAAACAAGGTTAGGCACAGCAAACCACAACAGTACAGTGCTTTTGGTACAAACTGGAACCACAGTCAGGTTAAATGCAAAAAGAATTAGATCTGATTTATTAAGGGGACTTGAACAAGGAGGGGGTGTAATCAGGTTGATTGGCTTAAAGGCTAAATCAATCAGACAGTCATGCATGCACTTCGGAGTCCCTACACAGTCACACACTCTGGGTACACAGGCAGAAAAAAGGTGGGCTAGCCAGGAACATTGTCCGGGGTAGGCCGGCGTCACAGTTGGTTGGGGCCCTGTGATGGAAGAAAGCAACATGCACAACACACACTGGCCCAGATATTCAAACTGCGCCAGGCTGTGGTGCAAGCTTGGGTGCAGCACAACTTGGCTGCACAGGGGCATTGACTGGGCAATATTCAATGGAGCTGCACCATGGCACAGCATCATTGAATATCGCACCCTGGCCACCCACAGTGTGCAGGGTGCAGTGGCACTACGCCAGTGCAAGTGGACAGAGTGGAGCAGGGGGATGCGCTAGCACAAGTTCCATTGCGCTATGTGCAGCAACCACGATATTCAAAAGTGCACATGCAAATGGGGCCATAATGTATGCAAGGCACAAATGGGGCCATTTGCATGTCATTATGGCCCCATTTGCATGCAGGTGAGCCGATCCCCGCGACTTGCTCCTGGCGCTCTGCCAGGCAGCAACTGTCGGGGACCGACTCCCCCTGCACAGTGTGGCAATATGCCCCATAGCCCGATCGTGGGTTCAGTATAAATAAAAATAATCCAATATCCCTGGTGGTCCAGTGGACCACTGTCTGACCAATCGAGGGCTTAAGTATTAATAAAAAGAATTGATTCCAATATCCCTGGTGGTCCAGTGGATCGCTGTCTGCCCAATCGTGGGCATTTGTAATAAAATGAAAGAATTATGTCCAATATCCCTGGTGGTCCAGTGGACTGCTGTCTGCCCGATCGCAGGCATTTGTAATAATAATAAAAAAAAAAAATATGTCAATATCCTGGTGGTCTGGTGAACCCCACCTCCACCACCCGGCTCCCCATCAGCCAGTGGGTGGCAGCACCCCACCCGCCTGCTGCCCCTCATCGCCAACTGACACTGTAGAGGAGGGCTGTATGCTGCACGGTCCACAGTGTGAGCCAATGGGTGTGCAGCCTGTACCGTACTACACATTCCAGATGTGATATGGTACAGGCTGCATGCAAATGGCTCACGCTGTGGACCAATGGGCTATGCCTCACCTCTGGTGTCAGTTGGTGGGTGGCGGGCGGCAGGTGGAGTGATGCTGCCCGCCAACTGACGGGGGAGCGGGGTGGTGGGGCCTCAGTGGGTGGTGGGGGGAGGGGTACCGCCAGACCACCAGGATATTGGACGAATTCTTTTCATTTTATTACAAATGCCCGCGATCAGGCAGTCAGCGGCCCACTGGACCACCAGGGATATTGGACGTAATTCTTTCATTTTATTACAAATGCCCACAATTGGGCAGACAGCGGTCTACTGGACCATCAGGGATATTGAATGTAATTCTTTTATTTTATTACAAATGCCCGTGATTGGGCAGTCAGTGGTCCACTGGACCACCAGGGATATAGGGGTTCTTTTATTATACAAATGCCCATGATTGGGAATGGGGGGGCGCCGCCAGGTGCAGCCGGAGCTTGGGTGGCCACACACAGGTGGCAGCTCCCAGTTGTGCCCTGCAATGTGGCAGCTCACCTGTGGGTGGCCATCCGTTGTTCCTTTTTTGGGGATCGCTTTGTGCTGTCACAGGTAGGGTTGTGCATGTAATGGCTCCACATCCTGGGCTAAATATTGGGCTGTGCAGAGTATGCATGGGCACGCCCCCCTACCTGTGCCTGTATACACTACTGATGCACTCCAGTGCATCGGAATTTGTGCTGCGCACTTTTCCCTTTTGAATATTGTGCCTGGGCACATCAGTGGGTTGCACATGGTGTGACACTGTTGCGCCATGCGCAACCCTTTTGAATATCTGGGCCACTATTTATAATCCGGAGATAGAGGGCTCAGTTCATGAAAGAAAATGCAACAAGGCAATCAGATGACAACACTTTAGATTTAGCTGTTGTTGTAGGGAGCTACCTTGATGTTTACTCTTGATACCCAATATGGGACACAGGCAGGTTATAATCGAGACTTCAGGTTGTTGAGCTGGAGTGGCAGGAGAAGCAGGGCTCATACAAATCACCGAGGCATCGTTCCTGTTCAAAGCATTGAGCAGGGAACTGATCCCCAGGCAGTTCTCTCATTGATGACTTTCTCTGTGTAGCAGGTAGTCTGGCTGAGCCAGTGTGGCAAGGCCCAGGCCAAATGGAGATGAGTATGGATTCAGTCTGTTGGAGCTGGATGCAGCCTCCAGCAAGCAGAACACAGTTCAGCACACAGTGAGGAACCAAATCATGACCCACTAACAACACAGAGCACATTTTACATGTAAAGAAATTTCACTGTACCAGGCAAATGGCTCTCCGGTTGCAATCACGGGGTCTCTGCATAATGCGGGAGTTCAGAGGCAGCTGGAAATCCTGACAGGCCAATCACATTCAGCAAATCTTCGGTATTCTTCAGGTTGACAGCCTGGTCACAGTCCAGTGGCTTATCTCGCTGTTCATAATTCGGATTCAGTCCAAAAAGGCACAGGCTCCCTCTCAGGGACAGCAGGCAGGCATGCAGGTCAAACTCAAACCTTTCCACAGTTCTCCCACATGAACCTATGCAGGACATCTGCTCAACTATCTCGAGCTGTTACTCCTTCACTTCCCAACTCAGATCTGACTTCACTGCTCGTCATGCCCATTAATTGGGGCACAATGAAATGGTTCAGAGACACAGTCCGATACAAAGCTTCTCTAATCTCTCTGTGCAGGAGAGCTGAAGGCAGGCAGGCCAGACTCAGCCTTCCCGTCAAGTCCCCATGCTACTCCGCGGGGCAGCAGCTCCTCGAGTGGGAGCTGTTCACTCTTCCAGTTCCAACTCACTTCTGCCCCTCTCTGCAGGCAGCTTGGGAACTTCCCTCTGATCCAAAAGGTTCGGTCGGCTGATTCCTCTGTCAGTCACAACAAAGACTCCCCCTCCAGGTTCATTTAGGTGCCAAAAGCCCCAAACAACAATTCCTACAGAATTGTGCTCCCATAAGACCCCTGGGAACAGGCTCCATTTTAGAGTCCCCAAAGGTACTGATTGGCCCATTTCAGCAGTCCAGGACCAAGATGGTGGTGAGAAACAAAACCATCCATGCTGCAAAGAGGGCAGGTTAGAACAAACTACAATATCTTTTTCACTCTAATAGATAATCAGCAAACAGTTACATCTTCTAACAGAGTTCCCTCTGCTCAAATAGCGATGGCAGAATGGAGTGATTATCTGGCAGCCTGGGCAGGACTCGAGCATAGAAACACTCAGCCCCCCTCCCAGATTAACTATAACAGCGATATAGGCAGCTCTTAAAGGGATAATACACAGCGGCTATACAGGCACTTTCTGGCAATAACGTTTAAACTGCTGAAACGCAGGACATCAGCCTGGCAATGTGCATTTAGGCAAGATCAAGGAAGACTTTTCAGGAACCCCCATTTGTAGTGGGGTTACAGTTGTATGTGCAGAGAATAAAGTGTGGTACTGCTCAAGAACACCTAGCAAGTACATATTCATAAGTGGCACTAATACATGGTGAATAAGAATAATGTTGACTACTGGCAGTTAACTTGGGGGGCTAGTTATTGCCCGATCATGTAAAGGAGGGAAAAATTGTACTAGTGAGGAAATAAACCTAAGGCAGGAATGGGGACCCAGCAGGCTGCTTACCAGGATGGTTAAGGCACGGCTGTGGTGGTATCAGGAGGAAGGGTAACGAACAGGCGGAGAAAGGCTGAAGTATCAACCAGTGCCTGAGGGAGCCAGGGGATGGGCAGAGGTAGAGGGAGAAGGACAGTTGGTTCCAGAGTGAAGGAAGTCAATAGGAGAAAGCAGATTGACCAGCAGAGGAATGGGGGTGAGGCGTGGCAAAAGTGTGATGGTCCTTGGAACATAGGGAACAGGAGGCGGGAGCAGTTGGGGGAGGAGAGAGGAGAGGTAGGAGGGAAGTGAACCAAACCAGTATTTGCACATGGGGCCTTACTCCCTCAGAGGGCCTGGTACAACTAGGATGGCATCAATACTGCCAGGGGGACTACTTTTTAGTTTAAATTAGTACTGACAGCACAAATTGTATTTTGAAAGCCCAGGAGCAAGTGTTTTGATACCCAGGAAACATGAGGCACTTCCAGATATCACTCACTATTTAAACAGCCCTGCAGCGAGCCAGGCGAGTGCATGCTAAGACACGCGTGTCGCGTGTCACGTGTGTCAAACGTGAAAGAGTGAAGGCCACATAAAGAAGTCCAGATCTGTAAGTAAACCAAAAGCAATTTGAATAAATCTAACAAAGGTTGACAATAACCAAGAACATGGCTGACTTAATTGTTTTAGAGAATGTAATAGATGCTTGTGCTAAACAAAAAACAACAGATAAAACCCCAAGGAGAGATGTTATCATAACTTTGGATGGTGAAACAGGCCTAAAATGTAATACCTGTTTTACATATGCATTATTTGTTTCCCTGCCCCAAACTCCCTTTTACATATGTGATAAATGTATAAGCAACAGTGTCTTGAGGGAAGACATAGATAACTTTTGCAAGAGATTATCAGTAATTGAACAATACCAAGAAAACCTGAGTAAAATCTCATGAAATTATACACATAACAGTACTGCAGAAATTGTGGAATCCAATACTGGGGTGTGCGATACTGAACCACTTAAAGAAATAGGAACATATGAGAAAAGGAAGAGAATAGAGTCAAACGATAGCAGCATAAACAGTCTGAAGAGTGGACTGCTGTAACTATAGGTCATAAATCAAAATCCAGATGTAGGGCTATTAGTAATAACTTTAGTCTATCAAATAGATTTGAACCACTAATTGATCTGGAAATGGGAAATTCACTAGTAGAGAGGGGACATGATGATTCCTTACACAGGCAGCCTACTACAACTGATTTAAATGATTCTATGTCGGACATAGTAAGAAATGAAAATAGTGAACAAATACAGGGAACAATAACATATTATTAATACAGATGGTCAGAACTACGAAAGCGAATCAGTTCAATCAAAATCTCTTAAGGATAGTGTCACCATGGTTACAACAACAACAGATAATTCAAGTAGACAAGTTTACATATTGGGAGATTCAATAATAAAATACATGGATAAAATAGTGTGTAGAACGGATAAACATAACATAGCATGCTCCTCATTTCGGGGAGCTGGTATTAAGGATATAAACAAAATGTGTCCGGATATTCTACATAAAATCAGGCCACAATCCATTGGTCATTATACATGCAGGCACAAATGATTTAAAGAAACTATTGATCGATGATATCAAACAAGAGTACATAAACATTGGAAAAACACTGGATGAACTTAAATGTGAAATATGGTTTTCGGAGATATTACCTGTTCCCAGAGCAAATTACCATACAACATGCAAGATTAAAAGTATAAATGAATGGATAAGGAAATGGACATTAAAGGAAGGTTATAAATCCATACCACACTGGGAAAATCTTAATGATATACCTTCATTGTTCAGCTGGGATGGATTACATTTGAGTAAGCAAGGAGCTTATAAATTAGGTAGCAAATTTGAAAACATCATTCAAAAAATTTTAAACTAGAAAAAGGGGGTGAGGTATAAAATTTAAACCAAAAATGTCATTAAATCAAAAGTTAACTGAAATCCAAATAACCAAGGATCAAAAAAATTTAAAATCTGGAATATCAATGCACAAAGTTTAAATAATATTAAACTAAGTGAACTTAAATTATGAATAAATAAACATAAACTAGATATATGCATAACAGAAACTTGGTGGGATGAAAGTAATAACTGGTCAAATAATACTGAAGGATTTCAACTTTTCTCCAAAAAACGTACTGGAAGAAGGGGTTGGGGAGTATATTGCTATGTATCAGAGTTAATACAGTGTCAAGAAATTAAAATAAGTGACCATATGGATTATGTTCCCGAAACCTTGTGGCTAAGTATAATTTTCCCTCACTTGCCAAAAATAAATCTAGGAATCTGCTATAAACCCCCAAATAGCAATAGTGTTTACAATAAAAATTTAATAGAGGACATGATTAAAGTTTCCAATTTAGGGGATATTATGATTCTGGGAGATTTTAACTCTCCAGGTATCATGTGGGAAGAATGGAAAGGAATTACTGCCTTTGAAAAAATACTCATTGACACTATAACATCACAGGGCTATTATCAACTGGTCAAAGTTCCAACTAGGGGTAAAAGTATATTAGACCTTATTATAACTAATAGTATTGATAACATTGACAAAGTAGATATTTTGCCCCATTTAGGAAATAGTGATCACAGTATTGTTGAATGTATAATCAACACTGGAAAACCCAAATATAATAACTCCACACTATCCCTAGATTATAAAAAAGCAGACTGGAATAAGATTATTGAAACATTTAAAAATCTGGATTGGGGAGAAGCATATTGTAAGTTTGGAGCTAACTATATGTGGGAAAATTTAAAAAACAAAATTCAAGAAATAATATTTAGTTTTATTCCAAAGCGTAAAGTTAACAATAGTAAAGGCTATATTCCATATTGTTTCAATAAAGACATCAAGAAACAGATCATAAGGAAAAATAAAGCATTTAAGAAGTACAAAAATAGTCTAACTGAAATTAATCAAAATAATTACAAAAAACAACAGAGACTGCTTAAAACTACTATCAAAAAAGGAAAAGTTAAATCTGAAAACAAATTAGCAACAAGGAAAAATCATAAGGCTTTTTATGCATATATAAACAATAATAAACAAAGAGGAAAGCAGATTAATAAAGAAATAGCTGATAGTTTTAACAATTATTTTGTGACCACATATCAGGAAAACAACTCCAAGATTAATGTTACAGGGGTAATTAATGAAGAACCTTTTAGTATTAGTCATGATACGGTGAAACTGGAACTACTAAAATTAAGGACATCTTCTTCTTCAGACCCCAATAATATTGATACGATTGTATGGAAAAACCTTTCAGATGCAATAGAAGATCCACTGATTAAAATATTTAACAAATCCCTTTTAACTGGTGTGATACCATTGGATTGGAAAAAAAGCTATAGTGCCAATTCATAACAAGCATTTGCCAATGCCGAACGTTCACTTGCAGGAATTTGCAGTGGTGTTTGGCATGTATGGTGCTTTACCCTAATGCCCTGTGCGATTGCTGGTATTTGCACAATAAATTGTCAGCATGACCTTTTTGTTACCCCCATTGTGCGCTACATAAGCGGAAACACGTTTTGGGCAGGATGTGAAAAATGACAGCTGTATTGCTCATAAGGAAGTGTGGTAAAATGGCAATGTTGAAAATCTGGAGTGGAAATATTGAAAATTCGCAAACCTAGGAGCGTGCATGGGAACTGTGCAATGCACGTTTGTAAAACAGTCATTGTTAGGAATTTTTTCACCAAATTGTCAACATTGGCATTTTAAACCCTCTGCGAACGAACAGTGTCATTGTGATTGTCTTACTGTGTGCCATACATTGATATTGCACATCAACTGCGAAATTGTGCAGTACATGGGCGGAAACACGTTTTGGGCAGGATGTGAAAAATGACAGCTGTACTGCTCATGAGGAGGTGTGGTAAAATGGCAATGTTGAAAATCTGGAGTGAAAATATTGAAAATTCGCAAACTTACGAGCGTGCATAGGAACTGCACAATGAACACTCGTAAAACAGTCATTTCTAGGAATTTTTTCACCAAATTTTCAACACAGCCATTTTAAGACCTCTGCTCATGAACAGTGTCACTGTGATTTTCTTAATGTGTCCCATACATTAAGTTCACACGGACTCGCCATTGTCGCTCCTAAGTGGCGGAAACATTTCTGGGCAGGGTGTGAAAAATGACAGCTGTACTGCTCATGAGGAGGTGTGGTAAAATAGCAATGATGAAAATATAGAGTGAAAATATTGAAAATTCGAAAACTTATGAGCGTGCGTAGGAACTGCGTAACGCACACTCGTAAAATAGTTATTTTTAGGAATTTGTTCACCAAATTTTCAACACAGCCATTTTAAGACCTCTGCTCATGATCAGTGTCACTGTGATTTTCTTAATGTGTCCCATACATTGAGTTCGCAAACCGACTGCGCCATTGTGCGCTACATGGGCAGAAACACATTTTGGGCAGGATCTGAAAAAATGACAGCTATACTGCTCATGAGGAGGTGTGGTAAAATGCCAATGTTGAAAATCTGGGTGAAAATATTGAAAATTGCAAACCCACGAAAGTACGCGGAACTGTGCAACGCACGTCAGAAACTGTCATTTTAGGAATTTTTCAACAAATTTTCAACATTGCCATTTTAAAACCTCTGCAATGAACAGTGTCACGTGATTTTCTTACTGTGTCCCTTTCATTGATTTCGCGACACTGACTGCGCCATTGTGCACTACATGGGCGGAAAGACATTTTGGGCAGGATGAAAATGACAGCTGTACTGCTCATAAGGAGTGTGGTAAAATGGCAATGTTGAAAATCTGAGTGAAAATATTGAAATTAAGCAAACTTACAAGTGTAGTGAGGAACTGCACAACGACGCCAGAAAACAGTTATTTGTAGGAATTTTTCACCAAATTTTCAACATAGCCATTTTAAGATCTCTGCTCATGAACAGTGACACAGTGATTTTCTTAATGTGTCCCTTACACTGAGTTTGCACACCGACTGTGCCATTGTGCGCTACATGGGCAGAAACACATTTGGGCAGGATGTGAAAAATGACAGCTGTACTGCTCATGAGGAGGTGTGGTAAAATGGCAATGTTGAAAATCTGGAGTGCAAATATTGAAAATTCGCAAACATACGAGCATGCGTAGGAACTGTGCAACGCATGCTCGTAAAACAGTCATTTTTAGGAATTTTTTCACCAAATTTTCAACATAGCCATTTTAAGACCTCTGCTCATGAACAGTGTCACTGTGATTTTCTTAATGTGTCCCATACATTGATTTCGCACACCGACTGCGCCATTGTGCGCTACATGGGCGGAAACACGTTTTGGGTGAGATGTGAAAAATGACAGCTATACAACCATAAGGAGGTGTGATGAAATGGCAATGTTGAAAATCTGGAGTGAAAATATTGAAAATTCATAGAACTCCAGCCTGTGTAGAACTGTGCAGCATGGCTTGTAACAGTCATTTTTGGGAATTTTTGCTCCAGATTTTCAACATGGGTTTTTGGGACCTCTTCTCATGAATGATGTCACTGTCATGGTGTTATTCAAGCCTGAAGGGTGATTTCATGCAGTGACTGCGCAGTGCCTGCAAAATCATCCTTAGGGCCCCAATAACGCCATGACAGTGACATCGTTCATGAGAAGGGGTCCCAAAAACTCCATGTTGAAAATTTGGTGCAAAAATTCCAAAAAATGACTGAGCTATGCAATAAAGTTGAAACCCCCCTATCTAGCCCATTATACAGCTTACCGGCATTTCCTCAGTTCGCAGTCGCCTTTGAAGAGTGCAGACGTGTTCCCAGTCCACCGAAGATCGTCAGCCAGAGTCCTTGGTAAGTATGGGATGAGGGGTGTGGAGAAAGGCTGGATGAGCAGTGGTGGGTGCGGGTTGTGGGAGGGGGCTGGGAGACGCGCCGTGGGACCGTTTTTTCTTTACAGGTTTTAAAAACAAAACTGACGACGTGGGACATTTTCCATGCTGGGGTGGGCTCCCAGCATGGCAGAAGATGGCTGGGGGGGTGAGGAGCTGACAGGGGATTGGGCACCCCCATCGGCAAACTACGTGGGGGGCCGAGGAGCCGACGGGGGATTGGGCACCCCCATCGGCAAAACAAAGGGAATGATTGCCATGCTCGGGTGGGCTCCCAGTGTGGCGCAGGATGGCTTGGGGCTGTGGAGCCAACGGGATTGGGCACCCCATTGGCAAACAACGCTCCATGCTGGGGTGGGCCTCAGTGTGGCACCAAAGCTTTGGGGTGGTGTGGACGGCCGGGGTGGACGGTAATGCGAGGGGGACAGAGGTGTTTCAGTATGGCAGCAGTGCTTTCCTTTGAAGCAGAGGAACACCGCTGTCATACAAAGCTCCTGCTTGGTGCAGGACGCCACCGCCTGCTCAGGGAGCAGTGCATTGGATGGGAGAGGCACACCCCAAGTAAGCATTTCCTCCCAAAACGTTTACGCCATACAGATGCGAACGTGAAAAGGGAAACAAATCAAGTGCGACAAATTACAGACCAATTAGCTTGACATCGATTTGTTGTAAGATACTGGAGAGATTAATTAAAAATAGTATTGAAGAGGACATAATAAGATTAGGATTGCAGGATATATCACAACACGGTTTTAGGAGAGGGCTCTCCTGTAATACAAATTTATTAGCCTTCTACAACCGTGTTAGTCACAAACTGGACAAGGGTAAACCAGTAGATGTAATTTTTTTGGACTTAGGAAAGGCATTTGACACGGTCCCTCATCACAAATTAATTAATAAATTAATAAAATTTGGTTTAAATACAAATATTATAAGGTGGATTGGGAATTGGTTGTCGGATCGGACACAGAGGGTGCGTATTAACACAGTTCTTTCTGATGAGGGGAAGGTGACCAGTGGGGTTCCCCAGGGATCAGTGTTGGGCCCTTTATTATTTGGATTATACATCAGTGATATGAGTAAAATGGTTAGCTCCCACATAACTAAATTCGCTGATGATACTAAAATAGGGGGAGAAGTTATGACATCAAGTGATTATAAAGAACTACGGAACAGTTTAAATAAAATGGAAGCTTGGGGTGAACAAAATGGTATGAAATTCAATGAAAATAAATGTGCGGTAATCCATTTTGGAAAAAATAATCCTAAATATTCATATGTTCTAAACAATAAGTTAATAAAAAACAGTAACAGTGAGAAGGACTTGGGTATATGGATAAATTCTAGACTATCCTCAGACACGCATATTCTTAAAACAATAGGAAAATATAATAGCATCATCTATTCTATTAAAAGAGCCTTCATATCAAGGAATACAGAGTGTGTTCTAAAATTGTATAGGACTTATGTACTCCCACATCTTGATTATGGCTCTCCAATTTGGAGTCCGTATTTAAAGAAGGACACATATAGGGTGGAAAAAGTTCAAAGACGATTGACAAAATCAATAAAAGGCTTACAAAATATGGAATATGCAGACAAATTATCAAATCTCAATCTGTATTCCTTGGAAACAAGATGAATTAGAGGAGATTTATTATTCTTATACCGTATTTTGGAAGATAAAACATTAATGTCACAATGTAATATAACAAGGACTCATAAAACTGTAAATTCTAGATCACATAATAAACACATTTTTATAAGCAGGGCAAGAACTAATAGGCATTTGAACTTCTATAATATACGGACTCCATCAATATGAAATAATTTGCCAAAAAAAGTAGTGGAAGTAACATCATTTGACTCATTTAAAAATGAGTTAGATAAATTTCTGTCTTTAAAATAGTACAAGAAATATCAACAGATAAGCCCACCAGGAGTGGAAGACAATTAAATGGGCCTGGGCCTACTTTGTCTATAAATTCCAAGTTACCAAATACATGGGGGGGGGTGGAACTTAAAAGGGGGGGAGGTTAACCAGTAGCAGGATGTTTCATTTCCCTTGCCCACACCTCAATGTCCACATTGAATACTGGGAAAGAAGGCACACTGCAGGGAAGCACCATAGGCATTTCTTGAGGTGGTAGCTGAATGAGGTGCATGGTGTTCAGCAGTGGTGTTGGAGCAGGAATCAGAGGTTAGGAGGAGCGGAGGGTAAGCCCGACAGCCCCGGAAAAAACAAATCTGAATAAGAAGAAACAGTTTAAAAACTGTTTTATTTCTTGTTGCTTCTTTCTTAGATACTGCATGAGTAGTGGTAATAAGCACAGCCCCCTGTCTCCGAATGATACTTTTGAAGGGTACCCAATGAATTCCAAAACATAATAGCGTAATGAAACAATTGTTTCTGCATGCTCCACACAGCTCATCTCTACCAACGGCCACACCCTACCTCAGTCTGGAAATGTTCCAGCTGATTGGAAGGTGCAGTTGTGTTGCCTGTATATCCATGGCACTTCCTGATCCATTACCTTAGGGTTATATACGCCTCATAGGCTGCTTGATGCACATGTGACCTAAGTTTTGGATTTTGGTCCTCCACCAAGCCCCTTACCCCACCTTGGTGTCATCAGTTTTTTATGTGCATCGAACAGGCTAGCAGCACACTCACTAAGCTCCAGTGCAAGGAAAAGACCCAGGATTCAATATAAGGTAATTCGCCTTTCAATAATATTATTATCTGGCACAGACAGTAGAAAAGAAGGATATATAAATGCCTAATTACAAGCTTATAGGATTTAAATACTCTTGGATAGCAGTAACAAGCAAGCTAGGGCAGTGGAGATGTCTCCACTGCAGTTTATTCAGGGAATGCATCAATCTGCATCGCAATTTTTAACACAGACAAGTTAGGACCTCAGAGGGAACAAACTATTTTCAAAATAAGCGCCTTCAGCAACCAGAATAGGTCCTGTAAGGAGGAGTCTCTTACATAGCAATTCTCTCCTGGGACAGTTCTACCTCTGCCATCCATATGCTGCCTTCATAGTGTGGTACACTCCCCTTACGTACCGGCATGTACACACACACACACACACACACACACACACTAACCACAGCCTCTCTACTGCAGTGGTCCACTCCCCTCAAGTAGCGGGGTGCACCTAACTGCCCAAACCATTCCATCAATGACCAGCTGGTACCAAAACACAGTGCAATAAATATTAAAGGGCCCCAATGTCTTGAATTAGCACTTCAAACTATGCGGTGTAAGAACTAGGCAATGGCGACGAGGCTGTGACCTGGTTCAGATTCTGGTCTAGATCTCTGGAAGTTTGATGCGGTAGATCAGGGCTAATCAGAGTAAGCACAATAAAGAATAGGGTCCAGGTCCGACTACAAACCCAGACCACATGTTAGGGTACAGGCAACCCATTGGTGGCCCAACCACACTGATTCAGTTCTGGAGTGTCTGGGAGGTCTGAAGATCTGACTTGGTGATCTGAAGCAACCTGTGAGTAGGAGTTGGGATCTGACGCTGAACTGATTTTTCTATTCCCATGCTTGTACATGCCCTGCATGTTATGGTTTATGATCATATGGACATATAAACATATAACGAAGCCAGCAGAATAGTCTGTCTAGTATGCTGGTAGTGCAGGGCCCTCAGCATAAGCTACTGGCACTGCCTCCCTCCCAATCCAACCTTCCTGTCTGTTGACCCTTACTTTCCCCTTAACTCTATCCCAGCCTCTCTTGACGCTGCCTATTGTTTCAATGAAACCACCTCCTCTGGAAGTACATTTCAACCTGCCATCAGTGAGGAAGTGCCTTCTAGCCTCTTTCCTAAACTTCCCCCCCAACCTCAGACTGTGTCCCCTCATGTTTTGTCTCACTCAGAAACATAGAAACATAGCATTTGACGTCAGATAAGGACTGCTGGGCCCACCTAGTCTGCCCATTTTATCTACCTACTGTCACACCACAGACCCAACATGATGTCTGGCTTTATGCCCTCTTTCCTTACCATTAAGGTTCCCTTATGCCTATCCCATGCATTCTTGAATCCCGTTACTGTTTTTGCCACCGCCACCTCAGCTGGGAGGCTGTTCCAGGCATCTACCACTCTTTTTGTGAAGAAGTACTTCCTCACATCTCCCCTGAGTCTACCCCCCTCCAGCTTCATAGCATGTCCCCTTGTTCTTGAGCATCTTTTTTTCTGAAAAATGCTTCCCTCTTCAACCTTATTTATACCCACAAGGAATTTGAAAGTCTCTGTCATATTCTCTCTCTCCCTCCTTTCCTCCAGGGTGTACATACTGAGGTCCTTTAGTTTCTCCTCATAGGGTTTTGATGTGACCCTGCACCATAGTCACCCACCTCTGGACTGCCTCTGTTCTATCCATGTCCTTCTGGAGATGTGGTCTCCAGAACTGGACACAGTACTCTAGGTGAGGTCTCACCAGTGACCTGTACAGCAGTAACACCACCTCTGTCTTTCTGCTAGTGATACCCCTCCCCATGCACCTTAACATCCCACTAGCTCTCCCCAGTGCCTTGTCACACTGTCTGGCCACCTTTAGGTTATCAGATATGATTACGCCCCGGTTTCATTTCTGTTTGGTGGTCATTAATTAGTTTATTTATTTAGTTTTTGTTGACCGGGTAAGTGCACTAGACAAATCCTGCCTATTTTCAGGCACGACCCGAGGGAGGGGGATACAGATGAATGCCAACTGATCTTGAATCAGATTAAGCTGTTGGTGGTATTTTTAGTGAATGAGGGAAATTTGGCCAGGACACCAGGAAAATTCCCCCAACTCTATTCGAGAAGTGCCATGGGATCTTTAACATCCACCTGAACTACCACCAATCCAGGCAGATGGGACCTCTGTTTAACGTCTCTTATGAAAGACGGCACCTCAGAAGTACAGCACCCCTCTCATGCTGCACTACAGTGTCAGTACTGGGATATTAACCCAAGTGCCAGATGTGGGAACTGAACCCACAGCCCTCTGATCTCCCAGCCTCAGAGGCGAGTGTGCTACCTACTGAGCCACTGACACTGATTAATACTACTCCCCCTCACCATTTTATATTCCATTCCTGGGTTACTGGGCCCTAAGTGCATGATTCTGCACTTCTTTGCATTGAAAATAAGTTGCCACAATCTTGTCCACTCTTCTAGATTGCTTAGATCTCTATTCATCTTTTCCACACACACCCCAGAGTGTCTACTGTATTGAAGATTTCAGTGTCATCAGCAAAAAGCCATACCTATACCTTCCCCTCTAGCCCCTCTGCAATGTTGCTAATAAAGACATTAAAGAGGATCGGCCTCAATACTGATCCCTGTAGCCCCCTGCTGATCATCTTCCCTTTCTTGGCGTGAACTATGTTTACCACCACCCTCTGTCTCCTGTCCCCATACCAATTCCTTACCCAGTTTACCACCCTTGGACTCACTGTTAGGCTGCCCAGCTTGTTTATGAGTCTCCTATGGGGAACGATGTCAAAAAGCTTAGTGAAATCTAGGTAGCCCACATCCACCGCTCCACCCTGATTTAATTCCCTTGCCACCCAGTCAAAGAAATCTGTCAGATTTGTTTGACATGACCTCCCCCAGTGAATCCATGCTGCCTCAGATCTTGTAGGCACTGGATTCAAGATATTCCACAATCCTTTCTTTCAGTAGTAATGCCATTAATTTCTCCACCACTGAAGTCAGGCTGATTGGCCTGTAATTACCAGCCTCCTCCCTTCTACCACTTTTATGAAGTGGGACTACATCTGCCCTCCTCCAGTCCTCTGGAACCACTCCCGTCTCCAATGAGTGGTTGAACTGGGCTGTAAGAGGTGCAGCCAGCACCTCTCTGAGCTCCCTCAGTATCCTTGGATGTACCCCGTCTGAACACCCAAAACATCTGCAGGTTCTTCAAGTTATGAGGTTTGGGCCAGGAGGTAAGGCCTCACTGCTGGCAGGGGCTTTACTCACTCCATCATGACTACCTAGTCCAGCATGTCTGTGGCCTAGTTGGTTGTTCCATCCACTTGGTACTCAGTCCACAGGGGCACCTTCAAAGGCTCCATCTCATCCACCTTGATTTCGCCAATCATTTTGTCCAGGGGGCTGTATGCCTGAGATACTCTTTTCTCATAAGCAGCCTTGCATTTGCCCAGGGTCACTCACATTGGTGCTTTCATTGCTTTTGGCCATCATGTCTCAAAGGAATACATTAGATGACAGTGTGCATCAATAGTTCTGTAAATAGTTCATGTAGAGAGTAACTTTGCCTATTTTCTCTCTATAGATAATTCCTGAAGAAGACCTATGGTTGAAATGTCAAGTTTAACTTCTATGGTCTGTTTTCAGCATGCATTTAATACTACTTTTTTGTCAGTTATTGAGTAACTGTTTAAGGTGACAGAAAATCAGTAAAGAAGAGGATTTTATGATCAATCAGTAGAGCCTCTGAGGGGTGTCTCTTATGGTATAAGGGTCTCTGAATGTGAAGTTTGGGTGAGAGAACCACAAAGCGCAGCTGAGCGGCTCTGTCTGCCCAAACCTTACAAGACGGGCCTCTTACATATATTTATATGTATGGTTACTGTGTCTCTTATGGTTATTAGAGGGCATACGCAAGTTCTTTGGGTGAGAGAACTGTAAAACAAGGCTGAGCAGTTCTAACATACAAAGGACTTTAGATGAAACTCTTACAACCGCAAGTCATTCAGGAAATGTACATAATAAACATATAATTAATGGGTTTCCCTTTTTCCCATAAGGAAACTGTGGCATAAATTGCCATAATAAAGGAGTGTTTATTATGACAAACACACACGTTTTCCCTCACTCTCCACATGCTGCATGTGACTCTTAAGCTTCGGTCCTTTCGCCCGATGGCTGCATCTCTTCTCCCAGACAAACTGTCACTTGGCTGGGCAGTAAGTGATAGAAAATGTCTTCTTTTTTTTTGGGAAAAAACGTAACTTGGCTGCCGTCTACTAAAAACCTTCTGTATAAATAAATATGGCTGACCGTGCACTGAAACCCAACCAGACAGCGTCATTGGCCACCAGACATGTCTCTTTATTTTGTATAATTGTTGTGGTGAAAATGGAAAACCCAGCAATTATATTTATTTATTTATTTATTGAAGTCTCAGAAATACAACACCTTTGAGAGAGGGGCTCTTTTACAAAGGCTCCCTGTCATAGATGGAAAAAACCAAAAGACAATTTTGGGGCTTAAAACCTGCCCCTCTAGCGAGCAGGGTGTTTAATAGTGGCATTGCTACTGATATCGCGAACCTCTGGTAAGAGGTTGAGTAGTGCAGTGCACCAGTATACTTTGATATACCATTAATATATTTGTTTTAACTGCTGCTGTATTGTGTGGTACCATTTGCTTGTAACTGACTCTTCAGTGAATAGCAGAGCATCGTGGGAACCTGAAGGACTAGCAATAGACTAGTATTCCTCCTACCTCAAAACAACATCTATCTGTTAAAAGCACTGTTGCCTGGTGGTTCTCTTGCCCTTTTAAGGGCTTGTAAACCTTCAACTCACAGAATCCTGCTGAATTTAAGTAAATATTGTTATTTTTACTTTGTGCCGAAACCAGAAGTGAACGGACCCTTACTTCCATTTTTTTGGCTTAAAACCTGCTCCTCTAGCGAGCAGGGCAAGCATGTGCAGGGCCGCGTGCGGAGACGCACATGTTTGCGCATGTCTGCTGTGTCTGCTGGACACGCTGAAACTGCTCGCATTAGACAAACTTGGATAAGATAATTTTAGCATATCCTCTACTTAGTATATATACGCCTTTAATAATGGAAAAAGAACTTAGTAAGTGTATGCAATGTTTGATGTATAGTGAGGGAAAATATGGGAGCGAGTATGTATGTGCTAATTGCCATCTGATTACTACTCTTGATGCAGAGATAGTGTTTCTGCTTAATATTAAGCCAGTTTCTACTGATATTACGGAATTGGAAAGTTACGTTGATCTTATGGATGAACAACTTCATTCTAGTGAACAATTTTCTTCACACTTAGGTAGCATTTCTATGCCTCCTGATGAGGAGACAATTGTAATGACTAGTACTAGTATACCTGTTGTTTCTGCCCCCTCTTATAAGGTGTATGATTATCTGCCCTCTTCTCATGATAATGATGACTGGACCATTGTCACAAAGCCTCTTAAAAAAAGGAGGGGTGGTTAAATACACAATAGTGCCCCTATTGAAACTCATAATAGGTTTGAACAATTGACTGTATCAAATAATGAAGTGCTACAAGATTTATCCTGTGCATCACCCTCTGTCAATAATAATGGTTTAAAAACACTTTTCAATCAGGAGTTAATGCCCATGAATATTTGTCCTAGTAAGCCTCAAGCTACCAAATCAACACCTATTAAGTTAATCACTCCAGAGTGTGTTAACCAATCACCTGTTTCTGATTCTTGTACCCCTACTGTCTCAAAACAAGTGTTAGTCGTGGGAGATTCAATCATTAAGCACATTGACAGGGCGGTATGCAATAGTGACAAGAACAACCGCACTTGTTCTAGTTTCCGTGGGGCCAGGGTATCTGACATTACCTCCATGATGCCTAAAAGTTTACAAAATGTGGGGGAAAATCCACTGGTTATCATACATGCCAGTGTTAATGATATAAACAACACCCCATTTAATCAGTTACAACAGGACTATGTGGCGTTATGTAACCTGTTACTTGATAGGGGATGCTGTGTATGTATATCTGAAATTCTACCTGTCCTGACAGCAACATCTACCATGATGCAGAAGATCAAAGCCCTAAATGAATGGCCGAGAAAGTGGTGTTTTAAGCAAGATATACCCTGTATTACCCACTGGGAATCATTTTCAGATCATTCTTCCTTGTTTTGCTGGGACAGTTTACATCTCAGTCGTAGGGGTAGTACACTTATGGGGAAAAGTATCACTAAAATCATAAATCATTGTTTAAACTAAAAACAGTAGGGGAGAATGGGTCTATTCCCAAGTCTCTGAATACTTACCAAAATATTAT
The DNA here is from genome assembly GCA_016271365.2 of Neoceratodus forsteri. NCBI lineage: Eukaryota > Metazoa > Chordata > Ceratodontiformes > Ceratodontidae > Neoceratodus > Neoceratodus forsteri. The sequence continues at coordinate 495,838,215 of CM028138.1, forward strand.
TACAACTAAATGTAAATTCCTAGCTTTGAATGCAAGATCTTTAAACCAACTCAAATTAGCAGAACTCGAAGCCAAATGTAAAACTTTAAATATAGGTGTGGTGGGAGTAATTGATACTTGGTGGGATGCATCCTCAATTTGGTCCAGAGAAATACCAGGTTATAAGTTATATCATAAAAACAGATTAGATAAGCAAGGCGGTGGAGTTTGTATGTACATACGAAATGATATTCCTTCTTTTGAAGTGTGTTCTCCCTTTCCTTTGGAAAGTATATGGGTTAAAATCTTATTGCAGTCCTATATAACTATTGGTAACATCTATCGACCTCCATCTGCAAATTCAGATTACACAACTGATATATTTAAAGAAATTACACATTTTTCAGAATCTCAAGATACTGTAATATTTGATGACTTTAACCTCCTTCGTATTAACTGGGACTCATTCTCAGGACAGTCCTATGCCGAGAAAGGACTAATAGATATGGTAGTTAGTACAGGATTACAACAACTTATTACTGAACCCACTCGAGGTTTTAATATTTTGGATCTATTATTTACTAACATAGAGCAACGGATTAGCAATTTACAAATTTGGGATCCACTTGGGACCAGTGATCATTCATCTATTCTTTTTGAAATTCAACAGTTTAAAACTACACAAAGGAAGTTATACTGTACAAAAAATTATAATAAAGCAAATTTTTCTAAAATCAATGAATACTTACAAAACATAAACTGGGAATCTAATCTTAATTGTACAACACAACAAGCTTGGGACTTTCTTAAAAACATTGTACATTATTTGGAAAATACCTTCATTCCATCTAAGAGAAAATTTAATAATAAAGAAAAAATTCCCCCTTGGTTCAACAAGACAATTAAAAATCAGATTAAAATAAAAATTAAACTTTTTAGGAAACTTAAGACTAGTTCTGTTCCATTTAAAACTACTCTTATTACATACATTCAGACTATCTGTGAAAAACTTAAAAAATTCTATTAAATTGGCAAAAATAAGCTAGAATTTAAACTAGCTCTCACAAAGGACTGTCATAAATCTCTTTTTTCCTATATAAATAGTAAAAAAAGGTGCATCAAGGACCATTGGTCCCATTATAACCAATGGCTCTTCCTATCTGATATAGAAACCTCGAATCTCTTTAATAAGTACTTTTGTTCTGTCTTCTCTCAAAAATCACCTATTAGTACATTTAGAGTTCACCACATAGATTATCATAGGCTCTATCCAACTGACATTATACAGGCTATCAAAAAACTAAAAAAAAATACTAGTCCGGGCCCAGACGGTATTCATCCAAGGTTTCTGATCGAAACCTCTATAAATATTTCTATATCTTTGTCAATTATCTTCAACAAATCCTTACAAGAAAGCATTGTACCAAATGATTGGCATTCAGCAATAGTTACTCCCATATTTAAACAAGCATTTGTCAATGCCGAATGTTTGCTTGCTGGCATTGGCATTGGTAGTGTAGGAGTTACAGAGCTGCCTAATAGGAATGGCAGTGAAGTATTGAACTGAAGCCAACCCCACCACCACTCTGCAGATACTGACAGGCATTGGGGTGTGCCTTTGGGTTGTCAGGCATAACAGCCACACCATTTCACCACACCCTACCTTGCAGACAACGACAAATGTCACAGTGTGCCTTGTGGTCTTTGGCCCTTATGTTCACCCCATTCCATCAGGAAATACGGTGAGATGGGTGCTATATAGGAGAATGGGGTGACCTTTGGGGCCGAAGAGTCCAAGGCACACCTCGATGCCTCTCACTGGCTGCAGGGTGTGGGTGGGGGTGGAATGGTATGAGCATTACAGGCAACAATCCCAAGCCACACCTCTGATGCCTGTCAGTCTCTACAGGGTGGGGCGTTATGGTTGGAAACCCTAACGTCTCAGGCTTTCGTTGGTATTTTCACTCCAAATTTTCAACATGGTTTTTTTGTGACCTCTCCACCTCATGACAGTGGCAATATCAGTTCATTAGCCGAAAGCTGATTTTGCACAGTGACTACACCATTCAAACAACATGAAGTCTTGCTGTATTCTGACTATTGCAGTTAGCCCCAGCACTCAAACTGCCCTGCAGAGTAGATGGTTAATTTTCTATGCAGAGCATACAATGTTGAGCTTGAGCTTGGTTCAAACCTCTGTCTGCTGCACTTTGAAGCACAACTGTCAGATTCTTTACTCTGCCTAACTGAACGGCCGCTCCAGAGATTTCTCCTTTGCTCACGGTTCGTAAGTCGGTCAAAGTCCTCGGTTTTACCAATTATTTTTCACAAGTTTCGGTTCAGATCTCTGTCTGTGGTACAGTAAGTACTAGGTAGTGAACTATATATAGTAAACTGGTAGAAATTGTAAAACTGATTTTTCGACCAGTTCGACTGAACCGGCTGTTTAGTGATTTGTATATTCTGTCTTTGTTTTTAAACTTAGAGCGTGGTTACCGGTCCTTATCGATTTTTAAAAAACTGCATTTTCTTGTGGTTTTTTCCAATACCTGTGACACGGTTAGAAACCGATAAGGGTGTCTTGCCTGGTTGTTTGCCATAAAAGGGTAAGTCTGTGGTTAGGATGGCTATGTCTGAGAAACCCTAAAAAAAAAACTGGGCCCACTGGGTTTCAACACTGCAGTGTGTGTGGGGAAGTCTTTGCTAAGGCTGATCCCCACACCACCTGTGTTTATTGTCTGGGGTTTGACCACCTCAATGCAGACTGCCAAATCTGTAAAAATTTCCCTAAGTCTACCTTGGAAAAAAGATTAGCTAGGCAGGCTCAGGGATAAGGAGGCCGTGAAGTCCGCTGACCCGGATGGCCAGCCCGGTTCTGTTCCAATCGAACCTGAGGGAATGCCCTCTGACCAGGGAGATACTTCTTCGGGCAAGAGGAGAGCCAATCCTGAGGGATCGGTTCCTACAAAAAGAAAAGAAAAATCGGCCGGTTTGGTTCCAGAGACCCATTTTCCGACCGCCAAAGAGATTGCCAGTGTGATAAGGATTGTAGAATTGCTTCATCTAGTTCCATCTGATCCGGCGCCTTCTGGCAGGCGCTCGGTTTGGTCAGTTCCTCCGGTTCAAGATTATGCCCCTGAAGATTTCTATCAACCAGATTTGGAGGGGGTTGAAGATTATGATGATGATGACGATGATGATGGTGTAGGAGGTCTGGTTGAGGCCATTGAACCGGACATCTCTCCAGACAGGCCTTCTGGTGTTTCCCCTCCTAGGTTTTCTGAGTCCCCTTCCCACTACATGTTTTACAGGAAAGTGGCAGAAACCCTCCAGCTCCCTGTGGAAGAAGCTGTAGAGGAACAAGAGGAACCTGATTATGTGGAGATGATGGACATCCCAGAGTCCACGAGACTGTCTATTCCTCTTCATAAGTCTTTTAGGAAACAGACACAAAAGATTTTAAAAACTCCAAATTCTGTACCTCCTGTCGACGGAAGGATGGACAAAAGGTACACCTTATCAGGTTCTGGTACAGAGTACTTGTATCAACAATGCAGCCATGTTGGGGTTGTGCAGGATGCAGCCTGTGATAAGGCTGATATACCCTTGACTTCACAGCCCCCAGATAAAGATTCTAGGAAGCTGGATGCCATGGCAAAGAAACAATACATGGCATCTGCCTTGGGACTCAGGCAGGCTAATTATATGGCCTATGCAGCCAGGTACCAGAAGTCTAGGTGGGACACTGTACTGGCACTGGCTAAGCAGGCCTCCCCACAGCTAGCCTCCGAGCTGGAGGGGGTAGCTGCTGATGGGATTGAGGCATCTAAGGTACAGTTCCATGCTGCTGTGGACTCCAGTGATGTGTTCTCTAGAGTCATGGCTACATCTCTGGCTCTTCGGAGAATGGCTTGGCTCAGATGTACTAGTCTCTCACAGGACACCCAGGCTAAGGCCATGGATTTCCTGTGGTGGGCAATTCTCTGTTTGGGGAGCAGACAGAGAATTACATGAAAAAGATGGATGAGTATAGGACCACCTATAGGAGTGCACAGGCCAAGGAAAGGCAGGCAACTCCTCAAAGGCAGCAAGCTAGGGGCAGGGGCAGGCCTTTTCATAGGCCTTTCTACCAAGCACAGGCCTCTTCCCCCTTTCCTCAGAGGGGGTTCTTCAGAAGGAGAGGCAGAAGGGGGATGAGCAGGGCTGCATCCATCCCTCAACCTAGGGCTCCTGCCAAGCAGACATCCTGATGTGTCAGCCCGGGTCGACTCCCCCATTCCTGTAGGAAGCAGGCTGGCTTACTTCATCCAGGACTGGATGTCTGTTACCTCAAACAAGTGGGTCCTGGAGGTAGTAAGCCAGGGGCTGGTTCTCAGCTTCAAGAAATTTCCAAAGCTGAGGGCCTGATCTTTTCCACCTGCAAACATCTCCGAAACCATTGCCCTAGAGGCAGAGGCTTCATCTCTACTGGCTCTAAAGGCTGTAGAGAGTTCCTACATTGCACAGGGCAGGTCTGTACTCCAGGTACTTCCTTACCCCAAAAAAGACAGGGGAGTGGCGACCCATCCGAGACTTAAGATACCTGAACAAACATCTTTTAAAACCAAAATTCAAAATGGTGACTCTGGGAATAATTCTTCCCTTTCTAAGGCCAGGGGACTGCCTAGCCTCCCTGGACTTAAAAGATGCCTACTTTCACATTCCCATCAGGTGCTCCCACAGAAAGTACCTCAGGTTTGAATTGCCTTCAGGTCATTATCAGTTCAAAGCTATGCCCTTCGGCCTGACATCAGCTCCAAGGGTATTCACAAAATGCCTAGCAATAGTAGTGGCCTTTTAAGAAGGAAAATATTTCTATATTTCCATACCTGGATGACTGGCTCATTGTGGGTCAGTCCCCAGACCAAGTCAAGTCAGACCTTTAAGTGACTCAGCAAGTGCTCACTTCCTAGGATTCCTTCTCAATCTTCCCAAGTCGGTTCTAGAGCCTGTACAGCTCCTCACCTTCATAGGGCAGAGTTGGATACAGTCAAAGCAAGAGCTTTTCTTCCCTGGAAAGGAGCAAGGGCTATTGTGAGAGCTTTCTTCATTCCACCTTCTGGTCTCTCGGCCAGCAAGGCACTTCCTTCAACTTCTGGGCACATGGCAGCTTCTACAGCAGTGGTCCAAGGGGCCATATTTCAGATGAGGGACATTCAGCTTCACCTGAGGGCCTTTTGGTCTCAGAAGAAAGATTCTCTATCCAAACTAGTTCCAGTGACCCAGACTCTGATCCAAGCTCTCCAATGGTGGCAGGATCAGGGCAACCTCAGGCAAGGAGTCCCATTCATCACTCAGTCTCACTCTGTGGTCCTAACCATGGATGCTTCTCTGTTGGGGTGGGGAGCCCATCTGGGGGCTCTCACAGCCCAGGGACTGTGGTCCCCTCAGGAATCCTTTCTTCATATCAATCTCTTGGAACTCAGGGTGGTCTTTCTGGCCCTGCAAGCTTCTCTCAGTCAGTGCAGAACAAGGTGGTTCAGGTCAGGACATACAACACCACCACCATGTGGTATATCAACAAGCAGGGAGGCACTCAGTCTGCGGCCTTCTGCACAGAAGCCATTAAATTGTGGCCCCTAGCTTATTCTCTGCAGACCTCTCTGATAGCAGTCCACCTTCCAGGGAAGGACAATGTGCTAGCAGATGCATTGAACAGGATCTCCCAGGGCCATCACGAATGGTCCCTGGACTCTCTGGTGTTGAAAGTGATTTTTTTCAAGGTGGGGCACTCCAGAGATAGATCTCTTTGCAGCCCCAGACAATCACCAACTTCCTCTGTTTTGTTGCAGACCCCCAGTATTGGGCTCAGTCCCTCTGGATGGTCCGATTTTGAACTGGGAAGGGAAATTTCTATATGCCTTCCCTTCCTTTCCTCTGCTGTTCAAGGTTCTGGTCAAGGTAAGGTCACAACCTTGCAAAGTGATTCTGATTGGTCCAGACTGGGCCAGTCAGCCTTGGTACCCCCTGTTGCTGTCCCTAGCAGTCCATCTTCTCCTGTCTCTTCCCAGGAATTACAACCTGTTAACCTCCTCTCAGGGGAGGATTTGGTACCCCAATTTTTGGTTGCTCAATCTCAAGGTATGGCTCTTGAAGAGTTAGAATATGCAGATTTGCATCTGTCCCAAGGGGTTCTGGATATTCTCAAAGCCTCTCGAAAGCCTACCACCAGAAAAACTTACAATTCCAAATGGAAAAGATTCAGCATTTGGTGTTCCAAGAAGCATACATCCCCAGACACTGCTGGATTGTCTACAGTTCTGGATTATATGGTTCATCTTAATGGCCTAGGCCTCAGACCAGCTACTCTCAGAGTACATTTGTAAGCTGTTTCTGCTTTTCTGTCAGCGGGAAAGCCTTCCTCACTGTCATCTCACCCTGTATTCTGTAAATTTTTCAAGGGATTGCTTCATACCAATCCCCCCTTTAGGAATCCTACCCCTGCTTGGGATCTTAATGTTTGCATTGCTCATCTTATGCAACCCCCTTTTGAGCCTTTGTCTTCAGCAGAGCTTAAGTACTTGACTTGGAAAACTGTGTTCCTGGTAGCTATTACCTCTGCCAGGCACATCAGTGAATTGCAAGCTCTGTCAGTGGAGCCTGATTTTATCTCATTCCATAGAGATAAGGTGGTCCTTAGAACTAATAAGAGGTTTTTACCTAAAGTGGTTTCAGATTTTCATCTGAACCAATCTATGTCTCTCCCTGTATTCTTCACTGATCATTCGTCTGCAGGAGAAAGAAGTTTACACAGTTTGGATGTTAAAAGAGCCCTTAGTTACTACATTGAGTGTACTAAGGCTCACAGGTTTGACTCCCTTCAGTTGTTTCTCACTTATGGGGAAGTGGATAAGGACAAACCTGCCACTAAGAGAACTATTGCCAGGTGGATTGTCTCTTGTGTTCAATTCTGCTATGAGAAGCTAAGCAAAATATCTCCCTCAGGCCTGAGGGCTCATTCGACTAGAGGTACAGCTGCTTCCCTGACTGTGGCCAGGGATATTCCTTTGCTAGAGATATGTAAAGCAGCGACCTGGAAAACAGTCCATACATTTACCAAGCATTACTCCCTGGACATCCAGGCTAGGAGTGATGCTCGGTTTGGTACAGCAGCACTGCACAGCCTATTCCCAAGGTAGGTTCGAGTTCCTCCTCCATGGAGGTACTGCTTGGTAGTCTGCAATAGTCAGAATACAGCAAGACTACATATTGTTTGAAGAAAAAATTACTCACCTTAGTAATTATGTTTCTTCTAATGGAGTCTTGCTGTATTCTGACCTCCCTCCCTACCTTCCCTCTCAGAACCTATTTTTGGGAAGTGGGCTGGCAGATGCAGTGTTGCACCCCAGGGGTGCATTTGGGTACTCCCTCCTTTTAGAGAGGGGGAGTGGGTTATATTATTAATTTAACAGTCTTAAGTTGTTCGCTACCTGGTTTTTGATTTTGGATTTCTTGACTTGAGTCTTTTGGGGATCCAAAATATTTGGTTACCATTTGGCTAGTAAGAATTTTACCATTTCCACATAGTAGTTAGTTAGTATTAGCTCATAAGAATCTGACAGTTGCACTTCAAAATGCAGCAGACAGAGGTTTGAACCAAGTTCAAGCTCAACGTTTTATGCTCTGCATAGAAAATTAACCATCTACTCTCCGGGGCAGTTTGAGCGCTGGGGCTGACTGCAATAGTCAGAATACAGTGAGACTCCATTAGAAGAAACATAATTACAAAGGTGAGTTTTTTCTTTGGCACCACAGGTGCGAAAACACATTTTGAACAGGATATGAAAAATGACAACTGTACTGTTCATGGGGAGGTGTATAAAATGGCAATATTGAAAATCTGCAGTGAAAATATTAAAACTGGTGAAGTCACGAGCATGCGTAGAAACTGTGCAACACACACCAGTAATGTAATTAGTTTGGAGATTTTTTACAGCAGATTGTCAACACAGGCATTTTGGGACCTCCACTCATGAAGAGTGTCACTGTGATTTTCTTAATCTGTCCCGAACAGTGATTTCCCACAGCGACCACGCATTTCTGCGCTGGAAGTGTGAATCGGCCATGGTGTGAAAAATGACAGCTGTACTGTTCATAAGGAAGTGTAGAAAATGCCAGTGGTGAAAATCTGGACTGAAAATATTACAAATTCATGAACTTACGAGGGTGCGTGGAAACTGCGCAATGCTCGCTCATAACACAATTATTTTATGGGCTTTTGTCACCAAATTTTTAACATAGCCATTTTAAGACCTCTGCTCATGACCAGTGTCACTGTGATTTTCTTAATCTGTCCCGAACATTGATTTCGCACACCGACTGTGCCATTGTGCGCTACATGTGCGGAAACACATTTTTGGTGAGATGTGAAAAATGTCAGCTGTACTGCTCATAAGGAGGTGTGGTAAAATGGCAAAGTTGAAAATTTGGGTGAAAATATTAAAATTTCACGAACTTCAGAAGCGTCACGTAGGAACTTCTTTGGCAACCCACGCCAGAATCAGTCATTTTTGGAATTTTCACCAAATTTTCAATATAGGGTTTTTGGGGCCTACCTCATGAACTGTGACACTGTCATTTTGTAATTGTCATGAAAGGTGATTCCATGCAGTGGCTGCGAACTCACCTTCGGGCCGATCTTCGCCATGATAGTGCCAGAATTCATGAGGAGGGGTCCAAAACCCCATGTTGAATTTGGTGCTAAAATCTAAAAAATGTGTGATATACAGCTTACCGACATTTCTTCAGTTCGCGGTCGGCTTTGAAGAGTGCAGACGTGTTCCCGGTCCACCGAAGATCGTCTTGCCAGCCTCCGGAGGTAAGTATGGGGTGAGATGGTGGTGTGGGGAGGTGGATGCGCAGAGGATGGGTGTTGGTTGGGGCGGCAAGACAATCAATGAGGGACCGTTTTTTTCTTTTCAGCTGTTTGTTTTCTTTTTAGGAAGACGAAGCAGGACTTGTGCCATGCTGGGGTGGGCTCCCAGCATGGCAGCTGTAAGACTTTTTGGGGGGGTCAGTGGAGCTAGCGGGGAGTTGGGCACCCATTATTATACAGGCATTATTGCCCAGCTGGGGTGGGCTCCCAGTCGCGACAACTGGAAGTCTGTTTCTTTTTGGGGGGGTTTAATTGAGCTGATGGGGATTGAGCACCCCCATCACCATTCTCACTTATGCCACGCTGTGGTGGGCTCCCAGCGTGGCACTTAGAACTCGGGGGCAGAGTGTAGAGCCGACGGGGGATTGGACACCCCCATCAGCCATACTGTGTTTATTTAGTTTATTTATTTAGTTGTTTAACCAGGTATAGCACACTAAGCTGAAAGATTTTTTACAGGAGCGACCTGGGAGCACAAGGAGGTTAAGTGACTTGCTCAGGGTCACACAGTATGCAAGTGGAAGCTGTGGGATTCAAACCCAGGTCTGGTCTGCTGGATGTCACCAAATTTGCAGCTCAGAGCCTTAGACCACTGCGCTATACTGCCTCCTGTGTGCAGCGTGGGGGGGGGGGGAGCACTATTAAGAGTCACTCAGAGGGTTGGGGAATATTATTACAATATTGATCAGGTGTGCCAACAGACAACAACTACGTCTACTTTTTCAGTCTTTTTGGGGTTCTGTTTTCCTTCTTTTGTCAATGCCACTCCTACCCTGAACTCTGACTCAACATTCCAAGGATAGCAATTAGATCTTTCTTTGGAAACATTCCAAGGATGTCATTTTAGTCACTTGTCTCCTCCTGGAAAGATTGTCCTAGAAAAAGTTCACTTCAGACTGAATTTATGTTCCAGGAAGAGAAAGCAGAGACGTATACAAGCAGAATTGCTTTCAGTATGCTAATCAACAGTATCTTATCGCTGCTCACTGAAGTGTAGCTCTCCCTTTCAACTGTATGCCACTGCATTTTCAACTGCTGTCATAGACAGCTGCAGCATTCATTGGTGAACTGTGGCCGTGCCTGCAAACACACTGACTGAATTGGAAGACAGGGTGCCACACCTACAAAAACTCGGATGATGGCACCATGTTTCTTGCACATGCGTGTAAGCAAACATAAAAAGGCAATAGAGGTTCTGTGCACAATTATCGTCCAATTAGCCTGACCTCAGTGGCTGGTAAATTAATGGAACAAGTAATGAAGTCTCTAATAGATCAAGATTGTAAAAAATTAGGAATTCATGATTTAAATCAGCATGGGTTTACTCCCAAGTATTCCTGCACCACCAATCTGATATCTTTTTACAATAATGTAAGTACTCTACTAGATGTGGGTATCCCTACTGATGTAATTCTTTTGGACTTTAGTAGAGCTTTCGATAAAGTCTCACATGAAAAACTCATTACTAAAATGCACAATCTAGGTTTGTCACCTGATACTGTCAACTGGACTTTAAACTGGTTCACAAATCATTCTCAGAGAGTCAGAATTAATGATATCTTGTCTGATTCGGGTAGTATGACAAGTGGTGTACCACAGGGGTCGGTCTTGGGACCAACATTGTTTAATCTCTTTATCAGTGATTTACAAACAGGGCCAAATAACTTCATGGTTAAATTAGCAGATGATACTAAATTGGGGGCAAGGTTAATAAGCAAGAAAATATTTCTGGAGGTCACATGATGCAAGCTGCCTGAAGGCTGTGCACTCTCTGGGCTCCTACCACCTATCTGCTCCAAATCGATTTTAAATCGATTTTAGCCTCCTAATTTAATAAATAATAGCAGTCGGAGTTCTCTTAATCTCTGCCTTTTGTTTTTCATCTGTTTCTCCCGGCATCGCAAAGCTTTATTGCGGCAATGGAGGCAGAGATGAAGCAGGCCGTGATGCAGCACACCCCTCCCAACACGCCGGAAAAGCTTCCTAAGAAAGCGAGAAACCAGGCCTCTGGCAATTTCGAGCAAAACGGGCGGCACTGCTCCCTCAGTAGTCCCTCTATCTGAAGAAAGATTTCTCCAGGAGGTATCACCTCTCTGGGAAGCGCTGGAAAGCATCACCTCCGAGCTAAAATCTATTAAAGGTGACCTTACCTCCCTAAAAAGCAGGATGATCGACTCAGAAGCCAGGCTCACGTCTCAGGAAAAATGGAGGGGCACAATGGAGCCAGAAATCACTTTACTAAAGCAGCACGTGCGAAAGCTCCAGCTCAAAACGGAGGATTTGGAAGGGCGCAGTAGGAGGAACAACCTCCTAATTATTGGGTTGCCGGAGCTGGAGGAAGGTCCAGATACCATCGCTTTTCTCCAAAAATTCCTGCTTAAAATTGTAGGCCCCTCACCTCTCAACCCCCAATATCACCTTGAAAGGGCTCATCGATCTTTGAGACCAAGGCCCCCAACGGATTCTCCTCCCCGCCCGATCATTATTAAGTTCTTAAGCTTTATTGAGAACAGCATGTCCTCACCAAGGCTCGTGAGCTACAAGCAATAACCTGGGAACATCCAGATAAAGTACTCAAGACCTCCCGATCAAGACCAGGCAGAAAAGAACCGCCTTTCACCCTATTGTTCAAAAGCTCATCGCGGCAGGTATCTGTTTCAGGATGCTCTATCCAGCCAACCTGAAAGTCACGATTGAAGGCTCTACATTTACTTATGAGTTCCCCGACCAGGCCATTAAAGACTTAACTTCCAGGCTTCCTAACTTGTTTAAAGAGAGATGAACTGAACTCTATGGGATCAGTTGTCACCACGGCTGTTTTTCTTTCTTTTATAATGATGAGATTGGCATAATGCCTACCTGTTTGGTTTCGGTGGGAGGGGGTTGGGTTTTGCGGAGTATGAGGAATATAAGATGCTCCTGATTTTCGATCCTGGCAGGTCGCGGCTCCCCTGATTCCCTTAGCATGGTCCCGGAACCTTTGGGATGGGGTTTTCTTGTTCCGGCCGGCTGGATTGGCTGTGGACCGACTTTGGTCCCGCTGCATATTATGTCCCCCAGGGCCTCATCAAAACGATGGATCACCTACCTGTCTAATGGTGGATGGGGGCAGATACCCCTTGCTTCTTTCCCACACAGGGGACCAGTCTTTCTCCGGCAGCAGATCTCCGAAGATTACGGTAGGCGGCTGGCTAATACCGTTAGCTGGCGTGTGTCATATGCCTCATGCAGGAGCTGACTGACGCTGCTAACCTTGTTTGTCTGGCTATCTGCTCTTTTCCCTTTTTGTTTCTCCTCTTGATCACCGTTATGCGTAGCTGCTATTTCACCATTGTAGGATGGGATGGGGGGAGACCCTGGAGATGTGGCAAGTTTAGAGGAAGCTGCCTCACGAGCTTATTAAGTGGGGATATGGTGACCCTCAGGCTATTAACAAGGGATTCTATTCCATATTTTGCTGGCCAACCTACTCAAACAGTTTATTCCTTCTCCCCTGTAATAATATCATAGTCGATTGGTACTGGTCTATGAAAGTCCTGGGTCACCATCGGGGTTCTGGTTTCAGGTTCCTGTTGTTTGTTCTCTCGTGGTTTGCCTGTCCAAGCCTGGAACCACCTTGTACATAGTTGGTTGGGGTTTGTTTTCATTTGGGGGAAGGGGGGAGGTTGTGTCTGGTTTTATGACATTATCTCTCAATGGTTCTACATTGTTACCTGCTTTTACTGGTCAATCTCTGCACATCAGAAGTTCGAATATTTTTCCCTTTATAGTTCAGGCAGGTTTACAGGGGGGTTAGAGTGTGCTACCCTTATCTCTCATTCCAAAGGTATAATAATCTATGTTTTCTTAATTAATGGTTCAGAAATGGCTATGATGTTGATTAAGACAGCTTCTTGGAATGTATGGGGGATCAGAGATAGAGCCAAAAGGATACAGGTTTTTAATCATTGTGACTTACTCAGGATTGATATACTTATGCTTCAGGAAACCCACCTGGTCAATAATGAAAAAATCTGGCTAATCAGATCTGGCTTTTCCCAAGTTTTTTCAGCGAGTGGCTCTGGGGCTAGCAAGGGTGTGGCTATCCTAATTAAAAACCATGTCTCTTTTCTGGCGGAAGAAGAGCTAACAGACCCAGAGGGCAGATTCATACTGGTCAAAGGGTGTCTCAACAACTGTAAGGTTGTACTCAGCTCTGTTTATGGACCAGTAGGAGGGAGTCCTGAGTTTTTTATGACCCTAGCAGATAAAATCGGCACTTTTTTACCCTCACATCTAATTTTAGGAGGGGACTGGAATGTCCCGCCTTATCAAATCCTTGACAGATCCCATGAACCAAAGAGACCAACAACTCCAGCTCAAAAGGCCCCATTGGACTTCATGCAGCTCTTGGGCCTTTGCGATCCTTGGCGACTTACTAACCCCTCACTCCGGTCCTTCTCTTTTTTCTCCCAAGTACATAACTCTTGGTCTAGAATAGACTACATTCTGACCAGTAAGTCACTCCTCCCTGGCCTCCTCCAGTCGGGTATCAAGCCGATAGTGCTGTCGGATCATGCTACAGTCTGGGCCAGGATCTCTCCGGATCCCAACTTTCAACAAGATACTATTTGGAAACTCAACACTCAACTTCTCAAGGAAGACCAGACGGTCTCCCATATCAAAGATCTCATCTCTAATTTCCTGGATCTCAACAAGAACTCCACTCCGAGGGAGGACTCAATTTGGTGTTCCCTGAAGTGCTGCCTCAGAGGGGAGCTAATCAAATTGGCCTCCACGAGGAAAAGACGTAGGCTGGCACGTGCCACCTCGTTATTGGCCAAAATTAAAGAAATGGAAAGCTCATACGTTCCCTCCTCCCCCTTAGACTCAATCGAATCCCTGTTAAAAATAAAGAACGATTATGCTGATTTACTTAAAGAAAAGGCTGAGTATGCTATTTTAAAAACCCAATCCAAATATATCAATCAGGGTGAAAAGTCGTAGGTTATTGGCTCTAAGACTGAGCAAACAGAGCTGAGATTAATCCCGACGCTGCAAACCCCGGAGGGACTAGTTAAAACCACCCCCAGAGAAATTACCCAGATTTTTGAGGAGTTTTACAAAAAGCTTTACAATAGGCACTCCCCCCCAGCATCCCTTGTAGATATTGAGACTTACCTAGAAGATCTCGAGCTTCCCCGCCTCCTTCCACACCATAAAAGTGCACTCGCTTCCCCTATCACTCTGTCTGAGGTCGAAGACGCCATCGCTTCCTTTGCTCCTGACAAAGCACCGGGTCCAGATGGCTACCCTTCTAATTTTTACAAAACCTTTAGCAAGGAATTAGCCTCCCCCTCCTTAAGCTCTTTGACTACATGTTTGAAGCCGATACCATTGAGCCTACTTTACTGGAAGCCACGATCGTGTTAATCCTTAAGCCAGACAAACCACCCAAAGACCCTGCAAGTTACCGCCCCATCTCCCTCTTAAACTGTGACATGAAGATCCTATCTAAGATCCTAGCCGAGAGGATTAAAAAGATCTGGATCCACCTTCTGAGCCCAGAACAGGTAGGGTTTGTGTAAGCGCACTCTCCTGCTGACCACCTTAGGACCCTTTCTCATATCTCACATGCTGCCCAATCATCACGTGCTCCAATGGCTCTAATTTCTCTAGACACTGAAAAAGCGTTCGATAGAGTTAACTGGGATTTTTTATGGGCAACACTAGCCAAGATGGATTTCCCACCTTTGTTCATTAGGTGGATTTAGGTTATATACAAATCTCCCTTTGCTAGGATCTATTGCAATGGGGTCTTCTCTTCAGTTTTCCATCTCTTTACTGGGACCAGACAAGGCTGTCCCCTCTCCCCCTTTTTGTTCAATCTATATTTAGAACCTCTTCTTCACAATATTAAGCGTTCCCCACATATCCAGGGCTGCCCGGTGCAACAACAGGAGTTGGTTCTTTCTGCTTATGCGGATGATGTCCTACTTCATGTGGCCACCCCGAAAAGTCACTATCGCACGCTCTCCAGGTGATTATGTAATATGGTCATCTCTCCTACTATAAGCTGAACCTTGCAAAATCAGAAGTGTTCCCTCTGAACCCCCTCACACACAAACACTGTTTTACTAGATTCGGTATGAGATGGTCTCCTAAATCAATTAAGTATTTGGGCATACACTTTACCTCTGACCCAACTTTACTTAAGAAGCTTAACCTAGATGACCTTAAGTCTAACATTCAGTTAGATTTGCAAAGATGGTCCAAACTTCCCATCTCTCTTTGGGGCAGGATTAACATCATTAAGATGAACGTCCTCCCCCGTATCTTTTACCCCCTCAGCTTACTGGGCCCCTGGTTGCCCCTCTCATATCTACGATTCCACTCCATCTTTTCTCAATTTATCCGGCGAAACAAAACTACCAGATGCTCTTTCTCTAAATTATGCCTTCCAAAGGATAAGGGAGGACTTCGTCTTCCTAACCTACTATTTTACCACTGGGCAGCCCATCTCTCCAAACTGGGCAGATGGCTCTCAAATAAGGCCGAAGGACCTCTCCCGATCTGGCTCCAGATCGAGAGACAGATACTCCAGGAGGCCAATCTCTGCTCTCAGACAATTTTTTTCATTCCCAGGGCAGCACTCCCACCCTCAATCTCGAATCCAACCATCATCACTTCTCTCAAAACTCTCTCTCAGTGCCTTCACTATCTCAAAATCTCCCCTTAAAGAGACATGGCTCAACCCCTCATCCTGAACCCAAATATTCAGTTAGGAGGCTTGATAATTACCCCCAGATTGGCTTCCTCAAATCCGAGAAGCACTGGTTAAGAACCTATACTCTCAGGACGCTCTTCTCTCCTCTCCGGATATCTTAGCCAAGTTTGGCCTCCCTAACAATAAGATTATCAAGATATACCAACTGAGACATCATATTAATGCCAATTTCGGTCCCGAATTCCGTAGTTCACAGGTCAGTCCCTTCCTTTCCCAAATCCAAGACTTAACCTCCAAACCTCATTGCATCTCATCAATATATTCCTACCTGCTGGACCTTAAATATCCGAGCTCACTCTCAGGCTCCTGTGTCTGGACCTCCCTCTTACCGGACATTACCCCTATTTGGCCACAGATTTGGATAGATTTACACAAATACCATACTCAAGATAGGTTCAGGCTTACTCAATATCATATACTAAGCAACATGTACTACACTCCGGTCAAGCTGGCTCGCTTAGGGAAATTACCTTTCTCCCTACGTTCCAGATATTCACAATCAGAAGGGAATTTGCTCCACATTTTTTGGCTATGTGAAAAAGTGGCCCCCTTGTGGCGTTCTATCCAGGCCAACTTGGATCCTCTTTTGGGTCTGGACAGTTTTTTCACTGCCAAAATATGCATCCTGGGTATTTACTCCAAAGTTGTGAATCAGGAGCGCAGATTCCATATCGCACTAATTTCTATGGTGGTCAAAAGACTGGTCCTCAAGCATTGGACTGACCAATTAACCATAACATATACCAAATGGTTGAAAGACCTATGAACCTGTTTTAATGTGGAGAGACTCGCTGCTAGTTCCCGTAACCGTATGGATTTATTTCACAAAAAATTAGATAAATTGTACACATTGTATTTGCATCGGTGATCTATTGGCTCTGTCTCTGAAGCTCTATTCCCCTACTTATCCCAATATTAACCCTATTGTCTTATGGCATTGTGTTAATACCACATTACTAATAAAATAAGCACACTCGGGGAGGGTTAGGGTTGGGGGGAAGGGGGTAGTTCTATAGTTATAGGGGGATTTTCTTTTTTCCTATTTTATGTCCCATTTACTGTTCTGCTGTATAGAGAAGTTATTCTCTACCCTATGTATAGTTCTGGATTAAACCTGTGACTTGTTGTAACTTTAAAACTAATAAAGTTAAATTTAAAAAAAAAAAGAACATATTTCTGCATTAAAGAAGGATTTTGAAAAATTAACACTTTGGGCAAATGAAAATCATATGCAGTTTAATCAAGACAAATGTTTAGTAGTGCATTTCAGTGTAAATAATCCAAAAACAATATATTATATAAACGGACTACCATTTCACTCATCAAATTGTGAAAAAGATTTAGGGACATATGTTAATAATAAACTTACATCAAATGATCACTGTGTTAGAACTGCTTGCATGACCAACAGACTTTTGAGGCAAATAAAATGCACTTTTGTTAATCACACTGAACAATGCCTTATTCCATTGTACTGGGCATACATTAGACTGTATCTAGACTATGGTTCCTGTTTCTGGAATCCAAACCAAAAAAAGACATAGCAATTCTTGAACAGGTTCAAAGGAGAGTAACTAAAATGATTCCAAGATTAACAAACTTGGATTATCAGAACAGATTAAAAGCTACTGGTCTCTTCTATCTTCAAACTAGAAGATTAAGAGGTGATATGCTTATAGTTTTTAATTTAATAAATTCATCAGATCTAATGG
This sequence comes from Neoceratodus forsteri, assembly GCA_016271365.2. NCBI lineage: Eukaryota > Metazoa > Chordata > Ceratodontiformes > Ceratodontidae > Neoceratodus > Neoceratodus forsteri. The sequence goes on from CM028138.1 coordinate 495,855,586, forward strand.
AAAAATGTGGTCTAGCACTCTAAACAACTTGAAGTAAAAACTTATAAAACCAGCAAAAGGGGAATCTTTTTTCCAATAAGAGCATCCATTGTATGGAACACCTTGCCACAAGAATTGGTAGAGGCAACTAGTGCCACTGTCTTTAAAAACAAATTAGATGTTTGGTTGAGGGATAATAGATAAATAATGTCCCACATAGTGTGGAGAACAGTCTTGATGGGCTCTGGCCTTCTTCTGTTCTTTCATACCAAGTAATACCAAGTAACATGGCATAGAAGGTTGAATGAGTATACAGAATACATAAAAAACATAGTAAGTGCTGCATAAGTGTCACAAGTTACAAGGTTACATGTATTGTTCGTTCACTTTGTAGGAGCAAAATATAGGGTGGAGCTTGTGGACCTGAGTTTACACACCCCTTTGGTGTTAGATGCATAGGCGCCGGGTTGTATAGGCCCATGGGACATTGGCCTCAGCAATATTTGTTGACCTGGGCTGAGCCCCAGCAATATTTTGCCTGCCGCATGCTGCCTTTTTTCCCCCAGTTAATTTTTTAATGTGCGCATGCCATACCTCCGCTGCTGTGACCGCACTGGTGTCACACACTCCCCTTCTTGCTCCCCTGCTTAATTGGCTGGAGGGCACGGCGCTGGAAGCATTTAAAAATTGGTACCTTTTATCTGCTTGGTTTGCCCCCCCCCCCAAAAATCAATTTGTTATTGGTTGGTTGGCAAGAAACTTGCTGGTGTTACAGCACTGTGATTGGCTGGGAGGGAGGCTTATTAGGCACGATACGTGTGCATCTGGGCTGTACGGTTCTGTAAATGAAGAGGCGGCAGGCATCATGAAGGAGAGCATCAGACCCTCAGATGGACAAATGGAGTAGTAAAAACTGGTGCGGACATGCGGTGGTGGTGGTGCGGCGGTCGGGAGTCGGTTCAGCAGTTGGCCCGATCCAAGAGTCGGGATCCAGGGCAGGGAGAGATAGAGAGACCAGGGGACCGGGAGTCGACCAGTTGGGAGTCTGGGATGTTCATCAGGAGCAAGTTGAGGCCCATCTGGTCAGCCCACAGTGAACCCTGAAAAGGTAAAACATACAGTAGCCTGGTAACCTAGGGAGTTGGAGGAGCGGAGTGAGGAAGAAAGATTAATGCATCTGGACATTTTCACACTGGAGGAAGAGAAAGGAGTATTCAGGAGGGGGGCATGATTAAGACATTTGAGATGAGATCCTAAAGGGTATTAATAAGGTATTTACAGTATTTCAGTTTTTTAATGACAATCAAACAAGGTATAACCTTGGAGTACAGGGAAAGGGGATACGGGCAATGTAAGGAAACACTTTTATAGTCAGAATGCAGCAGTTGCGGCTCTAGCCACAAATGGTTACCAGGGCACAGCTGGGGCACAATAGATGGCAGCCAGGGCACTGATATATTGTTACTAATGGAAGCTCTGCACCATATGGGACACCAATATGGAGGAAGCTCTGCACCATATAGGGCACCAACTGGGGCACAGCATTTTTTTACCAGGGCACATGTCCTGGTGGGCCCTGGTGTAGAGCCGCCACTGCCCCAAGGGCTCCATCCTCAGTCCCTTATTATTCAGCATTTACCTGAATACACTGCTTAACTCCTGCCCTAGTAATCTGCTGCTCTATGCATATGATGCGGTACTGTTTGCATCCCACTCTCCTGCAATACTCCCTACAACTTGCCTTCAACCAGATCGAGAACTGGTTCACTGACTGCAGACTAGTGGTCAATGTAAAAAAGACTAAGTCAATGCTGTTTGCCACACCGGCAGAGCAAGGGCAGTGATGCCCAACTAACAATCTTCTCCAAAGCCCTCCTCCCACTGGAACAGGTATACACCTATAAATACTTGGGCTTAACTTTTAATCCATGCCTCTCATTCCACCCCATATCAGTAATCTTTCCTCTGCCATAACTATCTGCACAGGACTACTGTATCAGCATAGAGACTGCCTACTGCTAGAGACCCTTAACCTTGCTGTTACCTCCTCTGTCTTCTCTCTCTAGTAGATTATGGACTTACTGTCTACTCAGCCGCTGACCACACAGTTCTCAATAAAATCCACCTGGCAATCAACAAGGCATGTAGACTCATTGCTGGAGTAGATAGGTGTACCCACAGTTGCACACTATATGCCCTAACAAATATACTCACCCTAGATGAACGAGTACATTATCAAACGTGTCTTCTCACCAAAAAAAATCAACTAGGGTTTACCCCCCCCGGGTCGCTGCCACCCTCTGTACTTCTCATGCCTCAGCAAACACCCGAGCTGCACATAAACTATTGTGGTCTGTTCCCAGGGTCAGGACTTCTCTGGCCCAAAGGTCTTTTACCTATAGAGTGCCATTATGGTACAATGAACTCCCCCCTGCCATTACCGCTGTTGCCAGACTAGGCCCCTTCAAAATTGCCCTAAAAGACCACATACTCTCCACTCATTGCTGTCAGTGCACTGGCTAGTCATGGCTTGCTGTTAGCCTCACCAGTACTCTGCTTCTGGGCCTCGGCCTGACTGGCCCGGTCCTTGCATCTGTGGTGGAGCAAGGTGGAGATACCACCTGGTGGTTATAAACAATCACTACTACCAGTACTACGTAGAGAGAGTTTGTGTTAAACTTTGTTTCCCCTACTGCTAAATGTATAGGGCTCAAACGGGGATGCATTCGGCACAAGCTGAGCAAACAGCAGCCTGCGCCGAAGCCCCATACGCTAGGGACCCTGCACCAGATTCAGGTACAGGAAGGGTCCTGGCATTTAAGTCCCCACACTTGCGCCATTCCGCCTCTTGCAGTGAACACCTGGTGCATGAGAGGTGTCCATCACAAGCCCTGTGCAGCATGGAAAATGGCCCCTACAGTACCTATGTGCACAGTGACTGCCACCAGTCTCAGACACTGTGCTTATATATACAGTATGGTGCCGATGTAAACCACAGTCAGCAGCTGGCCGGGCACCAAGGGGTGGGTTCCACTAGACCACCAGGTAGTGGGCACTGCAGTGATCAAGCACATGCCCATGCCACATACAGGCAGTCCGGGCAGCATCGGGGATGGGGTGGGGTGGTGGCATTGCAGATGGGTGACAGGACCTGGCAGGATGGGGCACCATCAGGGAACTGGGGGGCAACCGCAGCTTACAGTGGCACATAGGCTGACTACCCCAGTGGAACATATTGGCAACCGCAGCATACAGTGGCACATAGGCTGACTACCCCAGTGGAACATATTCAAAGTTCCACTACTCCAGCCCTGGCTGGTCTAAGAGCACTTAGAATATCTCCCACTGGGTGCTGTTTGTGAATAGCAAGCTGCAGCTTGCGTTGGCGCAGTCCACCTAGCGCTGTGTTGCAGCACTGTGCAGGGCTGGTGCAGGGCCCTGTTTGGGACAGGTGGCCTGCGGTTGACAGGCAACCTTCGTGAATTGCATGGAGGAAGCCCTGGATGCAAGGTGCACCTTGCACCATCTCTGTTTGGTGCAAGCACCTTGAGTCAGATGCAGGGCTTTGAGAATCGGGCCCATACTCTCTTTGCACAATATTGACCATTTTATTGACAATGTCTGAATCTCGACTGCTTGTACCTTGACAATTACAGGCTCCTTAGATGGACCTGTACAGCTACCTAACTGTATCGGTCTCATTCTCCTCATTGATTGTACTGTTCATACACTGTGTTTGTCTTATTGTTTACTGACTTCTGCCTATTGTTCTGTATTGCTTTCAGATGTAGAGCCTTTGTAAATGAGTCTATGACTCAAAGGTTGTAAATCCGATATCTTCAATAAACAAATAAATAAATAACTATAGCTACTCTAACTTATACTTTAGAAAAAAAATAACAGGTAGGAACTGACTGTAAGCAAAATGATATAGTTCTGTTTCCTTTTTTAAAAAAATAAATCACTGCCTTATTTTGCAAGTGAGCTGTACAGTATTAAGCTGATGCACTGAACAGTTAAAGCTTGTGTTACCAAATTTATCACACCGTTGCTAACCAAATCTGTCACAAACACACTCTGCAGGTCAGGCCCTCTGCTCCCACGCTGCCAACCTCAGAGCCCAAGAGAGTGAACAGGTAACAGACAGGGTAACCCTCCTGTCTGCTTGTGGGTACGAATCACCTTTGGACTGAAGTTCTGGGGGGATTTAAACTGTGAACCTTATGCTAGCATACCCAAATGTACAGGCTCAGATAATATTCTCTTCGGGGGATGCAATATATCTTTTGCCTAAGGGCACCTAACCAAGTATCCAAAATGAACCCTTAAACCTCTATAAAAGACCTTAGGTATATTCTTACCTTTTTCCAGTTTGGTAAAACCATCAAGCTTTTGAACAATTGTTAGACTTAATCATCTATACATCACATGCAAAAAAAGAGCTGGTAGACACACAGGCAGTCTTTCAAATAATATATTTACTAAAAATGGATAAAAAATGAAAAATGTAAACACAGAACAATATATCAAAGAGCATACAATCACTTAAAAGAAAACAAGGAAAGGTACAAAACAAAAACTCCTACCAGAATTCATTCAGACTTTTTCTATCTAATGTATTATCTCTTTAAGTGCTTATCAGAGCTGTGTCTTTCTCTAGAGTCCCCAGATAGTATATGACAACAAGTTCAGACACAGTATTCAGGTTAAAACTGTGTCTCCACACACCCCTTCTATGAGTCATCTAGCTCCTTCTTTTAGAATATAAAAAAAATCCAAACATGATGTCCAATCAGGAGGTATTTTAAATAAGGTGACATCAACAAAAACTACTTTCCCAAATCATAAGTCTTTGATTTCCCAGTTCCTTCTCCCAAAGCATTTCAAAGGGTTTTATAGCTTTTTAACACCAGTTAATATTAAATGTTCTGCCTCTTAAGACATCATAAAAGTTTATGATTTTCATCCTCTGCAGATTCATAAAGTCCCATTTCATTTTCACTTCAAAGAAGCAACAGGTCATAAAAAGGCCATAATATGCAATGTCTCAAGGAGGTTAATTACATTATAGAGATCTCTTGGTTTAATATATATTCTGTTATTTCACTAAAACTTGGGGGGGGGCACCCATGGAAGCATTGTGACAATCACACACTATATTTTTGTATTACAAATATCATCCAACAATCATAACCAGCTGGCCAAGCATCACAGGCAGTTTCTGGCAATTAATCCTCACTTTTTGATCACCATTAACACACACAGAAGCAACTAGGTCTCTTGCAGGCTTGAGTCTCCACAGAGCCTGCTCGGTAATTCAGACTGGAGTCTCAGCACAGGCCTGCCCTGAACTGCGGGCTGCTCTCTGCAGTCCCTTTAAGTCTGATCTCTCTGCAGAAACTCTGCCGGAATTCAAACTGTCCCTCTTAAATAAAAGCAGAAATCCTTGGAATCCAATTGGTTGTTTAGGCTGCCCACAACAATTTAAGTCCTTTAATTGGCAAGAATTTAGGCACTCAAACTTGGTCTCAGAAAGTCTCCCACAAGTCCATATCACATTCCCAAGAGCCTCTGGCTGAAATCCCAGTTCATGATTGGCTGACACACTTTCAAAATGGTAGCTGCTGTAACAGTGTCCATGCAGTCTATGCAATCCCACAAGTTTCAAAGTCTGGTACAGCCAGCATAATCATTATATCATTATAGTTTCTGCACACACTTACAGCCCATACACTTTTCTATCAAACAAACCCACTTTCATTAAAATAACCTTTGTAGTTTTGCTGTCGCTGCCGCAGATATATGGTCCCCCTAGGCGGCAGGCAGCTACTCGTAAATATGCATGAAGATTTATGAATATTAATGAGCCTCTGAAAACCCCTTTGCTCAAACTTTATTTTTAAACATTGAAGCGGCTTCTTAGCCATAGCATTTAGGGCACCCACCCCTAATTAGCTTGCCAGGGCACCGGGACCTTCAGTTTGCTCCTCCAATTGACCACAAATTGAGTGGTCAGTATTTCAAAGTGCTCACAGGCACATGCGCAGTTGCTGGCTCTTTCTAAACCTGCCAGTGACTCATGGTTTCGATTCTATGCCCAAAAGGGGCTAAAATAGAGTAATGTGCTGCACTGGGGTGATCAGGGGAAACAGTGGCACCAGTGGACTTGGGCCAGATGGGGGACATGGAGCACCAGCGGCAGGCAAACGGGGAAAAACCTTTGAGGCATAAAAGGGAAGCCCTATATGGGGGGGTTACACAGGGATTACAAGAGCAATAGAATTATGCATTAAGCAGGTTGGCAAGGGGAAAGGAAGAGGAGGCCATTATAGTTTTTCAAGGAGGTAGCGGAAAACATGAAAGCCAAAAAGATCGCATTCAGGCAATACAAAAAGATGCAGGCAGAAAGGGATAGAAAGAAGTACCAGGAGAAGCAAAGGGAGGCAGGGAGGTCAGTAAGGGAAGCCAAAGCTCAGACAGAAGAGCACATTGCAAAATCAGTGAGTAGAGGGGACAAAACCATTTACAGTACATAAGTGAAAAAAGAATGGCAAAGGGAGGGATAGTGAGACTGAAGGGGGAGGACATGGGCCAGGTGGAGGATGACAACAGTAAAGGTGACAGACTGAACAGATATGTCTTCTCAGTCTTTACTGAGGAAGAGGAGGGTAATGGGCCTGAAGGGTGTACAAGGGGTGGGAACGGCGCAGAAATTGATACAAGTCCCTTTACATGGGAAAGGATTCTAAAGGAACTGGAAGGAATAAGAGTCAATAAAGCAATGGGGTCAGATAGGATGTACCCCAAGATCCTAAAGGAACTAAGAGAGGTGATGGCTGAACCTCTTGCAATCCTGTTTAGCTGATCACTGGAAACAGGGGAGGTTCCCAAAGACTGGAGGACATCAGATGTAGTCCCCTTATACAAAGTAGGAACAAAGAGGAAGCGGGGAACTACAGACCAGTCAGCCTGACCTGGGTAGTGGGGAAGATCATGGAAGCAGTACTGAAGGAGAAATTTGTGGCACATCTGGTTGCCAGCGGACTACTTGACCCAAGGCAGCATGGTTTCACCGGGGGAAGGTCATGCCATATCAACCTCATTGAATTTTTCAACTGGATGTCAAGGGAGATGGATCGGGGAGAGCAGTGGATGTGGCCTATCTGGACTTCAGCAAGGCCTCTGACACTGTGCCACACAGAAGACTATTAAACAAACTGGGGAATATGGGAGTGGGCAGGACAGTAGTGTGGTGGATGGGTAATTGGCTGGGCAGCAGGACCCAGAGGGTGGTGGTAAATGGCTATCACTCCACAAAGGGAAGAGTGACCAGTGGGGTACCACAGGGATCAGTGCTGGGACCGGTCCTATTCACGTCTTCATTAGTGACATTGCACAGGACCTAGAAGGCAGAATTTCCCTGTTTGATGATGACACAAAGCTCTCTAACAGAGTGGACACACCAGAGGGTGTAGACAGAATGAGGAGGGACCTGCAGAAGCTTGAAGAATGGTCAAGGGTTTGGCAGTTGAAATTCAATGCAAAGAAGTGCAAGATAATGCATATGGGGTTCAAAAACCCTGGAACAACATATCAGTTGGGGGATGAGGATATAGCATGCACCAAACAGGAAAAGGATCTTGGGGTTATCATCTCTGACGACTTCAAGGTAGGGAAACAGTGTGACAAGTCAGCAGGAAAAGCAGATAGGATGCTGGGATGCATAGGAAAGGACATCACCAGTAGGAAAATGAAGGTCATAATTTCACTATACAAGACACTAGTGAGGCCCCACGTGGAGTACAGTGTACAGTTCTGGAGACCTTACCTATGTAAGGACATAGGAAGGGTAGAGAAGGTTCAGAGGAGAGCAACAAAGATGGTACAGGGATTGCATCACAAATCCTATGAGGACAGGTTGAAGGACTTGAATATGTACTGTACTCCCTGAAGGAGAGGAGGGAGAGAGGGGATATGATAGAGACAAAGTACCTTACAGGGAGGAACAGGATGCAGGAATACACTGTTTTCCAGCAAAAAAGATGTCCCAAGACTAGAGGGCATGGGATGAAGTTTGAGGGAGGGTGATTCAGAGGAAATGTGAGGAAGAATTTCTTCACAGAAAGAGTGGTGGACAAGTGAAACACCCAGCCAGAAAAAGTGGTGGGGGCTAAAACAATCATGGGGTTTAAGAATGCATGGGATAGACAAAGGAATTCTGGAGGTCAGGGGTAAGGGGTAACAGACTTCTAGAAAAACGTAAAGGGAACTTAAAAGCTGAACTGGGCAGACTGGGTGGGCCATAGGCCCTTATCTGCTGGCAGTGTCTATGTATCTTTGTATTGTATCAGACCTCTCAGCAGGTTTCTCTTCCAAGGACTCCACAGTAATTGTCTGATTGTTCGGAGGGGAATGGCACTCCACAGATACTTCCAGTAAGCATTCTGATTGAAGGGACACAATTACAGGCTCCATTCCTTCTAGTCCTACCACTCCCAATATCTCTGCAGAGACACTGCAGGGCTGGGCCTTCTTCGTCATGTTGGTGGTGAGCACAGTTTTACTGTAGTGCTGTGACAGCGCTGATGCAGACATCCCCAACAGCGACAGACACAATGCTGAGTGTCGGCATTGTACTGTTGGGGATGCCAGTATGTTTTCTTCAGGGGCTGTGCCCCATGAACCCTCTATGTGGGGGGCTCCACCCCCCCCCGGTTTCTAGATATATAACTCCAAGATGAAGTTGTCTCAGGGAGGGGGCATAACACTGGGAGATGCACCACCAGTGTCTGCAGGGACCAGCACAGTGAACTGAAGATTTTGGGTGAAATCTGTCACTGTGCTGGTCTTTGCGGTCACGGTGTTGACCTCCGGTCGGCATACTGGTGAGCACCACTGTGTGGATTCACAATGTCTAGTAATGTCTCACTCCAGCAATTTGTAAGCAGGCTTGAGCCAAGCACTGAAACATATGGTTGCTGTTTTTTAGAAATACTAGGGTGTTGTGCAGAATCTGGGTGTCAGGGCAGATGATAGACAAAGTGTCAGTCTTCTGTGAGACTCCCACAAAGGTGTCAGGAAATTTGATCTGCACTTCTATATATCCATCATAGGGGTAGCTGGCATTACTCAAACCCTATATAGCACGTCCTTCCAAGGGTTGCAAAGGCAAGTGTCCTAGATACATTCAGTAGAAGGAAAGGTAGGTGATTGACACCTGTGAGCAACTGTCCAATGATGCTTGACAAGGGTATCCTTTGTTGGCAATCTGTACTTGCATGAGTGGACCCAGTAATCCAGGGTCAACTTGTTATCTGTTGTCGATTCTGGTATATTCTATTTGACACAGCTGTTTACACACGGAGTCCCAGTGTACTTCCTTACTACTGGGCTCTGCGCTCATTTCCCTGCAGCTGGGAATGCTTCTCCTACTTTCGGGCTACCATTGGGCGGGGGGGAGGTGTCTCTGGATTGCCACATTCTCAATGTGTCTCATCACAGTCTCTACACAGGTCATAGAATGTGACAATTAAATGGGGGAGGATCGGTGGGGGCGGTGTTCGTGGATCTCTCCAAGGCCTTTGACACCATAGACCATGGTAAATTGTTAGGGGAGAATGAAGGAGTTGGGAATAGATAGTGAAACTCTCCCCTGGTTTGATTCTTACTTGTCAGGCAGAGTTCAACAAGTTTTTGTTGATGAAATTTCATCTAAACCAGCCTTTGTAAGTAGGGGAGTCCCCCAGGGCTCGATTTTGGGCCCTTTGTTGTTCTTAATGTATGTAAATGAACTCCTAACAGTGGTACAAAATTCAGTTTTGAGTATGTATGCAGATGATACTGTTCTGCTGGCTAGAGGAATTACAATTCAAGACATGGAGAAAACTCTTCAGAATGACTTTAGTAGGATGGAAGCATGGTTATATAGATCGGGGTTGGTATTGAATAGTAAAAAAACAAATTCAATGGTATTTCATAGTATAGGAAGAAATAAAAGTAATTTTCCAAATATCTTAATAAAAACAGCTAAAAATGAATCCTTAAACCAGGTTGAGTAATGTAAGTATTTAGGGATTATTGTAGATAGTAGTTTGAGTTTTAATACTCATATAAAAAATCTTGTTCATAAAACAAATAATAAATTAGGGGCCTTTTGTAGATCTAAGTATTGTTTGGACTATCAAATGAGGAAAGATATAGTAAATCAATTGATTATTCCTTGTATAGAGTATGGGATTCATATATATGGTATGTCAAATAAATCAAATCTGAGGGCAATACATGTCCTTTATAACAATTTGGCTAGATTTGTACTAAATTGCGAATATTACTCTCATCATTGTGAAATGTTTAAGATCTTAAAATGGGAACATCTAGAACAAAAAAGGGACCAAAAATGGCTGAAACAAATACATGGGGTAGTTCATAAACAAAAGTCCTAAGTATCTTATGGACAAAATTCCATCTTTAACACATAATCACCAACATAATTTAAGAGATAAAGGGGGAAGTAAATATGTAATGCCTAAAATAAATAATAAATATGGTGAAATGACCTTTGGTATGAAAGTTATAAATTTATGGGCACCTACAGATTTGAAATTGAAGCAGATTAAAAAATCGGAACTTTTTATGAGAGCACTTGATAAAGGGTTGCAAATAAGATGTATGTGTAATGGGTGAAAGAAGTTTTCTTGGAGACATAACATCATAAACTGTAAATAATGATTCTGAAGGAAATGTTTTACGTGAAAATGTGATGTTTTTTGAAATGTAGATTAACATTAACCATGTTTGTCTAGCAAAACTGTGTAACATGCATGTAGGTTTATATAAACCATGTTTGTCTAGTGAAACTGTATAACAAGTATGTAGTTTAAATGTAGGGAGTGTTTTTTAAGTGCTTTTTAAAAACTTATGTGGAAAACAGGCACATCTTGAAAATGGGTCTGTGACCCAATGACGTTGTAAACCATCTTTACCTGTATAAAAATAAACTTTTACTACTATTACTATTACAATTTATCTCCCTCATTTTGAGTGGTAGCTCCCAGTAGGAACATAAGATCCCTTCCACTCTCCATGTCTCCAAAAGAACTCTTAAGTATAGCTAAATGGTCCTGTACTGTGCAATTAGGCCGGCTGGCACGCAAGGATATGATTAAGTCCAGGGCCCAATCTCTCAGTTACCCACTTGCACTTCTCATCCTTGGAGCATCTCCACACTTTGGCCATCTGTGTGGGCTGACTCATCCAGCTTTCATAGTCATCCTCTGCAGTAGGAGTGGGGGTGGTGCCAGAGAAAGTACACAGTCTCTGGTATTGACTGGACTCAAAGCTCGAAAGGCTTTGGTAGGGTACAGGTCTTCACACTTGCACCAATCAAGCAACATCCTTTGATCCATCTCAGGTACCAACACAGTTCCTACACCAAGGTGTGGTGTTGCAGAATGTTCTAGAACAATCTCAATGGTGCATCCAATGTGTAACCACTCCCACCCGCAAGGTGTGAGACTACACCTGTCTGAACATATCTGCGCACAGTCTATAAGGCCTTTGGGCGAATGGCACTTGTGCTCAGTTGGGATTGGAGGTAATACAACAATGGTGCAGTGCCTTCACCTTTGGGGATCCTTAAGACAGATGCTGCCAGTGTATTACCCCACAAGAAATGAATACAACCCCGATCCTTGTGAGAGGGGACCTTTATGATTATACACAACCCCCTATTTATGCTCTATGCATACAAACAACAATATGCAAAACAAAATAAATTGCAATTTAACACACAGGATATTTATTAGAGAAAAGGAACAAGCTCTGGATGGGGGGAAGGAATGGATTAAATGCACTGAAACAGTTCTGAGTTCACTCCCCAAATCACATCACCCTCCGGTAAGTACCCAGACATTATTTATAATTTACCCCTACTGGTGCAACAGTACCCCCAAAGTCCCTTGGGAGCTCCCAATGCAGTCCATTAATTCTGTGCACGCAGTGGGCAGTTGCCGGCCTGATGCTGGATCATGCTGTGGTATTGGCTGAAGACTGGTGGTTGGGGATCCCAAACAAATAATTCAACACAAATGCTAGTTGCTTCTGGCTGTTGCAGTTCTATAAATACACTTTGAATAATCCCTTAGAGATGCCCAGCAATTACTCTTATCTGTTGCTGACAAGCAGGAGAATTAGAGGAGTATTGACCTAGTGCTCATGACCTTAGCAGACTCTGCAGGCTGGCGCTGTCGGGATGTCTCCCTCAGGGTTGCAGATGCAGACAACAATAATGGTACAGTATAGCAGACCCATCTCATTTCTGGGTGGCGATGGGTGTGGGCCATGCTGGTCTCCTATGTCCCCTTCACCCCACAAGGGACTTGCCTTCACCTACCCCTAAGGAGTAGACAATCATGCAGGGCCTCAGTGACTTAAATCTTCTGCCAGGACAAGTCCTGGTTGTTCACAAAGTCCAGGGCAGGAGCTTTGGTGTACTTTCTGGAGGAAACAGAAATCTTTTTCAAATATTCTTTAAACAGCATTCTTTCAACCTTGTGGCTAGCTGCTGACTTCTCTCACAGGTCTTTCTCCTTGTGTTTCCAGACAAATCTGCTCTGTTGCACATGTCTCTTCCTTGGCAGTAATTCAGGATCAAATATCAGTGGCTAGCATCTCATACATTATTCGTTATGCTAAACCCCTGGCTCTCAGTGGCTGTCAGCTCCTGAGGAAAAGCATGCATACAAATCCTGCCCCAGCTTGCAATTTAGATGTTTTGCTGAGCTAGTCTCCAAATTGATGTCAGTTTCCAGTGGGACAGGATGTACTAATTTAACTGTTTTGCAGAACTGAGCTAATCTGCTGCTGTCTGGTTCTGGACTGTCCATGGAGCTGCTCCCACCCACCCTGCTGACACTGTCCAGACCACCCCTGGGGCTGGACTGCCCATGGAGCTGCTTCCACCCACCCTGTTAACACTGCCCTGGTATGCTGGAGTCCACGCTTCCAAGTCCTTTGTCTACCTCTGTTCAAACTTGACACCTTTTTATCTTGAACAGCAACTCACTTTTGGGGGCATTCCTGCCTAGCAATCCAGCTCTAATCTGCTGAATGCATTTCTTTTATTCAACTGCTGCATCATTTTAAGTTACTTTTATTCCCGTTAAGACCTTGAATACTGTGTGTGAACGTAATCATTGCTCCGCTGTGAGCTGCCAGCATTTTACTCTAACTGTAGCCCTACTGAACCTGCCATAGCTTTAAAATTAATTGGTAACCAGCCAAAGCTATAAAATTAATTTCTGCACAGCGGAGCTGCTACCGAATTGTAACATTTTATAGGCTGCAGCTTCTCAACAATCTTCCATGCAGGCTGGCTAGTTCTTTCTGAATTTCTTGCTGAGCAGGCTGCCTGTGTCCCCAGCTGGCTGCTCGTAGCGCTCGGGCTCTCAGCTTCATTTGGGGGGCTGCCAGTGTGATTCCCTGCAGTTGCTGCGTGACTGCTCCCCGCCTGCCCCCCAATACCCTCCCACCCTTAGCTAGTGTTAAATTTATAGGCAGACAACGTCTTGTGAGATTACCATTTTTTTTTTCTATCTCCCAAATTTCTCGTTTGCTCCTTATATTTCCTCCCCAATAGAGGTCATCTGACCTCTGCTGTATATCTTCTGCTTTCCTTGCCTCTGTGGTCCCTCACCAAATCTCCCCAAGTTTGTCCTCGCCTAGTGGTGTTTTTGGCACTTCCTCCTCCTCCTACCTCTGCAGAGCAACCTTACTTTTCTGCTCTGCTGCTGTTTCTCCATTCTCTGCTTTTACCTGTTAACTGCTTACCTTATAACAGCATTTCACTGCTTGCTGTCACTTCTGTTCTTTTGGGGAACTAATATTAACAACTTCTAATCTGATCTTGTGTTCTTTACATTTTTTGCCTCTCCCTTATCTCGCTATTCTCTCCTCCCTTATCTCTCCCTTACTTTACACCCTTGCTACCATGTATTTGCTGGCTTTATACTGCCTCTTGCTTGTACTCTCTTTGTTATTTTTTCTGGGATTCTCTGCTGTTCCTTCTGTGTCCCTCTCTAATAGCCATACTTACTCCCTTGAGGACTTCTGCTACTCGAACTTACTGAAGTGGACTGACCCTTATCCTTCACCTCTGACAGGGCTTAGCAATAGATATTTAGGGGTACTATTTAGATATATTTTATGCAGGTTCTCTATCTCCACTGTTCGCACCACTAAGGTGATGCTGACTGCAACGTTATGGATAATAACCCTTTCACTAACCCTGGCTGGTGATATTGAAACCAACCCTGGCCCTCCTATATTAAATAATCCTTCCCAGTCTCACTCTGCATATTGCATGCCACAATCATCTGGTCTCACCTTTGCTCACCTTAACATAAGGAGCCTCACTGCCAACCTCCCTGAACTTGAGGTCTGGGTATGTGCTAACAACCCTAACATCCTAACCCTTTCCAAAACTTAGCTTAAGCCCTCTTTGGCTGACTCCCTTTGCTCCATTCTGGGCTATAATATGCTTCGGGCTGATTGCCCTAGCTCTAAAAGAGGTGGGGGCTTGGCCCTGTACTACAAATCTCATCTTAACATTTCCATCATTCAGGGTCCCTCCCTGACAAACTGCGAGGTCCTTCATTCCCACTTACTACTTTGGGGTGTCAAATTATACACATCTTCTGTGTTTACCTCCTATCCACTCCAGACTAAGACTTCAGGAATTTATGGAGTTGGTGCCGTCTGTATCAGAGAAAAATGAGGTAATCTGCCTGGGAGATTTTAATCAGGACTGGGTTGGGCCTCGTTCCTCTCTCTTTTCATCCTTCACTTCATCAAGGTTTTCAGTACTGCCTGCGACACCCATGCTCCATTTAGAAAGATGAAGGTCCATGGAACTATTAACTCCTGGATCTCACCAGAACTCATTACCAAAATGAAACAACGTGACCATCTCTGGCTCACTGCCAAGTCAACAGGAAGGCAGCATGATGCTCAGGTGTACAAAGCGGCCAGAAATGCCTGTACAAAGGCGATTAGTCAAGCAAAACCAAACCACCGTAAAGAGCTTCTGTCAAACTTCTGGGGTGACAGCAGGAAATTCTGGGCAAACATAAAAGACATCACAGGCATAGTACAGAAGGTCTCCCAACTATGTTAAATCTTGAAGGCAATCCCACTACCGACCCTCTCTCAATTACAAATACTTATACTGCCTTCACTAATCTATCAGAGGTCCTCCATAAAGACTTCTTTGAAGATGCTCCCCCATCAGCTGCCCCATGCTCAGATGCAGAGAAGCCTGATCACCCTCCGTTCTACTTCAAACAGGTCTCTGCCACCCAGGTCAGGAAACTGCTATCCAAAGAATTGGGGAAAACCAGACATAGTGGGGACTCGCTGGACCTCAAACTTATTGCACTTACCCTAGAAGAGGTTCTCCTGCCTATAACTAAAATACTCAACCTATCTCTCACTCTGTCCCAGTTCCCAGAAGTCTGCAAATCCACACTGATCATGCCAGTGCACAAATTAGGTGATCGCATGGAACCTAGCAAATACAGATCAATGTCCATCCTCCCTCCACTGTCAAAGGTTCTGGAATGCATAGTAACCAACCAGCTTGTGGACTATCTTGATAAGTACTCCCTGCAATGCACACAGCAGCACGGATTTAGGAAAAAGCATAGCATGACTACAGCTCTGCTAGAATTCATTTGCTTCATCCAACAGTCCGTCGACAATAGCAGTCTGGTAGGAGCGGTGTTCCTAGACCTTACTAAGGCCTTTGACACCGTGAATCACAAACTCCTCCTTGACCAACTCGCAAAGATTGGTGTCTCACCTAGCACACTAAAATGGTTCAGCAGCTACCTTGCCAACAGGTCACAGAGGGTGAAGATTTCAAATTCCATCTCGGAACTGCACTCTGTCAGGTCAGGCATATCCCAAGGGTCCATCCTAGGACCCCTTCTGTTTAGTATCTTCCTAAATAACCTATCAAAGGCCTGTCATTTAAGGACCCTCCTTTATGAAGATGATGCTGTCATCTTTGCAAGTCACCCAGATTCCACTGTGCTTGAAGACAACCTACAACATAGGTTCCTTGAAGTTGAAAAATGGCTCCAATCCCACAAGCTTGTTCTAAACTACAAAAAAACAAAACTTGTGCTGTTCTTATCCTCCTGCCATAAACACAAGTCACATGCCCTCACAGTTAAAAATAACCAAGGAGCCCCCATTGAACAAATCCAGCACTTCAAATACCTTGGAGTAACCCTGGACTGCCACCTTACCTACGAGCCACACATTGATATTGTTGCTTAAAATGCTAAACTAGGACTGCTCTACAGACGCAGATGAAGTCTAAACCCAGAAGCACTTAAACTTGCAATCCACAGCTCGGTACTATCTGTTATTGACTATGGCTTGATTATATATACAGCTGCCACAGCTACATCTCTCAAAAGACTAAATACTGCCCCTAAACAAAGGCATGGTAGACTTATCACAATTGTGCGACTACCTCACCCATGCCCAATAATCTATTAGCCTAACTTGGGTGGCTCAAACTACAGAGGCACTTCAAGTACCACTCATGTATATACTTGCCAAGCAAGTGTTGCTTGGAGCCCTGCCACTGGGCATCACCAGTCTTCTATCAAGCCCTCAAAGTCGCATCACACCCGGTCCTCTGTCTCTGAACTCTTTCACGTTCCTAGGGTTCGGACCACCCAATGCCAGTGATCCTTCCCTTACAGAGCTCCTAACTGGATGAATGGCCTGAGCTGTGAACTGACTAGCATACCTCAACTTACCCAGTTCAAGCGTCTCCTGCATCTGCATATCTCAAAGGAAAGTGAGTGTACCTGCTTTAATTAGTCATGCCACTTGCACCTCATCTGGCAACCTGCATTCCCCAACCTCCTCAACAAGGCCCCTGGCTGCATCCTTCCTTCCCTGCTCAATTGTCTCTCTCACCCTCCCCCCCACCTGTCACATCCTGACCCTCCTACTCTGTCCCAGTAACTCGCCCACTATGAACCGTCTGACTTTTCCACACCTTTCTTCCTCCCCTCCTTCTTCCTCCCTCCCTCCCCCACCTCACCATCCCTCCCTTCCTGTCACCTTCTCCTTCTGTGCTTGCCCGTTCCCACCATTCTACCTTCCTGCCTCCTCAACATACTTGACAATGCTGCCCGGCTGCATCCCCCCCTTGTTCTCTGTCCTGTGCTACTCTTCATCCCCTGACTCACCCTTCCCGATTTCCAAATGAGATTACCTGCCCATGTTTTCACCTATAAAGTCCTAGAATGCCAACTATGTATCTAATTGCAATCACCTAGGTTTACTATGTATTGTGCTGTTCTACTGTTCGCTGTATTTGATATTATTTGTACATGTTATTGTGCTTTATACTCGGTCTGTTTTGTAGCCCCTTCCCTTTATTGACGTGGAACCTTTGTAAATGAGCTCCACTGTGCTCAAAGGTAATTTCTAATCCTAGATTGAAATAAATAAATAAAGTAAATAAAAGGCCAACCTTGCTCAATTAATCCAGGCTCCCACTAGAGTCTCTCTCTCTGGGGATCCTCCAACACCCTCTTAGATTGGATCCTAACTAACAGGAAGGAGAACTTCTCTAATGCCGGTGTTCTTCCTGACTCCATCAGTGATCACTGTCTGGTCTTCTGTGTTTGGGACTCCTCATCTCCCCCCCCCCAAATTGCTATCTTTTTCCAAATTCTCCAACCTCAACCCTGCTGCTTTCCTGCGTGATCTAAACCAGGTTGACTAGTCCCCACTCTACATAACCAACGACATCAATTGCTTGACTGAGTATTTCAGTGTTACCCTTCTCTCTCTTTAGAACCTTCACATCCCAGTCACCACGCATAGGGTAAAAGGGAAGGTCACTAAATGGCTCAAGCACCCTCTACTCCAGCTGCTGAAATGGAGGGATCAACTCTGGTCTGTCTGGAAGTCTTCTTCCCTTCAAGCTGATTTCGATGCCTACAGGTTGTTGTGCAACACTTGCAAAAAGGAGATTCGCTATGCCAAGAGTATGTACTACCAGAACCTGTTTAGTGCCTCTGCCTCTAACCCAAAGTGCTACTGGTCTCAAATAAAGGAAATTCTCGGGAATAACACGACTCTGACTCCAAACGAAATGCTCATAAATGATACCCACTGTAATAATCCTCTCACTATAGCCAGTGCCTTCAATGCCCTCTTTTCTACTCTTCCCACCCCCACTCCTACCTCTTCTCCCCCTGCTATTCCCATGGCCTCCCCCTCTTCTCCTTCGTCTGCTCTCACCACTCTAGTGCTGGCCCCAGTTTCACACCAGGAAGTTTAAGTTACTCACTGACCCATTTCCCTGCTAGCGAGTGCAGGTCTTGATGGTATTGATCCAAGGATCCTTAGGCAGTTTGCCTACCATCTCGCCAAACTGGTTACCAGGATCTTCAATCTCTTAATCAGCTCAGCCTCTGTCCCTTTGGTCTGGAAAGCCACCAGAACTATACCGGTGCTTAAAGGAGATCCCAAAACTGTGTCAAACTATCATCCTATTTCACTCCTGCCTACGCTCAGTAAGCTGCTTAAAAAAGTTGTGCACCGGCAGGTCTCTCAATACCTACTCCACTCTAACCTTCAGTCCCCTTTATGACATGGCTTTAGGGTTGCACACAGCACAACTACTGCTCTAATCCATTTCACCAGTGATGTAAAATGCAATATGGATAAAGGCCTACTCACTGGAGCAGTGTTCATCGATCTCTCCAAAGCTTTCGATATGGTGCATCACCCTCTACTAATGGACAAACTGCAATCACTCGGAGCCACTGAATCCACCCTATCTTGATTCATCAGCTATCTTGAAAATCGCTCTCAAACTGTCTCCTTCCGTAAGGCGCTCTCTGCCCCTGCCCAATCATCACAGGCGTCCCTCAGGGTTCAATTCTCGGGCCCCTACTATTTTCTCTTTTTATCAATGATATTCCCAAACCCTTCCCTCTCTGCAATACCATCTTGTAAGGTGGATGACCTGGTACTTTACTCTGCCTCTAAATCCATAACCAACCTAAACCAACAATTATCACCTGCCTTTCAGTGCCTACAATCTGGGTTCTCCTCCAACTA
Organism: Neoceratodus forsteri; assembly: GCA_016271365.2. Lineage (NCBI taxonomy): Eukaryota > Metazoa > Chordata > Ceratodontiformes > Ceratodontidae > Neoceratodus > Neoceratodus forsteri. Next base: position 495,874,720 of record CM028138.1, read on the forward strand.
CCAAATCTTAAACCTATCTAAGACCCAGGCCATGCTATTTGGATCCTCTAGATGGGTACTGACCGTGGCCCCTCAGTTTCTGATCCGTGGCTGTGATGGGTCTCCAGTCTCTAACACATTATCTTTCAAATACCTTGGGGCAACACTTGACCTGGGGATAAGGATTTTGCTGCACATGTCAATGAGGCCTGTCACTTTGTTATCTCTAAGATACAGTAGGTGCAGCCTACAGAGTGCGCCACTCACTAACGCCAGCCACAAGGACTGCTGTGGCGAGAGGTGTGTTACTTCAGCAACTGCTATATGCTCTCCCAGTCTTCTCTCATGCCAATGCCATGGCTCTCCATAAATGGGACATTATGTACAACAACATCTGCAGATTCGCCTTATCTGCCCCACATCTGCCCCACCACTGCAGACTTTACTCTGCCTTAAATTGGTTGCCTCCCAATATCCTTAGATCATATGAACTTGGTTGTTTTATTGACTCTTTAACTAGAATACCTAGCCCTTCTGCTCTGGGTGCCATGCTTACCCGTCTCTCAGTCTTGTGCCCTCAGGTCCTCTGCCTTGCCCTTGCTTGCTGTTCAGCCCTGCTCTACTAAAATGGGTGAACAGGCCTTCTCATATTTTGCCCCGCAGTTCTGGTACTCACTCCTTCCTCATGTGAAGAGCTCCTCATCTCACCTAGCTTTTAAACAAGCTCTTTTTTCCCACCTTAATGCCCCTGGCTACTGTGTATGCACTTAAGGTTATGTGGGTCCCACTGCTTGCCCTCCAGAGGCTCTCTTGCCCATTTCTGTTCTACTGCTGTTGTATGTGTGCCTGCTTGTCTCCTGTTATTCTATGTAGGACTACTGACTTGTGCACTGAAAAAGTTTTATAATAATTGGATTTTCTCTAACCTGCAGTATTACTTGCTGTTAATTTTATCCTTTTTTTATGCTGTTTGAATAGTTAGCGCTGACTGTTACCTTAGCTTTTGTACCAAGTTTGTTGTCATTGTTGTCTTTGCCGCATTTACTGTAACTCTACTCTCCCAGGTTGTGCCTGAAAATAAGCAGGTCTCCTGCCTAGTGCACTTACCCAGTCATCAAAAGCTAATAAATAAATAAACAAAGGAACAACCAACATTACCAGCCAGGTTGTATGTCTTCTGACCTCTTCTAGTAGCCCTGGGATTAGAGAAACTGCAAACAGGGCTTGCTTTTGTAGTCTTTCACATGATCTGTTATTTTAACATGTTTCTGTCCCTTGGTGTGGCTTCTGGCCATAAGGATTGATATCTCCCAGCCTCTGCTGCCATTCAGTGGGACTGGAGGTGAATTGGTGGCAGGGGAGCATTGTTGAGTATCCCCACAGTTTGTGCTCCAAGGGGAAGAGTGGTTTGCACTTTGTGCAGCTTTGAGAGCTGCTTAAAACTGAGCAACCGCCTTACTGTGGGCTCCCCAACCCCTGAAGGGATCCAGGGGCTGCTTGAGTGAACAGAGGTGGCGGCAAGCCCTGGTCCTGCAGCTGCAGTCTGAACTGGGACTGGGGTGAAGGAGCTGTGTAGCAGAAGGTGGCAGCAGTGCTCTGGAGAAAGACAAAGGTAAGCCCCCTTTTAGGAAGCAGTTACACCTATCTAAAGGGAAGATAGAAGCTAAAATGAAGATAAACGATTTATCTTCATTAAGAATTCTTCAGTGACTAAAGTAAGTCATTTATCTCTAAGTTTGGCTCACAACTGCATTGTGCAAATGAACTTCTATGAATTATTTGTTGAATTACTGTTTCTCAGCTGCTGCTTATTGTTTTCTGTTCCAGTTTATTATGGTTTCATGCCTTTCACAACATTTCCACTTCGTATGCCTGACAGTTTATTATTAATAAATATTAATTAGCTTTATTCTCCCTCTTTTCCTTGAAGCATTTTGAATGAAAGACACAGTACAAACTATAATAGAATGCATTTGTATATTACATCCCATCCACCTTTCATCATTCAACCACAGTATCCATGTTTGCATAGATACATAGACAGTGTCAGCAGATAAGGGCCTACGGTCCACCCAATCTGCCCATTTGAGCTTGTAAGTTCACTTTATGTTTTCCTAGAAGTCAGTTGCCCCTCACCCCTGACCTCCAGAATTCCTTTATGTCTATCCCATGCATTCTTAAATCCCATGATTGTTTCAGCCCCCAAAACTTCCTCTGGCAGGGTGTTCCACTTGTCCACCACCCATTCTGTGAAGAAATTCTTCCTCGTGTTTCCTCTGAATCGTCCTCCCTACAACTTCATCTCATGCCCTCTAGTCCTGGAACATAATATTTTTTGCTTAAAAATAGTGTATTTCTGCACCCTGTTCCTTCCTGTAAGATACTTGTATGTCGATATAATATCCCCTCTCTCCCTCCGGAGTACATATTCAAGTCCTTCAACCTGTCCTCATAGGACTTGTGACGCAATCCATGTACCATCTTTGTTGCCCTCCTCTGAACCTTCTCTACCCTGTCTATGTCCTTATGTAAGTAAAGTCTCCAGAACTGTACACTGTACTCCAGGTGGGGCCTCACTAGTGTCTTGTATAGTGGAATTATGACCTCCCTTTTCCTGCTGGTGATGCCCCTGCCTGTGCATCCCAGCATCCTATTTGCTTAACCTGCTGCCTTGTCACACTGTTTCCCTACCTTGAGGTCATCAGAGGTGATAACCCCAAGATCCCTTTCCTGCTTGGTGCATGCTATATCCTCACCCCCCAACTGATAAATCATGCCAGGGTTTTTGTGCCCCATATGCATTATCTTGCACTTTTTTTGCATTGAATTTCAACTGCCAAACCCCTGACCATTCCTCAAGTTTCTGCAATGTGTCTTCTTTGTCTCTCACTGACAGAAACACTCCTCTAACACTGAATCTGTGTGTAATTCATCCAGTTTGGTATATAAAAAAATCTTCTTTGTAGGAGTTGGCAGAACCCTTGGAGCGGAATGGGAAAAAAAAGAGCATCCCCATAGGACTAGGTGGGTTCTAAAATTTAAGGCCAAAAAGAATCTTAACTCAAGAAAAAAAAAGCAATCTGTGTGGTTTAAATGCAACTAAGTCATCCAGATATAAAGAGCATATCTGATAATATATTCAAAAGCATGCAAATTACTAGGTAAAAAAAACAGGTTTGATATTGTGAACCTTTTAGAACCTTTTTGGTTCTAATAAGAACCAGGTCCAGTAAAACCAGAAGAGGTAGGCACATCCCTATTTCTTTTTTTTTTTTTTTCTCTTTTCCTTTCCTTCTTTTCTGTCTGCTAGCCAATGAACCTGCCCTTCAGCCTCATTTTGTCCCTCCATGGTCTCCAGTCAGACTACCAATGCTGCCAATACTCAGTGTGGCAAGCCAGTTGCATGGCCGGCCCAGGCCAGTTCTTGCCTAAGACTTACACAAATTTACCATTTAACAGTCCCGGGAAGGCCCTAGGGGATGCATGAGGGGTCAGTGATATGGGATCTTCAGCGGAGTCCCTTCAACCTCCCAAATCATTCAACCATTCCTCATTCATGCTGGCTTGTTTAGTTTAATCCCTAAGTACATGAAAGGGAGAAATTGGGTAGATAAGGAGGGTCTCCTTAAGCTAAGTGGCAACCAAATGTGAAGGTACATAGTCTCAAGTTGGAGGAGAGGTTTAGGAGGGAGGCTAGCAAGCATTTCTTCACAGAGAGGGTGGTGACCAGTTGGAATGCGTTGCCAGAGGAGGTGGTCTCATCGAAGATGGTGGGCAGCTTCAAGAGAGGCTGCGATAGACTTAAGGAGAAAGTAAGGGTCATGGGAGAGGCAGATGGAAAGGATAGAAGGATTGGGGAGGAGGAGCAGGGTCAGGAGCATAAGTTGTGGACCCTGTAATATGAGCAGGCCAGATAGACCACATGACCTTATTCTGCTGATTTCTTCATGTAGTCATGTTATTTAGAAATTTTAGCCAGGAAAGGAACACTGAGCCAAGGCTCATTTCCAGATGTGTCCCAGTAGCATAGGGTAGTTAAGTGACTTGCTCAGGGTCACACAGAATGAATGTGGTAATTATGGGTTCAAACCCTGGTCTTTTGTGTCTCCACTTTCACAGTTCAGTGCTCTAACCTCTAGTGTATACTGCCTCCCCAGGCAGGGTGGGTGTCAATATGTTATGTGGTCACCTGCATTGTCCAATGCCACCCCTACACCTCCACAACAGCTGCTTCAGTGAAGAGGCTTTCTCCCTCCCATATACAAGTGCTACTTCTGCAATGCTCTCTAGGATCTACTAGCCCATGGTAGGGAATGAGCTTCATAGTGCAAACATACAACCCTCCATGTTACTGTCAGCACTTCCACACATTACAGCAGGCACTCCACATAATACTGACAGCTCCCCCACACATTACTGCCAGCACTCCCACACATAACTGACAGCACTCCCACACATTACTGACAGCACTCTCACACATTACTACTCTCTCACACATTACTGCCAGCATTAGTTCATTATTATTTCGGAAGACACCTTTGAGTGAAGGCTCTTTTACAAAGGTTCCACATTGGGGAAACAATACAGAACATAGTGAGGACAATAACAAGTACAGTAGTTTCAAGCAACCATAGGCTTTGTCAGGTACATCAAAGCTTTCATATGGAATTACTGTAATACGTGCAATGATTCACAGTATGTATGTTAAGTTACAGTAATTTGTGTATATTATTCAAGAACATATGTGCAATAAAAAACAGTTGTAATATGGTTCACTAGAATAAATTGGAAGCTGCTAGGAGAGATGGTGGATACATGTAGATAAGCTACGGGGACAGAATGTAGATAATAGTGGGGAAATAAAAAGGGAGAAGATAGGAGATAGTGGGGAGGGTAAAGCTTGGGAGAGACTTAGATGGGGGAATTAGAGGGAAGAACAGTAAATTTAGTTAGGAAAAACATTCACAGGAGGCCATTGTGACAAGGTGCTGACACAGGTAGCACTTGAAAGTGCCCAGGGTAGTGTCATTGGTAACAGCAGGTGGAAGTGAGTTGTACCAAGATTATGCTCTGTATGTAAAGGAACATTGTCCTTGGGTAGTGCGGTAGCATGGAACAGAAAAAGATATGCTGAGCTCCTGGTTAGGTGGGGGCAGCAGCTGGGGGTCAGTAAAGACTGAACCCTTGAGGGTAGGAGATTTAAGATAATCTTTTTTGCTAGCTTACAGGTCTGGTACTTGAGTCTGCTGGGGAATTGGAGCCAGTTTGCTTGCTTGTAGATTTCACAGGTATGTGAGAGGCGTGGAGCAGAAGTCAGTAGACGACATGCCTTGTTAAGGGCAATGGCTATTTGTCAAAGTGCGGCGTCAGTGGCAGAGCCGTAGATCACAAGTCCATAGTCAATTATTGATATAACAGAGCTCTGAATGGCAGTGCTTAGGGCTTCATTTGTGAGGCAGCGCCTATGTCTAAATAGAAGTTCTGTGCAGGTGTTCACGATCTTGGCAATGCTTTCAATCTGTTCAGAGTAAGACAAGGTGCTGTTGAGGGTAACCCCAGGTATTTAAACAGTTGAACATCTTCGAGCAACATCCCTTCACTGTTTGTGATAGATAGACATTTGTTTTTATGTTTGTTATGGATGCCATGGAACATCATTGTTTTAGTATTTCTGTGATTTAGTATGAGTTTTGAGACTTAAACCATGTCTCCACTTGCGTAAAGTTTGTTTGCAGTTGCAATTGTAGGAGGGAGGGGTCAGGGTGGGTGGTGAAAATAACTGCATCATCTGCATATAACAGGAGTCTATTAGGGCATGATGCAGGGAGATTGTTCAGAAAAATATTGAAAAGCAAGGGGCCCAAGCTGGACCCTTGGGGAACTCCAGAACAAATTGGACTGGAGTGTGAGAGGGACTCACCAACTCTGACCTATTGGGTTCAGTTGCTAAGGTAGCTTTGGAACCAATGTGCGGCGTCATCTGAGAGGCCAAGGCAAAATAATTGTTCAAATAGCAGGGAGTGGTTGACAGTGTCGAACGTCTTTGTCAAATCGATGAAGGTGGTGCCGACAAGATGTCCCTGATTCAGAGCATTATGGATGTAAGTGGTGAATTCAAGGAGAGCTGTGGTGGTACTATGTCCTTTTCGAAAACCATGCTGCTCCTGACATTGCAGGTTGTGGTTAGCAAGGTATTCTGTAAGTTGATCGGCAACTATTCTCTCCAGTGTTTTCGAGAGAGGGGGAAGAATGGAGATGGGTCTGTAGTTAGAGGTTAGGGTCTTATCCCCACTTTTGTGAATTGGCATCACAACAGCAGATTTCCATATTTGGGGGAATTGAGAAAGCATTAGGGATCAGTTGAGGATTTTGGTGAGTGGGGTCAAGACTTTGTCAATGGTGAGGGCAAGGAGTTTCGGGTCTAGGGAGTCGCCACTGAATCTGGACCTCCCAAGCACTTTGAGCAGGTGTTTTTTGGCTAGGGCCTCCGAGATAGTTTTAAAGTAGAAAGGTGGACGGCCCTATGTTATTTTTGCTTTGTCCAAGCCTGGAGAGTCCGGTGGGGGGTCAAAGAAGGTTGGAGGAAGCACATGACTAAGATCAGTGAATGCCGCATTAAAAGCGTTAGCCATGGTGGCTTGGTCCAGAGTGAGGCTGCCATTTACGTTGAGCATAGAGGGTGGTACTTTGGGTATATGCCCTGTAACTTCAGAAGGATTCACCCAAAACTTCTTCCCATCTTTCCGTGAGTTATTGAGTGCACTCCTGTAGTATCTTGCCTTTTCATTTCGAATTGCTCAAGTACAGGCATTTCTTGCTGCTTTGTAAGCCTGGGTATCAGCCTGGGTGCCAGTCAGGTAGACCAGATGCCAAAGATGATCTTGGGACCTCAATTGTTCCAGAAGATCAGAGTTAATCCAGTGGTTGCTGATGCCTTTAATCCTGTGTTTTTTGAAGGGGCATGGACATCACAGGTGCTGTTAAAGCTGTGGATAAAATATTCAAGAGCAGTGTCAATGTTGGAGGCTGTTGTTTATCAGAGACTGATCATGGTCTCATAGGAGGGTTTTTAGAGACCCAAGATGACCAGAAATAAGTCTCCTGCTGTTAATAGTTTTGGGAGGAGGCTTAGTGTATTTGTTCAACCAGGAGCAAAGGATTGGGGAGTGGTTGCTTAAACTGTCGGAGAGAACTACTGTTTTCATGATGTGATCCGGGTAGTTCATGAGAACCTAGTCCAGAAGGGTGGTAGTACCTGTTCTGTAGTTCACCCTTGTGGGTGACTGGACCATTTGCGAGAAGTTAGCAGCAGTCAGTGTGTCCTTATATTTGTTCGTACTGGGGGAGAACCAGTTCACATTGAAGTCACCAAGCAGGATTGTTTCTGCGATTTGATTAAATGAGTGTATGAAGTCTAGTATGGGGTTTAGCCCTTGGTTGGTCGGTTAGCTTGGAGGGGATATAGATTGATGCCACTGTCAGGTTTTTGTTTTGTGCTCCAAGCAGTATCTTCATGGCAAGGGCCTGGATGTCATTCTCAGGGAGAGGCACACTGAAAACATGACCCATAAGAGATTCTTTTAGGTAAAGGGCACAACCGCTGCCTCTCTTGAACAGCCTGTCTTGCCTGAAGACTGTATACCCTGGGATCGATATTGCTGAGTCCAGATCTTTGGGGAAAGTCATGTCTCAATTACTACACATTATTGCCAGCACTCACACACATTACCGCTGGCACACACATACATTACTGCCAACATTACTGCACAATATTGCCAGCACTTGCACACATTACTGCCAACACTCCCACACATTACTGACAGAATTCCCACACATTACTGCTGGTACTCTCACACATTACTGCCAGAATTACCACACATTATTGCCAGCACTCGCACATATTACTGCTGGCACTCATATACATTACTGCTGGCACTCCCACACATTACTGTCAACACTCCCACACATTATTGTTGGCACTCCCACAGATTACTGCCAGCTAACCAGCACATTACTGTTGATTCACCCACAGATTACTGTTGGCACTCCCACACATTACTCCCTACCCCCCTTTACACATATTGCTGCTCGATCCCCCACACATTAGTACCAGCACTCCCACACATTACTGCCAGCACTCCCACACATTAATACTGGAACTCTCACACATTACTGCTAACATTACTGCACAATATTGCCAGCACTCGCACACATTACTGCCAACACTCCCACACATTACTGACAGAATTCCCACACATTACTGCTGGTACTCTCACACATTACTGCCAGCATTATCACACATTATTGCCAGCACTCGCACATATTACTGCTGGCACTCATATACATTACTGCTGGCACTCCCACACATTACTGTCAACACTCCCACACATTACTGTTGGCACTCCCACAGATTACTGCCAGCTAACCAGCACATTACTGTTGATTCACCCACAGATTACTGTTGGCACTCCCACACATTACTCCCTGCCCCCCTTTACACATATTGCTGCTCGATCCCCCACACATTAGTACCAGCACTCCCACATATTACTGCTGGTTTCCCTCTTTGCCTTACTTCTGGCACTCCAACACATTACTGCTGGTTTCCCCCAACACTACTTCCAGCAATCCCACACATTGCTTCCAGCACTCCCAGACATTACTACTAGCTCCCCCACACTTTGCACTGGCACCCCCCCCCCAAACATTATTCTGGCTTTCCCACACCTGCACACCTACATATTACTGTCAGCACTTCCACACATTACTGGTGGATCCTCCACAAATTACTGCCCACTTTCCACTTACATTACTGCAGGCACTCCCAAACATTTCTGCTGGCTCCCCAACACTTTACTACCAGTACTCTCATACATTACTGCTGGCACTCTCACATTACTGCAGGCCCTTGCACACATCACTGCCGGCACTCTCACACATTACTGCTGGCACTCCCATACATTATTGATGGAACTTCCACACATTACTGCTGGCACGCCTACACATTACTGCCAGCACTCTCACACATTGCTGCTGGCACTCCCATACATTACTGCCAGCAGTCCCACACATCACTGCCAGCACTCTCACACATTACTGCTGGGCCTCTCATGGATTACTTCTGGCACTCCCACACGTTACTGTCAACACTCCCACACAACTACTGTTGGCAGTCTCACACATTACTGCCAACACTCCCACACAATTACTGCTGGTACTCTCACACATTACTGCCAACACTTTCACATGTTACAGCTGGCACTCCCACAAAATACTGCCGGCACTCTCAAACATTACTCCCACACACTAATGCTGACACTCTCTCACATTACTGAAATCACTTCCATGTATTACTGCTAGCACTCTCTCACATTACTGCTGGCACTTCTACACATTACTGCTGGCACTCTCAAACATTACTGCAGTCACTTCCACGTATCACTGCTAGCACTCTCTCACATTACTGCTGGCATTCCCACACATTACTGTTGGCACTTCCATTCATAATTGCCACCTCCCCCACACATTACTGCTGGCACTCCCACACATTACTGCTGGCTCCCCCACAAATTACTGCCACCAATCCTACACACTACTGTCAGCTCCCCCACACATTGCTACTAGCACTTGCATGCATTACTTTAGGCTCCATGAGCTAGGCCCCATCTTTATTTGTTGGGGAAAAAAAAAAACATTCATCCTCCTCCACAACCCTCTGTCTTTCTTTGATTATTTTGCCAGAAGAAATGAGGAGAGCCACCCATTCAGCACTCAAAATCTTTGAAAATGTGTGTAAGGAAGTTTTTTATTCAGAGTCGCTAGCCACCATATACCCAATGGTTCACCCACATGGGATTCTTCAGGGGACTGGTGTCCCTTATGTTTTCCTGTTCATTATTGTGAATTACATCTCTTTACAGCACTTCAAATTCCTTAAAGACTAGGCTATGCGCATCTACTAATTATGCACATGTGACTTCGAAAACAATCCATTTCCACCTAGGCTCTACTTCCTTACAAAATCCTTAGTTATTTCATGTGGATCAAATAGGCTACAGCACACTCACCCAGCTCTTGTTCTTCAGCAATTAAATTTGTATTTCCTAAGGTAATACCCCTCCTGAAATGACCCATGCTAAATTATTTTACAACTACTCCAGTCAGGCTGCATCACTGAGAGGGGACAGCAGGGGCTTCAGTCCACCTAACTCCCATCCCCAGTGATGAAAGTGAACAGGAACGCACAGGAACTCAGTTCCTGTACGTTTTTTGCAGCAGAAATTGAGTTCCTGTACTTCTTTCCAATGACACTGGAAATGAAATTACTTAAACCAGCAACATAATGACAGTTTCTAGGCATGTGACCTGAAATCAGGGTTTCCATAACAACATTTGACTTGTACAACAAAGCTATTTTTCTAGAAATACTTCAGTATCTCTAACTGAATCTACTAGCATCTAAACAGATAGATTTGTCTTGACACAGCTATCCTTCTGTAAGCCCCTACACCCCTGCCTTTTTGCAAATGACAGGTGGTATGCTGTTGAAGCTGACAGCAGTACCAGGTGGGGACTGGGTTCGGGGAGGACTAGGTTACTCGGCACAAGGGGCCTAGGTTTGGCTACTCTGCACAGGGGCACCCAAGTAAATCTGAACACAGGAAGCAATAACTGTAATGTCCAATACTAGGAATGGGATTCTAAAGTGTGGCTTTTATTCACAACCAAACTGAACAAACAAAGCATAGACGGACCCCCACGGGGCTACATTCCTGGTAATGCAGATAAGAGTTACAGAACACTTCTTCACTATTTCAGCCATCAGGTTCTGAACCCACCAGGCACACAGCCCGGACTTGCATGCGGCTTTGGGTACACAGCCCGACTTGTACACTATTTGAGTTTTTCCCGGCCCGGCTCCCCTGCCGGTCTCTCGATCCAGGTCCATATGGCAGTGAACCAAATTTTCTGTTGGTAGCTCCCCAAACCACCTTAGTGCCTTCGACTCCTTACGGGAAATTTCCTTCCAATCCCACATCTGGGTACTTCCCTCATCACTGGCCAGTGCATGAGGCAAAGTAGAAATCCACAGAGCAAATCCGTAGAGGTGGACTTGGTTACTAAAGGTGGGAGTCTCCACCTCCAGCTCCCACGATCCCTTCCGACCATTTCTCTGAACATTAAACAACTCTTCTAAAAGCTTGGCAATGTAGATTAAAGGGTAGACGTATAGCACATCTCCTCTCACATGTCTTGACTTTCCCCTTGTGCTGGACTTGAACATACTTTTACTTTGGCTAAGCCTATTCCTCTAGGCCTCCCACTAATTCAGCAGTCCAATCCCTACTTTAACACAGTTCAGGTGAAACATAGGCCTTTTGACAAGAGCAGAACTTACCTTTTGGTTGCAGGTGCCCCATAGGCGAATCTTGACAGCTTCTGGTACTCAACACAACTCGGAAAATAAGGCAGCTTCTTCCTTAGCTGGAACCAGGAGGTTGTCCCTGGAATAACAGACAAACCTTTTAACCCCATCCCCTCAGGGATGGGGCACAGAGACCAGTATCAGCGGTCTCCACCACTTCAAGAACAGCTTACTGTGTTCCTCTTTTGGCTGAAACACACACCTTTCCCTAAAAGTAGCTCTATATCAGAGCTTTAGGCTCCAAGAGCCTGTGCACAGACTGCTGTGCTCCTCTCTTCAAGACTGCTCACACACAACTGCTCTCCACTGTTCAAAAAACTCCCAACATTCTAATCTAACTCCTTTCTGCAGATTCCAATGTGGCTCATGCAGCTGCGATAGTTCTACGGTGATGTCATCCCTCAGTCTCAGCTGAGACTGAGAACTGAGTGAGACAGTGTGAAATCCATTTAACTGGAGTTTCACAAGCTGCCCTCTCTGCCTACCACTAGGTCTTACTGGGATTCTAGTAACCCCAGGTAACAGGGGGGTTACACTTCAGATTGAGGATCTTCAGTCTGCATCACATATTTGTCAATGCCTGAGTTCCTGTACTTCTTGTCTTCCATTTTTACCACTGCCCATCCCTTCCACAGACCTTACTGTGCCTCCTAGCACAGCTGCATTAATCAGCTTATTGGGACCTTTTTCAACTTTTGGCCAGCAGCCAATCAGCTGGCTCAGATTTCTCCGAGGGCAGCGCTGGGAAAGGTGCCAGTTTCAAGCAAGGATCACTGTTGTGTTTGGTGTGGAGCACCATTTCCAGTTACTCCAGTTGGTTTGCATCACTGAGAGAGACAGCAGGAGCTTCAGTCCATCTAACCCCCATCCCCCCACAGACGTTACTGTGCCTCGTAGCGCAACTGCATTAAACAACTCATCAGGACCTTTTTTCAGCTTCTGGCCTGCAGTCAATCAGCAGGCTCAGGTTTCTCCAAGGGTAGCGCGTACTGCTCTTAAGTTCTGTCTGTTTCAAGCAGTCCTTCTGCTTGTGGTTCTCACATGAAGGACTGAGTATAAAAGGACATCAAGGAGTCTGTCTGGAGTCAGCTGTAGTCTGCTGGTTGGCTGGCCATGCTGCTGCACAGACATTTAAGCAGCTAGCTACAACCTGCATGTAGTAAGTTCTGTTCCCTGTTAACTGCTATCAGTTGCTCTCATTGTGCCTTCACGTGGGGTCTCCTTGTGTAATTCTCTTAGGTTTATTTTACTTAGCCACAGCCATTTAAATGTGATTTAAAAGCTCTTCTTGTAACAGTTCACTGTTTTTTCCATTAGTAGGTTGTATCTTAGTGCTTTATCATTAGTTTTGTAGTCCCTGTTTAATGTGTGGTGCCCTGGTTTATCTATGATGTGAATAAGCTCATTCCTGTGGATGAACCAGTGTCCAGGTTTACTTTTATTGTGGTTAATTGTGTATATTTCCTAGCCACACCTTACCCAGATGTCTAGTTTATTCAACATATCTAGTGTAGTTTCCATTTCTGCATTTTTTTAATTAATTTTTTTTAATCCACTCTTTTTCCCACCAGTCGCCGGTCCTGAGGCATCCCTCAGGCATCTCCAGCATGTCCCACCCGGCCTGAGACCCCCCTCAATCCAGGTCCCTCTGGAACCCTGACCTGGCACCCTGAGCCACCGTATACTCCCTGGCCTATGCCCCCAGGGTGAGGCTGCCCTTCTCTCACCTGGGCACTCCATTCATCTAGCTTGGTGGTCTGGTGCAAGCCGGAAAATATCGGGACTGGAGGGGGTGGGGTCCGATGGGGACATGGGGCTGGCGTGTTTTCATCTCTTGCATGTGCGCAACTTTGTGATGATCCTCTGGAGGCGTGGATGTGCAATGACATCCAGCGCGAGCTGAACACGCTTCCGCACCCCACTCGAAGATGTCCACCAATGCCACCACCCCCTGTGTGCACGACCCCCGGCTGATGCATTCCCGGTCTCCACTGGAAGTCACTGCTGCTGGGCAGCGTGAACCCACCCTCACCAGGAGAGGAGAGGAGAGCTGTCCTCAGACACTCAATCCTCTCCTCCCCGGTCGACCTCCAGCAACCCGAGCTTTCTGCCGAACACGGGTCACCGGCGTGGTGCCAGGTGTGGCATCCAGCGCCTCAACCCTCAGCGCCATCAGGCTGGCCCTCATTTCTGCATTATTATCCAGCAGTTTTGTTCTTATTTGGCTCACTAATCTGGCTTCTACATCACTGCTTTTAAGGAGTCCCACATCAATCAGTGTTTGTTTTGCAGTCTGCACTTTGCTGACCATCACCATGCTCACCCCAGGTACATCATCCTCCCCTTCCTCTACCTCTACAAAAGGGCTTTGCACTTTTCATCTTAATGCAAGAACTCTTTTCTCTAAACTGGAACTCCTTTTTGTTTGGCATCTACAACACTCTCCAGATATCCTCTGTATCTCAGATTCCTGGCTCATCTCAAGGGTTCCCGACTGCAGTCTGTTTCTCCCTGGTTTTCATCTCTACAGACAGGACAGGAGTAAATGTGGTGAGACAGTTGTTATGTACATTTGGTAGAGCTTGTTCTGACCCCTGCAGTTCAAGGAAGTGGCAACCATCTCCCATGAGTTACTACTTATTAAGGTCTCATTCCCCCTCATCCCTTCCTATCTTCACTGGGGGTCTATTACGCCTCTCCTAAGATCACACCTGTTTCTCTCTCTGAGTCTCTTTCCAACTTAACCACACCCTCTTCCACAGGTGAGCTAATTCTCATTGGAGACTTCAATGTAAATTGGCTATCACTTGCATCCAGAGCTATTATCCAAAAGACTGAGTCCCTACATTTACACCATCTTATCTCTGAGCCCTCCCTGCATAATCCACACTCATCTATTCATACCTTGTTGAACTGAGTTCTGTCTTCCCATCCCCACTGCATTGTAACAGATGGTATCACACCGGACACATTCAGTGACCACTGAATTACGTTTTGCATCAGGAAAATCCATAGTCCCCCCTCTGCTCCCAAACACATTTGGTCAAAATCCCTCTGCTCGCTTGGCTTAAACACTCTCTTTTCTGACCTTGATGTGGTAGACTGGTCTGCCATCCTACTGACCTCCAACATAAATGATGCCATCTCCCTTTTCGTATCCAAATTCTTTACAGTTTGGGACCTGCATGCCCCTGTCAGGAAATCTAGGGTCAAGTCAGTCCATCTCCCCCGGTGGTGGCACTCTGTAAAAAGTTGTACCTATGCACATCTACACATTTTAGAAATGACCCCTTTCCTTGTTTTTTCTGAAAAAAAATGGACCCCTTTAATACAAAAACAAGGAGTCAATTACAGCCTCCAACTCCCCTTTTTATTTCAAGTGAGGAACCAACCATGGGAACCAACGTGGTACTCCTGGTGGTAATGGGTTTGCATCACATGTACACGTAATGCTGTTAAACAGTAATAACTGTCTGTAAAAGCTTGTGTACATGTTTAGAATGTATGCTTTCTTAAAGTCGTATACAGTACTTTCAGGTAATTTAATTTAAATTTACCTGGAGGTAAGGCAACTGTCACTCCTGGCTGTCACCCATCACAGAATAGGACCAGGATGTCTGGGGCTGTGCAAGGCATCAAGGCAAGGCAGCTATCACCCCAGGACAGGTATCACCCAGTAAAGATTCAGGAAAAGGTCTTTGGGAATTCTGTTGTCAGTGCTCAGCATAGGAGTGAATCGTATTACCCGGGCATATTACAGACATTAGTGCTGCATTGGGGTGGGGTCTGCACTTCTAAGGTTCCATCCTTCGGATGAGACATTAAACTGAGGTCCTGTCTGCCTGTTCTGGTGATTATGCAGATGGACATTAAAGATCTGGATCCCATAGCACTTGTAACAATCACACAGGAGTGTGGTGTGCATACTTTATGGAACACATACAAACAGAGGTGAGAAAGAATAAGTGCCTCAGCTGGGACTGTCCGACTTCCAAGTGTTGTCCCAGGTGTAGTCCTCAGCAAGCAGAGTTTGTATCTGAGAGCCCAATTCCATCATGAAAATTGACTCTGGGAGCCCTGCCTGGGAGCCCTGAGAGAGGTCTCTACCCCTCAAAAGGGCCCAGTAGTGGCTAATAACATTTGATCAAAAACAAGTGTAACCCCCTCCAAGGCAAACAGTGCCACAAATAGTGCTAAACCCCCACAAAACCCCGGTGTCCTGACCAGTCCCCCCCCCCATTGTATTACACAACCTCAAAGACTTGGGAACTGGTACTGGTTAATCATTCATAAACACCCAGGCATACACAGCTTCCAATAAAACCGGGACTAAAACACAACTGCATGTAAGACAATATCCAGGGACAATATGCAATTTTAAAATAACTCAGCAAATCCACGTTTTAAGGATGTAGGGATAGTTTTGTGCCAGGCCTACAGAAAAGAATACATACAGGAAACTGGGACAGGAAAACAGCAGCATGCACTCAGAACCTGCATTTTTAATCAGAATTACAGCACCACAATCCCAGGCAACACCAATGCTGGTGTTAAAAAACCTGGAAAAACACAACAATGATATTGACTCATTCCCCGGACCCGGGAGTAAGACACACTACTAATCAGTCCCTGAGTATGTCACCCCAGAGTGAAGACGGAATGAGTCCCTGACCCAAGCAAGCTAGTGAGCAGTGCTGCCGCAGCAGAGGGGACGACATGGTCCTGGAGTGCTTCCCCCTCCCTGCCCAGGAATATTTGGGTAAGAGAGCCTGGCAGTGAATTCAGTCCCAACATTATATTATTTAAACAAACACAAGGAAATATAGGGTGACAGCAGGAAACCTCATGTTAACATACATATCCAGGAACTCGGAGGCACAGACCTCTGGGTGGGGATGAGTTGGAAATACAGTAATTCATAAGACCAAACCAAAGACTCCTGAAATGAACGTGTGCATTCCTGAAATGAATTCTTGACTTCTGTTTTATTCTTTGCAATGTAAATAGTTAACTTGCTGAGATGCAGCCTCTTTTCAATGGAATTCTAGTTTGGCATTAGTTATATTATGCCCCTGCTTAGCTTCTACCCAGGGCTGAGTGGCTGCTCTCAGTGAGTGAAATTTACTCCTCATCCCCTGCTGCTGTGCCCCTGTTCTGTTGCCTTTCTCCACCCTGCCCCTTCATTCTTCCAAGGTTGCTCAATCCCCACTTTGCTGTCTGTGTTGGATCCCCTTCCAGCAGATCTGATCCTGCTTCTTCTAACCTCCCCCCGCTACCTGCTCTGAGCTGCTTTCCATGCCCTGTCCTGTCCCTGCCATGCTGCCTTTCTAGCTCCTGCATGCGTTGCTCACCCAGCCCCAGACTCATTCATTAACAATACCCAAAACAGCTGAGGACAGCTTACTTGATTCCATGCCCCTGTAGAGAGGTCCTGTGAGAGGTGCCAAATCCAGGTGCCAAAACGACCGGGCAAAACGGGTTTCAGAAACAGAGGAATTAGCAGGGAGAACTGGGAGGACCCACAGGAGGAAAACACAAGAAAACTGCCACCTAGACTGCCACGGAGTAAAACCCACTGAAAACGTGGCTCTTTTTTCAAAAAACAGATTGTCTGAGAGATTCTGCAGGCCTGGTCTCAGGCCCAGTCTGCAAGATGGCCCAGCAAGATGGAAATGTGCGAACCCGAGGTGCGAACTCAGGCGAAACCAAATTACCAAACACCAGGCCAAACACAGAACTGGCAAACCCGGGTGGTAAACGGTGCTCTTGTGCGACTTTCCCTTGGCTTTCCCAGCAACTTTCAAGCCTGGCTTTCAAAGGCTTTCCCCGGAGTCCTTCACTCGGTGCAGGCTGCCACCACTGCACTGTCCTCTCTGCCTGAGACTCCATTCTTGGCACTACATGCGCTGGAACACAGGACCTACCCCTCCCTGGTGCTGTGGTGCATGTAGGTGGGCTCCTACTCCCCAGGCCACAGTTCCCAAACTACAGGCCCCACTACCAGCACGCTGTGAACCCAAAACCTGGTCACAGACTTCACTGAGCGATTTTTCTCTTGCCAAACTGCTGAGCCCTGACCTGGGCTGGGCCAATGCCCCTCTTCATCTCTGATCTCTTCCCACCGGCCTCCTTGTGGAGCTCAATTAACACCCTTAAATACCTTCCCCGGGGCACTAGCTCCATCCAGCCAGCGGGCATGCCAGCCCTCACCACCCAAAAAAAGGCAACAGGGTGGAGAGGGTGCTTGCACTCTCCCCCTCCTCATTAAACCATTCTCCTCCTGGCGAATGGGACAACTGGCTACCCCAAAGCAGACACAGGGAATGATATGTGCACTCTCCTTCCCCTGACTACCTGGAGCAAGACCAGCCTACAGGGGGACAAACCCCTAAGTTAAACCCAGGGCCCAGGGACCCCACTAACAAAATATAGTGCTGCTGCCACCAACATTACATTGGGGACTCCAATTTTTTTTCTTTTTAACAACCAACAGTGCCCCCCCAAAGTTAATACAAATGGCATATAACTACAGCATTAAGTAAATAAGAGCTACAGGACAATTAACACAGTCATACCACTCACTCCTCTAATCACATGCCCACACCTCACAGACCAGGCTAAACAATTAATATGCACACACACACACACACACACACTTTTCCCAGACTTTCTACCTTTTCACACTAGCCCCTACTGACAGTCCTTGGAAGGTGGTTAGTCCAAAGCACAAAGTCTCAGGTACTGGACCATTTTTGGATCAGGGAGAGCTGGTATACCATGCAGAAGGTGACCGCGACTGAGCGCTTTCAAAAAGGGAGACTTAATCACAGCACCTGCGGATATGGGGGTAGGCAAGTATAGTGATGGGATGTCGCTGTATATACACACGCATGCAGGAGGGACCACATCGCACGACAGGAGGAAGGGGAAGGAGGGTATGTGAGGTATAGTGTGGCAGATGGCTGCTGAGCTGGCCATGTGCTGTGGTGGGTAGGTGGCAGGCTGGGGTTGGGAGGGTACTGGGTTTGATTCTGGGCACAATCGTGTTTTTGCGTCGGGTCAGGTTTTTTTTTTTTTAAGTTTTACCCCCCCGACATGCACCTCCCTGGAGTTGAGAATCCTTAAGTAGGGGCTGTGGGGGTGAAGAAAACCAGTCACCAGTTTTCTAGTCGTTGTGCGTGTACATCACCATAATTAATTTTCGATGATGTACACTCGCCCTAATGGCGATTGTTATTCCGTAATCGCTGGTATGACAGAACTGGGAGAGCTATACACACTTATGCATTTTGACCGTCCCTTGACATTCATTGGGATTCTTTCTTTTAACAACAACAACTATAACATGCAATGTAGCAACATCCAACAAGTAAAATGGAGGAACATTTTAGAAATATCTCACCCACTTAATGCATAGTCCCAAACAGTTCAGGGGGGGAAATTAGAAAGGCAGTCCAGCAGCACAGTATAAGGTAGGTATCAACTCAGCAGGGGTGGGGTATAAAACCCTAAAGAGCAGGTCCTCCATCATGGGGATAGTAGAACTGATGATCCAGTTTTGTAGTCTCGGCTCCAAAGGTGTCGGTGGAAACAACATAGCACTTAGTGCTCCTTCCCATCACGTCCTGAATTAGGGAAAAATGCTTGAATAAAGTCAGTCCAGTCCACACAGTTGAATTACAAAGGGATTGAGCCTTGGTGATGGTGGCTGCAGCAGGGGGTCCAGACTGGCGGTTTCTAAGTTGTGTCTTGTTCACAGCTCCCTGGAACACTCAGTCAGAACTGTTCTCCTCGATGACATCCCAAATGCATTGGGACACAAAAGGGTACTCTTCCTAAGGATACTCAGCACGGATTCTATGCCTCACCTATCTCTCCACCTGAGACAACTCTGGGATACTATGTACGCTAGTCAGGGGGCCCATATCTTCCTCCAACCACACCCCAGAGTTGTACTGTACATTTGGGGGTCATCTGAAAGCAGCCCATCCATCTTTTCTCTGAGGAGGATACAAAGCTGGGGCAGCCTCTAGGTGCTATTGGGCAGCATCAAGCATGGGCGGTGATAGGGCTGTGGGATGGCATGCTCCACATCCTGGTCTTCAAAAGTCAAAGACGATGGTCGCTTTTCAGGGGGTAACACTGTGGGGGATCTACATTGTCAGAATCGCTAGAGCTGGTCTTTACCATTTTGCCTTCCAGTGACTCTGTTCCAGTGGCAAGAATATTACAGCCTGAAAAGCTAATGGGCCTGGCAGCCATAGGACAGGCCCCGACTCCTTGGGCCCTAAGGAGCCAGCCAGTTTGTCAGTTCTCCCATGGCCTCTCTCTCTGCCATAGGGAGGCTCAGGTGCCTTCGGCAGAGAAGGGATGAGCAGCACTCTCTGCCGGGGTATTCTCCTCTTCAGGCCTAGTTTCTGGCACAGATGGCTCTGAGGGGGCAGTGGCAGATCTCAGGTTGTCCCAGGTCTCCAAACTGCCCATAGCAGAGACAGAGGTAGTCCCTGGTGACACTGATGCTGATCAGGATCAAGGAGGCAAATACAGAGGCACGGTGTAGAAATTGGCCATACGTGGCACACCATGAGCACATGAGGAGCACAAAGGCAGCCAGGCCAGTCCAACTCCATGGTAACTGCAGAGCACACCTGTCCAGTGGCCCCCCCCCGCATTACTCCACAGCCAGGAGAGCAGCCAGGCAGGGACAGCCACTATAGGATTGGTCTCTTTAGTAGCATCAGCCATCTCACCCAGTACACAGTTCTGCTAGTTCACACCCAATCTTTCAAAACAGCGCTTCAGTTCTTTCACCCACAAGCCTCTCACCTGACACCAGCTAATCCACTGTGTCCACAAAGTCATTAGCATGAAATTGATTATTCAAAAGATCTCCCATTCTGGTGCCAGGGGAGGAAAAGGCATGAAGCACTAATTCAAGATGACGGAACTCAGAAGCAGTGCAACCAAAAAAGCAGGCCTCAGTCCACTACTGGATACTGCAGAGCCCTCCAGAAGCCATGTTATTAGCTTGCACCCCAAAATTTTTATCCCAAATGAGCCCCCATGTTGTATCCTTCCCCTTCCTGATGTCTAGGGGCCTGCTGGTGAAGTTCAGGGAAAGGGGCACCACTTAGCAGCAAACATGTCCAGAATAAGAAAACTTTCACATACCTGGGTTCATCTTGGTCTCCAGAAGACGATTGCTAGGTGCTGCCTACAACAGGGTGCAGAGGAGCAGCAAAAATGGAGGCTGTAGGTAGAAAAATGTTAGCTGCAACCAGGATAATTTCATAACTGACAGAGGCCCACCCCAAAGTCCATTTTAGAAAGTAGAAAAAATTTAATTTGAAGGGCAGCATCAACCAGTACATACTGCTCCTAGAAGCAGGGGTCACAGCTTTCAAGAGAAAGGAGACTTTTGTGGCTCAGAGCCATGGCACATATCTTAAGGTCATGAAGGCTAAAACACGGAATTCCCTGCTGAGCTGAAGTAGCTCAGGAACATAAATTAATGGCAGCAACACATCTTCCTCCTCACAGACTTCTCCTCAGCTCGAGTCTTGGGCCTACACTCTATCCTCTTTCACACTAATGGTACATGAACACTCTGCACAGCACCTCCCAACCAGCTCGGTCAATACCTGCAAACTACGGCATACTCGACCAGACCTCCAGCATCCCAGCGCAGCCCGGGCGCAGATGATCCGGGGGGTGCATAGGCTGAACTTTCTTGCTCCCCGCAGGCCATCTTCACCTGGGTGGACTGCCACGAGGGTAGCGGGAGGTGGATTGCCACCACTGGTCTCCCCATGGTGCAGGCTGCCACCACTGCACCATCCCCTTCACCCGAGACTCCATTCTTGGTACTACATGCACTGGAACACAGGGCCTACCCCACCCTGGTGCCACGGTGACCGCAGGTGGGCTCCTACTCTCCAGGCCATGGCTTCTGAACAACAGGCCCACTACCAGCACATCCTGAACTTGAAACTGAGTCACAGACTCCACTGAGTGGGCTTCACTCTGGCTGAACTGCTGAGCCCTGACCCCGGGCTGGGGCCGATGCCCCAACCCCACTTCACTTCCTATCTCTTCCTGCTGGCCTCCTGGCAGAACCCAATTACCACCATTAAATACCTCCCCTAGGGCAATAGCTCCACTTGACCAAAGGGTGGGCCAGCTCCCACCTCACAAAAAAGAGCAACAGGGCAGAGAGTGTTACAATAGTAAGCATCCCCAAAAGGGGGTGCTTACATACACATGTATGCTGATGACACAGCCATCTTCACCACCGGTCATTTTGCAGCCTCAGTGGAAAATCTACTCCAACAGGATTTCAGTTGGGTACTGCAAAGGTTCCAAGCCAACCAGCTTAAAGTCAGTCCTAAAAAGACAGTGTCTATGATCTTTGGTACCAGCCAAAAAATTGGCCAGGTTCTCCAGACCCCTGGTCTTCGCCACACTGGATTGCTCACCTGTTGAGGTGGTCCCAGCATTCAAGTGCCTTGGCATGTGGCTGGACACTAAGCTTGACAACTACACCCACACTGATGCTGTCCATGTGAAACTCTGCTGCAAGCTTGGTGCAGTGTACCATAATAAAGACTGTTTCTCCCTGCCAGCCCACTGTAAGCCTATCATTAAAATGATTCTTCCCCTCTTTGATTATGCTGATGTGACCTACAGGACTGCTCCCACCCCTTCCCTTGCCTGACTGGATACCCTCTGTAATGCTTTTTGTCACTTTTTTTTTTAACATAACATCTTTATTGTGGAGTTCCATATCAATATATCATTAAGGCTTATAGTATTCAACATATACAATTCAATTCCCTTGTCAGGTCAAGCTTAGCACTTTTACCATACATAGACTTATTATCATCTCATATATTAAATACATAAAAACATTTCTAGTACTCATCGATCATTAACCCAGGAGAAAAATCATCCAACAACCAATTTTCTATTTCCTAATTAGATAAGGTCCAACACTGTTGAAAATTTAAAAATGTTGTGCTATTAAATATAGATGATATAAATAGGTGTTTCCATTCATTCCTTGGAAGTGGCACAATTACTTTATCTAATTTCCAGTTTTTTTTAAATCAGCCTCTTTATTGTCATTATATTAGCCTTCAGTATTAAGTTATTCCCTTCTGATAGGGATTTAATCCTATTCATTTCTAAAAGGACTATTCTTGGATCATCCTGATCTGGGAAAGAAGCCACCATATGCTCTAAAATTTTAAAAGATTCCTTCCACCAATTTTTTATTAAAAGACAGTGCCAAAACACATGCAACATATTGGTTTTCTCTCATTGCAGTGCCAACAATTACTTTCTTTTATAAATTTCATTCTCCATAACCTATAGGGTGTAAAGTAAGCTCAATTTAATATTTTATATTGTATAGCACGGTCTCTCGTCAATTTATAATACATTATCGCATTCCCTGCTATACACCATTGTTCATCTGTACACCCCTGGTTTAATTCCTCTTCCCATTTTTAAAAGGTTGGATGATATAATGTAGCATATGATGCCTTCAGATTCTTTGTTAGCTACTCAAACAGCTTTAGAAATTCATTTTTTTCTATTCTATTTAAAGAATCTTCTAATTTCTTATTGCAGGAGGCTTTTTCCCATCTATTATAATCTTTTTTATACCTGCTTATTAGTTGATTAAAAAATAAGCATTGATTACGTTCCATCTGATATTTGTCCCAACATTTTTTCCAAGGCAATGTTTTCCCCTTGTCAAAAAGACAATTCCATTTCTTAATCCCTTTCTCCTCCCACACTTTATTTTGTAACACTTTCCCATTCAAGTTATAATTTGGGTTATTCCAGATATAATTTCTTGGAGAGAGCTGGACATCCCAATTTATTTTCTTGTTGTATTTTATGATACTTTCTGCCTTATGATGCAAAATAGTGCTTTTAGTTTTCACATAGTGGCCTGCTGTAAATAAAATTTTAGCTATATTTTTATTTTCCCTGCATATCTCTGAAATAGCCTCGTTAATAAATATTATGGTAGCTCTGTCCGACTTAAAATCATAAGACCATTTCACCGCTATTTTCATTATACATGCTAAACAGCATCTCTCTACATCCGGCATGGCCAATTCTCCCTTGATACACTGGGAGACATTGTTTACTCCAGGATATTCTAGGTTGTTTGTTGTTCTAAATAAAATTCCTGAACTGTTTATGAATAAATTTTAACCACCTGGCCAGGATTGGCACCATTATTGACTGCAATCAGAAAGATAAATATGGGATTCCCATCATTTTTATAATTTGTATCTTACCCCAGAGTGACAAGGGAATTTTACTCCAACATTGGAGTGTCATCTTTAAGGAATCTAATACGTCTTTAAAATTATATTTAAAGAAAGAGTTAATATCACTATGTATATAAATGCCTAACTATCTAATTCCCTGTTCTCTATGTGAGGCCTTTATATGATAGTGAATTTCTTGTATATTAGGTATATTAAAGGATAAGAATTGTTTTTTTTCTTCATTTATCTTGTATCCTGCAACATGGGAAAAATGATTTATAACCTTCAACAATTCCAATATACTATTTCCAGGATCCTGTAATGTCATTAATACGTCATCTGCAAAAGCATTTAACTTACATTCCTCACTCCTTACCTTAATTCCCCGAATAAAGTTGTTATTCCAGATTTCATTCAATAATGACTCCAAACACCAAATAAAAAAAGAGGGGGGAAGAGAGCATCCTTGATGGACCCCTCTTCCCAAAAAAATAACTTTAGATAAAAATCCATTGATTTTAATTTGGGCTGAGGGTGCCAAATGCAATGGTTTTATTGTATCTAATATTTCAGTGGGAAAGCCAGAAACTTGTAATATATTAAGGCCTTGGTGGCATCCAAAGCTGTAGAAATGGCAGGGGTCTTACAAACATGTAAATATTCTAGTAAGATTTGAATCTTCAATAAATCTGCTTCTATTTGGAACAAAGCCAGTTTGGTTTGTATGAATTAACTTATCTAAATATACCAATATTCTGTTATTTATAATTTTAGTGAAAATGTTATAATATACATTTAATATTGATACTGGTCTATAATTTTCCACCCAATTATTATCCTTCTCCTGTTTTAATATTACTGATACATAAGCCTGAGAAAAAGAAGGGGGTATTTTATTTCCTTCACTATCTCATTAAATAATATTTTTAAAGGAGGTACAATTTCTTTCTCAAAGGCTATGTAATATTCCAGTAGGAAACCATCCAAACATGGTACTTTAGATTTTGCCATTTGCTGTATTGTTTTGGATATCTCCCCTTCTGTTACTTCTTGTTTTAAAAAATCCTAATCTGAGTCTGATAATCTTCCCCCTACTACCCTGTCATAATACCTTAGTTCTTCCTTTGAGGGTGTACACTCAGAGGTATATAGTTTTGTATAGAAACTGACAAACTCATCCATAATCAAATTCTGTTCTTTTACCAATTGTCCTTCACATGAAAAGATAGTAGTAATTTCCGATTCTTGTTTCTCTAAGGCCTGAAGCTTGTTGGCCAAAGTTTTACCAATCATCTCACTATTTTTCTTCCATATATTATTTCTCCAAGCCCAAGATTTTTTAATATTGAAAAAATCTGTTGCCTCTAACAATTTCCAAAGGTCCTTTAATTCCTCCATTTTTATAACGTCCCCTCCTTTTACTGCCGGTTCCAAAATTTCTAATTTTTGCTCCACTTCCTAATGTTTGGCTTTACGCTGTCTGTTCCACCATGAGGCTTCCGAAATTATTACCCCATGGACTGTGGCTTTTAATGCATCCCAGCATAATATTGTCTTCTTTTACTTTATTCTCTGTCATCAAAAAGTGAATGGTCTGTCGGATCCTATCCAAAACCATCTTCTTCTGTAATAAAGAACACTTTAAACGCCAAATAGTACCCTCCTTCTTCAACCCCTCCTCCACCTGCAGGCCAAAACAAACAGGACTGTGATCAGAAATCAGTCTGACATCTATTTTAGCATAGCTTTCTCCACACTGTAATAGCCCCTTTGAACAAAATATAAAATCCAACCTGGAATGAGATTTAAAACTTGGAGAATAATAAGTGTAATCTTTTACATCACCATTTAATTCCCTCCATAAATCCACCAAATCATTTAGATCCAGAAAGTTATTTAAAAGTTTGGCTTTATATTTTTCCAAACTTTAAATTTTTGTAGTCCTATCTAATTTATCATTCATAATACAATTTAAATCTCCTCGTATTATGAAAAATCTGCAATTCCATGTATACATTAATTTATTTATTTCTGCCAAAAAATTGCTATACCCTTTAAAGTGTGCATACACAATTCCAAAGACTATTTCCCTCCCCTGAATTTTTGTCAGCACTAAGATAATTCTGCCCTGCTTATCTGTAACAGTATCCAATATTTCCCCTTCAAACTCTTTGTCAAATAAAATGGCTACTCCTGCACTCTTTCTTGAAGGTCCCAAGGAGAAAAATAATTTCCCTAGACATTTTTGTTTTAGTTTTTCCCATTATTTCCCATTTAGAAATGTTTCTTGGAACATGGTTATCTTTTAATCCAACTTTTTAATTCTAGCCAACACTCTGGGGGCCAGATATTCAAAACTTTGCCCCAGGGCTAAACTAGCATTGCCCAGCAGGCAAACTTAGCCCAGAGCACAAAGGCAAGCTATATTGAAAAGGAAATAGCCCAGTGTAAAACCAGCTGAATATAGCAAGTAAAGGAAGCCGGGCAAACAGGGCCAGGAGTGCAGGGCAAAAATTTCCCGGGAATAAGACAGCTCTGAATAAAGCAACAGGGAAGTGCACACTGCAGCTGCAGCGAATTAGACTCAGTAGCAAGCCAGTGTTGCAGTTGGAGAACATTGCATGTGATTACACAGAGATGTCTCACATCTACTGCAAACAACAATGTAAGCCACACACTGCAAAACTGTGCTGTGTTGAAGTAAGGTTTGCCCTGGGCTAACCTGACTGCACAGTGCTAAAACATTAGCCCAGTGCAAACTGGTTAGCCTGGAGCAAACATGAGCTATATTCAAAGCTCCCATGCAAATGAGCCGACTTAGGTAATCCATGGGCAAACAGGTATATTTGCATCTCATCAGGTGCAGCTTAGCATACATTACTGTGCAGGTTGCCCGGTGCTACTGCATGGAGCACAAAGCTCCCCCTTTTGGTCCAAATGGAAGTACAGGCTGGACTCTGCAGGCCAAGGCATGCCCACAGCATCCCCTGTTGGTCAGAATAGAAGTACAGGCCTGGGAGCAGCAGAAACTGTGTCCTGCCAGGCACAGTCAGTGTTCTGTCACATAAACACATGTTAGATGAGGAACAGAGGGACAGAGGAACATGTGGAAGCTAAATCAGGGACCTCCCTGAAAAACAGGGACAGTCAAGAGGTATGGGTACATACAACGCACCCATGCATATGTGTGCTTGATACACACAAGTGACCCTGATAGTCTAGTGGTCCCCCCACCCCCAGCATGTATCCTGACCCCCATTTCAAATAAAATGGAACTCTTTTCCCTGGTAGTCTAGTGGCCCCCCCAGCACGTATCCCAACCCCCATTTCAATTAAATGAAACTCTCCCCATTTCAAATAAAATGAAACTCATTTCCTGGTTGTCTAGTTCCCCCAGCATGTATCCCAACCCCGTTTCAATTAAAATGAAACTCTCCCGTTTCATATAAAATGACTCATTTCCCTGGTACTATATAGTGCCCCAGTATTTAATCTGACCCCTTTTCAATTAAAATGAAACTCTTCCCGTTTCAAATGTAGCACCTCATTTCCTGGTAGTCTAGTGCCCCCAGCATGTATCCCGACCACCATTTCAAATAACACTAAACTATTTTCTATGGTAGTCTAATGGTACCCCCCACCCAGTAGCGGAGCTCACAGCTCATTCATTCCTCAGTCGTCGGCCAGCCGTGGTGGTATGAGGAGGACTGAGCTAGTCGAAGTCTCACTTTGTGGCAGATGGGTGGGCTAAGCAGGGGTGGCGCTACTGGGTGGGGGGTACCACTAGACTACCAGGGAAAATAGTTTAATGTTACTTGAAATGGGGGTCGGGATACATGCTGGGGGGGCACTAGACTACCAGGGAAATGAGTGTCATTTCATTTGAAATGGGGAGAGTTTCATTTTAATTGAATTGGGGTCAGGAGGACGTACAAAAGTACTAGACTACCAGGAAAAGAGTTTCATTTTAATTGAAACGGGAGTTGATAGGTGCTGGGGGCACTAGACTACAGGGCAATTCTTGCTATATGGCAGCTATGGGGGTCCACGATGGGGGCACCACCCCATTACCACCAGCTTGTTTCCTGTGGTATCTAGCGCTGTGCTACAGGTCTCGCTAATGCCTGTAGTGTGGTGCTATACATTTGAATATGCCATGTTGCTGGCATTCATGGGCACTGTCCTGTCCATGCCCCTGCATACTATTATCTATTAGTGTTGGCACTACCACACAGTGCCGGTGCTAATAGGGCTTTTCAATATTGCAGCCTTGCGCAAATCCAGCGCTATTCCAGTGCTACGGATTTGCACTAGGTGCAAAGGTTTGAATATCTACCCATGAATCTTTTAACTGGTGAATTTATGCCATTAACATTCCAGGTACCACCTTTAATCATTCCCCACATCTATACCATATATGTATTCATGCATGAACTTCATAATCCGATTTAACCTCAGCCCATTAAAATCTAATAACCCCTTTAACCCCTCAAGTTTCCCACTTTTAAACCCCCCCTTTTATGCCTAAGACCTATGTCTGGCATATATACCTAGTAGCAAGGCTGTTCTGACTGCTAGTGCCCCCCCTGCCCGTGTCATGTTTATTCAGCCATTCTTATATTTCTGTTCTGTATCCATAAACACAGTTGGGTGTCGTACAATCAAATCTTTCCAGGCTTCTTAATGCGAGTTACAGTATAATATTTGGTTATTTAAAACCACCTTTAATTTTATGGGAAATATCACACAGGCCTTAAAACCTCCTTGCCACAATTTCTGTTGTATGCCACAAACTTTTTCCTTTGCTCCCAGAGGTGCTTAGAGAAATAATTTATAAAAGAACACAGATTGGTCTTTACACTGAAACTTCTTATGAGTAAAGAAAGCCCTCATTACTATACGTTTTCCTTCCAAGGTTAAAAATGTCACCATCACAGATCTAGATTTATCATGTGTTTTAAGAACCCCCAACCAAAACACTCTATCAATCACTGGTAAATCTTTTCCTGAAGTGAGAAGAATACAAACAATGTCCTCTACAATTTTTTTCAAGGATTGTTCTTTCTCCCATTCCGGTTGTGTCCCATATATCCAAATGTCCTTTCACCCAGCTCTGTTTTCATATTCATATAGTTTGTTTAGTTTAGTTTAGTTTATTGTTCTAGAAATTACTACCTTTGAGCCAGAGGCTCTTTTACAAAGGTTCCACGTCAGTTAGGTACAGTACAAAAAAGGTTACATAGATTACACAACAATTTGTGCTGTGTCAAGAGCGAGAAAACATACAAATACATATCAAATCATTTGTGCAAAAGGACATGAGATATCAATAATCACATTATTATTACAAGAAAGAGGTCATGCCAGATTAGGAGAAACAAATAGGGAAAAAGTCCAGAACAGAGAGGGTAAGTGAAAGGTGTGGGGAGCAGACAAGAGCAGGAGAAAAGGTTTCCCAAACATGTCTTTGTCAAAAAATATTACAAATCATTCTAACTAACTAGAGTGATATATAACAAGTGAATGGACAGGGCCTCCATGAGATGTCTTTTATGGTACAACAGACTCCCTTTGCAAGGACTAGTCAGCCAGAACTGCTCAACTTTACTTTGCCATCCTCTCCGCCAAACCTCAAACTCAGAGTCTCTTAACCCATAAAAAACAACCCACACAGGTCCTATTAACTTTTAGGTTAATAATTTCATACATTGAGATGGTGTTTCTGTAAATAACTTTGGGGAGAGTTTTGCAGAGCCTGATGGGCATTCTTTTATGAGCTAGAAAGCAGAAAATGTTATTAATTTTTAAAGTAGTCAGATTCTTTCATTTTTTTCCATTTGCTCATTAGAAAATGTGCTACCTGGCACAGTGCTCTCTCTCTCTCTCTCTCTTTCTCTCTCTCTCTCTCTCTATAGTAAACAACTCTGGAGCCAGCTGAGGTGTTCACGATACTATAGCGAGGTACTAATATGCCTACTCAGTGAACAATGAGAGCCACCACGGGTGTTCACTATAAGAGGCAGTGTGTTATAGAGGGTGCTTTATAGTGAGAGAGCACTGTAGTATTAGATGTAATGTGAACAGCAGTACTTAACCAGGATGCTACCACATCTAACTCCATTCCTCTTCATACTTCACTTACTTCACATATAGTTTTTCCTCAGTTAACCCCTGCTGTTTCTTTAAGGATACCATCTCCTGATTCGAATGTGCCATTTGATCCTCTAAATCTGATTGCCTCTTCTCCAAATCAGAAAGTCTCTGAAGGCCTTTTTCCACGTCCATCCAATTTAAATATATTATGTGTCAGTTCTTTTATAGAAGCTGATATTGACTGTAATTTAACCATTGCAGTTTTATAGCGGACACATTTTGGATTAACTGCAGGGCCCATTCTGGTGGATTTTCTGCTGAAGCACTTTCTTCTGACTCTCCCCCTTGACTGGAAGCAGCACCTTCAAGTTCAAATACATTTTCAGGAGACTCTTCTAGAGGGGACAAACTTTCCTCATTCACTATTTTATTTGATGAAGCCATAGATTCCTCCATTTGTTGTGTAATTTTTGAACCTGAAGGTATAGCCTTTCCTTTCCCTTTCCTCTTTTCAAGGTCTCCTTTAGGTGGCATAGTAATTACTTTGGGCCCCCTCGTATCACAACAGTTTCTAAATGGTAATTTCAGTTGTAGTAATCTTTTGTCCCCCCCCGCCTTAACTTCTGTTGAGTGACAATTAAGTTCTTTTTCTAAGTTGGCACTTTCTCCTGATGACCGGAAAAGTTTGGCTATTCTTTCATTTTGTTTCAGTTCTTTATACTCAGAGTCTCCCATAAATAGTAATTTGTTTAACCAGGAACAGAAAGAATAAACAGAAAGGTGAGGTCTCCCCAGAATTTTATTTTTCGATTGCTGCCTTTATTCTGAGAGGCTGTCGAAATAAGTAATTTTCCATCTGAGCCCTTTTAATTCACTTCATACTTTTTCTTAAACAAAGGAGGTAACTGAATGTAATACTTATCTCAGAGTAACTTTCAAACCCAGCTTCTTCTTTAGCAGCAGCAGAGAATTGAAAGCACCTTCGTGCTACAACAAGTTTACCACCAACCGAATCCGTCTGAAAATAACTGCACTTAAGGTAAATGTAGCGTTCATCTCCAAGAGAACTTTTTACTGCTGTCCAATTCCGGTAACCAAAACTAGCCTGACCGCTACTACAATCTGCTTTCAAACATTGCACTGGTGGGCAAGTTTTCCACAATACTTCTAAGTTCAGTCTGGCAGGATGCTGGAATTGCAATTGTTTAAACAAGTCCAACAGCTCTTTCTTGGTGTATTGTAGTGTGAATACAGCTTAAGGGTAACCAGTTTCTTTACTTTCTTTCCCACTTATCCAGACCACGCTGACCCCGGACCACTACTACCACTTGTCGGACTGCTCAACCGCCACTCAGCACTACTGCAAACCATGACTTCTCCTTTCCTTTCCACCACCACTACTATCGTAGCCACTTTGGATTACTGAGAAAAACAGTGAAGACCTCGCAGTTTTATTTCCTTTCCCATTTCATTCTTTAGTCGTTCTGCCACCATGTCATAATCGCATGGGCTGGATACAGAAGGGAGCAGTAAGCAGCTTCTTGCAGCCGCCTAACTGTTGAAACAGTGCATTGCGTCACCACGCACTACCACCTACAGTTGCCTTTTGTCACTTTGTGACTTACTCCCCTCTATGCACATTGCTCCCTTTACTCCACCCTCTCCATCCTTCCACTACACTCATGTTACCAACTACACAATACTTTCTTCATCTCCAGGTACTGGTTTAGCTTCCTGCCATCCTACCTAACCCCACTTTCCTCTCTCCGATCCTCCCTTCAGCTCCATGCTCCGTCTGCTCAAGGGACCAGTGCACCTTCTCCACTCCTTGCCCTCGTTCCACTGCTTTACAAGCTGCCTTCTCCTATCACCTCCAATTTCTCTGGAACCAGCTCCCTCATTGCACTCGTCATTCCACATCTATAGGAATACCTCAGGCACTAGCTGAAACTTCTTTTTCAACTAAACTGCACCTCTTTTGACTCACATTATTATGTGTTTGCAATCCCAGTTCTCAATTTGCACTTGAATTTATACACCACTTCCATAGGCCCCTATAATGGACCCATCAAATCTACTCAAGCTGCCCATGAGGCGGTAGTCCTAAATGTGTATGGAACAGTTACCTCTTGCTATCCTGATTAAACCCTCAAACTCTGTTAGTTACCCTCTATGATCACAGGCCTGAAATACCCACCCAAGGATCCCTCCATGGTACCACTCCTCAGTGGTTTTGTAATCTACGTTGGTAACATGAAAACCCATATGCCCAGTAAAAGACAATGGTCTCTACATAATAAACTTTTATTGGAAAAACTTCTTCGCCTACTACTACTACTCCTACTTCTGATGTCTGTCAATGTGCACCTTAACTCTGGCCCACCACATGACCCCAATGCTCGAACATGAAAAACCACAGGACTTGTGCTTGCTTCTCTAAACATCTGCAGCCTCCTCCCCAAAATGGATTGCCTGAAGGTATGGGTCTCTCATCATAACCCAGACATGCTATCTGTAGTGGAAACCTGGTTATCCCTGATGATACCAAAACTGCCATCACTCTTTCTGGTTATACCTTGTACAGACAGGACTGACACTTGAAAAGAGGTGGGGGCTGTGTCATCTACACTCCAGGAACATGTCTTAGCCCCCATGTAGCAGTGACAGCCTGCAAGCTTTGGCCATTAGACTGCTTTTAGAGACACCCAATAGAGTGCTTACTCTGCTTTCAGTGTATATTCCACCAAAACTAACCATGATCGGTGTCAGCAACCTGCTGGATTACATCAGTATTCTTTGTCTAAACACATAAATTGTTCTGCTAGGCGACTTTAATATAAATTGGCTCTCACCTGCCTCTACCTCTAGCAAGGATACTCTATCTGCTATCCATTTCTCCCAAATGGTGGAGACTCCGACATGAGTCAGCTACAAGACTGGCACCAGCACACTGCTGGACTGGGTGCTCACCAACCGTCCTGCTCATATCACTAATCTCACCGTTCTCCCTGACTCTTTGAGTGACCACTTCCCTGTCAAATGCAACTGGAACAACAACTACTGCAAACCCCCCACCAGAAATATAAAATAAATGGCTGCTATTAAAAGGTCTCCTCCCACAACAAAAGTCAGACCTAAAACTCCTTGACTGGATGGACCTCCATAAAACCAATGATGTGGACAATACTGTCTGTGACAAACATGCACCAGTTACTACAAGAAAGAGCCAAAGGGCCTTTTAACCCCTGGATTATCCCTGAACTCCTGGAGCAACTTGCCTTAACAGATCATATCTGGCAAATAGCACAAGCGCAGGGGACTACAGCAAACATTCAACGATATAAAAAGGCCAGCAATGACTGTACGAAAGCTATCCACCATGCAAAAAGTACATATTACAAAGAAGCCCTCACTAACTCATGGAACAGCAGCAAGTCTTTCTGGGCCGACCTTAATGACATCACACGGAAAGACCCCAAAAATGCCTCTGCTTTGCTTACTGTTGAGGGGGTTACAACCTTGGACCTCCTGCTTATTGCAAATCGCTGAATCTTGCTTTCAGTGACCTCAGTAGTGTGCTCCCCTGGGACTTCTTCAATACCCCCAACCCAAGGGACAATAGGACGTCACATGCACTACCACCTAACCAGCTGCTGTTCTACTTCAAAATGGTCTCTGAAGCAGATGCTAGGAAATAACTTGAAAAGGTTCTCAGACAATCTAGGTGCAGTGGGGACTCCTTGGACCTCAAATTTGTTCACTTTGGCCCAGAATAAAATACTTGGACCACTAACCAGAATACTTAACCTATCCCTCTTCCACTTCCAATTCCCTCAAAGATAGAAGTCTGCTACAGTATTCCACATGCACAAAAGTGGGGACAGGGCCTTACATAATAACTACAGACCGATTCCCATGCTCCTGCCGCTCTCCAAGGCTCTCGAGTGGATTGTGGCTGTCCAGATAGTGGAATACTTTAATCAGTACCCACTCCTATGCCCAGAGCAACACAAGTTCTGGGGAAGCCACAGTACCATCGCAGCCCTACTCGAATTTACAAATTCATCCATAACGTCTTAGATCAGGAGTTCTCACACTTTGTCATAGTGAGCCTCCCCCTAGCCTTGGAAAAGATCCTGAGCCTCCCTCAATATAGAAATAATTTTGGGCCTCCCCATAGTAAGAACAACTATCATACTTTGCACATTACAGGAAGAATACAATGAAGTGCATGTGAGTAGTTGAGTTTATTCTCATTTTATTGAACTTATTATTCTCCTTCTCTATAACTCCCCTCCCCAGGTCAGCCTATTCGCTCCACACTTCTGCCTTTTAGACTCTATTTACCCCTCATTGCAATACCTCCATGAGTCAGATTGCTTTCTTTGTCAGTTTTACCCTGCTCTTAAACACCTTCTCAGGGACCATTTTGCTCCCTCCTGCTCTTGCTCCTAGTATCTCTCTGCTTAGCCTTTGTAGTTGTCCTTTTCTGCAGCGAGTATAATGGGTCAATTGTTACTTTGTTCCTATTCATTTGCATTATTTTGAATTTTGTTTTGCACAGTTTCCAAGAATTGTATTTTCCCCATCTCATACCAGGAAACAAATGTTTGTTGAGCATGTCTTCCCTGGTAACCATTTTGCACATAAATTTGCATGCCATTATTCGCTTTCACTTTGCTGCATGCTTTCACTTGAAGCATCCAAAACTTGACATTAAAATACAGTACATTTTAAGGCTTGCTTGAGCCTCCCCTGGGAGGCTGGCCTCACCATTTGAGAAACCCTGCCTTAGACCAAGTCCACCTTGTAGGGGCAGCCTTCACTGACCTATCAAAGGCATTAGATGTGGTTCATCATGCGCTCCTCCTCAAGCAGCTGTCTGACACTGTACTCACACCTGAAGCTGTGAACTGGTTTAGCCATTACTTGAGCAGCCGCTCCTAGCAGGTCAGGATTGGAGAAGTCCTATCAGACAGCTGACCTGTCAGATCTGGTGTACCATAAGGGTCCATTCTGGGACAGTTGCTGTTCAGTGTTTTCTTAAATAATCTCCTGGCCTCCTGCCATTGCTGCATGCTCCTATATGCTGATGATGCAATGATTTTTACCAGCAACCAGCAACCTGCACCTTGAACTCCTTGAAACTGATCTCCAAAATGACTTTGTAGCTGCGGAAAAGTGGTTTAAAGAGCAAAGACTGGTCATGAACTATAAAAAAGCAAAGACCATGCTCTGCTCCACAGCCCAAATCAAGCTAAAGAACTACCCCCTGGCAATAAGGAATGACAGAAGTGACACACTGGAGCTCATCTCACATTTCAAATACCTGGAAGTTACAATAGACTCCTCCCTGTCCTTCTGCCAGCATATCGATATCGCTACAAGAGCTATTAATACCAGAATTGGGATCCTCTACTACCACAAGCTTTGTCTAACTCATGAAGCATTAAACCTGGCAATCAGCAGCTTGGTTGTCTTCCTCATAGACTATGGGCTGGCCATATATGGTTCTGCTACCAACACAGCACTCCAATGGATCTCAGTTGCCTTAAACAAAGCCTGCCGCCTACTCACAAATACACCAAGACTCACGTACACCTGTGAACTTTATGCTGGGGACGGCTGGCTTCAACTGAATGACAGAGTCAGGTATCAAACCTGCCTTCTTGCCAAAAAAGTTGCATTAAATCTGCTTCCAACAGGGGTGCAGAACCTGCTGTCACTGCCTATAAATACCAGACAAACCAGAAGCTCTGCTACTGAAATTTTCTAAGTGCCCAGATGCCGCACTATCATGGCACAGTGTGCGTTCTCACACTGTGCAGCCCTCTGGGTAAATGCATTGCCCACTGACATCTCTGGCTGCACAATGATTGGCTCTTTTAAACACAGACTGCACCAGCACCTCATTGATATGAGTAACTGCATGTACCCCCAGTAAGGCTCTACACACAGCAATAATCTGCCTCTAGTGCTTATCTTTGCCTCTGTCATGAGAGAACAGTCAAACTGCGGCACTTCGCCCACCTCTCTACCTCTCCCTCACTCTGCCTCTTGCCCCCCTTGACCTATCCCTACCCTCTGTGCCCTGCTCACCTATTGTAGCCCTCCCACCCCCAATGTATCTTTCCCTATCCTGTCTGCTTATCTTCTTGACTTGGGCATACAATGTACTATGTCTCAGCATACCTAGTGCTTTATGTTTGAATTCTGTAACCTCCATGTATATTTGTCTCAGTATTTGTATATTTGCCCACAATATTGTTCCTTGTTGTCTAATGTATCTGATGTGGAAGCTATCAACGAGCATCTGCTCACAGGTATTATCCAAGATCTTAATAAACAAATAAATAAAACTATGCATTTTATTCATGCCGTCTGTTTGTACCATTGCTGTATTTTGATAAAATTGTCTGCACTTTTTTTTTTTTTTTTATATTTCTTTATTGACAGTGCTAAGATATAGATTCTACAGTGACACTAAACAAAATTTCAGATATTGGACAATATAGTATGACAGTACAATTAATAATAAATAAAAAATAGTGTATGGCAGAATGCTGTTGAGCATGGAAATCCATGCTTCCAACAGCGTCGTTGTGCTGCACTAGCTATGTCATCGTAGCTGTTGTGCTGCGCTAGCTACATAGCTAGTGCAGCATAACACCTAGAAGGTGTGTGCTCATGCGTGGAAGCTGGGTGCGCATGCGAGATCGGCAGACCGGCGATGCGCTAAGAACGGCTGTGGCGGTGAAACAGGCCGGAGGAACTGAAAATCACACAAGAATGTGAAGGAAAGTAAAGGCAGTCTTGTTATGAGTGACCATACACTATAAAAGACTGTGTGTAATCGCTCATATACAGCAAGGGTATTTTTCAACTCTCGAGGTTTCCATGGTAACGAGACCTCTCGAGCTGCACTCTCGGTCTCCAGTTACCATGGAAACCTCTCGAGTGAAAAATACCCTTCTTGTGTATGAGCGATCATACACAATCCTCTACGTGTTACACACTTCTAGATGTACTGCACTTTTTCTGCAATGCTGTTGAATCAATGGCATTATATCAATAGGTAAATGTCCAGAGAACTGTAAAAGTAAACAGGCAACAAACAAAAACACTGTGGGCCAAATGTCCTATAAAAATCCATCCATTGTGGCTTAATGTATAGATCAATAAGTGAATTATGTCAAAACAAGACTCAGTAATGGCTCCCAGTTTCACCAGATTATATAAAGAAAGTATAAAACTCTTGTATCTTCCAATATAAAGGCTGTATGCAAGTCCTCTTAAGCATAGGAGCCGGGTTTGTAAAATTTTTGGTGGGGCCAAGGGGTCAGGGGTCAAAGCACTGCCCCTGGCCCAGAGGTCAGAGGTCAAAGCCCCCCAGCGGGTGTCCGTGGGAATGGAGGCCCATGTACGGTAATGAGAAGTCTGGGTGCTCAGTCACTGCCCTTCAATATGAGAAAAAAAATTGAAAATGCTCTTTAAAAAGCCTTGTTTATAAACTTCAATGAGGAACTCACATTAGGTGGGGATTTCCCCTAATAAACTTGATATTTTGTTTGCTGCTATAGTTAGTGTGTGTGTGTGTGTGTGTGTGTGTGTGTGTGTAGTATATATATATATATATATATATATATCTCCATCCCGGAATGGGGGGGGTGCACTATGGTTTGGCCCTACTACGTGTCTGTGTGTTAGTAAACATCGTACTTATAGTACTCTGCATATTACTATTTCTTTAAGACACCTCTTTAAATTAGAATATAGAATAAACAGATTTAGGTACATGTTTTCAGAGTTTTCAAGGTGGGCTTGTACCCAGCTGAGGGGAATCAGAATGCTGGGAATTCCTGGAATTCCATTGTGCTTTCTAGGGCTCAGCACCTATATATCCATCATGAGCTCACAGCATCAGTGCCATTGTCTTAAATGGGATAGGGTGGGGGAGGGGGGCTAGTTTAAAGCAGGGGCGCATGATAGCAGTGACAATTTTGACCTATAGCTTTTTTATTTGATAGTGCAACCCATCTTCTGAATTGTATGATGCACATTTTTTCAATACGAATCTGTTTTACCACTTTTTTAAAGTTGAAATAATAAAAGGAGAGCTCTTTAATGGCTTGGACTGTGCTTTCACCAGTACTCATTTTTGAACATCTGATGCTTAACATCACCTTTTGTGCACGTATCATGAACTAGCATGCAGCAGAGCTCCCTTACTTTACGGAGCAAAAACAAAATGTGGAGAAACATCTACAAATACTGGTTAAACCATTTAAGCCATATTAAAATGGAGCACTCCTTTAATCCTTTTAAGATTTCAAATGTGACAAAAAGTGCTAAATAAGTCAAAATGGAAAAAGGGCATCATCCAAGTGGGAGATAATGGGTAACTTAAAATAGAAGTGTAGGTCAATATTTTCACCACTATAATGCACTGCTGCTTTAAAAGCACGACCCTCGTGGAGTATTGTCCCCCCCCCCAAAAAAAAAACAACTCATAAAATATAATTCCCTTTCCAGCTCTGGGAGAGCTCCCCCAAGGTCTAGTCTCCCATTTTTTTTTTTATTTATTATTATTAGTCACATTTCCCACTTGAACTTCATGTGCTTCTGCTATCTTTTGTAAGAAACATTCATTCACCATTAAGACTGCACTGGTGACATATTGGCAGGAAAGGCAAGTCTCCCAGTTTACCACTCAGGTTCCCACCATGATAGGGTTGCAGTTGTTGTTCATCCTGTTATAAGCATGTCAGTTTATAACAAAAAAGTGGTCTAAATACTTCTCTCAATAAAATGATTATAATTAATGGGTTGTGTTTTTTTCCATTAAAAAAGCCATGTATTCAATTCCATAATACCCGAGTAGGTATTATGGAATTGAGTACCTATAATGAATCATCTGCAATGTTATAACTGGCAATCTAGACTACCCTAGGCTCCATACATAAGTGATTGCACTTCCTCTGTGGAAAAAAACACAACGCAGTAATTATATAAAACACAATATGGGGTGCAGTGTGTTTAACTTGAATTTAACACACTGCACCCCATACTTTATCCTATATGGCTTCATATAATAACCAGCGAATCACATCCATATGTACCGGAGTACAAAAATCTATGCAGCTCAGAATCTTACCTACTGTCGCAGTGCCATCACAGGCAACACACTCACAGAGTATTTGAGATCTATGCTACTGGAAGCTCAGTTTTTTAGAACAGAAACAGACAAAAAAGCTTTTCATGTTATTACATGAACTGCAGCAGCACATGTGCAAAATTCCAAGAAATTACAACCCTTTCAGATTCCCCTACAGGCATTTTTGAGGTGAAAACATAAATGAATACGACAGCCATCTTGATCTCAATCCTAAACAAACTGATCCCAGTTAACTGCTTAAGCGCTCATAGTGATGAGACTGGGAGTAGGGCACTCAATACCAGATCCAAAAGGAAGAACAAAACCTATTCAGTTTGCTCTGTGTTATCATCTATTCTAAGCAAATAAGCAACCTCTCTTAAATACTCTGTTAGGTTAACTGTTCTGCATGTCTTAGCCCTTTTATATTACATTCTTGGTTGCAGTGAGAGAAGCAAGAGGATGCACACCTTGATCAGGTACTGCTTAGGTGATCTGGTCTATGGGTGTAATATACCCATACCCCATCTAAAGCAGGGAATGCCACAGAACTCAGCCTAAGGATGATGAGATAACAGTGAGAGCCATGGAGGTACTTGTAACCAGGTTCCTTGGCAGCCTCAGCATGCTAAATCATAACCTCATTCAAACCACAACACATGCCCATTGGTTATTCTCTCACAGCTACACACCTCATTTTAATTGTAAAAACATTTCTAAACAAAACAAAAGCTTATTTCAAAGCATATTTACACACCCCAGAGTGAGTGAGTGATAATAAAGTAGTAATGCATGTCTTGGGTTGGAGCATCTGATTATGCCTCATCTCTCACAACTACCCAATACATGCATTATTCCCTTAAAATCACACAAACACACATTACTGTGTTTTATCACTGACAGTCACATGGATAATTTATTTTTGTTCTTAATTCATGCTAAAAAAACTCTAACTCATAGCCCTCCTGAAGCTCCAGGAAGTGAGAGGACTTTATTAAAAGCAGGCTACAGGGACAAGAGTGCAGGGTTTTGTAAGGGGTATGAAACATTGAAATAAAGAGGTGCTTTCTGTAGAGGAGGGAAGAGTGAATGCTTTCATATCCGTTCGTACCCCCCCAAATCAGGTCAAGAGCACAGAATTTTGTAAGGGGTGCATACCTCTCAACTGTCCCCCAATTGTCAGGCACATCCATTTTCTATCAAAATTTGTCTCTGTCCCTCTTAAAGTATATTAACAGGACCGAACAGTAGTGACTGTAAGCACAAGATAATGTCAAACATTTGAGTTACTGACTTGTTCTTCAGAAAATGCATTTTACGCTCAGCCCCTCATACGAATGTGCCAGCAGAAACAGACCACACAGTCTATCTAAGTCTGCTCGAATGTGCAGCCAACACCTCTAGTTTGCAGCTGCCCCACCCCCTCCCCTTTGTCATCCCACTGCCACCCCCCACCTCCCCCACCATCACTCTCCCATTCCCTGTCCCATGCCCTTTTGAAGCTGTTCACAGATTTACATGATATCACCCATTCTGGTAGGGTGTTCCATTTTGCTACCACCCTCTCTGTGAACTAGTGTCTCCTCATTTCCTTCCTAAATCTTTCCCCCTCTATTCTTAGCCCATGCCCCCTGGTGACCCTCCCCCTCCTTAACTTAAAGACCCCATCTGCCCCATCCTTATTGATTCCCCTCAGATACTTGAATGTCTCTATCATGTTCCCCTTG
Organism: Neoceratodus forsteri; assembly: GCA_016271365.2. NCBI lineage: Eukaryota > Metazoa > Chordata > Ceratodontiformes > Ceratodontidae > Neoceratodus > Neoceratodus forsteri. Next base: position 495,915,385 of record CM028138.1, read on the forward strand.
TCCCTTCTATCCTCCAGGGTGTACATATACATATAGCAGTGTCAGTGTCTCAGTAGGTAGCACACTCGCCTCCGAGGCCGGGAGATCAGAGGGCTGTGGGTTCAGTTCCCACATCTGGCACTTGGGTTAATATCCCAGTACTGACACTGTAGTGCAGCATGAGAGGGGTGCTGCACTTCTGAGGTGCCGTCTTTCGGATGAGACATTAAACCGAGGTCCTATCTGTCTGGATTGGTGGTAGTTCAGGTGGAGGTTAAAGATCCCATGGCACTTCTCGAAAAGAGTAGGGGAATTGTTTATTTACAGAAAACCAAAAACATCCATACAATGATCTCAAAGAAAGTGAAAGAAAAACATGTTACACACAACAAAAATAAATAATTAGACAATCTGTACAATCAAGAAAAGAAAAGGGAACTGCCCCCATTAAATCCAATAAACATGCTTCCAATATTCATGAAATAAATGCACCGTCAGGTGTTGCAATTCATAGTCTTTCTGGGTTCTCAAAGCTGATTCAATATGGTGAAAAACAACTGTAGGTAAAGTGTCAGTATGTTGTAAAGAAAATAAACACAGTGCCTGCCACATATAAAATTTAATACAGGCAAAAATCATGGAGAGAGTACTTGGATGATATCTGGAAAAAACCCAGAATAATCACCCAGGATCAAACATTCATAAGAAACATGACAAGAGGAACCCCACCCCCACGTAGTAAGCAGAACTGACCAAAATTGCTGAGCATAAATACAAGTGAAAAAAAATGAGACAAAGTTTCTTCCAAACCAGCACATTCCATATGAATACAATATCTTTTGGACACAGCCTTGTGCTTGAGGTTACCCCTAACCCCTAATCTACCATGACAACTGAGCCATGTCACATCCCACATCAATCAGGTATCCCTCTATCTGTAAGCATTTTTAAAGCTAAAGGTACTTTAGTGGTAAAACACCTAGGGAAATCCACCTGAACTAAAAAGTAAGAAGACATTATTTTTTTATATAAACCCTTTCGGGACAGCCGATGAACGCTGTTCTGAGCCAGGTGCCACTGACGTAGCTTGATGCTACTGAAAGTAGAAATAAGGGTGCCCCATAATTAGACTTAACAATGGGTGCTTCAGTCGACTACCGCTTCAAGAAATCCTTGAGTAAAAAAAATGTCCAGGAGTCCCAAGGATGGGACTGTTATTGTGCAGATTCTTTAAATGTAGCCTTAATAAAAAAGGAAAAGTAAAAAAACAGCGGATTTATCATTCCCAATCCACCCGCCTTAACCGGTAAATAAGTAAAATCATGCTTGATCGGGTTCAGTCGGCTCCCCCACAACATTTGAAAGAAAACACTATACAAGTGGGTTTCATAAGCCCTGGGCAAAGGAAATACTGAACTTAAGTATAAAAAATTAGGCAATAAGAATTTTTTAATAATCAAAATATGCTTCTTTTTAGAAAAAGACCAAGACTTCTATAGCTGGACCTTTCCCTCGCCTAGTTCAATGCAGGGCTTCCAATTAAGGTCTGCTAAATCGCCCAGCCCGAACAGACAACCCAATATCTTAATCGGCCCCAAAGAAATAGCAATTTGTCCAATATAAGGTTCAAAAGGGCCTTCCCCCCAAAAAACTCCTGTGCTCTTATCATAATTTATTGAAGACCCTGAAACGGAACCAAGCTGTGCTAACATAGACATAGCTAAGCTACCTGAAATGGAATCTTGTTACATAAGACACATATCGTCTGCATAAACTGCCAAAACCTGACGAGGAACATCTAAAGCAGGAGACAAACCCAGAATGTGTGGATGATGGAGTTCCCGTATTAAAGGATCTAGCACAAAGGTATATAGTAGTGGGCTAAGTGGACAGCCCTGACGGACCCCTCTACAAAAGGCAACCCCCTTCCCCATCATACCATTAACCAGGGGAAAATTCTGAACATTTGTATATAAAAGCCCCACCCAAGATCTAAGCCTATTCGAAAAACCATATCTTTGTAGGACTTGAAATAAAAATTCATGAGACACCTTGTCAAATGCTTTAGCTTGATCCAAAGAAAGTAAATATCCTGACAGCTTCCCCATCCGACTATGCTCGCAGATATTACGTAATAGAATTAAATTCTGATGACTATGTCTGCCAGGGATAGAACAGGTTTGAACAGGATGTATCAGGGAAGGAGCCACACATTGGAGCCGAGAACACAAAATAGTAGAAAAAATCTTATAGTCCGTATTGAGCAGACTAATTGGCCGCCAGTTCCCAATAATATTTTTGTTACCTTTTTTAAATAAAAAAAATCGTAAAAGCATCTACAAAACCTGTAGGTAGGGTGTTAAGAGTGAGTATTTCATTAAACACCTGTGGTAACATGCAGTTCATATCATCTAAAAAAAATTTGTAGAACTCATTAATAAGGCCATCAGGGCCAGGAGAAATCCTGGTTTTTAAACGGCTAATTGCTAGCCGGACTTCATGCTGAGTTATGGGCTTATCTACAATTTGAGAATCCATAAATGATACTGTAGGGAACTGAAAAGAAAACAGCTCTTCCCAATACCTGTAGGTTGGAAAGCCTGACCATGTTGAGCCTTCAAAAAACACTGAATAATATGCAAGATTTCTATATCAGTAAACTTTAAAGCCCCCACCGAATCATAAAGGCCAGTCATGAATTTCTTTTCCAAAGCTTTTCTACAGGCCGAAAAAGGATCCGAAACAGGGGATGACTTCACCCCATAAGGACAATTCATCATGTATGCTGCAAGCCTTACCATAATGAAATTGCCTCATTTTAGTTTTGAGCATAACAGTTTGTTTTTTTATCCAAACATCTGATGAATTAGGTAAGGAAAATAATTTGTAAAATTGAGAACGATAACCTAAATAAGAAATATACTCCTCTGTTTGAGTAGCATTTTGAAAGAGGGTGCAAGTGTGTTGAAACTCAAGCTTGGTGTCTATCCACCATTCTCCCGTAAATCATATAACCCGGCCACTGATCGGCGCCAGTCAAATGCCTGAGATAGGGTTAACTGAAACCGTTCCTGAGACAATAAAATGGGGTTCAGCTTCCATCTTACAGAAATAGCAGGGAAGCGGGGTGGAATACTAGATAGTGAAAAACACACTAATAATAACATGTGATCTGAGAATTCACACGGACACAAATAAAATGAAAACAGTAACAAAAAACAGGAATCAAATACAAAATCTATTCTAGTAGAAAAACTGCTCCTTCTATAAGTCGTTCCAGGATCTGAACAAAGTGCTCTATAGACATCTGTCAAGGAAGCTTTCAAAATTATGGTCTGTAGGACATGAGAATCACAGTAAACCTTTTGCTGTATCTAATTTTTTAATTTGAGATCTAAGCTGCAATTAAAGTCTCCCCCCCCCCATATGATATGTCTAGGGGTAAAAAGGTAATGTTCAATCTCCTGGAAAAGATCCATCCTGGCTGACTTTACCTGGGGAGCATAAGTATTTATGAGGCAAAGGGAATAACCGTGGAAAGAACAGTCTAGAAGCAAAGCCCTACCTGGAGCTAAGTCCACCATTCTGTGAACTTGTACCCTGGTATGATAAAAAAGTATGCCAACCCTGTCAGCAGCAACAGAGCCATAGGACCAAAAAGAAGGCCCATGAAACCATAGCTTCTTTGCCTGATATATATCAGGCAAGGAAGCAAAATGCGTCTCCTGCAGGAACAAAATGTCCGCAGCTAAGGATTTACAAAAATGTAAGAGCCCAAGACGCTTTTTAAAATTCTTGATGCTACAAGTATTTAGGGAAACTATAGTTAAAGAAGCCAGAAAGCAATATTAAAATTTGTCTTTTTTCCGCTTTCTACCTGACTTCTTCTTAGAATCCAATAAAACGGGTCCACCCTCATCATCACATTCCATACCTGAAAGAACCCCAGATGTAACCGACATGTCAGACTCAGAATCCCCATCCTGATCTTGCAACACCTGGAAGGAGTTGTGCTTAGGGGGAGTAGTGGGTTGGAGAAGTTGTTTGGTATGAGATCTGGTCACACGTCTAGGAGGAGAGTTTTGAAACTCTGGGTCCGGGGGAGCAGGAGGTAAAAATCCTGGAACCACGGACAGCTGTGGAGTAGAAGATCCTGCAGCATTTGTGGGTTTATCAGTGGACTGAGGTACTGCACCCTCAGGAAGTGCCGTGGGAGAAGGGCCTGAGGCAGAAGGATCTGAAGCAGAAGGAGTAGGCTCCTCAGTGGTAGGCCTGAAGCGGCCTTGGGCTTCTGAAATTTAGGGTTTCTTTATCAAGACCCCCTGAATTATTTTGACACTGATGGTAAGCATGACCCTGGGCATCACAGAGGTTACAACAAAAGGTATTACGACATGTACCGCTGTCATGGTCCAACTCACCACACAAAGCACACTTGATCTTATCACAAGCACTACTTAAATGGCGAGCACTACCACACTTATAACAAGCCTTGGGCTGGCCAGGATAAAAGCACACTCCCCTATCCTTACCCAAAAAAAAACTGTTAGGAACATGTAATATGCAATTTAATCTTAAATTTCCAACCTCCTGTCCAAATGCCCTTTCCTTCAATAACAGGCTCAGGAGGTCCCAACACAGTACATTTAGTCTCCAACCAGTATAAAATATCCCCCACATTAACCCCCTCATTACACGAAACATAATGTGGATGGTTTTGAACAAAGGCATCGTAATGGGAATAGCCCAAAATGGAGACCATAAAGGAGTGGATTTTAAAGATTCATACTTCTGCTAAAACCTATCTAGGCCAGTAAAGGACCTAAAACTAATATCAAACGTGTCCTCCACTCGCATATTAATAAGTGCATATATGTCCGAAGCCTGAAAGTCATGGAATTCTTTAGTAGCCATCTAGCAATGTAAAACTGGTCAGGATGGTCCTGCAGCACCTAAGTCATACAGCATTGCGCCTGGGGGCTTGGTCTAGTCTGTTATTTCGGAAAAGATCTGAAAAACGGGGACCATCATGAAAACGATCCCGACGGGAGGGGGGGAAGAAGCAGGTGGTAAGCCTGTAGACAACTGTTCTGCACCACTTACAGCTGAGTCAATCAAAGTCTTACCCCCTGTAGCCAAAGGAGATTTTTCTGAAGGCTGTGGATCCGCGGACTTCTCAGTCGCAATAAATCCATGTGTGGTCGTTGGGGTAAAAGTAACCCAATCCGAGTCTGGTAGCCATTTCCCGTCCTTAAGCATCCAGCCAGCATCTAGCAAAGCTGATTCCTTGCTCCAGTCCATTGCAGGAAAAGAGCCGGCCAACAAACCCGAGTTCCGCATTCCAGGACGCTGAGCCTCCAACATAGGAGCCAGTGGTTCCCCCTGTACATTGCCGTCAACAACAGCCGCTGTCACAGCAATTGAATCAGCAGGTAATGCTGCAGCTGCCATAAACTCAGAAGAGATATCCTGCATTGAAGAAGTGTTTGAATAGAAAACTTTACCCAGCGAGCCTTGGTCAGGTAATAAATCTCCTGCTGCATGGATCACACCGTGCATATCACCAGACGGCTCTACAGATGCAGCAGGCTCAGAAATCCCATCTCGGTATTGGTCTAGCTCAGATTCTCCATGCAAATCCTCTGGGCCCATAGTAGAAAGGACGTCCTTCTCCATCGAGAGGTCAGCACAAACTGCCATTCCAAATGCAGTACCAGCAGCTCCCCCTACCGCCAGCAATGCAGTAGGGGAATTTTTTATTATAATAACATCAAAACAAAAATGATTATAAATAGTGTAAGATCGCACAAAATGAAATACAGATCAAAAAGCAAAAAATAATAAATTATACAGTCATCCAGTATTGAAGCAATATGGAAAAAAGAATGATGTATCCACCCCCACCTAAAAAAATAGGGGAAGGCTTTTCCAGAAGAACATCATAACAACAAAGAGAAACAAAATACAAAGTTTCAGCATAAACATTACTATTGATCATATATTAGGCATCGGCTGAAAAGAAAAAACTCAGCTGTCATTCATCAGCTTAATCATGTGATAGGACTTAGTCCCAAGCCCCCCTTAAAAGGAATTCTGAAGTTATTTATATTTAACAAAAATTAAAACCCTTTCCACCTATCAGTCACTTTTTGTGCTGTTCCAAATTGTAGGTCCTTCAAATAAACCTTCTCCATGGCCCCCTGAATCAATAAACTAATAGTTTCATAAGACATCATTCTTTGATAAAGAACCCACTGGTATCTAGCCTGCCATAAGTAATATTTTAAACAACAGCAAAAAATCTGTAGGGTTTTCAGATTATACTTAACCTGTAACCGAGAAAAAATACCCAAAACCAAAACATCATAATTTAAAGTTAATAGCCATTTCATATTCCACTTTAAAGCCAGGAACTTCCAAAGGGAACTGGCATAATAACAATGAAAGAAAAAGTGTTCTGTAGTCTCTTCTTGATTTATACAGCCAGAAAATGGACATAGCCTTTCATCCTTAGCCTTATGCTTAGCATTACCTCGTACCCCAATTCTACCATAGACAGTCAACCACTGAAACTCCCACATATAACTTGGCAATCGTGGATTGTTTAATTGAGAGAGACCTCTCGAAATGAGTGCAGTAGGACAATTTTTAAAAGCAGGTACTGAGGGATACACCAACGATATAGCTGTAGAATATAAGCTTGGCCCTGACAATTGAGAAACAGCTTGCCTAGAAAGGCCCCATTTATATACTTTTTTTACCACTGGATTAAAAAGAGTGGAACCTTCAAGAACCTTGATAATTGAGGGGGTAGAATGCCATGATGAAAATAAGGACCTATAACACTATGAAATAGAAGCCACTCAGAGATACTAATGGTAATAATCCAATTTTAACATTTTGAGAAATAAATAATGTAAGAAAAAAGTGAGCGGGATCTACCATTCCCAATCCCCTTTGTTTTCCTAAAGTAGGTATATTGTCTTTATAGGATTAAGCCTATTACCCCAAAGCATCTGAAAGAACAGGCTATACAATCTTGTTTCAAATTCTTGAGAAGTGGAAAAATCATTGCTACATACAAAAACTTAGGAATCAAAAATCTTTTATAACCTGTACTCTTTTCAGTTTAGCCAATGCCAATGTTCCACACTTGAACTTTAGCATTGGCTGAAGACAAAACACATTCCCAGCTCAAAAGGGTAAGTTTGAGATCCAAAAATAACCCCAAGATCTGTAATGGGTCTGAGAGTAATCCAATTTCAGAATGGAAACCTCAACGGAGAATTAACCCCAATAAATAAACCCTGACTTTTCAAGTATTAATTTTGAATTAGAAACATGGGAATAAAAGTCAGAAAATCCAAAAAAGAATTTGAGTATATTCAGAAAAAAACACAAATATCATCAGCATAAGCGTAAATACAAAGTGTCAACCAGGGATCACACCCTTTCCACTGAGGGTGACGTGTTAATGACTGTAATAAAGCATCAATGGTAAATACATATAATAGAGGACTTAGGGGGCATCCTTGACGAACCCCCATGGCCAGATGAACACCTTCCGAAATAGAATTATGAATAACTGGATGTATAACAGCCAAATTATAAAGCATTTTTATCCATTGGATAAAGGAAAAAGGGACCCCATAATATTGCAAAGTTAAAACAAAAAAGGGTGATACACCCGATCAAAAGCTTTCAACTGATCTAAAGAAAGAATACAACCTGTAAGTTTATGAAATAAAAAATATTCAATTAGATCCCTAAGAATCACAAGAGGCTGCTGTATCTTTCGGCCTGGGAGCCCACAATATTGAAAAGGGGATATAACCATAGTTGCAAAGGTCGTAAGTCGAGTATTCAAAATGCTAGTTAGTAGTTTGTAATCCGAATTAAGTAGTGTAATTGGTCTCCAATTTCCCAATCTCTCCCGATCCCCCGATTTATACAAAAAAATTAATAAACCTTCAGAAAACCAAAGAGGAAATGTGGCGGTCAAGAGAAAAAAATTAAATACCATAGTCAAACATTCCGAAAATTCAGAAGGAAATGCTTTGTATAATTCCACTGTTATACCATCAATTCCTAGGGAAATCCCACTCTTTTGGGACTTTATTGCAGTTTCAACTTCCGTTACCATTATTGGAATAATTAAACATGATTTATCAAACCTAATGTTAGAAAGTTGAATCCCTTCCAAAAAAGATTCCATCTCCTCATCACTAGGGGGCAATACTGGGCCATGCAACTCTAGAAATCGTTTAATAGTGGCATGCATACCAGGAATATCGTGAACCAATTCTCCATCATGTGTTAGCAAAAAGGACATGGTGACCTTAGATTTATAACATTTAAACGCCTCATATGGGTCCCCATAAGCTCGTTTCTGAGTGCCTTCCTGAAAAAGTACTTTCATAGTATTTGCCCTATTATATTGCACCTCTAGTAATTGTTGTTTTATGATAGTAATTTGAGAAGAATAATCAAATTTAGAAGTGTTAACCTTGGAAAACAAATAATACAATTGTTGCCAATTTTAAATAGTGAAAAACTTAAGGTTTCACTAGATTTCCCACGGTTTAATAATAAAATTTGAAATCCTCTTTAGATTCCTTCCACCAGTCACCTAAATTGTCATAAAGAAAGGCAACTGAAAAGTCGTGCACTGAGCAATGATTTAATAGCCTTCAATATAAGTGGTTCATTTAGAGAGGAGAACTCAGTTTCCATCTTGACATGGGGAGACTTTACCTTACTGGATAAAAAAAACACACTTAAGAAAAAGATGATCAGAAAACGCTACAGGAGATGTATAAAATGTACATGGGAGAAGGTGTTTAGATAAAAAAATATAATCAATTGTGGAAGTGAGAGTATTTCTTCTATAGGAAAATTTTGGTCCTTCTTGCTGGAACTGCCAACTATCCACTAGGCCTGATGTATCCAAAAGTTGGAACAAAGCGTTAGAATCGCAATAAATCTTTTTACCTTTATCCATAAGCCCACCCTTTGCTTTCTGGAGCTCACAGTTAAAGTCACCACATGAAAAAATGAAAAGTAGTGACTAAAAGGTCTAATCATGGAAAAGAGCAACCCTCTCAGCTTTAACCTGTGAGCAATAGACATTAATAAACCTGCATACCATGGAATCCATTTCCATCCAGAATCATCAGTCTACCTGGGACTAAATCAATAATTTTAATAAGGGAAAACTCAAATGAATTAAAAAGAAACCCAATACCATCAGCAGACTGCTGCCCAAAGGGCCAGTAGGGAGGACTAACACCATTCCTCTGAAAAACTAGCTTGATCCAAAGTAAACATCCATGATTTTGAATGAAACAAATATCAATGGAAGAACCATGAATGTAGTCATATATAATCTGGCGCCTACTAGAAAGTAATAAACTATGGACATTTATAGAGCAATAGTAAATACCATTTAGTAAAAAACTTAATCACCCATCCTTTTCCGTCTCCTTTTCTTTTCCTTTTATAACCCTCCTGAGAGAGACAGGGGGGCTATCCTGAAGAGATTGGGATTCGGGGTCTCCACACTCCATATCAGTATCTCCCCACTGTGGTGACAAAACAGCAAAGAGATTATTAGACTCAATAACTGTTTGAGAAGGAAGGGGCCGGGGTTTGAGGTTCCTAGAGGATCTCCTAACCACTACTATTGGAGACGGGTCCGGAAGATCCAAAGCCTAATTCTCCTGCTGTGAAGCATAACACACAGGGGAAAGGAGGGGTGGGGGGGGGATCCAAAGGACCGGAAGGGGGCAGAACATGGGATCGCTCCATAGTCTGGAAGGAGTTCAGATGTCGGTCAACCTCCTTCCTGGTAGAGACAGCAGCTGTCCGGATAGGGTTATCAACTAGATCCTGAGCTTGCTGAATAAGCTGGTCGGGACTACCACTGCAGGCCTTGTTTTTTGCTGCCCAGAGACACTCAGCAAATACATGCCCAGTATCATCACATAAGTCACATTTGGTGAGATTGACACATTGAAAGGCAGTGTGACCTATCTCCCCACAATTATCACAGCAGGGTCTATCACAAGAATTGGATAGGTGAGTACGAGACCCACACTTATAACAGGCTCTAGGCTGCCCGGCATAGAAGCAAACCTCCCTATCCCTTCCCAAGAGCAAAGAATTTGGAATGTGCTCTATACCGCTCTCAGTTTGCCGGAGCTTTACCTTGAACCGCCAACCTCCGGTCCAAAATTGTTCAGAGTCAAGAATGGCTGGTGAGGCTTAAACTTCACTTTGAGGATAACCAATAGGCAATATCATCAACATGTACCCCTTCATTTCTAAACATAACAGTTATATATTTAATCAAAGGTTTAGACAAAGGAATGACTAGGAAGGGGGTCCATAAAGGAGAAAACTTAACCTGGTTATATCGCTCCCAAAATAAATCCAATGCAGATGCAGAACGAAAACTAATATCAAAGTTATCCTCACCTGAAATGTTAATAAAAGCAAAAACCTCCCTTGGTGAGAAATGCAAAGAATCCTTAAGTAAGCTTTTCCCCACATAATGCCTATCTGGTCTCACCTCCAAACCTCCCTTATAGCGTAGTCTGACAGCATTCCTACGAGGCGCAGCCTCCTTTTTAATTTTAGAAAATAAATCAGACATTAATGGTTTCCCTTCAGCCTGCTGCTGTAGGGGTAAAGCAGAAGGACAATCAGGTCCTGAAAGTATAGTAGAATCAGAGAGTTCAGTTATTGCAGAAGCAGCAGTTTGGGAGAGCACACTGGGGGCTTTCACCAAAGGCAAAACACCAATACAAACAGTGGCAGATAAAGAGTCATCAGACTGCTGAGGTTTCCAAGCCGGCTCATTCTGGGAAAAGTTCAATTTAGGGTCCCAGCCAGGTGTGTGCCAGGTACCCTGTTTTAAGGTCCACCCTGCTTCCCCAAGAGCTTTCTGAGGAGACCATAACTCCATAGCCTGAGGTTGCATATGGGAGGCGGCAGGTAACGGCCCCGAAGAAAGTTCCAAAGACCCTGAAGTCTTGTGTAAAACAACATGATTACTATCAGTCCCCAAATTACGTCTAGAAAGTAAAAAAGCTTTTCGCTTCTCTTTACCGTCATCCCCTGGCTTATCTTGTGGCTTCGTAAAATAAAATTCAGTAACTCCTTCTTGATGTAGGGGGGTTCGTTTGAAACACACAGTGACTTTTATGAGGAGAACTGGCAGCCGAAAGAACCGATGAAGCTCCTTGTAACACAAAACCCGCAGCCTTTGTTAGCGGGACACATCCTGGATCAGGAGCGGAACCCTCGCCTGCGAAAACTGGAACGTCAGTGTCACTCAGCTGTGCAGAAACAGTAGGCTGCAAGTCCAAATTAGTTTGCTGCAATTGCAACTCTGAGGATGGCTCTAGGCACAGAATCTCCAAGGATTCGATACTGCCAGCCGTCACTAATACTGGGCTAAAAGAAGGAGTAGAGCTAAGTTGTTGTACAGACTCACCATACTTAACAGGATTCAATAGAATGCCACAGGACTCTCCCTCCCGGCTAATGACAACCTGCTCCGGGTTACTGACAGGCGCAGCCGAGGAATTCATCTCGCAGAGCTGCAGCTGAAGGTGTTTCTGCTCTACAGCCAAAGTGGCAAGCTGAAGTTTAAGGTGCTCCTGAGTAGTTGCAGGAGATAAATTCACTGTAAGTACATCCTCAGTTTGTGGGCTAATCGTCGGCAAAGGTACCTCCAAATCAGCACCGAGAAGGTCTTGTAGCGGGATCTCGTAATTAACAGCATTTTGCTTTTCCAAAGTTTCAGAAACCAACTCGAAGTTAACTAAACGGTCCCCATCACCCGACACGTCCATCTTCAACCATTGGTCAAACAACTGTGACCAGACTTCAGTCTCGCAGGCACCCTGCCGCCAGCAACGCAGTAGGGGAATTTCCCCGGTGTCCTGGCCAAATTTCCCTCATTCACTAAAAAAAATACCACCAACAGCTTAATCTGGTTCAAGGTCAGTTGGCATTCCTCTGTATCCCCCTTCCCCAGGTCGTGCCTGAAAATAGGCAGGATTTGTCTAGTGTACTCACCAGGTCAACAAAAATGAAATAAATAAAAAATAAATATTCATGTCTCCCAGCCTGCTGTCATATTCTCTCCCCTCCATTCCACATATCATCTTTGTTGCCCTCCTCTGCACCCCTTCCAGTAGCCTGATATCACGCTTTAGGTATGGCCTCAAAAACTGCACACAATACTCTAAGTGCGGCCTTACCAGCGACCTGTAGAGGGGCAAGATCACCTCTCTTCACCTGGACGAAAACCCCCTTGCTATGCACCCCAGCATTTAGTTCACTTTTGCAGCTGCTGTCCTGCACTGGGCAGTGTTGTTCATGGTCCCTGTTATCATTAACCCTAAGTCCTTCTCCTCCTCAGTGATCCCCAGCTTAATCCCCCCGCCAGCCAGTATTCTCTCCTTGGGTTCTTCACCCCAAAGTGCATAACCTTACACTTCTTTGCATTGAACCCCAGCTGCCACCTCTCTGACCACTCCTCTAGTTTGCGTAGGTCCCCCTGCAGCTGCTTCCATCTCTACTCTCCATCCACCACTGCTCTGATTTTGGTGTCATCAGTGAACAGACTTACCTTGCTCACCACCCCATGTGCAATGTCTGATATGAAGGGCCCAAACAATGCTGGCCTCAACACAGAGCCCTGTGGCACCTCACTAGTCACCGGCCTTGGAGTTGAGAGTTCCCCTCTCACCACCACCCATTGCAGCCTGCCACTCAGCCAGCTTATAATCCAGTTCATCATTTTTGCCCCTACCCCTAGACCAGTTAGCTTCTCCCCAAGTCACTCATGAGGCACCGAATCGAAGGCCCTGCTGAAGTCCAAGTAAAGAACATCCACCACATGACCCTTATCCAGCTCACCTGTCACCAAGTCATAATATTGTATGAGGTTGGTTTGACAAGACTTACCTGAAACAAACCCATGTTGCCTCACATCCTGGAGGCCATTGTCCTCCAGGTATGACATCAGTCTTTCCTTTACTATTGTTTCCATGAGTTTGCACACTATGGAGGTGAGACGTACCGGATAATTACCCAGTTCATCCCTTGGCCCGCTCTTGTGTAATGGTACTACATGTGCCATCCTCCAGTCCAGTGGCACACATCCTGACTCCAGTGAGATGCTGTATAGATCCGCCAGCAGCTCCACCAACACCTCTGCCATCTCCCTCAGTACCCTGGGGTAGATACCATCCGGCTCTGGTGCCTTGTCTACCTTCAGTGCCCTCAGTTCCTCTAGGACTCTGCTTGCCTCAATTCTTCCATCTGTCACCTCCTCTCCACCTATACACACCCTTCCAGCCCATGCTGGTAGCAGCCCCCCCCCCTTCCTCATTCTACTAGCTTTAGCTTCCTGAGGGAATAATACCAATTTTTTAAGATGTGTCCCTGATTTCTTTAAGCCTTGCAGTGGATTTATGAGGCTGGTGGTTCAGAGGTATGACATATTAAAATACAGAGATGCTTATGTAGATGAAGGGAAAGAGTGAGTGACTGCATGCCAACCAAAAAACCCAGCCCCAACCCTAAATACCCCTTCTCCTCTGGGGCTGCCACCTCACACTGCTGGCCTGAGCTGGTCAGGACTCAGAAGTTCTGGAACACAGCTCACCTCTCTCCTTCTGTCATCATTAGGGCTTGTCTCCCCACCTCCCTTGCCCCACCACCTTATCTGGCAGCTACTACTTGCTGGCTGTAGTAGGATCCTGATGGTTTTGTGGTTACTGTGGTCCTACCACCACCCACAGTGCTGCTCAGTCTGGCTGACCTGCTGGTGGACTGCTTCTCTGCTGCTGGACTGGTGTGGCTCACTGCTGTTGGACTAGTGTGGTCACCTCTCCCCTCTGGCTCCTGTCCTCCGACCTCTACTGATCGCTCCCATGTGTGTCCTCCCCTTTTGACTGCCATCTGCATCCGCATCATATGCAACAGCCACACATACAACCTCGGAACCCAGCGCTCCTACATGGGACTTGCGCTATGACTACTGCCTCTCTGGTCCTGGTGGTCACACTCTCTCCCTCATGCTACCACTCTTCTTGCTATGCCAGATGGTGCAGGTGCCTGTCTTACACCATCTGGTGCAGAGGCCCAGGGGAGATGCTAAGCATGCTTGATTATGTTCACGTCACAAGACCAATGGCACTTACTCTACTCCCTGACCCCTCTGCTGCTGCAGCACCGCATGCACCACTAGTCTGCTGCTCTGCTGACCTTCCTTGCAACTTGCTGCTACCTGAGGTGTTGTGGGTATTGTGTCCCATGATGAAAACTCTGCACTATATAGGCATCACTTCTACTAAAGGTAGCTGTATGGCCAGTCACATGTGTGGGGCTGGCAGGGGCTCCTGGCAGGTATAAAAAGTTTATCCATACTATAGGTTTTGATATTGTGGCAATCTATCGAGACAGTGGGTTGTGAGTTAATGGTGTAGGAACTTGGCTTTTCCAGATACCTTCATCCGTAAGTTGTGGCCATCACTTGAGTGTTTACAGTAGGTGGGTGTGGGTGGGCATTTAAGGAGGGTTCAGAGCAGGTCATGGCTCAAAAAAGGCACCCAGTGCAAAGGGAGACATCACTGCCTTGCTGAGCAACTGAAACTACAACTTGAGGCAAACTGTTATATAAAAGCGGCTGTAATGCCAGTCTGCTGTATAAGGAACAATCTGAAAATGGAAATTTCATAAATAATACAGCTTGGTTTTGTGGTGAACAGCCCTCTCCCTATGGGCCAGAAGATTGAGGGTTCATGTCCAGGTGGGCCTGGACTCCTATCCAACTATGATGAACACAGGCTGCAGTAGGGGGTCAGATGAAGCAAATTTATTTATTTTTTACCTGTCTCTTGCGGCAATGAAAGATCCTCCATCAGCAATAGTGCAACAACAGTAGCAAGATCAAACTGGTATCAGATTTGTAGAAGTGATTTCTCTGGATCAGTACCAAGAGGCATGGGTAGAGGATTGTGGGGAAAGCCTGCATTTGCTTCCCCTGCCTTTGCAGTACTCAGCCTGAGAACTTTCCCCTATGCAGTGCTGTTAGTCCCTTACCTTTCTCCAGCTCTAATTTTTTTCCATATAGGTTTTTTCAGCATTCCCTCGCAGGCTGGGCTGCTGTATATCAACCCTGTCCCACAGACCCCAGCTGTCACAATTCTCCATCCAATTCCCAAGATCAGACTCGCAGGGAAGGTATTCAGTAAGCCCAACCTCCATTTTTTTAACCTGATTTTCTCCCCGGAGCTCGGCAAATGTGCAGTGAGCACGCAAGTGCGCTATACCTCCAAGGAGGTGCTCCAGCACTCTGAATGCTGTCCCTTCCTTCTAGCTTCAGGACTCGCACACGCCACCACTTGGCTTCCACCAGGTGGCAGTCGAGCGGCGAGTCAGCGGATCCAGATGCTCAATCTTCTCTCTCTCAGCTGGGCCTCCAAGCAAACTGATTCTATTCCCAAACCCAGGTCGCCTGCGTGGCAGCAGGGAGGCATGGATGCCTCAACCCGTTGTGCCACTGGGCTGACCAGCACTAAATTTGTTCACAGTGAGAGAAACCTTGAACTGCACCCACCAGCACTGCAAACTCCCACGAAAAGGGAGAACTCAGTGGGTTCCTGCATTCATATTCTTTCATTGCAAATGTAATCATCATTGCTGTAAATTTATGTGAATAGATGCATAAATTTGCATGATGCTCTCAGCACGTTGTTTTGAAGGAATGTAGGATTCAAGTGTGGTGTAAACATTTTGCCCACATTTGTGGAGTTTCCAACTTTAAAGAGTGCTCAAACACGACAATGATGAAGTTTGCAATGATAATACCTATAAAAACGTAAGGAACACCAGGCCACAGAGGAAGCCCATTTGGGTGAAACATCAGGTGTACAGTGGCCCGTGGATCTGCCTAAAAACACTTGATGCACATTAAAGCAAGGACAAATCCAGCTGTTTGGGTATGTGCTTCAGTTTAATAGTTCACAGCAGGCAACAACAAAAAACGGCACCAGACACTACTGCAATACGCTGTATAATGCTATATTTAAGCAACATCAGTAAAAAAATGCAAGGATACAAATACCGGCCTGACGATAGGGAGGGAGGGTGAGTGATGCCATTTTTTCGTTGCTGCATTTATAATACTCACAAAGTTTCTGAGTAGTGACTGTGTGCTCTCTTCATTTCTCCTATCGTTTGGATTTTATCTTGGACCAGCCCCTCCCCTCTAACTATCTGATTCCTCATCAGGAACAAGGATTACCTGGAACTTCCCCCTTAGAACTTGTTTATTTGCATACACACACCATGAAAAACAATGCCAGAAATAATTGTGCATGTCTCGGCCCAACCTATACTTCCACTTTGTCCCATATGAGATTCTTCCTCTAGCTCTCATCTGCCAGTCATCAAATTTATGTATTCATCACATCCAGCTTTTTTGCCTATTTGTTAGTCCTTACCGACCCTTCTAGCTCCATGCTTGTGTAAGCCTCCCCATTTCTGTGAGCTTACCTGTGCTCTGCCCTCATCCTTCTCCCCTTCTTGCCCTCCCTTCTTACTTCATCCTCCAAACCCCAGGACTGCCAAAAGGGGGAACCTGCAGGGCTGCCTCTCTGCATTCCAGGAGCCCTGGTGGGAGCCGAGTCAGGCCACCACTCAGAACATCACAGCTGAAGCCGCTTGACAGAGCCCTCAATCTCGGCCCCAGGACTACTGTGTGGGAGGCAAGACTGGGTGTAGGACTGCCACTGGGTGCATTTGGTGTGTTTCCTGACCCCATTGCCAGCAGTGGGTCAGGAAAAAAGGAACGTCAGTAGCCGTGGGTATTCGCGCTTTGGCACATGCGCAGTGGGTGTATCACAGAGCAGTGGCTTCAGTGCTCAGTATGGGCTGGGCACCAGCAAATTCTGGCTCCAAGGGAGGCCGTAGAGCTGGGATTGAGAACCAGCAGTGCCACTGGGAACACAAGAACTGTGTTTCCCGGTTTTAGTGTAGGCAGCAGGGCTGAGAGTGAAACATAAGAGTGTGCTTGCACACCAGCCAGAAGTGCAGCTCAGAGGCCACCTCCCACATCCTATGGAGACCCTGATTTCAAAATGAGGCAAGCACCCATTCAAATAAGTATTTCTCTGACACAAAGGCAGGCAGCAGGGCCAGGACATCAATCAAGCAGCACTAAGGGACCTAAAACAAAACTGCTGGAAGCTGCTTAACTTAGGACAGTACAGTACTGTATATATACACGAAGATGGTAGTCCCCATATCTCCACAGCCCTGCACTGACTTCTGGGAAAGGGGTCAGGGGTCGACCCAAGATTAGCCCTTGAATTTCAGCCAACCAGGGGCCTGCACTGCAGTTTAGCTTGTATGCAAGCCCAGCACGGCTGGGTCAACTTACCATGGACTGTTTGCCCAGAGAAAGTGAGACTGGTGAGAGTCCACCAGCGATCCTTGGAAGCCTGCATTCCAGCCACAAGCAACTGCATCTATCCTGCCTGTCCCAACAACTGACACCAGAGGTATCATTTCAGGCATCAAACCATGAGTAAACACCAGAGTTTCAGCCCCATAACTGGAGGAAAGTGTACTGTGCTAGGGACTGAGGGAGAAGTCCTGAGTGAGACTCTGCCAGTGTGAGCGGCCCAGGCAGAAGATCTGTGGAGGTCACATGGCCACCCAGCATCTGTGGATTACAAACTGGGCCCCTTTTCAATCGGTTCAGTTGCAATTTAAACTAGGGAAGGTAGAGTCAACTGAATGACAGATCAGGACCCCGCCTAAAATGACCCCCCTCTGCTTCATTCTGGCTGTTGGAGTCATTTGTGACTCGACTTATTTGACCTAGTCCAGAGTATTGACCAGGTTCTAATCTGCCTATGACTCTATTCTGACTCGCTCTTGATAATGTTTCTGGGTCGTACCTGGAAATGAGCCTCAGCTCAGTGTGCCTTTCCCAGTTACCAATTTTTAAATAAATAAATACAATGTAAGTGGTTTTTGAGCTTTATTCGTGTTGTGGTGACCCGTGGCTCCTAAGAATCTCCTGCTAATCCCCACCTACCCACCCCTTGGTCCGCCATTCCTGTATACCATCACTATAGCGACTCCCCGACCGCGAAGACCACCACAGCGCCAGAAATTGGGCAAAATCCAACTGTCGCTGTGGTGGTCCATGCAGCAATCGGGACTGCCTTGCTGGATGTTTGCCGCCCCCCCCAGTCCAACTCCGACTCTGAGTTAGAATCCTAGAGACTGGGGGGGCGTGGGGGGTGGTGACATCCTGTGGCTACAATGCAGACAGTCGGCATTGTAGCTGTCACGGTAGGGGATGTCAGCGCTAGCGCTGTCGAAGCGCTATAGATAAACCCTCATTCCCCCCACCCCCTCACCCACTTAGCCCTCCTGACCCTCCATACCCCCCACCTCCACACCCGCTTAGCCCCCTGACCCTTAAGCTATCACCCACCTTTGTACTCTTCCCCCTCACTCATCTAGCCTGTAGCCTACTCTCCATTAATGGCTGTACTTGTCAGTGGTCACATTAATTGTTCCCTCTGAGAACCTGTCTAAGCTCTATAGCTGCATTCTGGGAATTCTCATACTTTGTACATAGTTGGAATCTGCACTTTATTCACCTAATCTGTTATGGGACTAGTTTCCTCTTTATTATGTAATTAAGGGATGGCCTTTGCAATGTATTCTGTCTCTCCCCATCCTTCTATTTGTAATGCTGTTTAGCCTATTTAATGATGTGTAACTGACAATGCCTTCTAGCTGCTTCTGTTTTTCTCCACTGTCCATACACTTGATGTTCCCCCCACCCTCTGTTCGATGAGGATCCTTTGTAAATGAGCTTTTAGCTCAAAGGTTGTAATTCCGATTTTACAATAAATAAAAATAAAATAATTGAAAAACTGGTAGAAAAAGACATAACTATTTTAAACATAACATTCCATAAAGTAAAGGCTTATAATGAGGGGGTGTAGACAACAAAATTTTGTCAATTCACCCAGTCCGGATCTACCTCTGACCTGGTTCTGATTCAGCTGGAAAATTTGTCTGTTCTGGCCAACCAATGCAAATAAGAACAAGCATTTGTCAATGCTGGAGTTCGTCGTTGGGATTGCTGTTGGTACATACTGACTGGCAGGACTACAGTTCCCAGCAGAAAGATCAAGTTATGCCACCAAGTTCACATTCCCGTTGAAATACAATGAAGTGCATACCTGTTTCCTCAATTCGCGATCTGGCTTTGAAGAGTGATGATGTGTCTGAAGTTCAGAGAAGATGAGGGCACTGGAGCCCCACCATGGGTTGGGGGGGCATTATGGTTAGAAACCCTAATGCCCCGGGCATTTGTAGGTATTTGCACTACAAATTTTCAACATGGCCTTTTGTGACCCCCACCTCGGGAAAGCATTTGGGACCTCTGCTCATGAACAGTGGCACTGTGATTTTGGTAATCTGTCCTGAATGTTGATTTCTCACAGTGACCACGCCATTCTACACCAGATATGTGAAAACACAGTTTGGGCAGGATGTGAAAAATGATGGCTCTACCATTCATAGGGAGGTGTGAAAAGATGGCAATGTTGAACATCTGGAGTGAAAATACTAAAAATGCTCGAACGCGTATGTGGAAACTGCACAACGCACATTCATAACAGTCATATAGTGGAATAATTTCACCAAAATTTAAACATAGGCATTTTGTGACTTCTGCTCATGAACACTGTCACTATGATTTTCTTACTCTGTCCTGAACGTTGATTTCCCACAGCAACTGCACCAGATGTGAGAAAACGCATTTTGGGCAGGATGTGAACAATGACAGCTGTACTGTTCATGAGGAGATGTGCAAAACTAACAATGTGGAAAATCTGGAGTGAAAATATTACATATTTGCGACGTTACAAGTGTGCGTTGAAACTGCACAACACACGCTCGTAACACAGTCATTATATGGACTTTTGTCACCAAATTTTCAACATAGGTATTTTGAGACCTCCGCTCATGAACAGTGTCACTGTGATTTTTGTTATCTGTACTAAACACTGATTTCCCACAGCAACCATGCTATTCTGCGCCGGAAGTGCAAAAACACGTTTTGGCCAGGATGTGAAAAATGACAGCTGTACTGTTCATGAGGAGGTGTAAAAAAAATGCCAATGTTGAAAATCTGGAGTGAAAATATTACATATTTGTGATGTTACACGTGTGCGTTAAAACTGCACAATGCATGCTCATAACACAGTAATTTTTTGGAATTTTTTCACCAAATTTTCAGGATAGGCTTTTTGGGAGCCCACCTCTTGAACAGTGACTCTGTTGTTTCGTTAATCCATCCCGGAAGGTGATTCAGTGCAGTGACCGCGAAATCACCTTTCGGGACCGAACAACCAGATGACAGTAACTGAATTCATGTGGTGGGTCCCAAGAACCCCATGTTGAAAATGTGGTGGCAAAATTCATAAAAATTGCCAAGATGTGCACCAAAGTTGAAAAAAAAAACCATTATGCCAATATACAACTTACCGGCATTTCTTCAGTTCATGGTTGGCTTTGAAGAGTACAGACATGTTCCCGGTCCACCAAAGATTGTCACGCCAGGCTCCGGAGGTAAGTATGGGGTGAGGGGGGTGTGTGGAGAGGTGGGGTGCGCAGAGGGTGGGCGCAGGTAGGGGGAGGGGCCACCGGACTCAATGAGGGACTGTTTTCTAGTTTTGCAGGTTTTCAAAAGATAAAAACATTGTGGGAAGATTTTCTTTCTTACAGGGACTTTTGGCACACTGGGGTGGGTTCCCAGCATGCCACCTGAGTGTTTGTTGGGGGAGGTGTAGCTGGCGGGGACTGGGCACCCTCATTGGCACACACCGAGTGTTGAGGGGGGAAAAAGAGCCGAGGGGGATTGGGAACCCCCCCTCAGCACATAACAAATTGGGGGGGACATTATACCGATGGGGAGTGGGCTTGCCTGTGGGTAAATGAACTGGGAAGGGGCATGCCAACAGGGGGATTGGGCACCCCATTGTTTTATTTTTTTAACTGCGAGGTGGCATGCGGACAGCCTGGGCTTGGCACGTTCACATTGCTGTAAGCTACAGCAGTGTGAACGCGCAACCAGGAACACAATGCAGGAATACAACTTCAAAGCACCGAGACGCGTTATTATTGGTGTGGCTCTGTCCTTTGAAAAGTTGTCTAATTCTACCCCAACAGCTGAAAAGCAGCCATCATCAGCCTGCCGACTGATTCACCTGCTGCTGACATGCCCCTAGAAAGGGAGCTCTCCATTGGGCACACCCCTGTATAGCACCTCTTATACCAATGAGTTTGTCAGTGCCTGTGCACCTCTATGAACTCAATAAATCAGAACCTCCTGGAAACAGATTACAGTCAGAATCTGAACCGGGTCACAGCTGACCCTCCCATCACTAGTTTAAATGTTGAAGTGTTCAACAACAGTTGGGTTTTGGAACTGTGTGTGACTGCAGCAGTTTAAAGTGCACCACCAAGCAGCTATCCTGCTAGCAGCAACTGCATCCCCACTGCAATGTAAAAAGAAGGCTCTCGCCCATGGCCTTTGGGGTAAGTAAGTCAGGTGCACCCGCTTGGGATTTGAAGAACTGCTGGGGGTGGGCAGACTGTGGGGCAATGTTGTCATTATTACTGCAGAGTTTTAAGTATTACTGCTACCCCATTTTTCCCATTTACCCATCTTTCCATTCTTCTCTACATACCCTCCCTTTTAAATAAATTATTTGTTGGGACCACATTTCTTAGTTTGGGCATTGTTATTGCTATACTGTGTCACATAGAAATGCCAGCTCCAGAAGCAAATGATTTGGTACCTTTTATTGGACCAACATAGATGTTACAACAAAAGAACAAAGTGCTCTAGCTTTTGAACTGACCAGGCCCTTCTTCGGAAGCACTTTGTTCTTTTTTTTACATCTATGTTGATCCAATAAAAGGTATCAAATCATTTGCTTCTGGATCTGTTCTTACAAGGACCAATACAGCAACTACACTATTTGTTTGTCAACATAAAAACACAGAATTTGACAGCAGATAAGGACTGCTTGGCCCAGACAGTCTGCTCATCTCTCCCTACCTACACTATTACCGCAGATCATGCCCAATCTGCAGCTCTTCCCCCCCCCCTTCCTTTCCACTATGATTCCTTTGTGCTTATCCCATGCATTCTTGAACCCCTTCATTGTTTTTGCCCCACCACCTCTGCTGGAAGGATGTTCCAGAATCCATTACTCTTCTGGAGAAGTACTTCCTCTCATCTCTCCTGAATCTACCCCCCAGCTTCATTGCATGTCCCCTTGTTCTTGCACCTTTTCTTCTAAAAAATACTCCCCTCCTGTACCTTATTTACCCCCTGAGGTATTTAAAAGTCACTTGTTTGGGGAGTTGGACTGTGTGGGCAGATTATGCACTGTTTCCAGGAGGGTAATAGTCTTGTGTGTCAGTATCCAGGTACCCCATATTGCTACCCCAGGTGGAGAAACTGTGCCACGTTAGGCCAATGTACCCAGTGTAGCACATGTTTAGGTAACCCAGGCTGGCCCCCTCAGTAGGTGTTGAGAGGTGAACCCCGAGGTTACAAAGTGACTTGTGCTCAACCTCTGGTTTCCAAGCAGGATCATGTCTCTTCTTTTCAGAGGAAATATGTTTTAGTTCTCAACCCTCCAACATATTCAGTGCAAGATGTCCTTTTAACATGGACTTGCTCCCTCTTAGGTCTCTCTGTTCAACTTACCCTCACTACACACACACACACACACACACACACAATTCGTCTTCTTCTATCTATACTGTTTACCTTGAAGTGATTTCTGTATTAGTTATTAAAGGCGTTAAACAAGGCCTGGCCAGCTAAACAAGTCCTGGAACACTGTACATTTCAGTTCCTGTGCAATCTGCTGTGGATCTCTGGGTGCGCACTAAGAAATGGGCTACATTTGTCCAAGCTGTCAAGACTTAAACTTGCAACTCTGTCTTTGACTCATTGGCTGTCTTTATTTATCTATTTATTTATTTATGTATGTAGCTGAAAATTGGTACCTGGGAGAGATACACTGAGCCAAGGCTCATTTTCAGGTGCGCTCCAGAGGAGGGGAACAAATGGAGAAACAATACAATACACCAGGGTTTAGTTAATTCATCTTCAGTGGAAGTCTATAACTTCCAGAAGTCAAAATCTGGAGGTCATTCCAATTTTTGGGAAGTCAAAATATTTCCAGGATCCCACTTTTGGAACTAAATTTTCTTGGAAGGACAAATTTATGGATGCTAATATAATGTGTTAGTGGTAAAATACAGTTTCTTTCAGAACAAGTCATCATTTCTGACTTTCATGCCTGCAATTTTGGAAGTCATCAAATTTTTGGTTTTACATCTGGAAGTCAATGACTTCCTCCCTCTTTATTTTGGAAGTTTTTGCCTTATTTTTGGAAGTCAAATATTCCCAAAATGGAGTTAACTGGAGCCCTGCACTACACCTAATGTCACCTAAAACTATCAAAACTAAAAATGAAATCGGAGCCCTAAACCTCTCCCAGCTGCTCTCTGAACCCACCTGCCCAAACCACAAGACACAACAACACTCCCTACTCGACTGGGCCCTTAACTCCCACCCCCATCACGTCATCACCTCTGGCATCCTCCCCGATGCTCTCAGTGACCATAACCCAATATGCATAGTTAGGAAGGTCCACAGAACTAAATTGTCACACAAAACCATACAACTGCACTCTTTCAAGTCTCTTGACCTCGAGCCCCTCTTGAGTAACCTTGCCACTTCTGACTGGACCCCATAACCTCCTTCCCCTCAGTTGATAAGGCCCTTGCCTACTTCAAAGAAATCTTTCTTATAAACTGGAATGCCTTTGCCCCACTCAGACAAACCAGAGTCAGAGGTAACCACTTACCTTGGATAACCCCTGAACTTCTGGTCTGTCTCAGGGCTAGAGATCGAGCCTGGAAGCATCATAAAGCTACTCAGTATCCTAGTGATCTTGCAGACTTCCGCATGCTCAGAAACACTTGCACCAGGGCTACAAGGTTAGCCAAGTCTGAATATTTCAAATCTGCCTTCATCACCAACATAAATTCCCCTTCAAAGTTCTGGAAGGTGGTACACACCCTATTTACCCCCTCATCTCGCCCACCACCCTGGTACTTACACTAAATAGTTCACTAGTGTCCAATCCACCAGCTGTAGCTGCAGAATTTAACTCCTACTATACCTCCTGCGCCACTGAGCTACTGAAATCCCTTCTGTCCTCCCCATCCCCTTCCCCCCACCATCTACCGGTGTGCCCCCTCCACCACCCTCCCGCCTTCCCTTCTTTTTCACTACTGTAATCCCAAACAATGCGCTAAGTGCCCTCCTCACCACCAACCCTTCTAAAGGGGCCTCCCCTGATGGCCTTGACCCAAAACTCCTCTCCCTGTCTGCTATGGTCTTTGCCTACCACCTCTCAATCCTAACTCTCTCATTCTCGGCTGCCTCTGTCCCCTCTTCTTGGAAACATGCTGTGGTCCTCCCTCTACCCAAAGGGGTGACCCCCTCATCCCCTGGCAACTATTGCCCCATTTCTCTCCTCTCTACCCTTGCTAAGCTTCAAGAACACATTGTCCTCTCCTAACTCATCTCTTTTCTATCTGACGTCTCCTGTTTCACCCCTTTCCAGTCTGGTTTCAGGAAAAAAACACTCATCCACCACCTCTCTCCTACGGCTCACAGACTCCATCCTAACCGGGATAGACAATGGGCAAATTACCTCTGCCATTTACGTCGACTTGGCCAAGGCCTTCAACACCGTCTCTCACTCCCTTCTCCTCAACTTACTCCCAGCAGCTGGCCTATCTCCCTCCACCACAAACTGGTTCAAGGTCTACCTTATTGGTAGAACCCAATCAGTTAAGATCTTGGTCAAGATCAATCAGTAGATCACTTCCCCACCTTTCTCAATTAGCACTGGAGTCTCCCAGGGCTCGGTATTAGGGCCCCTCCTATTCTCCATCTTCTTAAAAGACCTTCCCTCTGTTTACTCCCCATCCTCCACTATGCATATGTATACAGATGATACAGTCCTGTATACTTCTGGCTCCTGTCCTGTTGAGGTTACAACTAGTTTACAGCAAGACTTTGACAAGGTTCAGCTCTGGTTTGCTAACCATAAACTTTTCCTCAATGCCAAAAAGACTGTCTCCATGACTCCTGGCACAAGGTAGAGACTCTCTAGGCTTCCCTCCCTACCCACTTTTCACGCCCTTGAAGGGACTTTACCTGAGGACACATCCTCCTTCAGGTACGTAGGTGTTTGGTTGGACCAACACCTAAACTTCTCTGGACATATTGACGCCATCCAGAAAAAACTGTGCCCCAAGCTTGGTGCCCTGTTCAGGAACTATAGTTGCATCCCTCCTACGGCTAGGCATGAATTTGTTCAGAAGATGATATGGCCCATTTTCGACTACTGTGACAAGGTCTATGGTGCTGCCACTAAGTCCTCCCTGGCCAGACTGGACACCCTCTTCAATTCCTTCTGCTGCTTTGCCCTGGATGCGCCCCTTCACACCCATCACTGTGACCCTTATCATGCCCTATTCTTCCCCTCTCTTACAAATAGGTGACTCTCCCACTGTGCTAAATTTACCTCCATGCACTGGTTGGGTAAGCTCCCTTCCTACCTCCCCCTCCTTGTAACACCCCCACCCTACCATTCCCTTAGATCAACTGACTCCCGTACTCTGGTTGTTCCCCGCAGATCCACCCAAATTGGCCAATCTAGTTACTCTAACCACCTCCCAAAAATGTGGAATCCCCCCCACATCCGGCACTCATCCTCCGCCTACTCTATCGGCTCTGCCCTCAATAATAACCTTGCACCTAGCTGCTTGTGCCATGTCTCTTCGTAATTCCCTCCTGTAAGACCTAGACAAACCCTACCCCCTACAATCACCTTTATTTTTACTTCTTACTGGCCTCCCTTGATCTCTTACAGAATATAAAGGACCCTGAATGCTCTCCATGGGTTCCTCTCCTGCCCCCCAAGGGGCTTGTATCACTCATCTACTTTTTTCCCCTGCCATCTTAAAGGGTTCTCTCTGGGACACTGTTATTTCCCTTTCTCTCTGGTACCCCCAGTCCCCCTTGCAGGGTTATTCAAATCCTGAAGGAGTCTCCAGGGCATGACTCTTCCCCCTCCCCCACCTCACCCTCCCTCCATTCCCTTTCCCCTTTTCTTTCATGTAAGCACTTATTTACTTATTAACTCAGCACTTATTATTGTCCCCCCTTTTAACATGTTATACACAACACTGCTGTAACACTGTAACACCTGCATTACAACTGTATGTTAATGTTGATCATGTAACTTGAATGTATAATGTCTCATTCCAGTTGTACCCCTTCCCCCCAGGTTGCACCAGGAGATGAGCAACGTGTTGCTCAGTGTACCTTCCTGGTGAAACATTTCAATAAATAAATAAATAAATAAATAAAACTGTAACAGATAGATTTAACAACATTTGTAAATAAGTTGGTACAACAGTGAATAAATAAAAAAACAAATTCTGGCAAAGCCACTACGACTGCAAATGCATTAACTAGATAAGGGTGTTTCATGAGCTTAAACATACACATTTATTTATTAATTTAAAAAATATCAGCTTTACAAACCTTTGAGTCAGAGACTCATTTACAAAGGCAACTCGTCGAAACTAATGCAAAGACAGCACAGTTAACAAATCCAAAAACAATGGCTCGGAGTTATAACAGTCATTCACTGGAAATACATGTGTAGCAGTAGATAAACAGATTACATAGTTTAGGCACACAGGCACCACATTAAGAAGACCAAAGCAGTTAAAACAATATAGAATTTCAATTTCAATTTCAATTTCAACTTTATTTTTAAAAGGCGCTTTTCTTAAATCAAAGCGCCTGTACAGATAAACATGACAATAAATATAATAAATCCAATCAACAGAAATCCTTAAAAGCTATATTAAAAAGGTGGGTCTTCAACTCCCTTTTAAAACTAAGGACGGTCGGGCAGTCTCGCACCTGACGAGGTAGAGAGTTCCACAGGGTAGGTGCCATAAAACTAAATGATCTAGCACCGGATGTTTTCAAACGCATTCTGGGAATCTCTAGCACTCTCCGTCATGGATCGGAGGCGAGAGGGACTATAGAGGGCACAGGAGCTCTTTCAGGTAGGCAGGTCCCAGATCATGTAGGGCTTTATAGGTCAGCAAACCGACCTTGAAGGTGATTTGCCAGAACACCGGCAGCCAGTGCAGTCCATGGAGCACAGGTGTTATGTGACTGGATCTAGAGACTCCAGTCAACAGCCTGGCTGCCGCATTCTGCACCAGCTGCAGACGGCGAAGTTCAACCCCTGATAGCCCTAGGTATAGGGAGTTACAGTAGTCAAGTCTGGAGGTAACAAAGGCGTGGATTAATGTTGGAAGGTCCTCTGGAGGAACCAAGTGCTTCACCCTGGCAATATCTATAGATATCTATAGAATATCTAAAGCAAATAGACATCAGGAGTCAAAGAGAAGCCCAGAGTGTTCACATGAAGGCTGTTGCATACACTAACTGAATCAAAGTATAGTACATTGAGAAAGGGCATATTTAAGCAATAAGGAATGACAGGATTTGTGTTATCATGTAATAACGTCACTCCTGGGGTGGGTTGAAGCACGAGGTGAAGCCGAGTATTTATTTGCAGGTATTTATTTGATCCAGTGGATCAGCAATATTTGCACAAGCTGTGCCCAGTGCAGATTTTACAGCACTGGTCCTGCTCTGGTGATCTGGGTTTTACCCATACCACATTGCATATGGCTTAGTGATATACTGTACAGATGGCTGCAGAGTCTAACCCATTGCAGGCTGAAGTTTCAGAAAACCATTATGCAACAGATATCAAGACTCACTCCCTCCCTCCCTCACCCCCAGTCACAATTAATCCTCTACCAAAGTCATGCTTAAATACTGGTACCTCTACCTCCAGACCACTAAGCGTTTAATGCCAACATGCTTCTTCTGCTGCTGTGAGTTAAACTCTTTATTTAAAAACATTTTGTTGAGAAATTTTTGTTTTACTATATCCATGGTCAGGAAAAATTAATTTGTAAAAGAAACCAACATCCCCATTTATCAGTTCATTGAATCACAATACAGCATTTTTTTATTTAGTTGTTTAACCAGGAGTAGCACACTAAGCTGAAAGCTTTTTTACAGGAGTGACCAGGGAGTACAGGGAAGTTAAGTGACTTGTTCAGGGTCACACAGTATGCAAGTGGAAGCTGTGGGATTTAAACCCAGGTCTGGTCTGCTGGATGTCACCAGATTTGCAGCTCAGAGCCTTAAACCACTGCGCTATACTGCCTCCAACAGTATGTTATGAATTTTTCAGATTCTATGTGTAACTTACAGTAAGTCAAACAGAAATTAGACACAAATGCCTACCTATTTGCAAGTGAAGCAAATGTGGTTATTATCATTCAGTTGTAAACACCTATAGTCATAGCCAGGATTCACATTGCTACACTCTGGCTAAGTATGACAAGTTTCCTAAATACTGGTACCTTATCCAGCTGTGTTCTGCTTGGTGTGTTGTGTATTTAAACATGTAACTTTCTATAGTATATTGTATAGCACCGTGAATCCTGGCTGCAGTGTTTTTTCTCTGCTATGGCTAAGCAAGACACTGTAACAAGACACTGGCCTGCTGTAGGGGCTATTAGACATCAAACCAAAGGGTACACTGTGAAGACTAACTTGGAGAAGATGCAATAAAACAAACTTGAATGACAGCCCCCAGACGTCATAAAACACCCAGGGAAAATTAGAAAAACTCCTCTAACAGCCTAGGCAGAAACAAAACACTGGATTGAAGTGAGAACTCAAAACTGGTAGTAATACATATATAAAGCTATCTAACTGGGGTTTCTGTGAAAACAGCTGCTAAATAAGCTCTAATTCATTATTTGTGTTTTGATGTTAAAACACTCCTGCTAGCTAGACCTGATGCACAGAAAACAAAATAATGAATTAGTGCTATTTAGTAGCTGTTGTCTACAGAAACCAGTTAGCTTGCTCTCAGGTATCTGCTAAACTAATTGTTGACATTTGTGCTCCCTGGATAAGAACAGTTACAAGGCTGTGCTGTTGCTAAACTAATTTTAAAGCAGTACACATGCTAAATCTAAGGACATGGCTACATCACTGTCACATGAGACAGGGGGCATCGTAGGAGAAAGAAAGCCAATAAAACTATTTGTTATGGAGATCCCCAGAGGTCATAAAACTACCATACAGCTAGCAAGCTAATTTAGGAAAAATTCCTAATAGCAGACAAAGGGAAGGACACACTAGGATTTAACATACATATCAAAACACTCTACATAACATATGTGTTTTGCACATTCTGGGTGGACTACTCCTTTAAAAAGAAAAATACACTTCATCACAAAATGTGCCCTCACATGAACATGCATGATTTATCTGTAAAGACAATTAAAAAACTGTATTTCTAAATGCATTAGTAACACCAGTGCTTTCAAGGTTATCTGTAAAGACAATAAAAAAATGTATTTCTAAACGCATTAGTAACACCAATGCTTTCAAAATTTTGAAACTTCTAAAAAGACGAACTATAGATATAGATAGATAGAATATGGTAAACAAATATTGTTAATCCCAAAAGCTGAACTTTGTTTTTAGTATATAAATGTTTAAGAAATACCTGAAAGCTGTCTATTTTCCTTAGCTTTTAGACACTTCTTAGTCTTTCCTTTTGAGATACCAGGTGACTCTGATAGTCATTTATTCTAAGGGTTTTTAAGTCAGTTTGAAGGCATTTTAAGTATCTTCTGTTCTTGTCCTTAACAAAATGCAGGGACTCCAAAGACTTGTTGTTCTGTTCCTTGGTCCACATCCCAAACATGTGAGTCTTCTTTCAGGATGATAGATCCACCTCATACCCCTCCCACATGAATAAAAAAAAGGCGGGATGGACCTTTTGGAGCTTCTTGGGTGGAGGTGGGGTGGACCTTACTTCCCCCCAAATAACAATGCTGCTTCCCACTACTCAGGTTCCAGTTCTTGTACCACCCATTTAAAAAAGGAAAAAGTACCCTGCAACCATTGACTAACATGAAAGCGTATTTATTTGAGAGCAGAAAACATTTCTTGGAGGAAGGTAAGGTGGAGGAGACTATTTACACCTTCAGTCAGTTCCACGGACAGAAAAGATGACATCACTCCTTTTGTACATGCAATACTCCTGTAGGCTCTGCCCACAGTCATAAAAATTAGATTAGTACTCAGAGCGAAGTGCAGTCACAATTCAAATAGATGCGCCCAAACAAGCGTAAATGAAAAAAATGGCAGCAAAATCATACCATTCAAATCCTATACTGGCAACAAGCAAGAGACCTGGAGGATGAGCATATGCTGGTCTCATGGAGGAGTAAACAACTGAGGTAAAGCAGCGGTGTAACTAGAAGCAGAATGGAGACACAGCCAGGTGCCTTACTAAGGACCGATGGGCTTAGGTCAGGGGTTATCAGGAGGAGGGGTAACAGGAACAGGTGGAGACTGTGGGGTGGGTTGGAGTTTCAACTGATGCTCGAGGGAGCCAGAGGATAAGGAGAGGTAGATAGAGGAGGGGAGATAGTTTCAGAGTAGGAGAAGGAAGATTGCCCAGCAGAGCAATGGGGTGATCGGAATATCGAAGGTGTGATGATCTCTGGAACAGAGGGAACAGGAGGCAGGGGGGAGTTGGGAGAGGAGGGAGGAGAGGGAAGAGGCAAGGTACCCAAACCAGAATTTGGATATGAAGGAGGTACAGTGAGCCTGGTGACATGAGGCACAGGAAGGATGGATAGGGATGAATAGAGGGAGCAGTGGTGAGTGCAAGGAGGAGAGTTTGTGGTAGAATAGCAGAAAGAGTTACAGAGGGTAGTCAGTCTTGCAAGGAAGGTGGAGGGGGCAGTGCCATAGACCACATCTGTATAGTTTTAGACAGGGAGCACCATTTTGGTAACAAGCTCCCTGTGGACCTGCAGAGATAAACAGTCTGGGACAGAGTTTAGCATGGATGGCATGAACGTGGGCTGAGAAGTTGCGTTTACTGTCAAGCCACATAACTAGGTCTTTGTGGCCTGATGTGGGTGGGCATAGCCCCCGGAAGGTCTTCTGTCTATGGAGCTATTTGATGTTGCAGATCACTGGGAGCTTCCTTGAAAGCATTTCAGCACAAGCTGCCACTTTTCCCTATGGAGTTTACTAAGAGAGGGTCCAAGTCTATTTGGCAAGAATCACACAGAGCACAATTGCAGTTCATCAACTCTTCTTTACTGAGGTGACTCAAATAATTTGTTGAAGTGCAGTACACTATTTCAAATAAGGCCACAGAGATCTCATATTTCATTGGATTAAACAATGTTCATTACTATAATTTGAGACCCATGCTCTGTGGCCACTTCAGGGTCCTCACTGCAGCCCCGACCCATACATTAAGTATGGACTACCCCAGTTCCTGATTTAGTAGGCACAGAAAGGCCAGCATGTGAATTCCTATTCCCATCTCTGTCCTGTCATGACTCCTGCCCTCAAATGAGCCTGGAGAAAATGGATTTTAACTATGTGGGCAAAGCAGTGCAGCAGCACGGTGCCCTTGCTGTCCAGAGTTAATTACCTTTTTATGGGGCCCACCAGACTGACTATACTTCTTCACACCCTAGCACCCTGGAAGTCTCGATATCCCCACTTTGTTCTGCATCTCCATGTCAGCCAGAGCTTCCAAGCACCGAACCCTGCAGTCCGCCTTCCAGGATTACCCACCCGGTAAGGCACTCCAGCAGATTGGATCCAGCACCATCATAGAGATCTACTACTCCTCAACTCTTGCCTCTTGCGGTGTACCTATACCTATGAAACTGCAGTGGTACATTACATTTATTCCTTGTAGCCCAAAAGGTCACAACTAATGGTGCGTGGAGTTTCCAGATTCTGGCAGAACAGAATTTTGCAGAATTTCATTGAATTTTGTCAGAAGCAGAATGGTGGAATTCCACTGTGGAATAATGCAGAACAGGTTTTCTGCTACTATTCAGCAAAACTAAATGACATGAATCTGGATATATTCTGTGGAAATGGTTGCAGAATGATTTTCCATGGGAAAATGTTGTTTTGCAGAATATAATTCAGCTGATCACTGTGGGTGGAATTCTGTAGAATGACCAGCAGAATTCTGATGGAAATTTTGTTGGCAGAATGATCATTCCACATTAATTCTGCCAGTGGAATGATGCATTCTGCACAGCACTAGTCACTACATTTTTCTTTGAAGTCACCCCCCCAAGACCCGATCAGCACCCTAATTTGGGGGAATTCCTTCTAGGCCCAAGTGCTATCAGGTGACACTCCATGAGGGGGTATGCCCCTCAATCAGAATTCCCACGTCCTTCCAAGGGTCCCACTAAACTCTTCTCCTAAGGTCAAACCCACTTATTCACAGGAGTCCACTGGCTCCTCAGAGGGCAAAGGAATGCCTAGGATGCCTGACTCCCTCAGTGGTGCATGCCAAGCCTGGGAGATGACAACTCTGGACCTCTTATCACTCTCGGATGTTGAGGATGGCTTGGCTCCTGTGCCCCCAGGTGGGAAAAATGGATCAAAGGAGAATGAAGAGGAAGAGAAGGAACAAGCAAAAAAGAAATATTAAAGAATGACAGGGAATGGCGATGGTGGAATGGAGGGACGGGGGCAGGAAATGGAGAAAAGTAATATACAAAGGTAAACTATAGTACAATAAATTAGTCATGAATATGAACTAGACTCATTCATAGTTCTTTCCCTTCCCCTTTATTCTGCTTTCATCCATTCTGGTTGTCATTTAGGTCTGCGTACGCAGCCCAATGAATTTAAAATTCTAATTGTCACATCATAGTGATGTCATCAAAGATGGTCTGTTTATTCTGAACTTGTCTTTCTTTTTCCTCCTCCTTGGACTCCAGCTTGTTCTCTCTCAGCTCCCATCCTCTCACCCCATCCCCTGGGACTCACCTCTCTCCACCGGTGTTCATCTTGGATTGCCCCCCCTCATGGCGGAGCCACAGGAGAATCTCTTCTTAACTCCCTGAACAGAGCCACAGAGTTAAACCAGTGGTAGAGTGCCTCAGTAGCTTTGTGGGGGCTTTCAGAGGGGATGGGGTGTCATCCTGCCTCAGCCAGAGTCCCATTTTTCCTTGTTCTGTTGGGAAGTGTGGCATACAATGATGTAAGGGTGCAAATGCCCACGTCTGGCACACCTTCTGGAATTGCTAAGCCATGGCTGCGATGGCCACCAGCCTCCACCAGGGGTTGGTCAAGTACTGAGTGCCCTCCCATCAGACGCTTGATCTGCCTCCCCCCAGTCAACCCCTGCTGTCCTGAACTTGCACCTGATCCTGGGTCACCGGCATGGCAGCAGGTAAGGCATGATGCCTCAGACCTCTGCACCACTGGGCCAACCATTGTGAGCTTGTCTTAGTATGCCTCAGCCTTTGATAAAGGACCAGCCAGTCTAAAATGCATCAGGCGGGCATGTACCAGATGGGTGTCTGCTTTTTTAATATGTTTGATTGTCATTTTTAATTAAAGCCAATAAAGCTGTATCTTTTGGAGCCTGGTGTCCATTTATTCTGAGGTGGTGAGTGCCTGACTTTGAGTTTTCATTGGTCTTTTGCTTGTCAAGGAGCACCACCTTCCCAGTGTGAACATTTTTGTGTTTTCTGTGCTACGGGATTTTAAGTTTAATGTACGGGTTACAGAAGTATAACAATTGCCATGTAAAACCTCACCAAATTGGAACACAAATGTAGCCCATTTTTCAAAATATACAAATATCTTGCTGGAAGCGACGCCAAATCTGAGCTTCACAAGAACAGCAGGGACCCAATTGACTATGTAAATAAAGTAGTATCAACAGCCAGTTCTACCAATCCCTTTTTGCTGGAGAATAATGCAGCAGCCCCATTTAGCACCTGAGGCTCAATCCTTGTATGAAGCATTTAAGGGACTAGAAAAGGTAACACACCAAATGAAATGGATTTACTGCAATGTCACAAATTTAGAAGCTTGCATACAAATGGCCAGAATCCCAAGAGGTCTCAGAATTATAAAAAAATACCACCAATGGCCAAGAAAATGTAGAATTCATGAAGCGGTGGGAAGAGATTCCAACAGAAGTGAGTATTAAATTGATAAAATTCATTATAAAATTTAGCAGAGAGAGGGATGCACTGTTACACGAAGAAACTAAACAGAAGGAAAGAGAAGACTACAATTTTAGAAACTGTGCAGGTTTTGACATGCTTAATGAGAGACTGAAAGAATCAGTTACTAAATTGGATCAGAAAATAAAGACGCTAAAACAAACATAATTTAACAGAGACAGAGAAGACAACGAGAATGACTGAGTTTATTTCTGGAAAAGAAGTAATTGGAGAGGAATTTTAGAGAGAGACAGGCATGTATCCTTCAATTTCAGCACTGATGCAAGTAAATCAGAGCAGGAAGACTCCACTAAGCAGCCTTTTTCTGTTGTCTTGCACATTCGCAAGCAACTTTTTGTGGCAGTAGGAGATGGTAGGAGAAATACAGAGGTGTGTCAGTTTTGGCGAATGCAGGGCACGCTTCAGAAGGTGTGTCCCTCATTCGCCAGTTAGACTGCTAGTGGTGGCACAAGTTTTATGCAGTGCCACCAACTTGAAACAAACTTGCCACTGCAATCAGAGACAAGCTCATCATGCAGCGGCACAGATGACACGCCTCCCCTACCTGCCTTGCCTGGTGAAACATTTCAATAAACATGGTGGAAATTCGCGTCATCCACCTCTCACAGTCTCTAGAAAGCCAACTTTAGGGGTGCCCAATCCCCCTGTCAGCATGTTTAATATCCCCCAAGATTGTGTGGCACACTGGGAGCCCACCCCAGTGTGCCTCCATGATGTTTGGAAGCCGACCGCGTTTGCATGTTCCTGTCCCTCCCTACCCCCATTGTGTGCCACACTGGGAGCCCACCCCAGTGTGGGCAACATCACTTCCCCAAAGTCATAGGGCACACTGGGAGCCCACTCCAGTGTGAGCAACATTTGTTTTCTTACATGTGTAAAGAAAGAAAATCATCCGCAGTATTCCTTTTTTGTTTTTAAAAAGAACCTGAAACAAAGAAAATGGTCCCTCGCTGTCGGTGGCACCCCCTCCCCCAACCAACACCCATCCTCTGCACCCCACCTTCCCACCCCTCCCCCCATACTTACCTCGGAAGAGCCATATCGCGATCTTCAGTGGAGTGGGAACATGTCTGCACTCTTTGAAGCCAACCGCGAACTGAAGAAATGCCGGTAAGCTGTATAATGGCATCAATGGGGGAGGTTTCAATTTAGGTGGATATCTCAGTGATTTTTTTTTTTTTTTACTTTTGGCTCCAAATTTTCAACATGGGGTTCTTGGGACCTCACCTCATGAAATCAATCACTGTCATTTCGTTATTCGGTCCTGAATGGTGATTTTGCGGTCACTGCATGGAATCACCTTTCAGGACTGATAAACAGTGGCACTATTGTTTTGTTAATGAGGTGGGCTCCCAAAAAGCCTATGTTGAAAAATTGGTGAAAAAATTCCCAAAAAAGACTGTTATGAATGTGCATTGCGCAGTTTCCACGCACATTCGTAACTTCCAGAATTTTTAATATTTTCACTCCAGATTTTCAACATTGCCATTTCTTCACACCTCCTTATGAACAGTACAGCTGTCATTTTTCACATCCTGCCCAAAATGTTTGTTCGCACATCTGGCCACAATGGCACGGTCGCTGTGGGAAATCAATGTTCGGGACAGATTAAGAAAATCACAGTGACACTGTTCATGAGCGGAGGCCTCAAAATGCCTGTGTTGAAAATCTGGTGAAAAGATTCCAAGAAATTACTGTGTTATGAGCGTGTGTTGTGCAGAGTCCACGTACGCTCGTAACTTCAAGAATTTTTAATATTGTTACTCTAGATTTTCAACATTGCCATTTCTTCACACCTCCTTTTGAATGGTATAGCTGTAATTTTTCACATCCTGCCCCAAATGTGTTTTTGCCCATCTGGTGTACAGTGGCATTGGCGCTGTGGAAAATCAATTTTTGGGACAGATTAACAAAATCACAGTGCCATTGTTCATGAGTAGAGGTCCCAAAATGCCTATGTTGAAAATTTGGTTAAAAAATCCTCAAAATAATTGCGTTACGGGCATATGTTGTGCAGTTTCTACACATGCTTGTGACCTCACCAATTTTTCATATTTTCACTCCTGATTTTCAATATTACCATTTTTTTTTACACTTCCTCATGAACAGTACAGTTGTCATTTTTCACATCCTGCCCAAAATGTGTTTTCACACCTGTGGCGCCGAATGGCGCAGTCTCTGTGCAACAT
Source organism: Neoceratodus forsteri (assembly GCA_016271365.2). Classification (NCBI taxonomy): domain Eukaryota; kingdom Metazoa; phylum Chordata; order Ceratodontiformes; family Ceratodontidae; genus Neoceratodus; species Neoceratodus forsteri. The sequence continues at coordinate 495,951,933 of CM028138.1, forward strand.
CACCTTTCTGCTAATGAACTGATAATGCCACTGTTCATGAGATGTGGTCACAAAAAGCCCATGTTAAAAATTTGGAGTGAAAATACCAATAAATGCCTGAGGTGTTAAGGTTTCCAACTGTAACGGCCCACCATGTAGAGATTGACAGGCATCAGGGGTGTGATTTGGGATTTTCGGCTGTAATGCTCACTCCATTCCATCCCCACCCCCAGCCTTCAGCTACTGACAGGCATTGAAGTGTTTCTTGGACTCTTTGGCCCCAAAGTTCACCCCATTATCCTATACTGCACCCGTCTCAGTGTATTTCCTTATGGAATGGGGTGAGCATAAGGCCCGAAGACCCCAAGGCATCCCGCAACACTTGTTGGTGTCTGCAGGGTAGGGTGAGGTGAAATGGCATGAGCGTTATGGCTGACAACCCAAAGACACACCCCAATGCCTGTCAGTCTCTGCAGGGTGGGGGTGGGGTTGGCGTCAGTTCAGTACTTCACTGCCATTCCTATTATGCATCTCTCTAACTTCTGCACTACCAATGCCAGCAAGCCAACATTCGACACCGACAAATGCTTGTTTACACTGGGACCATCCGGAGGCCAAACCGCCTTTCCAGCCATGCCACAGCCCCAGATAGAACAGATCCCAGGGAGATGTTATATACAATGAAACTTTAAATAACATCATCACTGAACTAACAGAAAAATCAGAGGTGATTCTGATAGGTGATTTAAATCTACCAGGAACAGGCTGGAACAGCCTAACTACCAGTAATAAAACTGAATCACTATTTCTTGATAATCTCATTACACTTGGACTTAAGCAAATGGTCACTGAGCCCACAAGGGAAAAGAACATTTTGGGTATAATAATAATAATCTTTATTTATATTGTGCCTTTCAAATGTCAAGGCGCATTACAGAATATAAACCCTTATAAAACAGCAATAATAAATACATAAAAATCATACAATAGCACAGTTAATCACAGTAAGCCTTACTCCATAAATATGTCTTCAATGCCTGCTTAAACCCCGCCAAGGTCACACACTCCTGAATCAGACGGGATAGAGAATTTCAAAGGGTAGGGGCCACATGCTCAAATGCACGGGCCCCTGAAGATTTCAAGACTACCCTTTGAATCTCTAGCAACCCCTCATCTGTTGAGTGGAGCAATTGCTCGGGACAGTAAGGAACCAGAATGTCTTCCAGGTAGTCAGGACCAAGTCCACGTAGGGCTTTGTAAGTCAGTAATCCGACTTTGAAGGTGATCCACCACTGAACTGGCAGCCAGTGCAGTTCGTGTAGTACTGGCATGATATGGGAAGTCTGAAGAGTCCCTGTCAACAACCGGGCCGCAGCGTTCTGCACTAGTTGCAGGTGGTGGATATCAACCCCCAGAAGCCCAAAGTAAAGGGAGTTGCAATAATCAAGGGGCGAGGTCACAAAGGTGTGGATTAATGTAGGTAGATCACTGGACGGAACAAGGTGCTTGATCCTAGCAGTGTTCCTCAGATGGTAAAAAGATGACTAAATGACAGCAGACACCTGAGAGTGAAGTGTCAGCCCATCATCAAGTAACACACCTAGGTCCCGCACCTGTTCAGAGGTCAGGAGCTGGGAATCCCCCAGGAAAAGTACTGAGAGGTGACCCACCCCTAACCCCCCATCCGGCATCCAGGATCCACAGCCATCACCTCAGTCTTCCCTGGGTTCAACCTCAACCAACTGGAATTCATCCAGTCCTGGATTTCAGTGAGGTAGTTATTAAAAACCGAGAGAGCTCCATCCTGGTCAGGTGCAAAAGATAGGTAGAGCTGGGTATCATCTGCATAGCAATGAAACCTCAGCCCATGCCATATTACAATGTCTGAGGGGCAGCATATACACTGCGAAAAACATGGCGGACAGCACAGAGCCCTGAGGAACCACACATGACAGAGAGAGAGGGTCACAGGAATAAATCCCTGACACCACCCTCTGAGTTCTGCCAGTGAGGAAGGACTTAAACCATCCGAGGACTGAATCTGTCAGTCCACAGATGAACCTCAGGTGCTCGAGCAATACCCCATGATCCACTGTGTCAAAGGCTGAAGAGAGATCAAGAAGCACCAAGATGGACCGGCTCCTTCAATCTCTTGCCATCAGGGGATCATTGAGCACCTGAACCAGCGCTGTCTTGGTACTATACCTCTTTCGAAAACCGGACTGGAAGGGTTCATAGATGCTATGGATTGTCAAATGGTTCTGTAGTTGTACAGCCACCACTTTCTCAATTACCTTCCCCACAAAAGGGAGGGTAGAGATAGGTCTGTAGTTTGCCAGACAGTCTGGGTCCAAAGAAGCTTCTTCAAGAGGGAAGTCACCACAGCCTTCTTCAGGGAGCTAGGAAACTCACCCAACTCAAGGGAGCACCAGACTATCTGAGCTAAGACCGGGCCAATAACATCACAATAACCCACAATCAAGGAAGTTGGACCAGGATCTAAACTACAGCACATAGGGTGCATACCCTGGACAATCTGCACAACATCCACGATCTCCCACTGGTCGAAGGTACTTCAAGAGAAGTGAGGGACAGTGACCAAGTGCCAATCATCAGCAGCTCCCATAGAGTGGGTCGGTTGGATCTCCACCCTGATGTTGGCCACCCTATCAGCAAAGAACCGAGCAAGCTTTTCACACTCCAATTGTGAAAAGGCTCTCCGAACCTGCAGACAGGCTGGGTTGCACAGCCAATCTATGGTTTGGAAGAGCTGTGCTGGTCGGTTCTGAGCAGCAGCAATCTCTCTGGACAGGAACTCTGCCTTCTTACGAGAGATTTCTGACTGGTAGAATCGATAATGTTCTAACAGTCTAAGATGGTCAACATCTGGGGCGGACTTCCATGAATGACGCTCCAACCTTTGTCCTAGTCGCCGTAACTCCCTCAAAGTCCCATCAAACTACAGGGACCGAGGGTGGAGGGAGAGAGGATGAATGCGGACAGGAGCAACAGAATCCAGAGTTATAGTAACAGTCTTATTATAGGCCAATACCAAAACCTCTGGGTCCCTGCTTGCTGTAGGAAATTCCGATAGATCAAGAACCGCTGCTAGACCATCAGGGCATACACCCTGTAAAGGGCAGTACCTGACCGTCTCCACAGGGGTAGGCCTATGGGGGGGGTGCAAAAATTTAATCTCACAGTGTAATGGTCAGACCATCTGATGGGTTCCACTCCCACGTCGGAGGCCTCAATCCCCAAGAGGAAAACCAGGTTGAGAGAGTGACCATGTTTATGAGTAGCAGAGGTAACAACCTGTGTAAGGCCCAGTGATATCAACTGGAGGAAGCATTGACCAAAAGGCGAGAATTTGTCATCGATCTAGGCATTAAAGTCACCCAGGACCATCAGCCTGGGTGACTCAAATGCCAGATCGACCATGAAGTCCGCTACTTCCTGCAGGAAAAGGTTCTTGTCCCCTGGTGGACAGCACACAAGAGCCATCCTGTAACCTCCACTTGCTACTACGGCACACTCAAAAGACCTGGCATCCTCAACTGGTACACTAGTGAGACCCAATTCGGTCTTGAAACAGATCGTACCCCCCCAACACCTCTGCGGTCCAATCTCGGTCGGTGAATCACTGAAAACCTGGCAGGAATCGCAGCCTCCAATATGGGGCCCGTGTTTCCATCCAACCAGGTTTTGGTGATGCACGCCAGATCCGCTGTCCCCACAAGATCCGCAATAATTGCAGTCTTGTTTTTAACAGCTCTGGCGTTACATAACACTGCTCGAGTTAGACGGAACTCCTGGGCTGCCCCAACTACCTGCCCACCAATACTGGTGGTGCCCTTGGGTATGGAGACTAGATATTGGGGCCCACGTTCCAGGCTCCATTTCGCCCCAGGGTGTCTTCTGGACTTAACAACCCTGATGCAAGTGCCCCGTTCATTAAACCTCTGCCGTTCACACCCCCTACCCCACCTGCCACCCCATGGGCAATGCCCAATGCTGTACAATGCTGATAGGTAGAGAATGGTAAAGGTGTGGGGGGGGGAGTGTGGAGAGCACGGAGAGCGGAGGCTGGATAGCGCATGACCTGGGGGTAAATCCATAACACATATCACAGGCCAAACTAGAGCAAGAAAATATCCAACAAAAATAAAACAAAATATACACACAATTTCAATAACACCCCTAAAACTAAAAATAATAATTCAAATCTAAATCTACCCCCTCTTCCAAGACTCCCCACACGCTCTCACCAAGAGGGGAGACTAGAAAAGTAAATCAAACAAAATTCCTCACCCAACCTAATAAAATTTATTTTAACAAATAAAAACAAAAATAAATACTTTATAAAACAAATAAATAAAACCACACAAATGGATGTTAAATCGCCAATGAAGGTCACTTTCAGGAGGTCTGGATTAAAATTACCAAGGCAATTCAGTACAGCTCCTCTTACAAGATGCATTAATTGCTACAAAAAATAAGACACCAGGTTCTCTCATTGCCTGGGTACCCAAGGCAACCGGGCCTTTTCACTGCTCAGAATGCAGAAGTTAAGGCAATCCTGTTTCCCAAGAGAAACTCCTCAAATAGCAAGAAACATCCACCAAGTCTCCAGCTCCTTAAAGACTCTCAGCAGTCCAAGAACAGCCAAGTCTGTTTAGGCCCTCCTGTGAGGCCCAGCCACAGGAAATATCAGTCCTACCACTTCAGCGCCTCACTTAATGCCCCCTCACCAGCAGGCCAGTGAAGAGCCTTGGAGAGATCTTGAGGCCACCAACTGGCTCCCCAGCTCAAAGTAGGCCCAGCCTGCTGGGTAGAAGCAGACTCCTGCGACTGGCCACCACAATAAAAGAGCAGCAAGCCAGTGTAAGGGACTCTATATACATTAAAAAACTGCAAAAACAGAATCCAACTAGTAGGTCAGCAAAAGTACACAATATCCAACAGTACGTATGATCTTCGCACTCTTCTTAGCACTACAAATCCTCGAACGTACACACTGCTGGACCCTCAGAAATAGAAGCAAATCAAAACAGTCTCACCAGGTAAATTTCAAATAAGCTGATCCTTGGCAGGTCCTTAACAAATAATCAGTAATCCTCGATCATCCACCGATAAACTTCAAAACGTTTGCAAAATAACAGGAGCCAGGGGCCAGTGGTGACACAAAACACTCCTGGGGCTCGCCAGGGAAAACAACCCCAAACGGTCCCAGACAAGCAAATTACATACCATCAATCTTTAGCTCTTAAACAAAAAAGGGCATGTGGCAGCAATTTCCACCAGCAGATGTAGAAAGTCTGTCGCAACAGCACCAGTGAGAAAATGCACGGACAGAGAAAGGACTCCTGAAACAGTAACAGGATCACCAAACAACACAGGCGGTCGATAAATGAAAGGAAAGCATAAGCAGTGAATTCTGCAAATACAAACGAGAGCACGATTACGAGCTGTAACTTACAGTATTCGCACAAGGTAATACAAAACAAAAATCGTAAATACACTAAAACAGAATAAAATAAACAAAACAAAACAAAAAATGAAAAAACTACAATACTAAAACACTGTGCTACACGAACTATGCTACATGAACCGAACCAACGGTCAGCCCAGTGTGGCCGCCATCTTTTTAAAAATCTGGACACAGTTAATCTCCAGGTCTTGAAACATCCGATCATCATACTAACATAGTACTAACTAACATCGACTCTGACATCTACAATATGGAAGTTACTAAACCACTTGGTAGCATTGACCATAGCATAGTACTATTTAACCTTAACATTAAAAAAACAACTAATAACAATACTTGGTTTATGCTGAACTATCCTAAAGATAATTATGCCAACATTAAAGCAGCCCTAGCCAGGTATGACTGTGAAGAACAGTTTTCAGGGCTATGCACAAATGAGTGCTGGAACCAGTTCAAAAACATTTTGCATGACTTAGAAACATTACATATACCACTAAAACGAGTCAACAATTGTAAAGAAAAAATACCCCAGTGGCTAATTAATAAAATTACTAGGCAAATATAAAAAGGAGAAAGCCTTTAAAAAAATGAAAAGAAACAAAACTGAAGAAAATAAACAATCATATAAGCTAGAAGTAAAAAAAAAAAAAAACAAGGCAAGCCTAAAAAATGAAAGAAGAAAATTGGAATACAAACTTTCGGGGCCAGATATTCAAAACTTTGGGATGGGCGCAAACCATTTGTGCAGGGTTAGCGCCGGGTTTGCGTGGGTCCGCTATATTCAAAAGGTCAAATAGCATGAGCAAACTGCATTAGCACTGAGCAAAATTATAATGTATGCAAGGGGCAAACCGAGGGTGTGTGTACATGAATACAGGTGCAATGCTATATTCAGTGCATTAGAGCCGCGCAGTGTTTTTGCGTGACTTAGCATGACACTTTGCATAGTGCAAATTGCTGCCCAGGAAAAGGTAGTCTTAACTCTGAGCAAATCAGCTTTGTGCAACTTTGTGGCTTTGCCCAGCTTTGTGTGACTTTCGCGCAACTTTGCGTGACCCTAACCAGTAAATATTAAACACAGAAAGAAACCAGACATGGAAGTAACAAGCTGCACAGATGGCACCTCCTATGATGCCAATCATCTGCTACTGGTCCCAGCCATGCCAAGCAGTGAGTGGTGACTCAGTGCCAGTGGCCACCATGGCATTGTGTCCATACAGCACATACCTGCAGTCCACCCTTCAGTGGACACCAACAGAATCCAGCACACACATGCAGCACTGGGGGCATGGAGAATGTTGAAGAGACGGTGTACAGGTGGCCTGTCTGCACCACATACTGGGTGCTGCCACAAGACTGGGATAAGCTACGCAGTGCAAATGGTCCAGTGTTGGGAATACTCCAACACTGGTGTGCGTGTCTGATGGTATGTGCCCCTCTAGCCACATACAGCACATCTGTACAGACACCACAACACATACAGCCAGACATGTATATGTCACTGTGAGTGTCCCATGCCAGTGGTGCAGCATCTGTGGGTCACACAACAGCATAACAGTACTGTCCACTGTCAGTACATACCTGCAAGATGGGCCTGTCACTGTATAAAGTGCAGCAGTCATTGATGCCCTATACACCATAGGCATTGCTGTGTCCCTCACACTACTGGCCCCCTTGTTACTGTGGTGTCTGCTGTGTACTGTAGCAAGAACTACAGTTTGACAATTGCATGCAGCACCACCACCTGTGCCTGTGTTGTATAGTCACCTGGGGCACAACATTCTATGCAGTTCTGTACAAATGTAGCCTGTAGCTACCACCATGCACATCCAGACTGACCTACAGGTGGAGCTGTGGGCAGACCCAGCCAGCTTCTGTACTTCCAGACTGACCCACAGGTGGAGCTGTGGGACCCTGCAATAGCGCTGGGCAAACTGCATGCAAATCAAGACATAATGAGATGCTAAACTTTAATATTTTGCCCACAGACAGCCTAAGTAGGCTCATTTGCATGTTACTTTTGAATATAGCAAATTTTTGGCCCGGGCAAATGTGATAACACCAGGTAAACAGCTTAGCTCTGTGCAAAACCTTTGCAAATGTGTCTGTTACCCGAAAACATTTCAGAAACATGGTACATTTCTGCAGAATATCACATTCGCTGGTGCTTGCAGCTTTAATTAATTCACTCATTTGCTAACACACACATTAGCCACATAGTTCACCTTTACCTTCCTTCACGTCCCTGTGCACTGGGCTGCTGTTATGGTTTGCACTTCCTGGTTGCTATATTCAGAACTGTCTTATTTCCTGGGCTATTTTTGCATTGCACTCCCAGCCCAGTTAGTATGCTATATTCAGTAGGTTTAAACCGGGGCTATCCCTTTTGAATATAGCGGGCTATTGGGTCCAGGCTAATTTAGCATGCTGGGCAGTGCTAATTTAGCCCTGGGGCAAAGTTTTGAATATTAGGCCCTCAGTGTCTAAAGGTGACACCAAAGCATTTTATGCTTACGTTAAGTCCATAAAACATAGTGACAACTACATTAACAGTAAGGGAGTAGAGACTAATAAATCAAAAATAGCAGGCACTTTTAATGAGTACTTCAGATCAATTTTCACCTTAAATAAGGCTAAATTGTTACCGAACCCTAATATAGATCAATTTATTGAGATCAGTCCAGGTGAAATATTAAAACTGCTATTCTAACACTAAAAAATAATTCTGCACCAGGACCTGACAATATAAACACCTAATTTATTAAACAAACACTCGGATTCTGATTCCTCTAACCATAATTTTGAATAAATCTTTCATTAACGTAGACGTTCCCGATAACTGGCACAGAGCAATTGTGGTGCCCATTTAAAAAAAAGGGAGACAGAAAAGCTACCGAGAACTACCGCCCTATTAGCCTCACATCAATTGGCTTTAAAATTATGGGAAAAATCCATAAAAATAGATTAGACTTAGAGGCAGGGCATTTAGGTATTACTGATGAAACCCAACATGGTTTCCTCTAAGGTAAATCTTGCACAACCAACCTGGTAGCTATTTATGAAACAATAAGCAGTAGCCTGGAAAAAAATATTCCTGTAGATATCATCTATTTAGATTTTAAAAAGGCATTTGACCTAGTTCCCCATAACTTGTTGGTCAACAAAATGATTATGCTGGGTTTTAATAGTCATTTGGCTGAATGGATCAATAAATGGCTACATAACAGAAAACAAAGTGTTAACATAGGGGACACCATTTCAAATGAGATTGCAGTCACAAGTGGGGTACCACAGGGCTCAGTGCTCGGGCCCACTTTGTTCGGAATTTACATATGTGATCTTTATCATGGCGTGTCTAATAAGCTCAGCAAATTCGCTGATGATACAAAAATCACAGCAGAAGTGGATACTGATGAGAAAATCTTAACATTTAAATTAGACCTGTTAAAAATTGAAAACTGGGCTATTTGCAATGAAATGTTTAACACTGATAAATGCTATGTGATCCATATTGGAATAAAAAATGCACACACAACATATAACCTCGGTGAAAATAACATAAAACCTGTTTTAGTGGAAAAAGACCTCGGGATTTTGATAAATAACACCCTAGCCTCAGGAGAGCACTGTAGAAAAGTGGCTCAAACAGATAACAGCATTGTATCAGCCATCAAAAAGACCTTTATTACAAGGAACAAACGTTGTATCCTACCACTCTACAAAGCTTTTATTCGCCCCCATACTGACTACGCTGTTTCTTACTGGGCCCCATATCTTAATAAAGACAAAAAAGTCATTGACAGCATGCAAAGGAAAAGGACAAAGCTAATCCCCAGAGTCAGCAATTTCCCATATGATTCTAGATTGACCACTCTCGGTCTCCATGACTTACAATTGAGAAGGGACTGGGGTGACATACTTCTGTTATTGAAGATATTGAGTGACAATTCCCTTACTAAAGAATGCAATATAATAATGGCTGACAAGCCTGAGAATTTAAGGTGCCCCAATAAACAGATATGTATCCCTAGAGCACTGATTAACAAACGTCAACATTACTTTATGGTCAGAGCAGCTACATTATGGAACATGTTGCCCTATGAAATAGTGAATGCAGCTAACTTCAATACATTTAAGACCAAACTAGATAAACATCTCTTGGGATAGCATTTCAAAATAATCCCCACTTGTGTGGGGTGGGTGGTCTCGATGGGTCTAGTGCCTCCTTCCACCCTTACACTACAGAGTAATTTCCAACAAAACTGGGGAAGAAGATGCAGAGGGGAAAGAAGTGGCAATCAAACCAGACATGGAGGTCACAACATGAACAGACAGCCAGCAGCCAGAAATCAACAGATTTACCAGGGCAGATGGTGGTACCCAAGACTGACACTTTCAAGCTACAGGTAATACATTTATCTTCACATCACTTATCAGAATATGAGCACAAACTTTTGAGTAAAGGGTAAAATTTTGCTCCAGCCACATCAATAAACACATTTAAAATGTACATTGATTTGAACCTGGCTTGTAGGTGGAAAAGGACTTGAAGGAACTGTTCAATGATATCCATAGGCTGACCTGTAATAACTGAACAGCTAATGAGTGTGCAGCCACAGAAACACTTCAAATGAATAATAACTTGATCATCAAAGAGGCAGACAAAGGGGGCTACATGGTATAATAAATGAAAGTGACTATGAATGTGAAGTAAAAAAACTGAACAACCAGGAAATGTATCAGAAATTACATGGAGATCCCAGTATGGACTTCAAATTCTCAATAGATGAGATTGTAATAACAACTTTTGGGTTACACAGATGGGAAAGCTAAAGATTTTTTAATAATGGATACACCAATTAGAACCACATTCTGCATTTTACCCAAAGCACATAAATCACGTGACAAACCCCCTGGCTGTCCAATAGTAAGTGGAACTGGCTAATTAACAGAACCTTTTCCCAAAATGTGGACTGTTTTTTTACACCCTTTTGCGAGCAGTTTACTTTCATATTTAAAGGATACTAAAGATGTCTTGAACCTTTTCAAAGATATGACCTTGGGAGAAAATGTCTTACTGGTGGCCATGGACATAGAAGTGCTTGACACCTATGTAGATCACCTACATTCCACATAAAGGCGCCCTGGATGCCATTGCAATATTACAGTATCTATGTGCAGTACTGGTGGCCATATCTGAAGAGGGAAATTAATTTACTGGAAGGTGCGTAATGGAGGGCAACAAAAATGTTACAGGGGATGGAGGGCAAGGACTACGAGGACAGGCTGAATGAGCTGAATATGTACACACTGGAGGAGAGGAGAGATGGGGGGTATGATTGAAATGTTCAAGTATTTGAGGGGGATAAACAAAGCCAACACTGAAGGGGTGTTTAAACTGAGGAAGGGTAGGGACACAAGGGGGCATGGATTAAGACTGGAGGGTGGAACATTTAGGAGGGAGATGAGGAGGCACTACTTCACAGAGAGAGAGTGGTGTCTAAATGGAATGCTCTACCGGGGGGTGGTATCATGTAAGACAGTAAGAAGTTTTAAGAAGGTGTGGAACAGAGCATGATGGAGGATCTGGGAGGAGGGGGCTGAGGCCGTCATGGGAATGACAGATGGGGAGGGGGTTGGGGCAGCTGCAGTCTTGGGGGATAGCTGCACATTCGGGCAGACATTGATAGATCGGGTGGTCAGTTTCTGCTGGCAGATTCATATGTTCGTAAAAGAGTCAGGACCCTGGCCCACCAACTGACTTTTTATTAAAATTGCTTGAACATGTTTTAAAAAATAATGTGTTTGTTTGTGACAAAGAATTATATTTGCAAACAAAGAACAGAAATATGGGAGCCACCTGTGCCCCTTCCATAGCTAATTTATATGTAGGAGAGTGGGAAAAGAAATATGTGTTTGAGTTAAACCAAAATCCATACTTTCAGAAAATGGTTCTATGGCATTGTTTTAGTGATGACGTGATCATGGTATGCCAGGGAGACCTTTAGGATTTGCAAGCCTTTGTGTGTTTTTTACATAACGCTAATCCAAACCTGAAATTGACATATACAGCAGATGAAAGATCCATTAATTTTTTGGACTTAACTTTAACCAAACTATGGGATGGTTCAGTTTTTATAGACATCTACAGAAAAGAAATGAATGACAATACACTACTTATGGCCACTAGTTGTCATCTACGACATCCAGTACAATTCAAAATATACCCAAGGGCCAGTTTTTATGAGTTAGTCAAAACTGTGGTACAGAAGACAATTTTCAGAGAGGAGCTGCTGACTTATCACAAAGATTAGAGGAAAGGGGATATAGCAGGAACACTATTGGTGAAGCAAGGAAAATTTGCCTGTACTCAAGATCGACATTTAATACTGCAGGATAAAAACAGAAGTGACAATCAGTAAACTAGGTTCAGTTTCGTAACCACATACTCTGCACATGCTAGACATTTAGAAAATATTATTAAAAAACATTGGGAGGTTTTACCTAGTGATACTGGCCTAAAGGAGATTGCACAACACCTCCTAGAATGGCATAAGAGACATGTTAGTTCATAGTTACTACATGGATGGAAGCAATACTACCTGGCTGAATCACAATACAACTGAGTGCTACCCATGTAAAAGTACAGGTGAGCAAGCCAGGATTTTTTTTATCTAGAGTGAAGCCAGACCCGAGCCAGGGGTCTGGCTTGACTCTACAAGCCAATACATGAGCCGAGCCCTGGCTACTGCAGTCTGCTTTCCACATAGGAATTGAATATTTCAGACACTAATGTTACATGAGGTCCCTGCACCCTAATTGGTACCCCCACAGGTACACTGTAGACAGTTAGCACTTAGGTATATGTTATACTAACATATAGGGCTAAGGGCATCTACCGTATAAGAGTAGATGTCAGGATATGTATGCACATTATTGTTATACGCTTTATTTTCTAATATATACTGTATATTTATTTCTTGCTTGCAAGATATTAAGACACCTGTGTCCTTGTAATGATTATACGAACATACGAAATTTGCCAGCAGATAAAGGCCTAGAGGTCTATCAAGTCTGCTCGAATGTGCAGCTAGCACCCCTTATTCTGCAGCTGCCCCTCCCTTCCACCCTTCCCCTTCATTAACCCTCCCCCTTGTCCTGTCCCATCCTCGTTTGAAGCAGTCCACTGTTCTACTGCATACCACTTCAGGAGGTAATGCATTCCACCCAGCCACCACCCTCTCTGTAAAAAAGTGTCTCCTCATCTCCCTCCTGAACCTTCCTCGCTCCAGTCTCATATCATGGCCCCTGGTGTCCCTCCCCTCCCTTACTTTGAACAGCCCCTCTGTACTTGTCTTGTTTATTCCTTTCATGTATTTAAAGGTTTCAATCATGTCACTCCTGTCTCTCCTCTCCTCCAGTGAGTACATGTTCAACTCCTTCAACCTCCTCTCATATGATAAGTCCCCCAGCCCCTTGATCATCTTTGTCACTCTGCGCTGCACCCCCTCCAGTAACTTAATGTCCCTCTTCAGATACGGATGCCAGTACTGCACGCAGTACTCCAGGTGTGGTCTAACTAATGACCTATACAGTGGCAGAATCACCTCCTCCCTCCTCCCTCCTCGAGGATATACCCCTTGCAATACAACCCAGCATTTTGTTGGCCTTTGCAGCTGCCTTCCTACATTGTGCCGAGTTGTTCATTGACCCTGTAATGAGCACACCCAGATCCTTCTCCTCCTCTGTCTGGGCTAGCTGCACTCCCCCTAGCTGGTAACTCCTCCTTGGGTTCTTCATCCTAAAATGCAGCACCTTGCACTTTTTGGCATTAAAGCCCAGTTGCCAGGTGTCTGACCAGGTTTCAAGCTTTGCCAGATCATCCTGCAACCCCTGCCATCCCCCTAGGTCATCCACCATCGCGCTCTACCTTGGTATCATCAGCAAACAGACTGATCTTGCTCTTGATATCCCATGATATGTCTGCAATGAATATTCCAAACAACACTGGTCCCAACACCGAGCCCTGTGGAACACCACTCGTCACTGCCCTTGGGTGTGAGAGCTCCCCACCCACCACCACCCTCTGTTGCCTTCCCTGCAGCCAGTTTCCTACCCATCTCACCAGCTTTGCACCCGCCCCTGTACCTACTAACTTCCTTCCCAGCCTTCCATGTGGCACTGAGTCAAATGCCTTACTGAAGTCCAGATACAGGACATCCACTGCATGGCCCCTGTCCAGTTGCCTAGTTACCCAGTCATAGAACTTGACCAGGCTGGTTTGGCAGGATCTGCCATGTATGAAGCCATGCTGTCTGCTGTCCTGTAGTCCTTTGGTCTCTAGGAGGGCCACCAGCCTCTCCTTCAGGATAGTCTCCATTAGCTTACCCACGATGGATGTGAGGCTCACTGGTCTGTAGTTTCCCGGTTCATCCTTGGGGCCACTCTTGTGGAGGGGCACCATGAGCCATCCTCCAGTCCTGAGGTACATACCCGAATGTAGTGAGGCATTAAATAGGTCTGCCAAAGGTCCTGCAAGGACCTCTGCCAGCTCCTTCAGTACCCTGGGGTGGATGCCATCTGGGCCTGGCACCTTGTCCACCCTCAGTGCCTTCAAACCCTCTCGAACTCTGCTCTCCATGATTTCCCCATCTGTCACCACTTCCCACCCTGCTTCTGCCATTTCTCCCACCTTGGGTGTCACCCCCTCTTCTCTTTAGTAAATACTGAGCAGAAGTACTCATTTAGTGCTTCTGCCTTATCGCACCCTGCTTCCACCCAACCCCCCTCCTTCCTAATCCTTACTATGTGGTCCTTACAGCTCCTTTTCTCCCTGATGTACTTAAAGAAGTCCTTCTTCCCTTCTTAATGCCTTGTGCCAGCCTGAGTTCAGTAGATGCTTTGGCTCCCCTTACTGCCCTTGTCACCTCCTTCAATTCTGTCAAGTACTCCTCCCTGTCCTCCCCCCTCCCTGTTTTCTTGTACTTCCTAAAGGCAGCTCTTTTCCTCCTTACCTTTTCCATGACCTCCTTGCTCAACCAGATCGGTTTCTTAGCCCTAGCCTTCTTGCTCTGGGCTTTGCAGCAGATTTTGGTTGCCTCCACTATCCCCAGCTTTATGAGCTCCCACCTCTGGTTAGCGTCAATACTAGATTGAATTCTGGCCAGGTACCCTTTTACCACTTCCCCCATCCTCCCAAAGTTGGCCCTCCTGAAGTCCAGCACTATTGTGCCAGATTCCACTCCTTCCTTGCCCATATCCAATGTGAGCCATACTGAGTGGTGGTCACTCCCTGACAGCGGTTCCTCCACTATAAGTTCTCTCACAAAGTCCCCATTTGCCAGCACAAGGTCAAGGGTATTCCCTAACCTGGTTGGTTCACTGACCATTTGCAGCAGGAAGCTGTCCTGGAAGGCATCCAGCAGTACCTGCTTCCTTCTGTTCCTGGTTGTTGGGGTGCTCCAGTCCACTCCTGGCATGTTGAAGTCCCCCACAATCACCACACTACCCTTTCGCAGGTTCTCCTGATCTGTCCCGCTAGTCCTCTGTCTAACTCCTCCATCTGAGATGGTGGCCTGTACACCACTCCCATTCTAAGAATCCTATTCTTGGAATCCTAGATTTGCATCCAAAGTGACTCCATACTACCCTCCTCCCCTTCCTCCCTTACACACTTCAGTCCTTCCTTCACATATAGTGCCACCCCCCTCCTTTCCCAATCACCCTGTCCCTATGAAATAACCTGTACCCTGGTACAGACAGGTCCCAGTCATTGTATTGGGTGGCCCATGTTTCCGTGATGGCTGCAATGTCCACCTCTCCCTCTGCCATGAGAACCTGTAACTCTGCAGTTTTCCTCCCAAGGCTCCTAGCATTAAGGGTAACCACCTTCCACCCTTTTCTCCCCTCCCATCCTGCCCTCCTTTCTTAGCATCACCAACAGTACTTGCCATTTGTCCTTTGTCACTGTTATGGGGGTAAGCTCATATGATTTCCCAACCTGTGGTCTCTGCATATCTCTTCCCAACTGCCACCCCACTCCTAGTTTAAATTCCCAACTTCCTCTGTATGCCCTCCATCCTCTGTTTCACACTTTCTTTCCCTCCTCACTCAAGTGTAGTCTGTCCTTGGCATAGAGACTACTGTCCTCCCAGGTCCCTCTCCACCCCCCAACAGCCCATACCCTTTAGCACAACACCAGGTTCTTAGCCATCCGTTAAATTCCTCTATTCTCAGCTTCCTTGTTGTGCTTGCCTTTGGCACCGGAAGTATCTCTGAAAAAGTTACTGATCTTCCTGCTCCCTCACATAATTGTGCTAGTTCCTCAAACCTCCTCTGGACTGTATCTACTGTCTTGTCAGCAAGGTCGTTTGTCCCAAGATGTATAATTAAATGAGGCTTGTCCCTACCCTTTCTAGCATATTTCAGAACAGACTGTCCCACCCTGTCCACTGTCATTCCTGGCATGGCCTCCACCCAAATGCGACTATGCCTCTCCCCCTTGCTACCCCACCTAACTCCTCTTAGTATTGAGTCCCCCAGCACTAAGATTCCACCCCTCTTACTCCCTGCTTGCTTCCATTCATCTCCCTCTCTCATTTCCAGCTCCTCTTCTTCCTCCTGCACATTATTTCCCCCTTTTACCCCTGTTGCAATTCTCCCAGCAGAACTTCCCCCGCTCCAGTTTGGTCCAGGCATTTATCAATTACTCCTCTAATTTCATCATTTCCCTTCTCCACCTTCTTCCTCTCTAGCAGTACACAACTATTTTCTGAAGGCCCTTCACAAATGCCCGCTCCCTCTCTCTTCATAGTAACCTGTTCTCTCCTTTCCACTCCATGACTTTTGCCACTTCTTCGCCTCCCCTCACAAGTCCCTATCTCCTCCTTCCATTTGTCTTTTGTCTCCTGACCTGGTTTCCCCGGCAATTGTTCTTCCTGGCCTGGGCCTCTTTGTCTCTGCTTCCCTTCTTCTGACCCTCTCCTCACCACTGTTGGCTTAAATTGCCCTCCCTCATCTTCCCTTCTTCCTCCCTCCAGTATTGATATATAAGTCGGCATTGCCATCTTCTGATGATTTGTATTATTACTCTGCTATATGCAAACTGTACTCCTTTGTTTTTACAAAGTGATGACTATAACAAAATTGTATAATGTTATATTGGATTGAGGAGCCACCTCTAATTTAGCCAATAGGGCTCATCTCTGTAACTAGAAATGTTTCTATCTTACAGTAACCATCGTAATTATCATAGGTATATAATGTAAGACATTATGTCTTCTACCTCGGAGACCCCAAGAGACACGGAGAATCCTCGAGGTATAGGGAACGCATAGCATTGGCTCCCAGTTCGTATTGATAAGAACTGCTTAGGGCAACTGTGATTATTCGATTGGTAGTAATAAACAAGTTTATTACTCTTATGCAATGTGTCTGTGATTCCTTGCATGCCCATTATTGCCAAGAACCCGAGAGTGAGGTTTAGACCTCCTGACAATTGGCAACCGCGTGCAGGCAATATATGGTGTTTGCAAAGTTTCATTTGTTGCTTACAACTTTTCCCTTACCAACGGGGACTGTAGGTATGCATTTCCGCATCACCTCTCCCATTTTACAAACACTTTGTAATAACTTGCAAAGTCTGGCTGCTTTCTGGGTGTGGTCGATGCTGACTTGACTCACCCCACCGCAGTTTTGAATTGCAAGCTTACAAGTCCACAGTAGCCCGACTGTGAACAAGTGCACCAGTTGTGGATCAATACACAGCACGGTGCCTTTTCACAGTTTGATTTTCTGTTCCCTCCCACACAATGGCCACCGTATCAAATATCTGCTCAGAACTGAGACTCGATGTCTCAAACTTTCTTGCCTCCCATGGAGGATGGGCTGACTTCACGGAGGATGCAAGTCAATCTGAAAATCCTGTACTGGGGATTTCAACCCAGTACTCAGAGATGAGACAAACAGCCAGAAAGCAAGAAGCCAAAGGGCTGCTGGTCACAGCTCTTTATGCTGCTCTGGAAGCCTCCAAAGTGAGGTTTCGAACCCTTGAACTGCAAATCTAATCTTTTAAGCAGGAGATGGGGTTGCAGGAAACTGAATGAGTAAGACGTGAGCAGGATTTGGAGTTGGAGCTCCAAACACTGCGAAATGAAAAAGATTCCCTTTTGCATCATTCTGCACAGGCAGGTGAGCAGGAACTTTGTATGTTGAAGCAGGAGTGTGAAAGTTAGAGACAGGATAAGGGTCAGGCTTTGAAAATGAATGACTTGTTATGTAGAACAAATGAACAATTGAGTGAGGAGCTGGGAGAGATATAGGATGAGATAAATCAGGTACGTAATGACTTAGAAATGGTTACCAGAGACAATCGTGAATTGAGCGCAGTTTATAGAGTGTTACAAAAACAGATGCAAGATGAGGTGGAAGTGAATGTTGTAAATGTGAATCATGCAGAATGTGAATCTAAGATGGCGAAACTGCACCATCAGCGAGAGGTGTTGGCTGAACAGGTCAAGGCGATGTGAGGCATAGCCCCTGCCTTGAAAATGTCATCTGAGGGGGAGGTATCATATGATGACATCTCGCAGTACAACACACAGTCACACCACTACTATGGCCCAGACACCCCACCCCACCATCCACAATATGGTGGACACCCGTCACACGTAACTCATGTCATACGTCATCGACGTCATGACGCACATCATGGGCGACCCCAACATGGCGACCCCCATGATAGGGGGGCAGCAGTTCCAGGCCTAGTCCAGATGGCACCACCAGTAGCTGTCATTAATGCAGAAGACAGGCAGGAGATAGAGACAATGATCGAAATGGCAGTAAGTGCCGTGCCCATCTCTGAAAGAAATAAACGGGTTCTCAAGACCCAAGTTAGGCAGCTTCTACATGAGGCTGGCACGCAGGATGGCATGGTTCAGTCAGTGGCAACAACTGTGGCCCAGGCAGCCCTGGATGGCACCCGAGGCAACCTACCTCTGCCTGATCGGACCAACAATCCCCTACAAATGGTCTACTCTGTTCAGCAAATAGCTGACAGTATTGGTCGGATGAGCCCATCCAACAACATCATTTGCCACTTGGAAAAGGTGCGTGCTAAATGTGAAATGCTTAGTCTTGCTGTGGACTACCAGGTCCAGATCCTAAGCCAGACCATTGATCCTGGTCTGTGGGAAAAACTACCCGATACCATCTGCCAAGACGGTACCGCCACCTTTGACGAAGTAGCAGCTGAACTCATTTCTGCACACAGCCCAGGTGTAGTAGGAATGATGCTTGCATACCCTGTAAAACAGAATGTGAAGGAAAGTCCAGCGACTTTCCACCAGAGGCACTGGATGGCCCACCGAGCAGTGCGGGCATTTTGCAAAAGAAGCCGCGGATGTGGACCTTATCGAATATAAGACCCTGTTCCTTAGGAACATGATCCCTGCAGTAAGAGAAAAGGTAGAACCAACCACCTATCCCACCACAGAGAGGTTTGCCAACATTCTCCGGAAAACAAACAGAGTTTATAAACTCTACATCCGTGATCTGGGCTCCAGTTCCAAGAAAGTAGCTGTCATGGAGACTACTCCGGAGGCCACGAAGCACTACACGGTGGAAGGGCAGGCCCAAGAGAAACAGCCCCTCCCCACAGACAACCAACACCCCCCAAGTAGGGCCAAGAACAGCAACAATAACAATCATCCTTGGGTGGGAACCGGAACTACCACAAAAATAAGAAACACCATAAGAATAATAAGGGCAAACCACAAAGATCAGGCCCTTCATATAGGAAAACAGCCAAACAGAAATGGAAATTCCAAGAACTCCTTGGGCAAGTGCGTTCTGTAGTAGATGCTGTTCCCGCTTGGGCCCTTGCTGCCATACAACTGGGAGAACAGGCCTCAATGGGCCATGGGGATATTGGAAGTCCAGGATCCCAGGCCCACTCAGGCCTGAACCTGGAAGCAGCTCCCTATATAGCATCAGTGCAGCATGGTGAAGTGGTTCACAGAAACCAGGCCCAGATGCTCCATGAGTTTCCCCATGCCTCCACTGGTACAGACTGACAATTACAGGCCACAGTCCATATTGTAAACAAGCTGGTCTTGGATACAAATGGAAGGTCATGCACTGAGGCCAAGGTCGGGGGCCGCCTACTGACAGTACTACTGGATACAGGCGCAGCTGTGTCTGTATTACACAACGATCACCCAGATACATCCCCTTGGTCCACTGGATGGAGGACCAATATGGCGGGGCTGCCAGCACACCATTCCCTCCCACTACCTGTGGAACTGGGACACCTGAAGGCCTATCATACCTTTCAGCTGATGGTACTGCATGATCACCCTAGTATAATTGGAATTGACTTCCTAGCACCACACAGCTGTGTGGTAGACCTAGCCAACATGTTACTGATACAGATTCAGGGACAATGCCACACCATCATGATCCCTGATTCACATGTGGTGGCGACAATCTCTGCGAACAATAAAGAGTATGACGTCATGGATTTATTCAAGAATCATGAGCTTTTCCCAAAGCTTCTTCCCATTCTATGAAGGCATTTGGAGGCATCTGCCACCAACAAGCATGACTGTGGCAGGATGCGCACTGTCATTGAAGTGACAAGCCCAACACATGAGAGGCAACGGCAATACCCCTTTCCATCTGAGGCCTTGCCTTCTCTTAGGGAAACAATAAAATCACTCCTCCTCAAGCAAGGTGTGATCAGGACATGTGTTTCTACTGCCAACTCCCCAGTGTGGCCTGTGAAGAAACGCACAGGTGCCTGGAGACTTACTATTGACTACAGGAGACTGAACCAGGTAACCCCCAGTTGTGCCCAAACTGTGGCATCAGCACCTGATGTGCTGCGACTTTTGACCCCTGACCAAAAATGGTTCAGTGCCCTGGAAATCTCTAATGGTTTCTGGTCATTGCCATTGGCCCCCAAGAGTCAATACCTGTATAAGTTTGCCATCACCTTTGAGGGTAGGCAGTACACATGGACCTGCTTACCACAGGGATTCCTTAACAGCCCCTCCCTGTTCCATTTATACATGATGGATGCCCTTGAGGGTTTCTCTACACCCCAGTGTCTCTTGCAGTATGTGGATGACCTGTTGCTGGCAACAGCCACACAGGAACAACACCTGGATCTCTTGGATGAACTACTGACCCTCATTCAGAGGGCAGGTCTCAAATGTAACCCTGCAAAAGTGCAACTATGTCAGAAAGAGGTACTCTTTCTGGGTCTGAGGATAACAGACCAAGGCCAAAGCCCTGCCTGGAGGAAGATACAAGGGTTGCAAGATTTGTCACTGCCCACCAGCGTGGCGACTCTCAGAAGGTTTCTAGGTGTGGTGAATTATTCTAGAGATTTTATTTGTTATTTTGCCCAGGCCACCCCTCTGTATGAACTACTGAAAAAGGACGTCTCCTGGAATTGGGGCCCCATTCACACCCAAGCTGTGATGTCACTGAAACAGGCCTTGGCCTCAGCCCCAGCTTTGGTTAACCCCAATCCAGCCCTGCCATTCCATCTGGAGTGTGCCACATCAGACATTGCTATGTCTGCCGTGTTGGCTCAAAAGGTCCATGGCACCCTGAGACACATTGCATATGCATCACAGCTCTTGACCCCAGTGGAACAGAAGTATAGCCTTAGCAAAAGGAACCTTCTGGCCACCTACTGGGTCATCAAGCACATTTTGTATATCACTGGGTACTCCCCACTGATTATCAATACAAACCACACCCCACATCCTTTTTGCTATCAGACAGAGTGAAGGATGGGTCAGTCTCCAACACCAGACTGACACATTGGTCCCTCCTTCTCCAGGATAGAGATATGAAGGTCTACCCAACCAAAATGCCATCCATGTTAGCGCATGGCCTCCTTTTTCAAGGAGAACCCCATGACTGTACATTGTAGCCACCTGATCTACCAGATCCAGGTCCTTTCCTTCCTGCGACTCCAGAAATACTGGAAAACACCTCACTATGTCGTGTCTTTACTGATGGTTCAACCTCTTACTATCAGGGAGAACAGATAGCAGGGATGGGCATATTAGTCATTTACCCTAATGGTAACACTGTGAAAATGTCTAAACACTGCAGTGTAGCATCATTACAGTATGCGGAGATGGCAGCAGTGGCCTGTGCCCTTGAGTTCATCCAGCATGGAACCGAGGATACCATAATCTTTACAGGCTCTAACTGGGTTTGTTGTTCCCTTAAAGAATTTCTTCCTTTCTGGCAGAAGAACTCCTTCCTCTCCTCTGATGGCAGCCCAGTGAAACACAAGGAACTGGTAATATACTTTCATTCACTGGCACAGAAGTTTGCACACAAGCTCTATGTACACAAAGTTAAGGCTCACTCCATCCATTACCCCATCATGCTTTCAATAACACTGCTGACACCCTTGCAAAGGAAGGGGCCCGAGGGGGGGGGGGCACCTGGATGATGGACCATCCAGAGGCCAGAGCAGCAGTACACATCGCAGCACTCAGGAAGAAACCTGAACCCTTTTCCCCCTTGGACCTGTCAGAAGCCCAGCATGCTGACTCTGAACTCAAGGATATGTTCAGATTCCTTGACAAGGGTACTGAGAAGAACCTACATACCCAAAACCCTTACCAAAGGCATGAAGGTAAGTTACACCTGTCCCCTGATGACAAGCTCATCTGGTACCAACCAGATGACACCCCCACCAAATTGTGGGTGGTTCCCCGACATTTTAGCCTGATCCTCTGCCTGAGCCTGATGCCCTTCATGAGTCTGACACTCTGCTCAAGTTTGTCATTTTATCTGAGGGAGAAACTCAGCTTGAGAATGATGCACTGTCCAAGCCTGACACCTTGCTAAAGTATGAGTCCTTACGCATCTGTAGTGCTCTTTCTTTTTTTTTATTACTATTTTCCTCCCTGCCGCAGGCTCCACTGGGCTATGACCCCCTTCCGAGGGAGTACATCTCCAGCCCGACCCCCAGCTTGTCCACCCCTGAGATTCCCTCATGTATTCCCCCTCCACGGCAGGGTCAGGTGGGGGGTGCCGGTGGTTCCCTGCCACCTGGTACGTCATAGCTGGTGGTGATGGGGGGCAGACTTCGCCGGAGCAGTTGGACCATCACGTGTCCGTGAAGCCCCAGACATTTTCTGTTTTTTCCCTTCCCTCCCTTCCGATGTAATCATATCGGCTTCTGAGCCTCCCAACCCATACTGCCCTCCAGCCACCACTAGAGGGCACATTTTCCATTTTCTCCCTTCCCTCCCTCCCCTCCAATGTAATCATGTTGGCTTCCGAGCCTCCCAACCCATACTGCCCTCCAGCCACCACTAGAGGGCAGTCAGCAGGTGGGACAACTAGTCCCCTTCCCTGGAGAGCAGTCCTCTGGATGCTCAATCCTCTCTCCCCCTGCCAACCCCCAGTGGCCTAGGCTCATTCCTGAACCTGGGTTGCCAGCGTGGCATTAGGTGTGGCATCCAGTGCCTCAACCCTCAGTGCCACCGGGCCAGCACTGTAGTGCTCTTTCTTAAATGAATCTAATCCCTTGGCAATGCCTGACTCTGAGACAGCTGTCGCAGTGCTAGCTACAGGCCGTGGCAGGTACCACTGTGGTTATACTCCTGTTTACCAGTGGAATCCCCCAAATATGGAAAAAACATGTGTTCCCCTATATACTGATAATGCAGGTGTCCATGCTGACACAAAGGAGTTTAACCCCATACAATATTTTCAGTTATTTTTAATGATTAAATACTGTCTCATGTAATGGTAGAAACAAATTTATATGCAGATCAGTATTTTGGCTCAGTATTGAGACAAGCTAAAACCATATACAAAGGCTCACCAGTAGAGCCATGCAAAACACAGAGGAAATTAAAGGATCTGAGGTTTGACACCAGAACTGAGGATAGCGAAAAAACCCATCATCAGCATGTACTGGTCCACCCACCTTGCTCATTCTACCCCCCGTTTCCAGCTATAATAAGTAGGAACTGGTTTCAGCTTCTGCTAAGGTTTATGCACTACAATGGCAACACTCAGGCTTTGCCAAGTGACCATCCAGGGAATGACAGGCTTTTTAAACTGTAGCCCCTCTCTGATGCCGTAGTGGTAGGGCCAGTACCGCTGCCTTGCTGTCCAGACCAAGGTTAAGGGGCCTGTGTTCCTATAACTGTTACCTGGGGGTCTTTTTCCAAAGTTAACAAATAAAATGGCGGTGTCTCCACCCAGACTACATTTAGTGGGTCTGATCTCTGCTAGTACAACCACCTGGGATGTCGTACCAACCCACCTCCCCAAAACAGTTACCCCAGCTATGGACTTACCAGGATTCGAACATCCCCCAATCAAACAGTTGGCATTTTGTATCTCAGCTACACAGGTGCTCACTAAAAATCAGGCTCTCGAGTCAGACCTTTTCAAAACAGTAAACAACATAATTTATTTACACAGGGAGGGTTAGGATGGGGGTAAATGGAATAGAGGTTATGCAAACATTTTTAAGCTTTGAATCGAGATTTAGCATTTTCAGACAATCACATTTCTCCTTTTTATGTTCAAACCCACATTTAGTTAATGCAGCCTCCACACTATATCTTGCTAACTGCTGCAGTATTCCCAAAACCCAGACCCACTGGTACCAGTTTCAGAATGATACCCCGAGTTCTACCCTGGGTACCCAGATGTGAAGATGCAGGCTTGAAGTGCAGCTGGTTGGCCAGTGTTGGCGCGCTTGATGAATATGAATTAACTTTTTACATGCTTTCCTTTGATTAACTTTACACTTCCCTCTTACTTTACCTCCAGCCCAGGTGGGCATGATTGAACTACATACACTCCCCTGGATTTTTCAGGGCAAGTCCTGCTGTTACTCGCGGTTTTGCAGAATAAGTCCTTGGGTGGCACAGTTGACTGAAGTCCTAAAGTTGATGGAAACAGCACATGCAGAACCGGGCTTGATGCTTGAAGGGACAAAGATGCTGCAACTTGGATCTTCAGGCTTGATTGAAGGTCTTGCAGCTTGTCCCCTTTGGCCTATTGAGGCCTGTTGCAGAGCACATGGCAAGACCTGCCAGCCACAAGAGATCCAGACCTGGGAGTGGCCCCATGTCCCGGCTCCCTCACAAGTCAGAGTGTCCTAGCACTCGGGTACAAGACCTGTGGCCTCTTGCAGTCAGCCGACCCCACTTGATGGGGGTTAGCAAGTTCCCCACCTGGCTCTGAGCTTTGGATGGAACCTTTAGATCATTTCTCTCTGTTTCTTCATAACCTGCTACAGTGTGTAGCCAAGCGGTCTCTGTCTTTCCCTGTCTTCCAGACCCCGGGGGTGCAAAGTCTAGGTTACAGGTTCATCACAACAGTCTTTTTTCTTAGCTGTATCTACCCTTACCAAAATATCCTCGGGAAACCATAGTAATGCCATTGGTTCACCATGCCCATATCACTGTATGTACCTGTGCAATACCAGTGAAGTCCGTTGAATGGTATCATATTGGATTTGTTTCAATTCTAGTGTGATACCATTGTGGCACCATTTTCCACTGTGGTAGTACAGGGGTTTCTGTGTAGTCCAGTGGTAACACAGTGATTTTGCAATTGTAGTACCATTGCTATTGGTCTAACAATGGATTTGTTTCAATTCCATTGCCATACTACTGTGGACACCGTGGTACCATCTGTGTGCAGTGGTAGTGCCACGGTGCACTGAGGGGATGCTGGTAGCTCAATGACGAGATTGTACTACCACTGTTATTGGTAATCCTGGAGGAGTTAGCATGTTAGTACAGTGGTTCTCGTATGGTATGACACTGACCACTCCAGGTCCTCCCACCAGTCCCCCCACCCCCACATCCATGGTATCAGACTGACATCATGTCCTGCCCCTCCTGCATGCCTCACACCTTCCATTTTGGCTCCCCATACCTGTCTCCCCCCTTCCCAGCTCCCACAGAACTTATATCTGCAGCTTCACAATAAGGACATAGAAACATAGAATTTGACGGCAGATAAGGACCGCTTGGCCCACCCAGTGTGCCCATTTCCCTACCTAATGGATAAGTTGCAGATCCTAGTTAACTAGCAGCCTACTTCTTTCTACCCCCACCCCCTAGAATTGCCTTATGACTGTCCCATGCATGCTTGAATTCAACCACTGTTTTTGACTCCACAACCTCCTCCGGAAGGCTGTTCCATGCATCCACAACCCTCTCTGTGAAAAAATATTTCCTTACATTACCTCTGAGCCGCCCCCGCTCTATATTCAAATTGTGCCCCCTTGTTCTTACACACCTCTTTTTTTGAAAGATGCTACCCTCTTGGACTTTGTTGATTCCCTTGAGGTACTTGAAAGTTTCTATCATGTCCCCCCCTCCCTCTTTTCCTCGAGGCTATTCATATTAAGCTCCTTTAGTCTCTCTTCATATGTCTTCTGGTGCAGACCCTACACCATTTTAGTTGCCCTCCTCTGGACAGCTTCCATCTTGTCTATGTCCTTGTGGAGATTGGGTCTCCAGAACTGCACACAGTACTCCAGATGGGGTCTAACCAGCTGTCTGTACAGAGGGATAACAACTTCCTGTTTTCTACTGGTGATGCCTCTCCCTATGCATTCCAGTATCCCCCCAGCCCTCCTTACTGCCCTCTCATATTGCTTGCCCACCTTTAAGTCATCTGATATGACTACCCCCAGGTCCCTTTCCATTTTTGTTGTTGTTAGTATCTCACCCCCCATTGTGTACTCTTCCCCTGGGTTTTTGTTTCCCAGGTGCATTACCTTGCACTTCTTAGCATTGAATCTAAGCTGCCATACATTTGACCATTCTGCTAACTCCTGCAAGTCCCTTCTCATCCTTTCCACCCCACCTTGTGCATCAACTCTGTTGCAGATCTTTGTGTCATCTACAAAGAGTCATATTTTCCTTCCAGTCCCTCTGCAATGTCACTTATAAAGACATTGAAGAGGACCGGTCCTAATACTGAACCCTGCGGTACCCCACTAGTAACCTCCCTTTCTTCAGAGTGGACTCCATTTAATATTACTCTCTGTGTCCTATTCTCCAGCCAATTCTTTACCCAGGCTATCCTCTTGGGACCCACTCCCAGGCTGGCTAACTTGCATATTAATCTTTTGTGAGGGACTGAGTCAAATGCCTTGCTAAAGTCTAGGTAGGCCATGTCCACAGCCCCTCCTCGATCTACTACTTTGGTCACCCAGTCAAAAATCTATTAGATTCATCTGGCATGACCTTCCCGGAATCCATGCTGCCTTGGGTCCTATGCCCTCTGGCTTCTAGGTACTGACAATTCTTTCCTTCAGAAGTGATTCCATCATTTCCCTATCACTGAGGTTAAACTAACAGGCCTGTAGTTTCTGCTTCTGCCCTGCTCCCACTTTTGTGAAGGGAATCACATCTGCCCTCCTCCAGTCCTCAGGTACCACCCCATCCTCCCATGATTTGTTAAAGAGGGTAGTCAGTGGTGTCACTAGTTCTACCCTTAGTTCTTTTAGAATTCTGGGATAAATCCCATCAGGCCCCATTGCTTTGTCCACCTTCAGTTTTAAGGGTTCTTTCAGAACCCTTTCTTCTGTAAATGGGCTGGTATCAACTTCTGTATCCAGAGTGTTTCTGTTGTTTGTTTTAGGTACCTCCCTCTCTTCATTTGTAAATACTGAGCAAAAATATTTGTTTAGTATCTCTGCCTTTTCATCATCACCCTCTGCCCACCTCCTCCCCTTTATTAAGCCTCATTATCCCTCCCTTGGTCTTCCTTCGCTCCCTGATGCACCTATAAAAGGTTTTATCCCCCTTCTTAACTGAGTTGGCTATCTTTTCCTCGGTTCGGGCTTTTGTTGTTCTGACTGCCTTCCCAGCTTCCTTTTGCTTTAACTAATACAGTTCTCTGTCCTGCTCCTTCTGTGATTCCTTGTGCTTTCTGAATGCTTTCTTTTTCTCTTGAACCTTCACCTCCACCTCCTTTGAGAACCATAGTGGTTTCTTACATCATTTTGTTTTGTTTATTTGCTTCCCACAAAGGCTTGTTACCTCTGTGATGGCAGTTTTTATTATTCCCCATTGTTCTTCCACCCCTCCTTCCTGCCCACCAGACCACACATACAACTGTTTTGCTTGCTTGTAATAATTTTTACTCAGTACTTTTGGTGGTGCTAAATCATTATCTATCATGATCGATCAATACCCAAAGCAGCCATAAACCATCACATTTCTTTCTTTGCTGATGTTTTCTTTTTATCATTCATGATTAATCACAGTTGATCAATACCTGATACAGGTTATTGGCAGCCAATCAGAACCTACTTCACAGATCATGCTTGTAATATTTGGCAATGACTAGTCATGGTTGATGTACCTGGCTCTCACTGGCTGCTCTGCTGTAATTAATTTGCATAATTTGTCATGTTTAATCATGATTAGTCATTGCCTTTTAAAGTAAAGGTGTGACATACTGTATTGGGCTTCATTAAGTCCACCCTGCAGCGGTGATAGTCTGTCCATGCAAAAATTATAAAATGTACTACTGTCCTGTAAGGGAGGAAAGGGATGGTAACTGAGGAACTGCTGGCCAGCCAGCCCTTTCCCACTTCCTGGTCTGCCTAATCTGCCCCCATGCTCTGACATTACGTGATGTCTCCAGTGGGGGCACAGGGGCATGCCCCATACCAGTCTATGGGCCATGATTTCAAAATGGTTTTACAGACATTTAAGCAACCTTTGACAAAAAATGAAAGCCTGCTCAACTAATAGGAACCCTCCTGAATGCTAACTTTTTTTGCCATAACCTTCCCAGACACCTCCTTTGAAAGCTAAGGTGTCATGTTTTTCCTCTTGCTTTGGTTTACTTGCCTAATGCAGAGGTTTGTAGCCTTCACTATAGTTCCTTTTAATGTTGCCCACTGTTCCTCTACTCAACCCTAGTCCCCTCTCTCTGCCAGGGCATTCATGAGGCAGTCCCCGATCTTTGTAAAAAGTCAACCCTCACCTTTGTGTGGTTTGACTCTGCCCCTGTTCTCGTATTGAACCACACCATTCAGAGATACTAGTCCCCAGGTGACCACACACTGTGACATCTGCAACACTGTCCCTGTTAGTACTAGGTAAAAATTGCTCCCTCATGAGTGGGCTCATTTACTAATTACCTAATGAATGCCCCCCTGCAGGGAGTCCATGATGTCCTTGCTCCTAGCTGAAGTTTCAGCCAGGATACTCCAGTCCACATCTGGCAGAATGAAGTCTCCCACCTAGAGAACCCACCTCTCCCTTAGTTGCCATCTTATGGATAGCTTCCAGTAATACCCTGTCCACCTCCCCCATTTGCTGGAGGTCTTTAGATCACCCTAGTGCAAACAGCGGCTCCATTTCCTGGTTCTAGGGAAAGTTAAGCGACTTGCTCATGATTACACAGTATGCAAGTTGGGGCTGTGGGATTCAAACCTAGGTCTCTGGGTTTTCAGCTCTGTGCTCTGCCTTCAAGCATATGGCACTGGAGTGCCCAAAAAAACAACACATAATTTTACCACCACATATACATACAGTATATACTTTTTGCAAAACAAAAAAAGCTACATTAATGCAGGCATTAGGGTTAAAGAATGCAAAGCGTACAAAGTAAGAAAATGAAAACCAGGGTTTGAGTCTCACGTGTCTTGGCAAATCAGTTGTGTTGTGTTCCTCAGGGTTGCCAACCTTAATGCCCACTCCCTCCCTCAGCCTGTAGCCTCCTGTCTGAAGCATAAGGTACAGATCTAAGCCAGTGCCTCAGGTAATTACTTCTTGAAGAAAAATAAGTAGTCCCAGTACATAAAAAAGGGCCCTGGGAGTGGGAAACTATAGGCCTATCTCCATTCTCTGCCCCCTCAGAAAGGTGCAGGAGAGATTGGTCTACAACCAATTGCAAGACTACCTTGAGAGGCACTTTCTCCTAGCCGACATATAACATGGCTTTAAGAAAGGCCATGGCATGGAAACAGCCCTTATCCGGCTCACATCTGATGTCCTCGATGCTATGGACAGACGGGAGCTCTATTTATCGACCTGTCCAAGGCTTTTGACTTGGTCAGCCACAGTCTTCTCCCCAAATTCCACCTCCTTGGATTGGATGGGCTCTCCCTTTCCTGGTTTAAGAGCTACCTACTCAAGCAGAGCCAAAAAGTTCTATGGAGAGGAATCCAATCCAGTGTCCGACTGGTGGTCTCTAGGGTACCTCAGGGCTCAATCCTGGGCCCCCTGCTCTTCACCCTCTATGTCAATGACATTGAGAGGGTTAGTGGGCTAAGCAAACTCATCCTCTATGCGGACGACATTGTCGTCTACCGCAGTGACCCACTACCTAGCGTTATCACTGCCAAGTTGCAAGCTAGTCTCTCAGTACTTGAAGCCTGGTTCTCCACCAACTCCCTAGTACTGAACAAGGAGAAGATCAAGGCTGTCCTGTTTGGAACCAGACATCTCGGTACCATTAGGTGTGACCTACTCTAGCTTCAAACTGCCCAGGGGAAAAGAGCTGAGGTACTTGACAGGATCAAATACCTTGGATCCTCCTTGATCAGGAGCTGTCCTATAAACCTCACATTGACTCCCTAACTAAATCCATCCACCAGAGAATTGGACTCCTCTACCACCTGGGACACTCTCTTTCTGATGAGGCTCGGTGAGCTATCGCCAATTGCACCCTGCTCCCCACCCTCCTCTATGGGGCCCCCCTCCTACAGTTCTTTAGAGAAGGGGAACTACATAAACTCACTGTGTTCTACCATAGAGTGGCACACTTTGCCACCAATGACCCCCCCCAGGAGGCACCACTGTGAGGTCCTAGCAGACCTCCACTGGCCCACCATATGGCACAAGTTGGCCTACTCCTCTATTTGCCTGATCTACAAATTCACCACCATCGGCCTGCCTCCTCACCTGCATGGCCTGCTCAACCCTAGAGTACATTGCCGTGACATGAGATCCTCAGCTGTCTGTCCCCTTGATATCCCACGAGTACGCACCAACCTGGGCAAGTGTTCCTTCACATATGCTGCCCTGCGCTTATGGAACACACTCCCAGCAAATCTGGTTGATAGTCCTTCTCTCCAGGGATTCAAGTTGGGCCTCAAAGTGTACCTTCTGGAACTCAGCCTCTGCAGCTGTAATCGTTAGCCCCCCACTCCTTCCCCTTCCTATGTAGGTCTCAACTGTGACTACTGCTACTCCAGTGTATTATGCCAAATGTAAATGCTGTATTGTCAACTTTAATTTCTGTCACTGCAATGTATGCAACAATTTTAACCACTGTATTATTGTCCATTGTATGTAACCATTGCTTTATCTAACTAATTCCGTGTCACCCCTGAAAAAGGGACCTTTGGTCTCAGTGGGCTTACCTGGCTATCAACATTTAAATAAATAAGTATGGCTTGGCATATGTGTCTAACAGAATCAGTAATAGCTTTCTTCCCTCAGGGCTCTGCATGATGCAAGTGATCATGTTTGCTTAGGTGAGGGGGTGGGTGTTAGGCTTGACAACCCCAAGGAACACCACCTACAAAACAAGCATTTGTCAATGCTGAATGTTCACTTGCAGGTATTTGCAGTGGTGTTTGACATTTTGCAGGCCCCTACAGTTGTATTCATGTCCCTTTAGTATCCATGTCCCAACAGAGTACCTCTCTGCAACTCCTCTTGCATCTGATTTACATTTCAGCCTCATACTTCTTAAGTGTCTGTCTTAGGAACCTTAACAGCTAAAGCCAAGCCTGGAGCGAGGACATTCCCAGCTATGGGCCAGGTGAGAAGGACCCCACCCCAAGTCGGGCACGCTCAAGATACAGACTTAAAATGCAGAGCGAGACCATCAGCTTCATGGGAAACCCTGTGCCAGAATGGTATGGCTGGCATGCCCCAGAACTGATAAGGAGCTGAATGAGCTTTAAGTGTTGAGACCTTGCAAAGGTCAGATGCAGTAGTGTGCGCAGCAGACATCCCAGAGGCTGAAGCCAAGGGGATGGTGGTAGGCATGAAGCAAAGATTGTGTAAGCAAGAATGGACCTGCACATAGGTCAGTAACAGTATAGCAATAGTTGGACCTGCACATAGGTCTGCAAAACATAGTAGCAATGAAGCAGCACTGTGAATAGTGGGGCAAGCCAGCCAGGCAGTCAAAAAGCCAATAAAGGTGACACATTCTCTGACGATTTGCCAGGGGCAGAGACAGGATTTAGAACATGAGTAATTTGCCACACAGGGCCACAACTCCCCAAACACCTCCAAGTCCCCGCTGTAGGAAAAACAAGAAAGTGATGGAAAGGCAGAGACCCACATGCAGGTATTGAAACTAATTTACAGTGTCAGCAGTAGCTTTAGTTGACCGAGTATAACAGGGTGTACAAACATAGAAGCAGCATCTGTACTGAGTACACCGAGTTGTAAACTGCTATAAACATAAAATAAAGGAGACACAATGCTCTAAAAGCAGCTGTCACCAGGCAGTGCAATGAAACTGCAGCAATAAAGTAAGAGAATGAGTTGAGAGTGCGTGATTGAGATGCATAGCTAGGGTTCAGAGTGAGTCTGAATCAGGTGAAAACAATTAAGTATGCAACATGGAGAGCAGCTGTAGTTGAGCTGAAACACACAGATTATGTTTACAGTTGCTTTTCAAGTAATTTGAGAGTTGTGAGTAACTGAAAGCCAGTAGTATGAGCTCTGAAGTAGCAGTATGCTAGGAACTTAGGAAACAAAGCCCCAAAAGACAAAACCAAAACACATTAACACAGAAAACAGGGAACAAGGTCAAAAACAAAAACAAAGACACACAAAAAGCACAGAAAGTAAGAACAGAAAGAAGCACACAGCCAGAGGTAAGATACAAACTGGAAGCAGGAAAACAAACACCGAAAGCCAGCAGAGACAAACAGAAACAGCAGCGGGGGTAGGCCCAGCCAGCTCAGAGGACAGACAGACAGAGCCTCCAGCCAGCAAAGAAAAAGTGCTTCAGAAGGAGACTGAGAGGAACTGCTTATACAGCTCAGGAAGTGGGAGTAGCTGGCTGCTTGTCCATTGAAATACAGGCCAAGCCTTCCAATTCCATTAGGCAGATGCCTCACACCAACCAAACACTTGTAGTGAATCCCCAGTACTGGCTTCAGGCCAAAATGGTGACCACAGCTTGTCCTTTACCTGCCCACGATTTTATGGTCCTTTGTTCAGCCACCAATAGCCCCCAGGTTATGGTGTGTACCTACTGGTTCATAACATCGCAGACAAAACTGCGCACAGCAAGACCGCACTGTGAGTAGTGTGTGTGGCTTTATAGCGACAGGGGAATTACAGCGATACGAAAGTATTGCTACCCACTGATGCTCCCAAGAAACAAAGAAGTGGATGTAGCCACTGCCGGTCGGGTGCTCAGTCGAGCAGCTCCCATGGTGGAGTGGCTAGAGCATTCGACCCATCAGTGGATGGGGTTGGGGGAAGTGGTTTGAGTACCTGCTAGGGAATCTTTTTCCTTTTGTATTTTATTTCTTGCCCCTTTGTCCACACCCCCTCAGAGTTTATTATAATAGTTCCGGTGGGGGGCATGGGTGGCAAAGCCCCCCACAAAACACAAGAAAAACTGTCAGGCGTTGCCACATGCTGTATGTGGGCGTGAGGTCTTGATATGTGCGGTTTAGTCTGCGACACTGTGACCCCATGCCTGTAATGTTTTGATTTCTTTTGTCTGCACTCCCACAGCAGACCAGGCATTATCTGTTCTCGAGTATGCTCTGTGAATCAGGAGCTCTGGTGCAGGTACACTAAGCCTCGGTGGGCATCTTGAGCATGGTACTCACAGACAACAATGGGGATAGACTCTTCAGTCTAAAGCTCTTCAATAACTGAAACTAAGTGCCTTCATAGCTTTGCACTAGCAGCAGATCAGATCTTGTTAAAGCCCCAGTTTTGAAGAATCTATCATTCCTAACAGCTACCCAGGAGCCCTAAAGCATGACCCAAACCAACGGAAGTGACCCATCCATCCTACTTTTGGGAGCTATGTTGTTAAGGGCAGTCTATTATGCAGGTTACACATCTGCTGCATTGGCCAATAGGGCTCTTAGTTCTGGCTGTTCACCTTTGCAAGAGAAAAATTATACAAACAGGAGTATTTATCTTTACCTCCTAAAACAATTAGCTTTGGGGGGGGGGTAAACACTGGTCTCCAGACCTTACTTACTAGGTTTCAAGTCTATGTATCTAGCAGGTAAGATGTGGTGTCTGTTCAGACCCTTAAATGATTGCTCTTTGTATGAATAGGATGATGTAAGGATCAACAACAGCGGAAGAGTCACAGGGGTAAAATCTAATTCTGTACTATTGGTTTACCCCATTTGTAAGCAATGATTAAAAGATATCACTTACCTGGTTCTGATGAGCCTAGGGATTTCAATTAGGCAGGAGCCTGTAAGTGTAAAGAAAAACAAATGTCACAAAGAATCTGTAGTTCTTTGAGAAAGATAAGTCAGGAAAGGCAAAGCAGGTAAAGCATACTTATCTGACAGGCTGTACGGTGCCCCGCAGACCTATGAAAAAGGGAAAAATACTTTAGTACAGTATAAATAGGTGTCACAGAAACTGGTGCTATGCTATGCTATGCCATGCCAAGACCCCTGTGGCTGCCACTAACCAGCATGGTATCAGTTGCAAATCCAGTCTGCCCCAAGTAATATCAGACAAACTAATTTGCAACTGAAGTCGCCACACCTGTTTAGACAGACTTAAGCGCTGTCCACACTACACCTCTGTAACGTTACAGAGTGCCCAAACCGTTACTGCAACGGTTTGCGCTTACACCTGTAACGTTACAGAAGGTGTTTTCGTAACCGTTGTTGAAACCACCTCATATGTGGTTTCAACAACCGTTATGAAACTGGTCCCTCCTTGGTAACGAATACGCGGTAGTGTGGATGGATGGTACCAACCGCAGGGCTCCGGGAAGCGCAGCGCAAGCTGCATTGTGGGACTGGTGCCGCTACAATGGTAGCCCGGTCTCCAAAGTGTTGACCGGTGGTGCCGGTCCCATAACGGACACCTCCACGGTGTGGACGCACTGCACCGCTCCCCGGCTGTAACGGATTGCATCTGTTACCAGGCCGGAGCAGTGTAGTGTGGACAGGGCCTTAGAGAAGATTAGTGCAACTGGCTCTGCAAGTTGTTCCCTTGGCTCCATTATGATCCTGAGGAGTACTCTAGCTATACCTTTTGAATTAACCAGGCTTGATGTGAAAATAGTCTGCTGCCAGGGTGGGGGTAGTGTTTTCCACAGGCTACATCTTGGCTACCTCTGATGCTGACACCCTCCTAATACCTGTTCTCTTCAGCTGTGAGCGTGGGACACTAAGTAGCCCCTTGGACCTGAAAACAGAGTTATCCCAGAGCATGGGGGGGAAGGGGTCAAAAGCTGACAGAGGCAGGATGGGCCTAAATGAAACCATTCTATATTTATGTACCACTGCACTGTATTTTTTCACCATCACACAAATTGGTTTGTAAGTTATTATAGATTGCAGGGGCATCCCTGACCAAACACAGTGCTTCCTTCAGTTGTGCAGGAGGTACTTTTACTACTATAAAAGTACCTCACATGCTGAATCACTGTAATGGGCTTCTCGCTGACCGCTCCTGCTATCAGCATTTTAAATAAAAACGTTTTTTTTTTTTTAATTTAATACAGTTATCAATCTATAATTATTTTATGGGTACATTTGGAGGGCCTGTTCTGGACCTGAGAGTGCCACCTCTTGCATCCTTAGGATCACAGAACTGCTCACCTTCGGTTTGCAGTCCTCTGGTCCTAAGAACCCGTGAGGCAACACCTTCACATCCATAAGAGGCCCTCCAACCGGACCCACAAGCTCATATCCAGAGTTGTCTTTTATCACCATTCTTTGCTGCACTTCAATATTTCAATACCAGTCCTCTATACCTTACTTACAACTGGTTTAATTACAGTTAATTTACCCAGGCTAGCTCAGTTGAGATGCAGTATCTTGTTTCCAATGGGGTTCTGCTTCTACCCATTTCAGGAGCAGTGTGGACTGGATCACTGAGGTCACACTGTAAGTATGAAGCTCTAGCAAGGTTCCAGCCTGCAATGTTTTGATTCCCAAGACAGAGCTTTAACGTAGACCACACGGCTTCTTACCATGCACTTATATGCATGTTAACAGTGCCTGTAGGAGTTCCAAGGAATAGTGCGCAGATGGCCCATTCAGCACAACCCCTACCTTGTAGGTTTAGGTAATGGCGAATCCTGAAAGGCGTTATGTCTCTTACTTTGCAGATCCCAGTCAGTGAGGTCTCTCACCTGATCATGTTGGTGTACTTTGCCACCTTTTCGTTTTTTTAAAGAGATTTTTTTTCCCATCCAGTAGCTTGTCGAGGGGATATACCCTGGTCAGGCCAAACTCAGTCAACATTCAGACAACTACTGGATTTTTCCCCCTTTTTTGCTTGTCCTCCTCCACTGGCGGGAACTGCCTGTGTTGGCCAAGCAGGGCCACAGCATTCCTGGTGTGGCAGGAGCAAGCTCTTTGATCCAGCCACAGGTGGTTGCTGTGGTGGTGGAGTCCAATGCCAATCCTCCCTGACCAAAATGCAGTGCTGAGTGGCAGCTGTCTTGGCCATAGCCTGCCTCCCAACACATCCTGTGCTTGTTTCTGAATTCAGGTCGTCAGCACGGCAGCGAAACACACTGCAGCAGGGCCATCGAGGGTTCTGCTTACTGCCCTTCTACGACCTCCCTGCCACTTCCCCCAAACACAGGCCACATTTATGCTGGCTAATGCCCTTCAATCCCACTATGTATCTTTACAACACCTGCTTCATCACCACCGTATCGCTCTCTCTGTCAAAAAAACTACTGTATCCTATGTCAGTTCCAACAATATCAGCTGATATGCATAATAAATTGTAGCTGCTCCATGGTTTTCAGGGTTAAAATCCTGCAGTGTATAGGGAAGAAGACTGTGTGGAGACTACAGCCTCACACAAAAAGAAACTCACATCTGTGTTTTTTGGGACTTGGGGATCCAGGTAACAGAAATTCAAGTCTCAATCTTTTGGAAGTACTGGGCAGTAGGTATAAATATTGAATAAAAATGTATACTGCATATGTAGTGGCCAGTCTAGTAAGCATGGTGGCAGAGGTACAGCTTGCTATTCCAGTGATCTGAATTCAGGAACCAAAATGAGTCACTTGGGGGCTGGCCAGTGGGAGGCAGTACTGAGCATCCATAGGACATTTCTCCTTCAGCGAGGGGTGAATAGATCATACTAGAGGGCTGGAGGAGGGAGTATTAAACATCCCTAGGAGAACTTTTCTCCCTTGGAGAGGGGGTGAACACATCCCACTAGATGGCTGGCATCTAGAGGATTCTGGGTGGCAGTGCAGTTGGATGCAAGGGAAGGGATCCCTACTTCATGATGCCAGAAGGCATCTCCTCAGAGGAAGAGCTCGCACAATGAAGTATTGTCCACATGTAGGCCTAGAGAGAAACGTGGGTGGAAAAAAAAAAATTTGACAGCAGCTGGATGGCAGCCCGGTCCCCTGCAGACACCACACTGCTGACTGAGCATTTTCACAGTCCTGTGGCAGAGAATGAGGGAGCACAATGCGTCACTGCCCACAATGTGGGCCCAGAGAGAAAAATGGTGAAAAAAAAATCCTGACTGCAGCTGGATGGCAGCCCAGTCCTCTGCAGACCCCTCATTGCCGTCTGAGGACTTCCATGGCCCTGTGGCAGAGGATGACAGAGTACAGAGAAGCTGGGTGAATGTAAAGGGGGACCAGTCCAGAAGGGGGCATGTCAGCAAGATTGGAGCTAAAATACCCATTGGAAAAAATACAGTGTATTAATCACTGCTAAACACAAACAAAAATGCTGCAGGGGACTGATCTGAGCTCATATTTCCCTCAGTAACAGAACCATTCTCATTTCCTTTGAATTTACTGCCTGGAGCAAATTATAAAAATTTAGGGACGTGAAGGGTAGAGAACCAGGTTGCTTTTTTACCTACACAAGTTATGGACCCAGGATAGCCAAACTAAAATGCAGGCTCAC
Organism: Neoceratodus forsteri; assembly: GCA_016271365.2. Lineage (NCBI taxonomy): Eukaryota > Metazoa > Chordata > Ceratodontiformes > Ceratodontidae > Neoceratodus > Neoceratodus forsteri. The sequence goes on from CM028138.1 coordinate 495,989,522, forward strand.
ATTTACAGTGGGGCTCCAGCTTCTACTACTACTACTACTTAGCTGGGAGAGACTGAAGCACTGTGAGGTAAAGAGTTGCTCAGGGTCATAGTACACAAGCAGCTGCAGTGGGATTTGAACCTGGGTTCTTAGTTCACAAAACAGTGTTTAAACAATGCTAACCTTTCCCTATCCCTACCTTCCTTTATCCTGGTCCTTCTCCCTCTGCTCTGATTCCATTATTATTGCTCCAAGCACTAGCTTTCCCATTAATATTTATTTTAGTGTGCTGCAGGTAAATACATAGGTTCCAGAGAAGGACACTCACCACTGACTCCTGAGAGTGGATATTTTGCATATTGACAAGGCAGAGACTCAGTGAGCCCCATGCAGTGCACCATAACCCAGTTTATTAGCTGCCAGGAGAGCAGAAAGGCCACTGACTGAAAATACCCATCCCCTTCTGAATTAAGTTGCACTGTCTTATCTTCTCACATCTCACCAGAAGTATCCATCTGGAAACTGTAATTCAGCAGCAATACTGGAAAACAGGGAGACAGATGAGAAGTGATGATCAGGAAGGAGGATTGAATAGGAGTTTAAGCAGTGGAAATCAAGTTCTGCTTCTTTAGCAAGGCTCACATAAAGTGTGGCTGCAATATCCCCCACAAGAGTGATAAATTACCTGAAAGAAGCAGAGGAATGTGCTAGGGGAGAGGGATTGCTTGTAAATTTAAAATCAGGTTTAAGACCACACACACGGGTGAGCTGACGGAATCCTTGAAAGGCTGGCTCATTTTCATACTACGCTTGCTCCAACACCATTTCTGTGTGGTGATCTTATTCAACTGAGTGCTGACCACGGAGATCACCTATCCCAGCTGCACACCCAGTGTTGCCTCAAACAGGTGGACTGGTGAGACAACGCTGTGGTTCGAATGGGGTTGGGTGGATGGACGCACCCGGTAAGGAGAGGCAGGAGACAATCTATAAGTTTGATGGCCAATGGGCTTTATTCATACTACAGGGAAAGGTAGACACAGTCACAAGGGAAAAGGGGAACCAAACCACACAAGAACAGCAAGTAACACTCTATGCCAACTCTAAAAGGTGCACCTCAGCCTAAGGCCACTATTTATCATACTCTATGGTAAACTTTCTCTAAGTGGTCTAAGAAACAAATTCAAACATCAATCACTTTATAAAGAGATGAGACAATTATTGCAGTGCACAATGGATACCAGGGCTAATCCTGGAAGATTAGGTGGTGTAAACACCTCTAAAAGTTCATAGGATCAAAGGAAGTTCAAACTTTTCCTGCCGTCTTCATGCACACAACTGAAGAATGGTGTAGCAATGGGTAAAAGGCAAAATGGGGCTCCTGCTTAGTGTCAAGCTACACCTGTGAAAACCTAGGAGATGTTGGAAAGGAATTAGGAGAGATTTTTAAACTGACCCTGATTCTTTGGCCACTCACTCTCCAAGGTTGCCAGAATACTCTGGCACAAGAGAAATGAACTCTGCTGAACTCTTCCCCGGCACGAACCCTCGACCAGGACTGACAAGGATGAAGGAACACAAAAACTTGGCATAGAATCCACTTGAAAGGACTGCCAAGGATGAAGATCTGCTGCAGTTTTCCCTTGCACAAACCCATGACCAGGACTGCCAAGGATGAAGGAACACAAAAACTTGGCGTAGAATCCACTTGCAAGGATTGCCAAGGATGAAGGTATATTGAAGCTTCTTTGGCAAAGGATCCACAGGAGGACCACCAAGATCAAGCTGAATCCCAGATGGCAACACAGGACAAGCAGGATGCAACAAGCAGGAAGAGAAGGATGCAGGGCAAAGATCAAAACCTTGTACTGCCCAGAACCAGGAAAACAACAAACCGGCGGCCGCGGACACACACTGGCCATGTCGGACTCTACTTTTTGGCGAATGACTGGGAGTGACAGACGAGGCTTCTTCCAGGACGTTCCACTTCCGGGCTGACTGAACCACAAGGAGACCAGGAGCCAGCGGCCGTGACTCACACCAGGTTATGTCGACTTCGACTAACGGCGGACGACAGGGAAAGAAGATGTTGTGAAGTTCTTCGCTGGCTGAGGACTGCTTTGGTGAAGAATCAGCTGTGAACAACCCCACCAGGGGTGCTGGGGTAGAAGATTGAGTCCATACACTTTGCACTAAACACTGGTAATTCCACTTTGCACTGCACCACAGCATTCAGTGGTTACTGGGGCAATTGTTCTTTGCAGCGGCAATTTGCTTGGAACAGGGGCAAATTGCTGAAGTCCGGGGCAATTGTTTGTTGCAGGGGCAATTTGCCTGGAACAGGGACAAATTGCTGAAATCCAGAGCAATTGTTCGTTGCAGGGGCAAGTTGCCTGGAACAGGGGCAAATTGCTGAAATCCAGAGTAATTGTTCATTGCAGGGGCAATTTGCCTGGAATGGGTAAATTGCCGAAATCTGGGGCAATTGTTCATAGCAGGGGCAAATAACCACAATTCCTGTATAATGCAGTCTTGGTACTTTTGCAATCAACACAACAGTTTAGGTACTAAGCAATACACAGTTCATCAACTGACAGTCATTCAAGAGCAGTTGTGTGCTAAGCACTCCTGTTCTGTCCCTCCACACTTGTGGAACCCTTTTGCATCAGGATCTGGCTATCTCTCTGGACTTTTCTTTGGATGCCCGCCCTTCTCCACTCTGGATTCCCCTTTTTGTCATCATAACTGCTGGGCTCCTTTAAATCTCTCAAGCCCTTGGGCTTATCTAATGGGCCCTCATAACCACCTGGGGCCTTTGCTGTCCTTCAAGTTCTTAGGGGGGGTCTGGTATTGCCTCTTTATCTTCTCTGGGGCTTGCTTCACCCCTTAAATCCCTTAAGCTGGTTGGTGCCCCTTTAATTCCAGAGACCTCTCTAAGGCCTTACTGTCACTCAGCCAGGGCTTGCCCCACCTTTAGTCCGCCCTCCTTATAAATATTCAGGTGTTTCCCTTATGGGCCTAAAGACAGACCCCTCCCCATGGGCATCACCATGCCCCGACTAATTATTTATGTAAATCAATGGCAGGCCCTCCCACCTGATCCTCTGATAGTGCTTACAGTGCTCAATGGCCCCAAATCTTTTATTTTGATAAATTCTGGTGGCCAGCACTCCTTTTGTGCTGCCACTGACTCACCGGCCCAGTCCGGAGTAAAGCTGCTGCAGGGAGGAGGGAGGTCTTGCTGGCAGAGGGAGGGAACCGGCAAAGGAGAGGCAACAGGCACAGTGGAGAACAACAAGGAGCCTCTCGAGGGTCGATAGCTTTCTCTGGCACAATGCAGCTCTTGAAAGGCTGCCCAAAGGAAGGGGAAGCCAGGGAAATAAACTTTTTCTTTTTTTAAAAGTCGGACTGCGCCCGCGCTGCCACCAGGAATCAGGACTGCACTGCCACCATCGGACTGTCACCGCAGGCTGGAGACCTCTTTACTGGTCGGAGGAGAGACACCGGAGAAGTTGACGAGACTGCTTCATTAACCGCAGGTAAGCAAAGTCCCCGTCGCACTCCCGTGTCCTCTCAAGTCCACGACCAGCCCGAAACTGCTAAAAAAATGGCTGCTGCACTTTCAAAAGTGCTCAGGGTTTCTATTCTAGAACCCCGAGCCTGTGCCTTCTAACTGACTGGGGCACTACGAGGCTAAGAACAGCAGCTCTGTGCGTGGGTGCCCATTGTTCCAGCTGCCTGGTGCTTGCTCGGGGGTGATTAGAACAAAGCAGCTGGACTAGGAGTGCATACAAGCTGTTGCTGTCTCGTCCAGGTGGGAAGCTAACATTTATTGCAAACTAAAAGTTGTAAAACTGGAAGAGCGTTCCTCTGGGGAGAGGAGGTAGATTTTTGGGCCGTTACCATGGAAACCGTAGTCACCAGTCTTCCTGGTAGGACTGCATTGTGGGACTGAGGAGGCTTACCTTGCTCTCCAGTCCCTAAGCATATCAGGGTATGCTGTGCAAATGGATTTGGTCGCGAAAGCAGGGGACAGGCTTTCACTTTTAAATTAAGTCCACCGCATGAAGTGGCAGTATTTTTAAAAAAATTTTTTTTTAAATCTGCACAGTTGCATACCGGACGTTTTGGGAGACAGGAAGTGACCCAGAGATACTTCCTGCCCACCCAGTACAAAGCAGGAACCCCATGCGAACGGGAGCGAGCATGAGCAAGGCGAGCATGCAGTTTCGCTTGTGGAGATGCGCGCACCACTGCGGACACTGGTGGACAGGTGGGGGAAATATATCCAGTGTGTTTAACGTGGGGAAGAATAAGGACGCGAAGGGCAACAGGGACAATAAGGTGCAGCCAGTAACCAAAATGGCACAAGGTAAAACAAAAAGGGGGGTAGGGTAAAAAGGCATGTATTGTGTGTAAAATGTACACAGAGGATGCTGTGTGCAGCGAGTTCACGTGTGATAAGTGTCTTTTGGTTGACACTCTGCAAGGGGAAATTCAGCAGCTCACTCGAAGTCTGGAAACTCAGAAAGAAACTGTGGGGTTGGAAAGCTTTATAGATGAGGTAGCCTATAATATCAGTTGTACTGGGAATAAGGTTCAGAAGTCTGGGGATAGTGGTCCCAGTTTTTGTAAGGACACAAAGGATGAGGTAGTAGTAACTGAGAAAACAGGCACATGTTTGCAAAAGAACTCCAAACTGGGCCCCTCACTAACAACGCCCCTTCTGTTGTCTAATAGATATGAAGATCTAAACACGGATGATGAGGGATTTATGGGGGCTCAAGTAGCACAACTCTAGGTTATAGTTCCTTTCCTGGCTGAGGCTACACAGGGCCAGACTAATATGGAACACCCAAAGAAGGAAGGAACTGCAGACAGAGATGTAGTGGTGATAGGGGACTCCATTATAAGAGGGATAGATACTGCAGTATGTTGGGGGTGAAAAGAACGTACCACAGTCAGCACTTACCTGGAGCTAGGCTACATGATGTTTCAGTCTCATTGGATGGGCTACTTGAAAAAACAGTTAGTCCACTGATGATTTACGTACAGGTACTAACGATGTAGGATGGAGGACATCCAAGCAGAATTAAAGATATAACAACAAGGATCAGGAACAGAAATGGGGAGATCATAATATCTGGGATTTTCCCCACTCATGGCTTTCAATCCCCCCCAAAATGGGTTTATTATACAAAGCAACAGGTGGTTGAGACAACTTTGCAAGGAGGACAATTTTGGTTTTATGGATAACTCTGTAACATTTAATAGAGCAATTTTGTTTTAAGCTGACGGTCTGCATTTAAACCCTTCAGGTACTAGGATTCTGGGTAAAAAACACTCTTGAAGTGATAAGATTTCACTTAAACTGGAAAAAGGGGGGGGCTTGGAAAATGACTTAAACAGTGGTATTAATACTACTGCAACTCCCAAAGAGACCCCTGAATGGAAAGCAGTTCTTATTAATGCTCGGAGTTTGGTTAAGAAATATGATGAATTTAAACTGCTATTACGCTCTCAGAATATCCACTTGGCACTAATTATGGAAACCTGGTGGAATGATAATGATTTGTGGCGAAAAAAGTGCCAGGATATTTCTAAATCTAGAGTCCACAGGAAGAGGGTGGAATAGCCATGTATGTGCATGAATCTATCCATTGTGAAGAGCTACAGTGGGATATGGGAGCTCTAGAACTATTATGGGTAAAGCTACTTCCCCATAAAGGCACCAGGATCATTTTAGGACTGCTATGTAGGCCTCCTTCAATGTCACCTGATGATGATGAGGCACTATTAATGATAATAGGTGATTTGAACCCAGCAGATAGAATACTGCTAGTGGGGGACTTTAACCTACCTAGCATAGATTGGATGAAGCGGCAAGGAGGTAGTAACATGGACAAGTAGTATTTGGATATCTTCGACCAGATGGGACTTGAACAACTAGTCCTAGGTAGTACTAGAGGAACCAGAATCCTCGATCTAGTGCTTACCAATATGGGTAACACAGTTAATAAAGTCCAGGTTAATAGCCCTTTGGGTAACAGTGACCACTATTCAGTCCACTTTAGCATCGGGGAATCCGTATTTACCAAGAATTCAGGTACCGCAACTAAGCTAAATTTTTGGACAGCAGACTTCTCAAGCATTAGAACACAAATGTTATGGGACTGGAAAAATGATTTCAAGGGGCTATCTGTACAGGACATGTGGAAACAGCTGTTAGCTAGAGTAACAAGTCTTGTTAAAACCTATATATGAAGTGTGCCAAAAATATGACACTAGTATCAAAACAAAATCTGCATGGCTGAATGCGTCCATCAAAAGAATGATAAACAGGAAGAACAGAATGTATAAAAAAAACAAAACTCAACAGGTCAATTGGGACTATTCAGGCCTATAGGGAATGTGTTAGGAATAGCGAAGCAAAAATTAAAAAAGCAAAAGCACAGTCTGAGGCGGATTTAGCAAACCAGGTGAATGATAAGAAATCTCTCTTTTCCTACATTAATACAGCTCCGTCACCTCCATCATTGACTACAGTCTAGTCATCTATGGCTCTGCTTCCCCTACTGCCCTCCAGAGGATATCGGTGGCACTCAAGAAGGCCTGTAGGCTTCTAACGGGTGCCGCCCACCTAACACACACCTGTGACCTGTACGCCCCGGCCGGATGGCTACCACTCCTTAGTAGAATACAATACCAGATCTGCTTGTTAACCAAAAAAGTTCTCTTCAGGCTCATGCCATCAGGAGTAGCAAAGCTCCTTACTGCCAACAGCAGTACCCAGCTTACATGCAGTGCTCTATATCAAACCTTCCAGGTCCCCAGATGCCGGACCACAATGGGTCAGAGATTGTTCACGCACAGGGCTCCTCAGTGGTACAGTACTCTTAACAAAGAAACACAACTGTGATGCTTGGTCCCTTTAAAAGGCAACTCCGACTGTTCCTCGCCTCTAACACTCAATGTGACTGCCCCTCCTAAGTAACTGCCTCCTCATTTTACCCTAGTCGAAGGTGACCTGTAACCTCCCTTAGAGCTCCACTTTTTTGGCACCAGTTTCCCCCACTCTCACCCCTTACCCCCTTCCCACACCACACTGCCTCACCCACCTCTTCCCCTCTCTAATAGCACTTTCAGATATGGGGCCCTCCAGCCTATCCGCCTTGCACTTTTGCCAACCACTTCTACCCGCCGACAATAGCCCTTTAGCCTGCCTACTTCTTCCCGACTCCCTCCTACCCTATACTAACTATATACTGTTCACCCTGAAACTTATCTGAAGCTGCCTTATGTTGTCTCTCTCCATTTTTGGCTGTATAATAAATGCTTAGACATCTTTTGTGTCTTTAAGACTGTAACTATTGTTGACCTTTGTATGTATGTTACCCTACATCCTTTGTGTAACCTTTGTAAATGAGCAGTTCTTGCTCAAAGGTATTTGTAATCCTAGAGTTTATTAAAAAAAAAAAAAGAATAATGATAGTATGAAATGAGGCCACAGTATGATAGGCCCATTTTTGAATGACTTAGGGCAGACAGCTACAACCTCAGAAATGGCAGATATCCAGAATAGATATTTTTGTTTAGTCTACAACAACAGTAATTCAGCATCACACGTTGGTAAGGAAGCATCCATTCCTGGGAAAATTAGTATTAACCCCAAAGATGTACCTGATCGGCTTACAAAGATTGATGTCAACAAATCACCTGGCCCGAGGAATTACACCCTAGAGTCCTACGTGAACTAGCTGATGTGCTGGCACTGCCAGTTACTTGTATCTTCCAGGCTCTCTAGACACAGGCTCAGTACCTCTTGATTAAAAAACTGCTAAATATTGTCCCCATTTTAAAACAAGCTTTTGTCAATGCCGAATGTTGTCGCGCTGGCATTGGCTTTGGTAGTGCAGTGCGGAAACACATTTTGGGCAGGATGTGAAAAATGACAGCTGTACTGTTCATAAGGAGGTGTAAAAAAATGGCAGTGGTGAAAATGTGGCATGTAAATATTGCAAATTTGTGAAGTTACAAGGGTGCATGGGAAATGTGCAACGCATGCTTGTAGCAGTCATTTTATGGACTTTCAGCACCAAATTTTCAACATAGGCATTTTAGCACATCTGCTCATATATAGTGTCACTGTCATTTCAAACTGTCCTAAAAGTGATTGTTATTGCAGCCACCGCGCTTATTCTGTGCTGGACGGCGAAACACATTTCGGGCAGGATATGTAAAATGACAGCTGTACTGTTCATCAAGAGGTGTGGCAAAATGCCAATGGTGAAAATCCAGAGTGAAAATATTACAAATGTACAACATTACGAGTGTGCATGCAAACTGCACAACGCACGCTCGTAACACAGTCATTTCATGGAGTATCATCACCAAATTTTCAACATAGGCATTTTAGGACCTCTGCTCATGAACAGTGTCACTGTCATTTTCATAATCTGCCCTGAAAACTGATTTCTCACAGCAACTGCGCTATTGTGCGCTAGAAGTGTGGAAACACATTTCGGCCAGGATGTGAAAAATTACAGCTATACTGTTCACAAGGAGGTGTAGAAAAATGACAATATTGAAAATTTGGTGTGAAAATATTGCGAATTCGCGACATTACGAGCATGTGTAGGAACTGCACAACGCACGCTCATAAAACAGCCAATTTTTGGACTTTTTCCACCAAATTTGCAACATAGGCTTTTTGAGAGCCCACCTCATGAACACTGCCACTGTCCTTGCATTAATCAGTCCCAAAAGGTGATTCCGTGCAGTGACTGAGAAATCACCTTTTGGGACCGAATAACGCCATAACAGTGCCAGAATTCATGAGGAGGGGTCCAAAAAACCCCATGTTGAAAATTTGGTGCAAAAATTCCAAAAATGCCTGAGATATGCATCAAAGTTGAAAAAACCTTATTTATTCCATTATACAGCTTACCGGCATTTCCTCAGTTCGTGGTCAGCTTTGAAGAGTGCAGACGTGTTCCCGGTCCACCAAAGATTGTCGCCGGCGCTCGAGGTAAATATGGGTGAGTGGGGTGTGGGAAGGCAGGGTGCGCAATGGGTGGGTGGTGCGGGTGGTGGGAGGTGTAGGAAGACTCACGAGGGACCATTTTCTGTTTACAGGTGTAAAAAAAAAAACACATCGTGGACAGTTTTCTTTTTTTTTTTTACATGTGTTTTTTGGGGGGGATACAGTAGCTGACGGGGGATTGGGCACCCCCATCGGCACAAAGGGAGTGAGGGACACTAGCTGAGGGGGATTGGGCACCCTCTCAGCACAGAAGAAGGGTGGGCATCATGCCAACAGGGAGTGGGCTCCCCCGTCGGCACATTAAAGTGGGAAGGGGGAACGGATGCCGACGGGGATTGGGCACCCCTGTCAGCAAACAATGAAAGTGGCGGGGGGCGCATGAGCCGAAGGAAAATTGGGCACCCCCTCGACAAGCAAAAAAGGAGGAGGGGATTCATGCCAACGGGAGTGGGCTCTGTCGGTTATTACATGAGGGCAGGGTAAGCCGATCGGGAATTGGGCGCACCCAAAGTCGGCAGTTTAGCGGCCACTGTGCCACCAAGTTTGTAGCTAGCGAAGCACGTAGGAAGGTCCGCTGCATGTGACCAGCTTTGCTTGCATTGCAGTGGACCTTTCCTTAGATGTACTTGCCCGGGTGGTGTGGCGCCAGCATGCAGGCTGTTTGGGGAGTTAGGAACGCACCTACTGGTGCGTGCCCTGCATTCGCCCAACAGTGACCGCACCTCTAAATCTCCACTACCACAAGATGTTGGCTGCACAAGCATGCCAACATTAAAAGGGCCCAAGTCCAAACCTGACAACTTTAGGCTGGTAAGTTTAACCTCTCTGTTAGGGAAGATTATGGAGGGGTTGGTCAAAGACTTAATTTCAGACTTCCTAATGACACATGGACTGGTTGACCCAGTACAACACGGGTTTACAAAATCTATATCCTGCCAAATGAATCTTTTGGCTTTCTATGAGAATGTCAGTAGGGAGCTGGACCTTGGGAACTCTGTAGATGTGGTTTATATGGACTTCGTGAAAGTTTTTGGTAAGTTACCCCACATGCAACTTTTAAATATGTTGGAGGATATTAATCTAAACAGCAATATTTGTAACTTGGTCTCGGTGTGGCTGCAGGGGCTCAAACAAAGGGTTAACATTAATGGGGTGCTTTCTGACTGGGCACCAATCACTAGCGAGGTTCTCCAGGGCTCAGTTCTGGGACCTAGTCTTGTTAATATTTATATATCTTCCCTTAAACTAAATAACCCTAAAATCCGGCTCTATAAATTTGCAGACAACTGCAGACTTGGGACAGTGGTGAACAAACAAATAGATATTGCATCCCTGCAGAATGCTATTAATGTGATCTCGGAGTGGACAGTATCACATAAACTAGTCCTGAATACAGACAAATGCAAGGCTATGCATTTTGGCAAACATAATGATAGGGGCTCTTATAATTTTGCTAACAATATGCTCACAGTCACTTACGAGGAAAGAGACTTGGGGATTCGGGTCACTGCTGATCTTAAGTTCGGGTCCCATTGTAGGGCACAGGTGAAAAAAGCAAACCAGTATCCAGCACAAGATCTGTTGGTGTAGTAGTAGGAGGCATGACGGTCAACTTGTCCATTTCAAATGGAACCGTAACCTACGTAGGAGCTGATTCAGTCAAAGGGCTGTGGTACCCCGGAATGAACTTCCATCAGCGGTTGTGGAGAGCCCTAGTATGAATAGCTTTAAAGCCAACTTCGACCAACACTTCAGTAAGATAACTACTTGATTTTAAAATGTTGGTATATGGCAAGCAAACATGGACGTAAGTCTGCTAGCTTGAAGTTACCTATGAAACCTATGAAACAGCAGCAGTGGAGGAAGTGCAGTGGAGGAAAGAAAAATCCTTTCTTTTTTTTTTTATTTAGCTGGTGCCCTGCCTGGTGACTCTGGGGAGAGGGAACACACAACAAATGGGGCTTCAAGCCCATGTGGTTCTCTACCTGTCCACTGGCATCCTGGACAGGAGAGGGAATCCCGGGTCACTTATCCAACTCTTATATTTTCTGTGGTGCCCCAAACTTTGGGGCATAACATCTACAGCGTGATTTTTTTTAATTTTTATTCTTCCAGACTAGCGCTTGACTGGCTAGAACCATGGTGTAAATAAACAAAATGATTGCTTTAAAACTTACCTCACTGCTGACCTTTTGTCACATACATGTACCAGCAGATCCGCTCTGACACACTCGCTGCTCCTTTAGCCATTAGAACAGCACTGGATGTGAACTCTAACATTGCAGGCAGCACGACCAGAAGCAGCACTCCATTCTACCACAGTGGTTTAGTAGTTTTAATTTGCAGAAGAAACAAACCTAAAGCTCAGCAGCACACAAAGACAAACTCAGGCAGCAGCTACTTGAATGAGGACTGCACAAAAAAACTTAGCTGTAACAGTCAGTTCACGAACATAAATTTAAAGGCACAGTACTCTATTTTATAGGAGTTTGGGCATTTTGGGGGGGATTTAAATGGAGTTTGAGTGGCTGGATGATATGTGACTGAATGATAACTTTGTGGGCTAAAACTGCAGAGGGGCATGCAATGGGCACTAAGAGGTATTTGTAAATGTATGAGGTAGCTAGGCCGAAACTGATCTTAGAAGCATAGAAATGTACATGTTGCACTCCATACCGTCACATGGCAACTGGACTAGGAAACATAGAAACATAGAATTTGACGGCAGATAAGGACCGCTTGGCCCACCCAGTCTGCCCATTTCCCTACCTGATGGATAAGCTGCAGATTCTAGTTAATCAACAGCCTACTTCCTCCTGCCCCCCGCTATAATTGCCTTATGCCTGTCCCATGCATTCTTGAATTCTCCCACTTTTCTTGACTCCACAACCTCCTCAGGAAGGCTGTTCCATGCATCCACAACTCTCTCTGTGAAAAAATACTTTCTACATTACCTCTGAGCCGTCCCCCCTCTATCTTCAAATTGTGCCCCCTTGTTCTTGCACATCTCTTCTTATGAAAGATACTACCCTCTTGTACTTTGTTGATTCCCTTGAGATACTTGAAAGTTTCTATCATGTCCCCCCTCTAGGAAGTGAATGGATCACTGGGCTGGCTGCCACTTTCACAGGACTGGCAGTCAGAGTGCAGGGGGGGGGTCCTTGGCATGTGAGGGGGCTTGTACCATTGGGGTATGTGGGGAATGGTAGACCACTAGGGAATATTACAGAGCGATGTACCAGGTGTTGGGGGGCAGAAACCACTAGGCCACCAGGGTATGTTACAAAGAGGTGTACAGGGCGATCAAAGAGGTGCATTACTAGATCACAAGAGCATTTCTGTTATGTGGTAAACATGATCGGGGGGGGGGCACTGGAACACCAAGGACTGATTCTGAAATTCACATTGGTGTTAAGGGTCTGGTGTACCCCATAGCCAGGGTGGTGGAGGCAAAAACTGTGACAGGCTTAAAAAATTGCATGGGACAGACATGTGTATCCTAGCAGAACACCAGGGCAAAAAACAATCCATGGGACATATAGGGCCACATCAAAAAAGCTAGGTAGTGTTGCTGGGCAGACTGGATGGTCCTTGTGGTCCTTTACTGCCATCAGTTTTTTATGTTTTTATCTCAGTCTGCTCAACTGCATCAAACCTATACAAACTACAAATGTTCAACTGCAAGTTGAGTTTCTGTTGAGTGCTTTGTGAAACTGTAAGATCTCAGTCTGTGCCCCACTGCATCTCTGTTAATTATAAAACTCAAACTGTCAACCAGTACTCAATTGCTAATTTAAATACTAAACAAGCATTCAACTGCGCAAGTTGAATTTTTGTTGAGTGCTGGTTTAGTTCAAGTGCTCAACACCTAGCACTCAACTAAATTTATCATGTCAATGCATTTTTACTTAATGCTCAACCTACTATGGGTGAAGCATGGGCCAATGCTCAACCACGCATTTTTGTATGGGTAATAACAGTAAAATGAGACGCAACACTACAGTGTGCACTCCACTTCCCTCTGGGTAGCCTGGCGAGCTTCACTGTACAGGTCATAATCATTATCAGTGTATGTTTCAGTTTGTATTTCTTTCAAACTTTGATTTTGATGTGTACCACATTGGTACCACAGTGGTATCAAAGTTCTAGATATACTGATACCACAGTGATACCAAATAAGCTTGGGATTTATATGTGCACCAATGTGCTGCTCTAATGTAATACCCTTGTGGTGCCATTACCCAATACTGATACCACAGTGATACCAAACAAGTCTTGGTGGTATAGAGAAAACAGTTTCATACTACCATTGCATTATCATTGGACAATTCTAGGGCGATATAGCACCCCACATGAAAGGGGACTCAAAATTACGTAATACCACTGTGATACCATTACCCATTTACCAGTCTGAGCAACCTGCCAAAATGGCCATAGTGATGCCACTGTACCATGGCACTACCACTGAGGCCAGAAAACTTGACTGGGTTGACACCATTATACTACCAGACTACCACTGGGTAGTACCATTGCACAATTTCAGGCACACTCAGGTATTGCCATTGATAGAACACTGTGTTGCCATTGCAACACATTTATAAGCATACGAACATACAAAATTGCCAGCAGATACAGGCCATTCGGTCTATCTAGTCTGTTCAAGTGTGCAGCACTTCAGTCCATCAGACTGCAGCTGCACCCCCATATGCCCTCCCCCCCATCTCATGCCCCCTCCCGGTTTGTACCATCCCTTGAATCTGTCCCACCCCTTGAAGCCCCAAACACTCTGCAGTGATACAACTTCCTCTGGCAGAGTGTTCCACCCTGCCACCACCCTTTTTGTGAAACAGTGCCTCCTCCATTCCCTCTTGAACCTGCCCCCTTCCAATAGAGTGTCCCCTAGTTTTCCTTCCGCCCTTCAGACTGAACATACACCTGGTGTCTACTATGTTCAAACCCTTCAGGTACTTGAAGGTCTCAGTCATATCCCCGCTCTCTCTTCTTTCCTCCAGGGTATACATATTGAGCTTTCTGAATCTCTCCTCATATGGTCTGTCCCCCAACCCCAGGATCATTTTTTTTGCCCAGTGCTGTACCCCCTCCAAAATTTTGATGTCCCTTTTCAAGTAGGGGCACCAGAACTGCACGCAGTACCCTAGGTGTGGTCTCATCAGGGACCTGTACATGGGCAAGATGACCTCCCCACTCCTGGAAGTAATCCCCCTTGATATGCAACCTAGCATTCTGTTTGCCTTTGCTGCTGCCTTCCTGCACAGAGGAGAGTGGTTCATTTGGTAAGGGTAGGAGCAGACGGCAAGCACCCTGCCCAACAGGCACTTGCTAGTCCTTCTGCTTTCACAGTATCTCAACTTAGAACACAGCCGCACTCTTGCTCTGGCTCACACACAATTCCAGAACTCACTCTCTCTCAGCTTTTGAGTTACAAAAAGTTCCCTTTCCTCTCACCATACAGGTGCAGAACATTCTCTGATCCAAAGAGGCTCTCTCTTCACAATTCTCTCCACACATCTCTCCTCTCACTTGCCTCATTGATGAAGTGCAGACAAAAGTACCCATCTTTTTCCATGCTCAGACGCAGCCTTTGTCTTTTTCCAGGCTCAAGACACAACCTTTGTCCTTTTTCCAGGCTCAGGACACAACCTTTTCTTCATCTCACCGCTGTAGTGCATCTCTCTGCCACAGCAGATTTTTCCAGGAACCTGCAGCTCTCTCTCTCTCTTCCAGCAAAGCTGCTCATTCAACTTTCTTCTCTACAGTCCATTCTTGTTGGTGGAAGGCATGACCAGCCCTGGAGGACAGATAGCTGGCAGCCCCCAGGCAAGGCCGTCTACCAGTCTTGCAGACCCAATTTCTCACAGGGGCTGGAGCCCCCTCCCTGTGGAGGGGCCCCACTGAACTGAACTCAGAATCAAAAGTTCCCTTCTTTTTGGGAGCCTTCTGGCAGGTTCCCATTGGCTGGAGCCACTGTCCTTTCAGAAAATTAATATGTATGAGGCTCCCTTGACCCCTCATTGGTTGCAGAAAACAGAGCCAGAATATTCCCTGGTATTTTTTACTCAAAATTCCTTTCACAAGCCCCAGAAATCTCCTGGCAAACCCTGGCTTTGTGATTGGTTGGCTGTCATCACATGGCTGCAGCCATGGTTGCTGGCAAAACAGTGCCAACACAGTCTAACAGTGTCCCAAGTTTTAAACTGTCCTTGCAGCCAAACAATAAACTTTTATTCATTTATTACCCAAAACTTCCATAGGAGCCCCTCTGCTCTGTAGAGAGACTGCACATTTAACTTCTTCCATTCAGCCCTTTCTCAGTCACTGCTGCTGTTCTGTATTACCCCTAGACAGCCTGTACACATAGCCCCATAACAGTCCATACAAGTTCCACTTCTTTCCCTTGCTGCAGCCCAACATCACATTCTCATTGCCTTATTTCCCCACAGCACTGTAATATCCCCTTTGCCCTTGCACATTTGGCCACTTTTAAACGTTATTTAGTTTTCCTGCCTGTCACTAGCACCATTCTCTTTTCCTTGCATTAGACAGGCTCCCAACCATTATTTATGCATGCTGCCTCATGAATATTAATGAGCGGCTCTCTGATCCTCGAGTGTGATTGGCACTCACACATTCCGCTCTCCTTATCCTCTGGTTGTCTCTTTGGTTTAGCTAATGGTCCCAGTACCCCTTTTTCTACCCAACGGGACCAGGACCACGGAGAGACAACTCTAGTGGCCGCCAAATGGTCAATCGAAAATGCACCTTCTGCGCATGCATGGGGCATGGCCCGGCACCGGAGTGCATCCAAATGGGTGGCAGCTCTGTGATACAACTCCCTGGGCAGAGCTCTGACAAAAAAAAACTGTGCAGGTGCCCGAGGGAGGATCCAAGAAACCATGGGGACCAGCCAAAACCAGGAAAAAAAACAAGGGGGAGGACAAACCTGGGGAAAACAGGAGCCCCAAAGAGGCAGTCAGGTAAGCCCCCGGGACAGAGGGGGGGTTTACAAAATTAAGGCTTATTATTGATCTTGTCTTTAAAATGCTTTCTGAGATGTACACACCATCCCAAAACATCTAGGTGGATGAATCCCTTTTGCTGTTCAAGAGTAGTAGAACAATATTTAAACAGATAAACAATATTTGTAATCCTAGACTTGATAGATAAATAAATAAATAAATAAATATTTAAACAGTACCTTATTTTGAAACATGCTCGATATGGAATTAAATTGTACAAACTTTTTGAAAGTTCCATAGGGCACTGATACCATTTCAGAATCTACACAGGAAAGGATGCCAAGCAGGATGTCCCTGGCTGCCAGACTGCCTCCCACGTCTGAACACAAATGAGAAAATTGTGTGGAACATAAGTCTTCCCCATACTAATCTCTGGCTGCAGTCTCTACATAGATAACTCCTATATTGGGATTCCTTTAATATCCTGTATTAGTTTGATACAGCAGTTGGTGGCACTATCAGGTCGAACAGGCAGGGATTTCCTAAAGAGTTAGCAGCCAGAAAGCAATAACGTGGTGAGACCGGTGCTCTCCGATGTGGTGAACATCTGGCTGTAAAATTCACAGATAAAAAAGATGTGTACCTTCTAAGTACAATTCATGATGAATCTACAGCAGCTGTTCTAGTTCATGGTCAGGACAAATTGATAAGCAAGCCTCAGTGTGTCCTAGATTATAACAAACACATGGGAGGTGTGAACAAAACCGACCAGATGCTTGAGCCCTATGAAGCCACTCAAAAAACCATGGTGTGGTACAAGAAATTAGCTATTCACCTGTTTCAACTGGCTATGTAGAATGCTTCTGTTCTATATTGGGCAGAGGCATCTGGCACTCTAAATTCTTTATTAGATTTCCAAACTGATGTAATCCCAACCCTCCTAATTGATTCAACAGAAATACCTCAAAAAGGAAAGAGATGAGAGTGAAGCCAGATTGAATGAAGGACATCTCTATAGAACACTCCCATCTGCCGAAAGGAAGGAAAGCTAGACCTCAAAAGAGATGTAGAGCCTGCTGCACAAAAGGCATCAGGAGAGACACAAGATACTACTGCCCACAATGTCCTACAGAGCCAGGACGGTGCTGAGAGGATTGCTTTGAGAAATACCACACCAAGCTCACTTACTGCAATGACTAATCGATTGTACAAAAGCTCTTGCTGTATATATAATGTAATGGCCAAAGCAGCCACTAGGTTAAAAACGTTTTGGGAGAGGTTATTATTTTCTTCTATTTACTGGTTAGGGTCAATAAACCAGTGCTGGCAGACCCCTGCAAACTCCGTGTAACCCCCCTACAAATGGGGGTTCCCAAAAAGTCTTCCTTGAGCTTGCCTAAATGCTCACTGCCAGGCTGGTGTCCTGCATTTTAGCAGTTTAAATGTGATTACCAGAGCCTGTATAGCCTCTGTGTACTGTCTCTTTAAGAGCTAACTAATTGCAGCTTATGTAATCTGAGAGGGAGCTCTGTTGAAATATGCAACTATTTACTGAAAATCATTTACAGTGATAGTGATAATGTAGTTTGTCTAACCTGCTTTCTTTGTAGTAAGGACTGTTTTGTTTGTCTCCACTATCTTGGTCCTGGACTGCAAATTGGACCAAACAGTACTGGTGGAACCTAAAATGTAGCCGGACTACAGGAGCTGTCTGAATTCAAAATCTGTAGGAACTTTAGTTTGGAGTTTTTTGCGCCTTTTTTGCAACTGAAGGGGGAGCTCTTGCTTTGACCGACAGCCAAATCAGCCAACCAAATCTTTTGAATCTTGGGGAAGTCCCGGGCTGCTTGCAGTTTTCAGTTAGATCTAAGCTGGAAGCTGAACAAGAAGGAGCTGAAGTGTATTTTGGGCAGCAATCCTGAGTGGATTCGCATGGGAAAACTGTGAAAGGGCTGAGTTTTTGGCTTGCAGGTCTGCCTGCTGCTCCTGAGAGGGAGAGAAGATAATTATTTTGGACTAAATCCAAGTTTGTGTGACTAAAGTAAGCTACTGAAGTGGGCCAGGCTCAACCTGAAGAAGACCGAAGATTTTGCTGAATGCGATCGGCCTGTCAGGAGTTCCAGCTACCCCTAAGCTCCCGGTGTGTGCAGAGACTTTGCGATTGTGACCGGGGGGCGCTTTGCCTGGTACAGTAGAATTCCCATACATGTAAATGTGCTATGAGCTACTAGTGGGTTGTGAGTTAGTACCCCACTGTGTGAACTGTGTTCTGCTTGCTGGAAGCTGTATCCAGCCCAAAACAGACTGCATCCGAATTTGTCTCCATGCGGTCTGGGCCTTGCCAGACTGGCCCAGCCAGACTACCCACTGCACGGAGAAGCCATCGACGAGAGACCTGCCTGGGGATCAATTCCCTGCTCCACGTTTGAACAGGAATGATGCCTCTGCAATTCGTGTGGGCCCTGCTTCTCCTGGCATTCCAGATCAACCACCTGCAGTCTCGATTTTCGTCCAGCCTGTGTCCAGTCTTGGGTATCGTGAGTAAATACCAGGGTCGCTCCCTGCAACAACAGCTTAATCTGAGTGTGTCATCTGATTGTCTTGTTGTTTAGTTTCTGGATTACAAATATTGTGTACTGTGCATGTTGTGTTTTCCATCACAGGGCCCCAACCAGCTGCGATACCGGCCAACCCCAGGCTTCAGTCCTGGCTAGCCCATCACTTCTCCACCTGGGTACCCAGAGGTGTGACTGTGTGGGGGACTCAAAGCGCATGCATAACTGCTTGATATAACCTTTAAGCTAATTAACCTGATTTTGCCCCTCCCTTGTTCAAGTCCCCTGAATAAATCAGATCTAACTTTTTCTGCGTGTAATCTGACTGTGGTTCCTGTTTGCGCTCAAAGTACTGTATTGTTGCTATTTTCTGTGCATAACCTTGTTTTACAGGGGGTCCCTAGGGTCGAGCCAGAGGAACCAGCCCTGGTGGAAAGTGCAAACAGTGTGGGTACTTGTGTGATGTACTAGGGGTATTGTGAAAGTGATTGTTGTACAGTGTTCAGGCCACTAGAGGTGAAAGAGGGGGGTTACAGTGTCCTGGAGGGGCTGTGCCCAGGTTAGCTTGACCACTGCCAACCCTGATCTCCAAGTGGAGGCATACGTTTCAGAACTCAGGCCCCTTAACCTGCTACTAGCCAAGCAAGCAGCAGTAGTAGCCCTTGGGATAGCGCCACCTAGGGGTTACATCTTGGAGGCTCACCACTGTGATTTTGTGTCTTATAGTGGCCAAATTTGTGAATTGCTGTTAAAAATAAATGGCTACCCCAACAGAAGTGGCTGTACACCAGTTGGTGGGGTGGTGTATTGGGCAGGAGATCGACCCCCAAAATGCTATACTTATCCTGGATATTCCCCTGGGTACCAATAAGAACACTGTAGAGGGAGTACTTTCCAAGGTTGAATGTTTACAAAACCCTGTGGTGGTGGGTCGACAGGCTAATCTGCTTGCCCAAAGTTTCAAGGCGTTAGTAGAGTGTAAGGACCCAGTAGACAGTTCCAAAGTGCCATGGACTATCACCCCTGAAGGAGCCCTCACAGCCTGGAGAGTGATAACTAAAGACAGTAAATACCCCGGGGAGAATGAGCCCCCCCCCCACTATCTGAAACTTTTAAGGAGAAATGTGCTAAGTTGTTGCTGGAGAAAGGGAAAACTGTGGAGGACTTAAAGAAACTATTCCTGCCACCTGGGGGTGTTCCTCCCCCAACACCCCCTTCCGCTCCAGCACCTGTTATTGCCCCTCCTTCTGTGCTCATGCCAATGCTGGCTCCTATGTCTGAACCTGCCATTAGTCACGACTCTTACCGAAGGTTGAGAATCTTCTCCGGCACCCTCTCCACCCACCGAGGGGAGGATGATCGGGAGATCTGATTAGACTGTGTTGCCGCTTTGGTACCTGAATGGCAGTGTGCAGATGCTGAGAAACGGAAAAGGATCATAGAAAGTTTGAGGGGTCCCACCCTAGAGGCCATTAAATTTCTGAGGTCCACAAACCCTGATACATCTGCCCAGAAGTACCTATCTGCACTCGAAGGCAATTTTGGGAGCATTGAGTCAGGGGAGAACTTGATGTGGAAATTTCAAGGTACAAAACAATGGCCAGGGGAAAGTCTGTCTGCATATGTTACTCACCTGGAAAGAGCGCTGCAGAAGGCTTACTGAAAAGGTGGGGTAGCCACCAGTGACTTAAACCATGTGAGGTTGGGGCACATACTGCAACAAGCAAAGCATTCTAAATTGCTGCTTCTTCAATTAAGTCTCCCAGATAGAAGTGGTAACCCACCGGACTATTGTGACTTGATAAAAGAACTCCGGGAGGTTGAAGATGAAGAGGGGGATTATAATTCTAGGATGGGTGCGGCCAAAGTGATCACGGCATCGGAAGGCCCTTCCGAAGTGGGGACCAATGAGGGTGTGCCACCATGGGATGAACTGCTGAGGGAGTTCAGGGGAAAAAAAAACAGTCTCTTTATGAAGACCGCTCCTGCAAGTACAGGCACCAACCCTTATCCAACTGCATCTGCTATGGGGGTGGGGGTGTCCACCCTGGCATCTCCTGCTGACAGCAGCTCGAAACTCGATGTCTTGACTATGGAAGTAAGAGAATTGATGAGATGTCTCCAAATGCTCACCACACAGCAGACAGAGATGGCACCAAGGTTTTTAGTTGGTAGTTCCACCGCCCCAGCTCCCAGTGTGATGCCTCGGCCACCCCATATCCCAGAAAACATATTTTGCCATGATTGTGGGAAGGATGAGCATATGAAGAGAGAATGCTGGTCCACAAAAGACCTAGATAAAGTTGTATATAGGCTTCAAGGTGAGCTTCGGAGAATGAATCAGCGGTTGAGGGGTGCCCAAAATGACCGAAGTGAGGGTTCAAGAAGTAGTAACTCAAATCCCTATGTGGCTAAATCATCTGTCCAGGCCCCTGCTGCTGTCCCTCCAGACTGGTCCAAAATAGTGGGTCCTTCAATGGAGACTACCATGGCTGTGAATGGTATTCCTACTCGGGCTGTGCTGGACAGTGGGTCGCAAGTGACCATTGTATTTAAGGACTGGTATGACAAACACTTATCTGTTGTGCTTTTACAGTCCCTGAAAGGGCTACATGTGTGGGGGCTGAGCGACAAGTCTTATCCCTACCTAGATTATGTCCGCCTCTGGTTGTCATTTCCTGCAGCTGTAACTGGTGTAGAGGAGCAAGTCAAGACACTGGCCTTAGTGTGTCCCCCTACTGGACTGTATGATGGGGTTCCCTGTTAATTGGGACCAACACCCATGCATTTGGGAGACTGGCACAACTCTGTCATGAGAAACAAGGGCGATGGACTGGAAGGGCCCTAAGAATTCCCACTCTGATCAAGAGGGCCTATGATTTGCAACAGAACCCCAAGGGAGTGGACCAGGATGAACTGGTAGGGGTCATGTGGAAGAAGGATCCCGATTCACTGGTACTGGCCCCTAACGGCCAGTGTACCATTCAAGGGGAAGGCCACCTCCGCAAAGATGTCAAGAACAAAATACTGATGTTGGACACACCAGGCAATGGAAAATTGCTGGAAGGATTATTGGTTAAGCCCAGCATCTTACCAGCTCACGCTCATGCCTATGCACGATGAGTGATGGTCCAGATTCATAATGTGTCAGATCGGGAGATCTGGGTGAACAGAGGATGCACCCTAGCTATGGTATACTGTGCAGACACTACAGTGTTGCCCAGCAGTAAGCACCCTGGCAAGACAGATAGAGTGACTCCCGACTTGTTTGATTTTGGTGACTCCCCATTGCCAGCTGAATGGAAGACTAGAATTAGCCAGAAACTTGCCCAGAAAGATCAAGTGTTTTCATTGAAGGAATGGGATGTGGGATGTGTCCAGGCTGCAGAGCATCACATATGCCTGCACGATGAACGGCCATTTCGAGAGAGGTCTCAACACCTAGCCCATGCAGACATAGACAATGTGAGAAGACACTTGCAGGAAATGCTCACGGCTGGTGTGATACAAGAATCCAGGAGCCCATATGCTTCTCTCATTGTGGTTGTGCATAAGAAGAATGGAACAGTATGAATGTGTGTGGATTATTTGACCCTCAACAGGTGGACCATCTCTGATCAATACACCATGCCCCGTATACAAGATGCTCAGGATTGTTTGAATGTGAGCAAATGGTTCTCGGTGTTGGATCTTAGCAGTGGATATTAGCAGATTCCAATGGCTCCGGATGACCATGAGAAGACAGCCTACATCTGTCCTTTGGGGTTCTACAAATTCCTGAGAATGCCACAGGGGATATCGGGTGCCCCAGCCACCTTCCAGCGACTGATGGAACGAGCGGTGGGAGACATGAATTTGCTGGAATGCCTGGTGTACTTGGACGATGTCATTGTGTTTGGGAACTCCCTAGAGGAACATGAGAGTCGACTGTTCAAAGTACTAGACCGACTGGAAGATTTCAGCCTCAAGCTATCCATTGACAAGTGCTAGTTTTTCCAAACCTCTGTGAAGTATGTGGGGCACATAGTGGCTACAGAGGGGAAGGGATAGAGACTGATCCTAGTAAAGTTGAAGCCTTGACTACTTGGCCCCAGCCCCACAATTTGAAAGAACTACAACGTTTCCTGGGATTCTGTGGCTACTACCGCCGGTTCATAAAGGACTATTCCAAAGTGATTCGGCCACTCTTGATTCTTACCCAGGGTTACCCTCCTACCAATCAGAAATACAAAAAAGGGTCCATCAAAGAACCAGACAAAGCATATTTCCACCCAAGTGAACTTTTTGGGTCCTGTTGGATGCCTGACTGTGAAGCAGCTTTCCACAAAGTCATATACCAGCTCACCCATGCCCCCATCCTCGCTTATGCTGATCCCACCAAACCCTATGTGCTGCATACTGATGCCAGTCTACAGGGTCTAGGAGCTGTAGTGTATCAAGACCATGAGGATGGTTTGAGACCAGTGGCGTTCACCAGTAGGAGCTTTACCCCGTCAGAGTGAAACTACCCTATGCACAAGTTGGAGTTCCATGCGTTAAAATGGGCCATTGTCGACCAGTTTCATGATTACCTCTATGGGGGAAAAATATTGGTGAGGACTGACAATAACCCATTGACCTATGTACAGACTTCAGCTAAGTTAGACGCCATGGGGCACCGGTGGCTTTCTGCATTGTCAACATTTGATTATGCTGTCGAATACAGACCAGGCCTGGATCATACTGATGATGACACCCTATCCCGGAGGCCCATTTCCAAGAGAGACTGGGTCAGGCTGTTTGAACCTGACATCCAAGCATTGTGCCAAAAATTTGATAGAAATGAACAGATGTCTACACTCTGCTCTAGATATTAGTGCACAACCTCAGTTTGACAATGACAGCATTCAGTGGGCTCAATCCCGAGATCCTATGATTCAGTCAGCACTTGAAGCCATTCGTGAAGGAAAAGATGTGTCCAAGTTGCGTTCCTCTGATCTGCGAACCGCTTTATTGTTTAAAGAAGGCCCCAAGTTGAAGCTGCTTAATCATTTGTTGTATAGAGAGATTGTAGATTGAGGTGGCCAAATAGACAAGCAACAATTGGTCCAGCCCACAGCCTTCAAAGATTTGGTACTGAGGTCCCTCCACAATCATATGGGCCACCTCGGTATCGACAGGACCCATGACCTAGTACGATCTCAATTCTACTGGCCCAAGATGGGGGCCGATGTTGAGCACCATGTAAGGACTTGTAGTCGCTGCCTGCAGAGAAAAGCCCTGCCTCAGAGGGCTGTCCCCCTTGTCAACATTACTACCAGGACCCCAATTCAATTCAATTCAATTCAATTCAATTATATTTATAAAGCGCCTTTCAAAATCAAGGCACTGTACAAAATTTTAAAATAATAAAATCACAACATTTAAAAGACAGCCACAACTAGCAGAGATACGCTAATCCAAAAAGATATGTTTTTAAAGCAACTTTAAAATGTTCAACGGTTGGACATTCTCTCAACCAACCAATGGAACTAGTCTGCATAGACTTCTTGAGTTTAGAGCCTGATCAGCGAAACATTGGCAATGTGTTAGTGGTTACGGACCATTTCACATTGTATGAGCAAGCTTTTCCCACCAAAGATCAAAAAGCATCTACTGTGGCCAAAGTGCTAGTGGAAAATTTCTTCGTCCACTATGGTGCCCCCAGTGAATTCACTCTGATAAAGGCTGGGACTTTGAGATGGCTAATCAAAGAAATTCTCTATAGAAGTGCAGTCAAGAACTACCCCTTATCACCCATGAGAGGATCATAACAAACGCTTTAACCACACCCTACTAGACATGTTAGGCACCCTCCACCCAAAAGATAAGCATAAATGGAGCCAGCAGATTAGCACTTTGGTACACGCATACAATTGCACAAAGAATGATGCTACTGGATTCTCTCCCTACCGCCTCATGTTAGGGAGAGAGGCCCGGCTGCCTGTTGATGTCTCTTTTGGGATTTCTCCCGATGGGGTCCGAGCCGAAGGTTACCTGCAATATGTACAAAAACTGAAAGCTCAATTGAACCATGCCTATCAACTGTCCCAGACAATGGCTGCCAAAAGAAATCTAGCCAACAAAGAGAGGCATGATAGAAAAGTAAAGGCTCAAGAGCTTAGGCCTGGAGACCGTGTGTTGTTGCGAAATTTAGGATTGCCTGGTAAACACAAAATTGCTGATCGATGGCACCATCTTCCCCATGTCATAGTTGGAAAGTTGGATGATTTGCCAGTGTACAAAGTGCGCCCAGAGAATAACTCCAAAGCTGTCAAGACCATGCACCGTAACCACTTGCTACCCATTGGTCAAGTTTTAATTGAGGCTGAACCCACCGAGATTGATTCCCCTGGACCAATGACTCGTGCTGTTGCAAGAAAGAAACAGAGTCAGCCTTCCCCCATGGTTGCCGATTTCAGACTTCCCCCGCAGCAGGCCCAGAATAATAGTGACTGCCAGTCTAACTCGGATGACAGTGAGTGTGATACCTATTACCCCTCATATGAGCTGAGTCAGTTGTTTCATGGAAATCCTATGTTGAATTATGGGGATGAAGCTGGGCCTTCTGGACTGCCTAATGCCCCGGCATCATCCTTGTAGCCAATGCTCCCTGAAGGTGAAGTGCAAAGTATCACATCTGAGGATGCTGAGTCTTTGTGTATCGTGGAACTGTATGATTTGCCTGAAGGAGAGGCTGATGGTATGAGTCTTTCTGGTGACATGCCAGAACTTGAGGAACACTATGAGAGTGCTGACAACCCCCTTCAGTGCCAGAGTGTCTTCAAAATGAGCCAAGTGTTGTAGAAACAGAGACTACAGAGCAAGGGGCTGACAGTGCTCCCAGCTTGGACATTCCCCTTCATGCAGAGGCACCCCTCACAAGTG
The DNA here is from genome assembly GCA_016271365.2 of Neoceratodus forsteri. Taxonomy (NCBI): domain Eukaryota; kingdom Metazoa; phylum Chordata; order Ceratodontiformes; family Ceratodontidae; genus Neoceratodus; species Neoceratodus forsteri. Next base: position 496,014,982 of record CM028138.1, read on the forward strand.
ATGAAAGCTCCATGACCATTACTGAAAGTACAGAGACTGTAGTTGTTCACCCCAGGAAGACTGGCCGAGCTGTCAAGCCAGTGGTGCACTTCAGTTACGATTCCCCTGGGAGGCCAGTGGATTTGCCTCTCAATGTAGTCCACAAAGGTGTTTATGCTTCTCAGTGCTCACTGCCCAAATTGAGCTTGATGGCCCATTCCAGGTTACTTGTTTTGCCCTCTCACCATGGTGCCCCTGCCCCATGCAGTCCCTAGTTAGCTGATAGGGAAGGGCTCCCTCTTGCATTGTTTAGAGTATAAAAAGTTATTACATGATTCTGTATAGCAATGTTCAATTTGCCTGTGTGAAATATGCATAATCTATTGTCAAAATGGAAATGAAATAGTGGAGTACATTAAAATGTATAGTAAAGTGACAAGTTATGCCAATTGATGAATCAGATAGTACTTATGTAGCATGCTAATGGTATAAATGTCTTGTATATGTTGCATTTTCAATGTTATGATGGTATAGACTTGATGCGGATGCCAAGTTTTCCCAGGCAGGGAAGAGTGTAACCCCCGTACAAATGGGGTTCCCAAAAAGTCTTCCTTGAGCTTGCCTAAATGCTCACTGCCAAGCTGGTGTCCTGCGGTTTAACAGTTTAAATGTGATTACCAGAGCCTGTATAACCTCTGTGTACTGTCTCTTTAAGAGCTGCCTAATTGCAGCTTAAGTAATCTGAGAGGGAGCTCTGTTGAAAGATGTACCTAGTTACTGAAAATCATTTAGAGTGATAATGATAAAGTAGTTTGTCTAACCTGCTTTCTTTGTAGCAAGGCCTGTTTTGTTTGTCTGTACTATCTTGGTCCTGGACTGCAAATTGGACCAAACAGTACTGGTGGGACCTAAAATGTAGCTGGACTACAGGAGCTGTCTGAATTCAAAATCTGTAGGAACTTTAGTTTGGAGTTTTTTGCGCCTCTTTTGCAACTGAAGGGGGAGCTCTTGCTTTGACCGACAGCCAAATCAGCCAACCAAATCTTTTGAATCTTGGGGAAGTCCCGGGCTGCTTGCAGTTTTCAGTTAGATCTAAGCTGGAAGCTGAACAAGAAGGAGCTGAAGTGTATTTTGGGAAGCAATCCTGAGTGGATTTGCATGGGAAAACTGTGAAAGGGCTGAGTATTTGGCTTGCAGGTCTGTCTGCTGCTCCTGAGAGGGAGAGAAGAGAATGATTTTGGACTAAACCCAAGTTTGTGTGACTAAAGTAAGCTACTAAAGTGGGCCAGGCTCAATCAGAAGAAGACCGAAGGTTTTGCTGAATGCGAGCAGCCTGTCAGGAGTTCCAGCTACCCCTAAGCTCCCGGTGTGTGCAGAGACTTTGCGATTGTGACTGGGGAGCGCTTTGCCTGGTACCGTAGAATTCCTGTACATGTAAATGTGCTATGAGCTGCTAGTGGGTTGTGAGTTAGTCCCCCACTGTGTGAACTGTGTTCCACTTACTGGAAGTTGTATCCAGACCAAAACGGACTGCATCCGAATTTGTCTCCATGCGGTCTGGGCCTTGCCAGACTGGCCTAGCCAGACTACCCACTGCACGGAGAAGCCATTGACGAAACACCTGCCTGGGGATCAGCCCCCTGCTCCACGCTTAAACAGGAACAATGCCTCTGTGACTCGTGTGGGCCCTGCTTCTCCTGGCATTCCAGATCAACCACCTGCAGTCTTGATTTTCGCCCAGCCTGTGTCCAGTCTTGGGTATCGTGAGTAAATACCAGGGTAGCTCCCTGCAACAACAGCTTAATCTGAGTGTGTCATCTGATTGTCTTGTTGTTTAGTTTCTTTTACGAACAGAGCCCTCTGGCTCCGGATTACAAATATTGTGTACTGTGCATGTTGTGTTTTTTCCATCACAGGGTCCCAACCAGCTGCCACGCCGGCCACGCCTGCGCATCAGTCCTGGCTAGCCCATCTCTTCTCCACCTGGGTACCCAGAGGTGTGACTGTGTGGGGGACTCAAAGGGCATGCATAACTGCTTGATTGATATAACCTTTAAGCTAATTAACCTGATTTTGCCCCTCCCTTGTTCAAGTCCCCTGAATAAATCAGTTCTAACTTTTTCTGCATGTAATCTGACTGTGGTTCCTGTTTGTGCTCAAAGTACTGTATAGTTGCTATTTGCTGTGCATAACCTTGTTTTACAGGGGGACCCCAGGGTCGAGCCAGAGGAACCAGCCCTGGTGGTAAGTGCAAACAGTGTTGGTACTTGTGTGGTATACCAGGGGTATTGTGAAAGTGGTTATTGTACAGTGTTCAGGCCACTAGAGGGGAAAGAGGGGGTTACAGTGTCCCGGAGGGCTGTGCCCAGGTTAGCTTGACCACTACCAACCCTGACCTCCGGGTGGAGGCACCCGTTTCAGAACTCGGGCCCCTTAACCTGCTACTAGCCAAGCAGGCAGGGGTAGTAGCCCTTGGATAGTGCCATCTAGGGGTTACACTAATATTAAAAAACTCTGTATGCATGGTATTAATTTTAATTTTTAAACTTCAACTAGAACTGTGTTTCAAAATGGAATGACTTGTATTTGCTTATCAGAAAATGCCATAAAATGTGAGTTAAAAAGAAATTGTATATCACTCCTGCCCTTTTTGCTGAGATGGGTAAATACTAACCTACCCTGCAGGGGTTAACATAAAAATTGATAGCATCAGTGTGCTCTTCCCATAGAGGCTGAATGAGCATACCGTACTCTGTCAATTATAAACCATAGCCTGAGTTCCATTGAACAAAGGGCTGGTAGTATAGCCTAGCGGTTAGAGTAACAAGTTGTGAATGAGTTTGCATTCCCACAACCTCCACTTGCATACCATGTGACCCTGAGTAAGTCATTTAACCCACCCAGTGCGTCCTGGTTGCCCCTGAAAGCAAGCATTGTGTCTAGTGGGCCTTACCTGAGTACCAAAAGAAGAAGAATAACAAAAGTTTGTGGGTGCTGAGATTTGGAAGGCTGGGCCTGTGGTTCAATGGACAAGTAGCCAGCCACTCCCACTTCCTGACCTATATAAGCAGCTCCTCTCAGTCTCCTTCTGAAGCACTTTTTCTTTGTCAGCTGGAGGTTCTGTCGTCTGCAGCTGGCTGGGGCCTAATACCCCCTCCGCCTTGCTGCTGATTTCTGTGTTTATTCTTCCGCATCTGGTTTATATTTTGCACAAACTGGAAACACAGTCAGGGTAAATGTAAAAAAGAGTTAGATCTGATTTATTTAAGGGACTTGAACAAGGGAGGGGCGTAATCAGGTAATTTGCTTAAAGGCTGTATCAATCAAACCGTTATGTATGCACTTCAGGGTCCATAAACAGTCACACACCCTGGGTACCCAGATGGAGAACGGTGGGCAAGCCAGGAACGTTGCAGCTGGTTGGGGCCCTGTGATGGAAGAAAAATAACATGCACAACACACACTATTTGTAATCCGGAGCCGGAGGGCTCAGTTCGTGAAAAGAAAACAACAAGACAATCAGATGACACACTTTTAGATTAGGCTGTTGTTGCAGGGAGCTGCCCTGATGATTATTCACGATACCCAAGACTGGACACAGGCTAGATGAAAATCGAGACAACAGGTGGTTAATCTGGAGTGCCAGGAGAAGCAGGGCCCACATAATTCACCTGACAGGCCAATCGCATTCAGCAAAATCTTCTGTCTTCTTCAGGTATGAGCCTGGTGGAAAAAAAAAATCAGTGTCTTACTTCGTTCTCACAAACTTGGATTTAGTCCAAAATAATGCTCTTTTCTCCCTCTCAGGGGCAGCAGGCAGACATGAAGGCCACAACTCATGGCTTTTCCACAGTTCTCCTTCGCAAAACTACTCAGACAGCTGCTTGACTGTCTTAAGCTGTTGCTTCTTCAGCTCCCAACTTAGATCTGACTCAACTGCCAGCAAGCATGGGACTTTCCCCAGAATCCAAAAGGTTCGGTTGGCTGAACTGTCTGTCGGTCACAACAAAGGCAACCCCCTTCAGGTGCAAAAAGGTGCCAAAAGCCCAAAACTACAATTTCTACAGATTTTAACTCCAGACAGCTCCTGTAGTCTGGCTCCATTTTAGGTCCCACCAGTACCGATTGGTCCAATTCGGCAGTCCAGGACCAAGATAGTGGAGATAAACAAAACAGTCCTTGCTGCAAAGAAGGCAGGTTAGACAAACTACATTATCATTATCACTCTAAATGATTTTCAGCAAATAGTTACATCTTTCAACAGAGCTCCCTCTCAGATTACTTATGACTGCAATCCAGGCAGCTCTTAAAGAGACAGTACACAGAGGCTACAGGCACTCTCTGGCAATCACATTTAAACTGCTAAAATGCAGGACACCAGCCTGGCAGTGAGCATTTAGGCAAGCTCAAGGAAGACTTTTCTGGAACCCCCATTTGTAGGGGGTCACATTAGCTTAACCCTTTACCTGCTGGTCACTGGTATTTAGACCCCCTCCTGCAGTTGATGTTGCTGTAATTTGGACCCCATATGTAAATCCTTGTATATTTTTTCCTATTTGAGATATCATAATGACATTTTCAGAATATGTTAGGTCAGTTAGCTGCAACTAGTTGTAAAACTGTTGTTTTCCTGTTAAAGGAAAGTGAACAGCACAGTCTTGTACATGTACAAAAAAAATTATTTCCAATTATGTATTTTTCTGTCCAGTCCATTTGTTATCCACTGCATGTTAAAGAAAACCAGATAATTGTAATTCAGATGATGTTTTGTAATAGTCTGGCAACTAATGTAAGAAATTAAAGATATATTTTCATGTTTTTTTACATCTCACTACATCATTGTACTGTGTGCATCTGTTACAAACAAGCATTTGTCAATGCCGAATGTTGCTTGCTTCTATGTGCTGTTTAGGTATTTGGAAGTCATTGGAGTGCAAATATTGAAAATTTGCAAACTTACGAGCGTACGTAGGAACTGCGCAATGCACGCTCGTAAAACAGTCATTTTTAGGAATTTTTTCACCAAATTTTCAACATAGCCATTTTAAGACCTCTGCTCATGAACAGTGACACTGTGATTTTCTTAATGTGTCCCATACACTGAGTTCTACTTTACCGACTGCGCCATTATGCGCTACATGGGTGGAAACATGTTTTGAGCAAGATGTGAAAAATGACAGCTGTACTGCTCATGAGGAGGTGTGGTAAAATGGCAATGTTGAAAATCTGGAGTAAAAATATTGAAAATTCGCAAACTTACGACCGTGCGTCGGAGCAGTGCAACGGACACTTGTAAAACAGTCATTTTTAGGAATTGTTTCACCAAATTTTCAACACAGGCATTTTAAGACCTCTGCTCATGATCAGTGTCACTGTGATTTTCTTAATGTGTCCCATACATTGAGTTCGCATACCGACTGTGCCATTGTGTGCTACATGGGCGGAAACATGTTTTGGGCAGGATGTGAAAAATGACAGCTATACTGCTCATAAGGAGGTGTGATAAAATGCCAATGTTGAAAATTTGGAGGAAAATATTGAAAATTGCAAACTTACGAGCGCGGTGTAGGAACTGCACAACGCACGGTCGTAAAACAGTCATTTTTAGGAATTTTTTCACCAAATTTTCAACATAGCCATTTTAAGACCTCTGCTCATGAACAGTGTCACTGTGATTTTCTTAATTTGTCCCGTACATTGATTTCACACACCGACTGCGCCATTGTGCGCTACATGGGTGGAAACACATTTTGGGTGAGATGTGAAAAATGACAGCTGTACTACTCATAAGAAGGTATGGTAAAATGGCAATGTTGAAAATCTGGAGTGAAAATATTGAAATTTCGCGAACTTACAAGCCTCATGAGAACTGCGAACGATGCGTCAGAAACAGTCATTTTTGAGTTTTGACTAATTTAACATGGTTTTATATTCTTTCAGAATGATGTCACTGTCATGATTGGTCTCGGCTGCGATTTCGCAGTCACTGCACATTCACTACGCGAAATCACCTCTTCGGGCCCAATAATGCCATGACACTGACATCATTCATGAGAAGGATCCCAAAACCCCATGTTGAAAATTTGGTGCAAAAATTCTAAAATGCCTAAGATATGCAACAAAGTTGAAACCCTCTGTAGCCCATTATACAGCTTACCGCATTTCCTCAGTTCGCGGTCAGCTTTGAAGAGTGCAGACGTGTTCCCGTCCACCAAGATCGCCGCTGCTGGAGTCCGGAGGTAAGTATGGGGGTGGTGGGGTGGAGGCTGAGCGCAGGGTCGGTGCGGTTGTGGGGGTTGGGAGACCGGCCATGGGACCGCTTTCAGTTTTCAGGTTTAAAAAAAAAAAAAGATGGCGTGGGCCTTTTGCCACGAGGACATTGGGGGGCGCGTTTAGCCGACAGGGATTGGGCACCCTGGCCGGCCATACATTTGTTGCCACGCTGGGTGGGCCCAGCGCGGCAAAAGGACGGGGCGCTCAGCTGACGGGGATTGGGCACCCCTTCGGCAAAGGATCACGCACACGCTGGGGTGGGCTTCCAGCATGGCAACTACTACTTGGGGAGGAGACGGTGCCAGCCGATGGGGATTGGGCACCCGGCCGGCTATACAGTGCGTGTGGGGGCGGCATGCTCTGCGTGTGGGGAGCTACGCTCTTATCGGTGTTCACTGAAGCCGTAGCTCCCTTTCAATCCGAGGCACACGCATTTTGGAGCGTGTCATAGACAGCTCCAAAATGCATTGGCTTACAGGGGCCGCGCCTGCCAGTACACTGACTGAATTGGAGGAGGAGGTGACACACCTCCGAAATCTCCGTTGATGGCACTATGTTTCTTGCAAATGCGTGCAAGCAACATAAAAATGTGACCGGTTTCAGTCAGTTGTGACAAACCGTGATGCAACACTTTTTATTAGGTGGAGAGAGTTCTAAGTGCAGTAAGAGCACTAAATACTATAATACTTTCAGGAAAATGTATTTTTTTCTTCCTAATGTAATGTTTTATGATTATACATCGTATAGCTTGCAACATGAAATGCGTTTATAACTGTAAACTCAGTGTAGAACTTCAGAACTGGTCCAACACCCAAACTGAACCATATTTTTGTACAACTTCTGTGATGTTTTTTCCCCATGACTTGTTTGTGACAAATAACATCTGCATTAGGTGAAAGTTTACTTAGGCAACTTGTAAGTGTCTTAGATGAATGAGAACTTTGCAGAAATATTCCTTTTAATTTCAGTAAACTGTAAATTTTGCCACAATGAATATTTATTTATTTATTTATTCAATTTTGGCAACCGGGTAAGCCTGCTGAGCCCCAAAGGTCTCTTTTTCAGAGGCGACCTGGAGTTAGTTACACAGGAAAGCATTTCATACACAGAGGAATTACAATCTGGTCATCACAGTGCAGAGGTCGGGTATTTAGTACATAGTATTGTCTAAGTATTCATACATTAGGAATAAGAGTATTTAGTGTGGGGAGATGTCTTGGCAGACAGCCGGAACAGTGTACAGTATACTTAACTCCACTTGGCAGAGGACTAGACTGGCCAGAGCCAGCATAGGGTTGCAAGCTAGTCTCTCTTGCTCAGTGTTCTTGCACATGTACAAGTGCTATTCTTAAAATGGTGTGCCCACAGCCCAGATTGGAAGATTCCCAAGGAGGCTGTGTCCTATAATTTTTGTGGGAGCTTATTCCACTGCGTCAGGGCTGCATGGTTGAAGGATTTTCACCCACTGTAGTGCGTTCTCTTGGTGTTCAAGGAGATTTCTCCCAGTGTTTTGGAGCTGTCTGTCCATTCTCTTGGGGACCAGCAGTCCCGCCAGACTGTCTGGGGGGCTGTTGAGTAGCTTAAATGTATTGCATAACAGTGGGTACTGCAGTCAATTTGTAAGAGATGGCCACTTAAGGGAGGCCAGTGCCTCACAGTGGTGTCTGCTTCTGTGAGATGATGTGGCTAAGCGGGCCACCTTTTTGTAGAGTACTTGGATTCTAGTGAGCTCCTGCTTTCCCAGGCCCTGCATGGCAGAGGCAGCATAGGTCAAGGTTGGTAGCAGGATGCTGTTGGCTATTGTGATCCTGGACTCGGGGACTAGCTGGTCATTCAGATGGTACAGCAGGCCAAGTTTGTGGTGCAGGGTTTTGGTTAGCAATACAGTTAGCAGAAACATCTTAGTGACTGACATGAGTACTTGGATAACTGTGGTAATCATTTACAAAGCAATATATCTGAAAATGCATTCACATCATGCATTCACAGTAATGTGCCTTTGCCAGAGGAAGACAACTGCGGGGGAAAAATCTTCAAAATTCTAGCATCTGTTAGTGCAGATTTACACACAGTGAATATGATAGAAACACTGTTCCAGATATAACGCTACACCATACTGGTTAACACAAGCACTAGGAAAACAGTGTTTGCAGTTTATGAAATCAGTTTCTTTATTCTCAAGTCGAAGATGATGGTTTGTCTGGTTGTCCATAATTCTTTACTATGTGATATATTTTGAAGCATCTTCCTATACAAAGTGGAACACTGCAGTCAGGACAATAGTATCAAGTTTCAGAAGCTCCTCCACATGTTCCTCTCTTACGTTCTGAGCCACCAGTTGTCAGGGAGCATGGAGCCTTAACAGATCAAACCCTACAAAGTCTGGTAGGGTTCTTCTTTTTTGGTGTAGGAGGGAATTTTGCAGTAAAGTCCCTGGCAACAAGGGGTATTTCTGGGTTTGCACATGACACATATCTGTAGTTTGCAGTAGCATTGTAAAGGTAAGCTTCCACAAGCTCTTCCATAAGCTGAGCAACACAGTGGTAGTGAGAGCCTTTACCGCCCTTTATCTTGTAAATCACAAAAGAATTAAATGCAACAATAAAGGTTAGGTAGAAGAACTATTTGTTGTATCACTTTTTGGTTTTTTGAACGCATTGGTATTTCTTCAGCATTTGATCACTCTCTACCCCTCCCTTCTTGTTACTGTACTGTAGTGGTACTGCATCAGGTTTGATCTTGGGGGTGCCATCATGTTTGTTACCGCATGATGCTATGCCCCCATTATGCACAGTAGTTAGCATGTATGCAGTCTGCGTTTTCTTGGGCCTTGTTCACCACATGATTGCTCTCGTTTTTGGACAATCCTCTGCAGCAAGTGAAATACTCTCTCCAACATCCAGCTGGGCATTACAAAACTGTAATGGTAGTCATAATTGTGATTTATTGGTGGTGCCACAACATTCTGTTTTCACTTCCTGCAAGTGCCACACAGGTTTGGGGCAGCAGTAAAAGCAGTCTGTAAAAAGAATATACTCCTGTCTTGCAAGTGGACCCAACAACTGAATTACAGTGTCATGAAGTTGTTTGCCCTGTCTTTGGTGCCGAGTCATTGTTCACAACCTCTACTGTTACTTCAAGATTATCTTCTCTTTCTGGATGAGCATTCTATTCCATATTGTCTTCATCAGGGCCTGTGATGGTCTGGTCCAGTGTGTTTACATGCTTACGTCACATAATTCCACATGTAGCTTCCCATCCCACCATTATCTGAAAAGATTTTACATAGCTCATAGGTTCTGATGCCAGATCTGGAACATTTCAAGGGCATGTACTGTTTAAATCCCAGATGACCTTTGAACAGTAAAAGAGGTTTGTCTATATTGATGTGTCGGACAGGGGTATTTGCTATCATAAATTTGTTCTGCAGAAAAATTCAAGACAGTTCTGATTTTCCAAAGTTTGTCAGGGGATGCTACAACATTGTCATTTGGATGCCCCTGAAATCATTGACACACTCAACCAATCTTGATTCAACCACTTGAAGTTTATTGGGTAGATTCTCAGGTTACAACAAATTAATATGTACCATACACCAATATTTCCATAATACACACCAATCTTTTGGGACTGCCCCTTTATTCACAACATTCATGAATATTTACAACATTGCACTGGTAAACATGTCTTCGTTGACTCAGGTGTGGAAAAATCCAATGCCTTTTCACCATCTTAGCATTTTCTGGGCTCAGGTGTCCTACCTGATCCCCAGCCCTGTCCCCCTGGGATGACTACCCCATGAGAAACCCTCCCCTGCCCTGCCATACCTCCTTTCGGCTGTGCCACATTTTCTTCCAGTAGCCCATAGGCTGACCATCTGGTCATCCTCTGGGCTTCCCCCATTAAAAACTAGAAAAGACCCCCCCATCCCCTGCCACTTTTCAATAGCCTCCCTAACTGCGCCATTGAGTGCTGTGTTGCCCACCATGGACATGTGGACTCCATCTGACCTGTATATCCCGGGAGTGTCATACATAATTAAGTCATGCCTGATATACAGGCCCCCTTCTTTTTTGGCCCATTCTGCCAGTTTCCTGTTCACCCTCTTTCGAGCTTGGTTCAGTGCTAGTATGTTCCTGGCCTGCCTCCAGCATCTTCTGGGTATAATTTCTGACCAACCAATTTGAATCAGCTTCTACCATGATTTCATAACTGTAATGTCCGCTAATATTTGGTGCACCAATGCCACCTAGAGCATGTTCCCCAGTTCATTTTCCCCTACGAGGATAACGATTAAATCCAGTGTTGACCAACACCTGCTGCTGTCTTCCAGCAATGGCAACAGCTGCCTCCATAATAAGCCCCTAGCCCAAGCCACATGATCAGAGTCTTGTCCAGGTCTTGTCCTAGCTGTTGACCCCCCGCTGTGGTCTGTGCCCATTGCTCTGCCCAGTGTATAAAAGAATGGCTGACAATCCAAACCCTCCATTGCTGTCCATCCCCTGGAAAACAGAAGATTATTAATATCATTTTTGCACATACCTCCAATAAGCCTGGGAGGACCACCTCCCTACTTGTTGTACTGCTGCAGAAGTGCCCCCCAGCTTTGTTACCTCTTAGGCCGCTCCAATCTGAAATGAGTGCGATGCAGACCTCATGTTATCCTCACCTATAAACACTGTTCCTTTTTTTTAGCACCGCTGTGTCCTGTTTCATGGTGGCTGGTTCCCCATTGCAGAGTCTGAAAAAACACTCTTGCCCCTGAGGCTTTACAGCTATGTAAACCTCTATGGCTGCTAGTACCTCTTCCCCAGATTTGCCTGACTGCTGCATATCTACCCTCACCCCTTTTCTGGCTTGGTCTATTTTGGACTGACTATGTCACACTGTGGTGGCGCTGGCCGCCCAGGACATGTCCTGGTCTTGGAGGCCACCCATCATGTCCCGTCTCCCCATGGCTACTACTTCACTGACCCAGAAAGCCCCTTTGTACATGACCCAGCAAATGGCCATGAACAGTCTCGCTTCATATGCTGATGCGCACACATGCAGCAGACTGGCCACTAATTTGTGCAGGATCATTCCACAAATTGGCCAGCCCCTGTCCAGCCACTGGCCCTAAATCCAGAGCCACCCCATTGCATCCGATGAATGGCCGGGGGGCTGGTTGGTGCCCCCCACCCTTGAAGCTGACTCACCATGCTGATGCCCACTAGATGTAAACCCATGGTGGAACCTGACATCCCCACCTCCCACTTCTCCACCATGTACCTGATGACCTGCGTTTCGGATACTGGGCCACTTACCTCCAGCCCCACCCACTACTGATACTCCTGGAAGCTTCTCCATGCCATTTCATAGGCCCTCAGTGTGTTAGGAGCCCAGGCGCTCCGAAAGAGAAGTTGGGCTCACTCCATTCAATCTCCCAAAGGCGTGGTGGCACCTGTGTCCAGCGGGTGGCCTCCCATAGGGCAACTGACTGGAACCTGTCTAACTGCAAATGTTGGAGGCTGTCAGCTATGTGATTCTTAACCCCTTCCACGAGTTTTGCTTTGAAGGACAAATTTAGCATAAGCCCTTGCCATACCAGCATGCGTGCAACCTTCAATACGACCTCAGTGGATGCAGATTGTCCATTTATAACTGAGACACTGCCATGTTGTCACACCAGAATAACACCTTCTTATTCCTGAGTCATTCTCCCCCATACCACCATGGATACCCATATGGGAAATGCTTCTAGGAAAGTGATGTCCCTGGTCAGGCCCATCTCAACCCACTGGGCCAGCCATTGCTCTGACACCCATTCCCCATGAAAAATATGCCCCCATGCAAAAGCCCCCAGCTGTGTCTGTGAACAACTCTAGTTCTTCACTGGATTCCCACTGATCCTGCCAGAAAGTGACCCAGTTATATCTGCCTAGAATCACCTCCCAAGCCAATAATCATACTAGCACTGGACCAAGCCAATAGGTCATTCTTCACTCCCTTGCTGATGTCAACTCAGTGGTGCGGCAGCTTGGCCTTTGCTGAGGCCCTGGCCAATCACCTAGTAAAAACCCTCCCCAGGGCCACCACCTTGCATGTGAAATTCAAGTCCCCAAGCCTGCTGGACCATCTTGAGCTGAACCCTATGCTTCCCCTTCATCCCTCGTAGAAGATCCTGCAACATTTCTACCTTGCTCTGAGGTAGTCTGAAACACTGTTCCTCTAAGTTCAGCTCTATGCCCAAAAATCTCATCTTCCTGCTAGGCCCGTCCATTTTGTCCTCAGCCAGAGGAACCCCTATCTCCGTGCACATCAACTGAAAATTGTGTAGCATTGCTTGGGCTGCTGCCCCCTTCCCCTATAAGCAAAACGTCATCCAGATAGTTGACTACAGCCCCCTGCCTGTGTCTAGTCTCAAATACCCATTGCAACTAGGTACTAAATACTTTGAAAGTGGCACAGGCTACCGAACACTCCATGGGCATCACTTTGTTGAAAGAATACTTACCCTGGAACTAGAAACCTAGCAGTTCCCAGTTCTATTGCTGCACTGGCAGTAGCCAGAAAACCAATTTGATGTCAGTCTTTGCCACCCACACTCCTTCCCTGGCCTTTATCAACTCGACCGCACTATCCAATGTGGCGTATGACACCGCGCTCTGTTCTGGGGCAATGGCCTCATTCACTGCATCACCGTGTAGGTAAGATGGGTGGTGGATCCACTTGTACTTCCCCAGTGCTTTCTTGGGCACAATCCCCAGAAGAGAAACCCTGACATGGGGAAAAGTGGGGCCACAAATAGGCCCTCCACCACTCCAGCTTCCAGTTCTTTCTTATTTTTCCACTCTATAAAGTCCTCCTTCCATTTTATGAATCCTAAATTCCTGGCCCTCATGTTTTTTCTGGACCCCATGAAATATAAATTAAACCCCCTTGTGAAACTCTCCCATGACATGTTTCCCATCCCCTCATTTGGGTATTCCTTAGTCCATGTCATATCCTTGTCTACCCGAATAGGGGAGCATGCTATGGCAAATGTCCCATGTGCGACCTCCTCCATCTGAGCCGACTCACCGTCACCTGTAACTACCCTTACCAGCTTGCCATCTAAAATTGTTTCCTTGCCCATTGAACCCCTCCACTCCCCCTGTGCCCGCCTCTAAAAGCCTGGCCCTGGGACTGCAGAGAGCTCCTGTCCGCATGTGTCTGGCACCTGCTGACCGGATGTGTTCCCCTGCATCCCAAGCTAACATGTTTGAATTTACAGCTAGTCCATGTACAGTTGGCCTTGTTATATGCCCAACTTGTCTTTTTGCTGGCTGTCTCTGCACTTTTCTTCCCTTCACCCTCGGGCCCACCCAGAGCTGACAAGAGTTCTGATCCACCACAGCTCCGATAGTGTAATGTCCCATCATACATCCCCATGTGATGCTACTCTCTGCCAGAACTTCTCATTGTAGATTAACCGCCTGTACCCACTCTTGACCCTGTATGCATCTCTGATGATGGTGGAGTATGTCAATAAAGGGATGGCCAACTCAAGATTCTTCTGCAACATTATTGGCACTAAAATGCATGAAGCCTTCCATCTGTGCTCCAAAAGTTTTCCCCTTGTGACTGATGTCCGCACTGGTTTTAGCGACTATAGTCAATGCAGGGTTTTAAATAATTGATTAGCAGTTTTGTTCTTGGGACAATACTAACTGTACAGAAAGTATTTATATAGGTTTTCTAGAAGCGTTATGTTTGCTAAACACAGTGAGGCAGGTGCTGTGCATTTTCACAATGTTTTAGCACTTTTATGAGCAAAACGCTAATCAATTTTTAGAGTTAAATAAAACCCTGCAATGCTACTGCCATCTATGAATTTCCCACCAATTCCTTCTGCACGTACTTTTTCACAGTATCTTTGTCTAGCAGGGTGAACATATCCACATACTCCCCCTTCCAGATTTTTTCTTTGAGGGCCTGAGACACATGGTTGTCCAGTGAAATCCCCGGAGACCACCCATAGCATTCCTTGCTACAACCCTCTCCTGTGCCTGCACCCTGATCCCCTTTTTCCATCCTCTTCTCTTCCTTCAGCTCCTTCCATGCCTTATCCACTTCCTCCCAACCTTTTCACCCTGCTTATCCATTATACCTGCCAGGTAGTCCTTCAAGCTACCCTCTACCGACAGGTCCACTGTCAGGTCCTTACCCTTCTCAGGCTGAGCCTTATCCTCCTTGTCTGAGTTGTTCCTGGTTTGGCCTTTTGGGTGGATGCTCCTTCTGGGGTGGTGGGTCCTTGCGCTTGTCCATCTTCCTCTCCTTCTCCTCTTCCTCCCTCCCTTGATTCCTTAATAATTGCTTGTACCTGGTCCAGCAGTTTGTCTGCTTTCTGGGTCAGCAACTTGCTGGTCTTCTGCTTGGGAACCTTCTTGGGAGCCATCCTGTAACTACAATATTAATAATTAGCCCCTGAGCAACCAACCTGCATGCTTGCTGTCCCCTTCCTACCCCCGTAGGCAGCGACTCACCCAGCATGCATCTCCCCCTACTTCCAGTTTCCCTTCCATTTCCCCAGTGGCACTCATGTTACCATTCTTTTTTTTTTATGTGCTCCCACCTCCAGGTTGCTTGTTGCCCCTGGGCCCAAGGGGCCTGTCACGCCATCTGGCCTCATTTCACTTAAGTTATTCCTATTATTTAATTTTATTCTTATTATTATATTTTATTAACATTCCTTTTTTTTTTTATCTCCTGTTGGAGCCCTTCCCTGTCCTCTCCCTCAGTGTCATATGTCCATTCGGCTGAGGTGCTGATGAGGGCCCCTAAAAAGAGACCCTCTGTGCCCCAACTTGCCTTGTCACCAACTTCCTTCCCATGTTCGTGAGCCCCCGTCTGACTGTCTTGGCCAGGCTGCCACTCTTCACCCCAACCCTCACCCTGCCTTACAGTTGTGTACTCTCGATTAGCTGCTGCATGCCCGAGACTTGTCCCTCCCGTTCTCCCCAGGCTTCCAGCTCCCTTTTTTTGTTAAAATTGGCTCCCCCACCAGCCCACACTGTCCTGCAGCCTGCACCTGCTGGTCACTGAGGCAAGGAGTGGGCTGTCCCAAAATGGCAGCTGCACAGGACCAAGCCCCATCTAAATTGTCGGCCACCAAGCGAGATTGATGCTTGCCCCTTTGGTGATCCTTCCACAGCAAAAATGCTGCTCCACTAGCATAAGCCCTTTGAGAGGTGCCTCGATGTCCTGTGTCCTTTACTCCCCCCCTACTTGGTGCATGTCCTACCTTCCACGCGGTTGCAGCCAACCAATCACTCCCTTTGGTTGTGCCACTTGGCCCTCCCAAGAGAGTCCAATGTCCAACACCAACTGCAGGACAAAAAAAGCCACCCCCCAGTAGTGCAGCAAGAGCATCCTGGAGCCTTTTGCTGTTGGGGCATGCAAATCCACCCCAGGCTCCCCAGAACAAAAAAACAGCTTCTTTCTGGCTTTTCCAATAAAATCTTTTTTTTTTTTTTTAAAAACAACAAACTCTCTTCCAAACGCTTGTTGTGGCCCGCCTTGAAAACTCAGGCTTGCTCTGAGAGAGGACCCCTAGGTCCAGAAACCCCTTCACTCTCAGGCAGCAGCCTCTTCTCCATCTTGCTCCCACTTGGGGGTGCAACCAAATCAGTGGTACAACAGTTGCCCTAAGACCAAGCTGTCCCCAAGAACAAGGGACCTGGCAGAACCCCCCCATGCGGGCCGATGCCCACCATTCTGTGTGCGCAGAGTTCTAGAGACCTCTCCCTTATGCCCCTGGTACCGCTAGGCCTTACTGGGTCAGAATCTCCTCAGAGAATGCCAATGGACTACATCTACAGGAATCCTCTGCTGGCCAACCTGGTGGATGTCTGCTGTCCAATCCGGCCCCTGTGTGGCCAGCCGGAAAACCTCCCAGTTGGAATGGCGGGCATTCCCAGTCCAGAGGCCTGACTGGACAGAAATACTCCCCATGTGCACATCCTAAAAAGGGGCTCCCCACGCCACAGAAACCTTTGTGGCCACTGACATGTGGCCTGTCATCCTGCCGCAGGCCCGCCTGCCCGTGGGCTGGCCGAGCCGAGTGCAAGACTGGGCCCACTCTGCCTGTGGCGCAACTCTCCATGGCCCACCAATGGACCCATTGGGATCCCCTGGCTTCAGCAAGAATGACATCCTTCTTTGTTGTTTGCGACGGTACCATGCGACCCCTCTAGCCATGGATGCCACATGGTCTGTGCATCCATGGCGGTCCCACTCCCCGGGCGTCCCTTGGAAATACAGCATCAAGAGCACAGAGAAAAGACCCAGGACGCTGAAAAATACAAACCTACCATACTTACCAAGGCTTACTCTGTCACCCCATCGGGAGGGCCTAAACCAGTTTGGTATATCAACATGGATCTCAGAAGCAATAACATTATAATTCACATGAAACACACCGGACTGTAAAAATAAACCTTAAATCACAGTAAAAAGCATTAAGCCTCTCACAAAACTTTCTATTTTGTTAAAATTTCTGTTTCTGTTAAAAACTAACCCTCCGTCATCCAAAAAACCTTGTGCCTTTTGTTATAAATACTTATACCTTGGTAAGGCCTAGCCTACCAAGCCTTACCCGGTCCTGTGAATCTCCCCTCTTCAAGGAGTCTGTGCAGCTGTGAGTTAAAGTCAAGATCAGCTACAGGCAACAGAGAGTTTTTTCCTGCCTGCAGCCTCTTTTCTACCCACCAACCCAACTCCTCCTGCCTAGCCCTTTGACCAATGCCCTCCTGTCTGACATTCCTTTACCTTACTCTCCCCGCCCCCTTCCTGTGATCTCAGTTCCCTGAGATGTCACTGTCCTCCCTGAGCCTATTACCTTTTGTCCTACCTTCTAAACCCCGCCCCCTTGCAGGTTCCAGAGTACCAATGATGAGCCCCCCTGCTATCTTTCCCTTGTCCCATGGAAACCTGCCCCTTTGCAGATCCTAGGGGCAAACCCTTTTGTTACTATTCACAAAATGCAGGAATTTTAGAACATTCATGAACCTGTCCCTGCTCATAAGTGAGTGCACAACAGGTGTGGAGAGGAATGGATTTACTTTACTTTGATTTTACTTTGAAGTTTAGGGACAGCAGAAGGCAAAGCCCATATATGCTGTCCCATGCTAATGACAGTAATCTAGAAGTACTTCTTCCACTAGATATTTATAAATGCCCCTTAACGAGGTTAATATTCCCACTATTCACTACCTCCGATGGTAAACCGTTCCAAACATTCACCACCCTTTGTGTAAAGTATCTCTTTTTTCTCAGTTTTAAAACTTCTAGATTGTATTTATTGTGCCTTCTTAAATTATGTTGATTTCTGTATTCAGAATTTAGACTCCCCATAAGTTCTATGTTACTGATGATTTTATACATCATTAGAAAGTCCCCTCTGATTCACTTATTGTGTAGTGTATTAAGTTTGAGTGCCTTCAGTCGTTCCTCAAAAGTTTTGTCCCCCAGCCCTTTTATAGATTTTGTCACTTTTCATTGTACTCGTTCCAGCCTATACCTATCTGTGATGTTCATTGCACCCCATAACTGTAAGCCATAGTCGAGATGTGGTTTCATAAAGTGTCTTTATTGAGTTCACCAAAAAGTTAGCTCTTCTATAGGTTTCCGGATATTGACTCTGCCATTTAAGTTTGTGGACCAGTAATCTGAAAGTAGTGTTGTTTTTTTTGTTTTTGTTTTTACCAACCCAATCGACAGGAAAATGCTATGTACATTTCAGAGAGATACACTGGTTTCCATGAAGAAGTACATAAAAATCTGGTTTGAGTACCAGTAAACAAAAATTGTTCAGCAAATTGGTTAGTTTCCATACAAATAATTTTTAAAATGCTGTCACTACCATCGGGCTCTGTCTTTGAAAAGAATATTTGGAAACATTGAAGTGGTGTTGGGTTGCCAGGCAGTCAGACATTAATCCCTAGGGTTCCTGTGAACTGATATGGTTCTACCTACTGCTCACTTTCATGCCACAGAATGTCAGGTACACTTTTCTGGTTTGTACCAGTACCACCTGTAGAGGGAGTGTGAAGGACTTGTCCACTTATTCTGCCTCTTCCAAGGGCTCTTCCTCTCAGACTTTTTTTTGTTAGTTATTTAACCAGGACTAGCACACAGAAGCTGAAAGCTTTTTTACAGGTGCAACCTGGGAGTACAGGGAAGTTAAGTGACTTGCTCAGGGTTACACAGTTTGCAAGTGGAAGCTGTGGGATTCAAACTCAAGTCTGATTTGCTGGATGTCACCAGATTTGCAGCTCAGAGCCTTAAACCACTGCGTTAAACTGCCTTCCTCTTGCCTCCCATGAAACACACCTGACTTGCTATCCCCTAAACCTTCTGCATCCTTTGCCTCGACCCCTACTCTCTACCGAGACTGATTCTCTGTCAGTTGTGGAGCCCTGCACCCATTCACTCACTGAGCTCTGTTCCTTTCCACTTTCTGTACTTTCTTCCCATTCAGCTGGTCTCTCAACATCTGTTTCCGTTACCTGCTCTGTTTCACTTGGGCTAATTTGCTCTACCTCAGGAGATGTGGATGGACCACTTGCACTTGCCATTCCCTGGCCCTTTCCAAACGCTGAGCTTTGTATTTTTTTACTTTGCCTGCCTCTGCACATGCCACTTCAGCGCCTTTGTCATTAGTATCTGCCTTGTCTTGCAGCTTGCCACTTTGGTGCCTTTGTCACTTTTATTTGCCCTGTCTCACCCCATGCCATGTTTAGTGCCTTCGTCATTATAATCTGCCCTCCTGTGCCACTTCTGAAGCATTTGTTGTTTTTGCATTTGCCCAGCCTTGTCCCATGCCACGTTCTGTGCTTTTGTCATCTGTATTTGCCTGGCCTCATCCCCTGTCACTGCCAGTGCCTTTGTAATTTTTATTTGCCCTGCCTCGCTCCATGTCACTTTTGGCACCTTCACTGTTATTATTTGCTCTGCTTAGCACCATGCCACTTTCAGAGCCTTCGTCATTTTTTATTTGCCCTGCCTTGTCCCGTGCCACTTCCAGTGCCTTCATCATTTTTATTTTCCCTGCCTTGTTCCATGCCACTTTCCATGCTTTCATTATTTTTATTTGCCCTGCCTTGCCCCGTTACACTTGGGGTGCCTTCAATATTTTTATTCGGCTGGCCTTGTCCAGTTCCCATTTTGTCTAATCTTTTATTCTTCTGCATTTTACTGCTATTGTTATATTCTGCAAATAGGTTGTGCTCAGATAACATGCCTTCCATGTTTCATTCTGATGAGTAGGAGTCTGAATCATAACTTGTGTACCCAGCTGACTCACTGTCTGCAAATATTTTGTCAAGAGCATGATTCACAGTAAACTTTTTTTGATATGGCTAAATCAGTTTCACCATGCCAGTATTGAAAATCAGCTGTGCCACAGTACAGTACATTACACTACATACTATACACGTGCTCCCTGTCATCCCATATGATGACTGGCTGAGGAGGTGAGAGGAAGCGCTATGTCAGTCATCATTATTGGGCTCCCATGTTTGCCCACCAGCAATAGTTACAGGGAGGGGTTGGCTGGAGTGAGTTCTGGGTACAGGTGAAGCACAGTGGGGTCTACAGCCATGCCATTGTTTGCTGGTGCCACTTCTCTGCATAAGGTGGCATCATGTACTTACTGAACACAATTGGCTGTAACACTGATTTCTGGCAGTGAGGTCCCAATTTCTATATCAATCAAATCTCAATCAAATCTTTATTTATCCAGGCGAACATCGTTGAGCAAAGCTCATTTGCAAGATGGACCTGGTAAGGTCAAGGTTCAATTTACATGAAATATAGCATTCAGAGTATACACAACTTTGAGAAGACAGAGAATGAAAGTAATACATCAAATCCAAGAAATATAACAATCAGAGTATACACAACTTTGAGAAGACAGAAAATGAAAGCAATATATCAAATACAGAACATGGTAAATTGATATGCTAGAATAACAAGGATATAATACATATATACAAGATTCATGAGGTAGCCAGATTGCTAAATAGGTAATGGGAGACACTTTAATACTAGCACATTTTGATGAAGGGTTAAAAGTATCAGAGAAATACTTAGATACTTTTTAAACTAAGGTGACAGGATGTATGGATAGCTGGAAGATATATCTACAAGGAGGGTTGGTAGCTGGCGGTACCGGCAGGAGCAGTGACAAGGGGATGGGTAGAATGCATACCTGAAGTAATGGTCAGGGGTAGGGAACATGGTGGGGGGAGGAATTGTAAGAGCTGGTGCAATAAGGGGATCTAGAGTGGGTCTGGGGGGGAAGAGGAGAGGGGCCAGACTGGAGAGGTAAAGAGCTGAGAGTGTAAAGGAGACTAAGAATACTAATGAATATAAAGAATGGATTGAGGAACTGGTTTGTGAACTGTGGGGTAACTTCACATAGGGTGCTGGTAAGCTATCCTATCTGTCCGCCCGCAGGGGAGATAGATGGAAGGTTAATCTAGTGTTGGTGGAAGCAGTTACATTTTTCTTTGAATATCCTGTTGTATAGATATTTGAAGGCTGTAATAGATATAAACTTGTTCTCTTTCAATGTCTTCTGCATTGTGTTCCATAGAGTGGATAACACATAGCTAACTGCATATCTGCCATGTCGGGAGTGGAATTTAGGCACCTTGAGGGTATTAAGTTCAGACTTCTTAATGCATAACTACTTGGCGTGGCTTGTGAAAAACAGTCAGAGATATATTTTGGAAGCTGCTGTGATATTGCTCTGTAGGTCCATAGTATTGCATTTCTATCTCTTCTAAATTGAAACGAAGTCCATCCCACTGCAGAGTATAGCAGGCAGTGGTGAGTGCTGTATGGTAGGTCTGTGATGAACCTCAAAGCTCTGTGGTATAGTGTATCTAATTTGTTCAAACATACAGTAGGGCAGCGACTATATAAGAAGTCAGCATAATCTAGTACTGAGAGGAAAGTGGCCTGGACCATCTTCTTTTTTGAATCACTTGTAAGGAAGTGCTTTATTCTATAGTAAAGTCCAAGTCTTTGTCTGAGTTTTTTTAGCAGTTCTTCCAAGTGCTCTAGGTAGTCTAACCTATTATCTAGCCATACCCCCAGATATTTGAATTTTGTGACATAATCTAGGTTTTCATCAAGGGCAGTGGATAGTTTAGGGAGGTCGATAGGGATAGAGTATCCTGCCTGCACCTGTGGGGAGAAAAACATTGCCTTATTTTTTTTTGCATTCAATAGTAGTTTCTTTCCCAGCAGCTGGTGTTGCAGCAGGTCAAATTCTGCTTGTAATTCTTAGCAGGCTGTTACAGGAGAAGGGTGACTGACGTACAGTACTGTATCATCAGCAAACAGGTGTACAGTGGCTTTGGTAAGGTTTATGTCAATGTTGTTGATATATATAGCAAATAGGATAGGACCAAGGATAGATCCTTGTGGTACTCCTCTTTGAAGTGGTCTGAGTGGGGATATATCTCCTTCGGCCTTTACCTGCTGGGTTCTTCCTGAAAGATAATTATTAAACCATCTAATGGATTTGGTGTCAAGTCCAAATGACCTCAGTGATGAGAGGAGCAGGTCGTGGTCAACCTGATCAAAGGCCTTACTTAGATCTAAGAAAACAGCACATACACAATTTTTTATCAATTCAAGTTGCCAGTCATTGGTGACTTTTGCAAAAGCTGTAATGGTACTGTGTTTTGCTCTGAAACCAGATTAAGCTGGGTTTAGTAGATTGTTAGCTTCTAGATATTCTCTTAATTGGGTGCTCACAATTTTTCAAGTAATTTGGACAACACAGGAAGAATGGAAATTGGTCTGTAGTTATTGAGGTCTGTGGGATCCGGCTTTCAGTAGTGGAAGAACTTGGCGGTTTCCAGATTGTGGGATATCTCCTGACTGTAGTGAAGTTGAACAGATGTGTCACTGGTACTGCTAATACATGTATGGCAATTTTTAAGAAGTAGGGGTCGAGAGTCAGAACCTGCACTTTTTGTATCCAACTGTGAGATTGCTCTTCGACTTGCTTCAGCGTGGCTGGTGTGAAGGAGAAAGTGAGTCAGTCACTCTTGCGTCAGTATTCTTAATCCCTAGTTGTAATCTCAATTGGTTGGCTTGAGAGAGTCAATGCTAGCCCAGCAGTTGTAAAGTGATTATTGAAGGCTTCCAAGACTTCTATTCTGTCATTGATGGTTCTGTTTCCACTATGTAATTTTGCTGGGAGTAAGTTACTTGGGACATGGCCAGTTATATCTTTTATAGCGTTCCAAAATTTGGCAGGGTTGTGGTATGAGGAGTCTAGTTCAGCCATGTAATATGCAGCTTTTGTGTCTCACACTTTCTTGGTGCAGAGATTCCTAGCTTTTTTGAACTGCTCCCAGTCAGTGGCTAACTTAGTTTTTCGAGCCTTCTTCCAAAGCTTGTCCCTATCAAGGAGGGTGGATTTAAGGTCTGAATTGAACCAGTGACAGGTTTTATTTTTGATACGTAGTTTAGAAACTGGTGCATGGGTGTTTAGAGCACCTGTGATAATGTCATTTAAAATACCATATGCAATCTCTGTTGTGTTTGCTAGATAGAACTCTTGCCATCTTGTGGAGTGTTTGATATCATCCAGATATGCATTGATGTTGAATTTCTTTTTCGATCTCCTCAGCATGAATTTTGTAGGGGATGAAGGCTTACATGCTGACCTAATTGCTGCAATAGTACAATGATCACTGATGTCGTTGAACAGTACTCCAATATGATTTCCAAATTGTGTGTTGCCTCACTGTAACACATGCTGGGATCACACAAGTGACCCCGGGTACTGACAGTGGTAGATTTCATTCCCCAGCTAGCAGTGATTAACATGATCTGGTTGGAGACTGGTGTTGGGGGGTCCACTGGATGCCAGGGATTGCTCAGCTACCTGGGCTTGGAGTTGGGAGGGGGATGCCACTTTCCACCTCAGTGGCAGGGGACTGTATGGGCTGTGAGGCTGGGGGGGGTCTGCTAGCTTAATGGTCCCCAGCAGCAGCACTGGGAGATGTAAGTGGCAGGTGGGGGGGTACCACTGGACACCACAGACTTGTATGGGGGACAGGAGATGGGTGAGTGGGAAGTGCCACCAGATACCAGGGATATACTGCTACTCACTTGGATGGGTGATTGGGGGAGTGCCACTGGACAAGGGGTATGTCCTACTACTCACCCTGATAGGTGAGTGGATGGGTGTTACTGGATGCCAGGGCTCCCATACATGTCACAGGATGGGTGCTCATGGGTGAGGTGGCCACTAGACACTAGGGAGTACATTAGTATAGAAAGGATGGGTGTTTGGAGTCTGGGGGGGGGCACTCTCCACCATGACTGATGTGTCAGGTGACCACAGGATGGGTACAAACCTATTGCCACTTCCCATGCAAATGAGCCCATAATGGGCATGCATGAGATCCTTAGTGCCGTGTATGTCCAATGGGCTCATTTGCATTCTGTGGCTGAATATCGCACTGTGGTTCCTAGCACTATCTGGTTGGGGCACAAGTCCCTATGGGCCAATGCAGCCCAGGTCCCTGTTGGAGCAGTGCAAACTGCTTTTGTGCTGCACTGACATGGCCTGATATTTAGTTATATAGTGCCGATACACTCTCTGACTGAATATATCACTCTCTGGGTCAGGTGCAGGTGTAGGCGCAAGCGCAGCGCACATTTTTGCACTCTGCTTTAGCACCTTTTTGAATATTGACCCCTGCAGACTAAACTTAGCACCTGATGTGTTTAGGGTTTATTTCTGCCAGACATCTGTGTTAAATGTACATATGTGTCATACTTCTGGAACCAGTACACTGCAGAATTCCACAATACATAGGTTTGTATTGGTTCTGCTGCACTTTATTGTAGTTGGGGCTCCACAACTGCAGAGTATTGTTTGTGGCAATGGCTGGCATAAACAGGAATACATACAACATTTTCACTTTCCTGCTTTAGCCCTATATTCATTTTGACTATCCTGCGCAGTTGCATATATCTGTTTAGGTTTAGCAGAGGCCAACTTAGAAATGGAGCATTTTGTCTACTTTTTGCAAAGTATGCTGTTTGTACAACCCAGTACAAGGGATGTAAGGTGGGTAACCCAAAATGTTGCAAATCAGCCTTGGACGCTCATCATTAATGCAAGAATTAATGCACAAATACATATAGACTAAATATATACAGATGGTTGGTCTTAATAGACAGGCCTGGAGCTTTGTACAGTTATTTAAAGTTATAGCTTTTTAGCCTGGCCGAAACATCAAACTGTTTGCATCTGAAATAACAAGCATTTGTCAATGCCGAACGTTCACTTGCAGGTATTTGCATTGGCGTTTGGCATTTATGCAGGACCCCCCCCCCCAGTTGTATCCATGTCCCTTTAACAGCCATATCCCAACAGAGTACCTCTCTGCAACTCCTCTTGCATTTGATCAACATTTCACCATCATACTTCTTAAGAGTCTGTCTTAGGAACCCTAACGCCTTGGGCGTGCTCAAGGGAACAAGCCTGTGTGGAAACTGCGCAACCCGCACTTGTAATACAGTCATTCAGTGGAATTATTTCACCAGATTTTCAACATAAGGATTTTGTCACCTCTGGTCATGAACACTATCACTATGATTTTCTTACTGTGCACTGAACACTGATTTCCCACAGCGACCGCGCTATTCTGCGTCGGAAGTGTGAAAACACATTTCAGCCAGGATGTGAAAAATGACAGCTGAACTGTTCATAAGGAGGTGTGGGAAAAGGCAAATATTCAAAATCTGGAGTGAAAATATGACAAATTTACGAAGTTACGAGTGTGTGTGGACACTGCGCAACACACGTTCATAAAACAGTCATTGTTTGGAATTTTTGCACCAAATTTTCTACATAGGCATTTTAGAATGCCTGCTCATGAACAGTGTCACTGTGATTTTCTTACTCTGTACCGAACATGATTTCCCACAGCGGCCGCGCTACTGTACGCCGGAAGTGCGAAAACAGATTTTGGCCAGAATGTGAAAAATGACAGCTATACTGGTCATAAGGAGATGTAGGAAAATGGCAATGTTGAAAATCTGGAGTGGAAATATTACAAATTCACAAACTTATGAGTGTGCGTAGAAACTGCGCAACGCACGCTCGTAACAGCCATTTTATGGACGTTTGCCAGCAAATTTTCAACACAGGCATTTTAGGACCTCTGCTCATGAACAGTGCCACTGTGATTGTTTTACTCTGTAGCGAACACTGATTTCCAACAGCGACCGTGATATTTTGTGCCAGAAGCACGAAAACACATTTCGGCCAGGATATGAACAAGCATTTGTCAATGCCGAATGTTTGCCTGCTGGTACTGGCATTGGTGCTGCATGAGTTAGAGAGATGCATAATAGGAATGGCAGTGAAGTGTTGAACTAACACCAACCCACACCCCCACCCTGCAGAGACTGATAGGAGTTGGGGTGTGCCTTTCGGTCATCGGCCATAACGCTTACTCCATTCCACCTCACCCCACCCTGCAGAAACTGACAGGTGTCACAGTATGCCTTGGGGTCTTGGGCCCTTATGCTCACCCCATTCCATAAGGAAATAAGATGAGATGGGTGCAGTATAGGAGAATGGGCTGAATGTTAGGGCCAAAGACCCCAAGGCACACCTCAATTTATTTATTTAAACAGCAGTTTGGAAAACCTTTGAGCCATAGGCTCATTTACAAAGGTACCTTGTCACAGTAAGACAAACGAAAATACACAGTATAACAGTACAACACAGTATAACAGTAACTTAAGACATAGATACAAACAAGCTGGTACAGGTAGGATTGATGCAAACAATACCAGAGTTATGTTGTCGTTAGCAACAGTAGTAAGCTTTGTCATAAGTGTTAGTGTGGCTTTAATAGTGGCAATTACAGCTTTCCGGTGTTAATAGGTGGTTACGTAAGGAAGTTATGAAGCATGATATAGTTGGAGCTCGGAGATGGAGGGCAGTGTGTTGAACCAGGAGGGGCCCTAAAGCTGAAGGCTCTTTGGCCGTGAGAGGTCCTAGCTTTAGGGATAACAAGAGAGGTTTCCCAGAGGTCCAGTATGAACTAGTGGGACAGAGCGGCGTATGGTGGTGGTCAATCCTGGTGGGGATAGCCAAGGAGGGTCTTTTTGTAAGGGTACAGGTCAGATATTTGAGGCACTCGTCAAGATCAAGTACCAGCGCTTTAGCATTACAGTGAACAGGTGTGTGTTAGCCTAGGTGCCCAGTAATTAACCTGCAGGCCTTATTCAGAGTAGTGCGAATTTTATGAGTGCGGTCTGATCAGCAGCACCATACACCGGCAGTCCATAGTCCACTAGGGACAGGATAGAGGAGGTGACTGCAGTCGAAGAGCCTCCGGGGGAGGTTTATACCTGTAAGATGCCCAATTGGATATGTAGTGGCAGTGGCTAGGGCAGCGATGTGTCCATGGAAGGAGAGGAGGGTCAAAATGGATCCCTAGGTATTTATAGGAGCAAACTTGTTCGAGTGGGAAAGAGGACCCAGAGTGAATGAGGAGTTTGAAGTTGCAGGACTTGTTTTGAGGATGAGTGAAGAACATGGTTTTTTTTTTAAGATTTATCACCAATCTATGTTCCTTGAACTAGCCGTCGGCTTCAACGAAGGACTTCTGCAGCGAGTCCTGGAGGGCAATAGGGTTATGACTTGAGGCAAAGATGACTGCATCATCAGCGTACAATAGAATGTTCCCTGAGCAAGAGTGTGGAAGGGTGTTAAGGTAAAGGGAGAATAGTAAGGGGCCCAGAATGGAGCTCTGGGGAAACCCAGAAAAGATGGGACAGATGTCTGAGTAGGTCCCATTAATTTTTACACGCTGTGAGCGGTCAGACAGATAACTGGTGCACCAGGAGATAGGCCCAGCAGCAAAACCAGAGAGACTAAGGGCATCAAGAAGGAGGTGGGAGACAGTGTCAAAGCTTTAGAGAGGTCAATGAAGACCGCACCAGCCAGAGAACCAGTGTCTAAGGAGGAGTGGAGAAAGTTGGAGAACTCTAGGAGGGCTGTGTTGGTACTGTGGCCCACTGGGAAGCCATGCTGCTCAGGACATAGGACATTGTAGGTGGAGAGGTAGTCAGAGATTTGAGAGGCCACCACTTTTTCCAAGGCCTTGGAGAGAGGAGAGAGAATGGAGATTGGCTGATAGTTTCCAGCCACAGTCCTATCACCACCTTTAAAGATAGGGGTGACAGTGGCGACTTTCCAGGCAGTTGGAACCTTCCCCAGGCAAAGAGAGTGGTTGACGAGGCATGTGATTGGGGTAAGGACTGTGTCTAAGACCAGCCGTGGGATACATGGATCCAGGATGTCACTGCCTGTACTATTACTCTTGAGGGCAGTGACAAGGTGCGGCCTAAGTTCTTGGGCAGAAACACGGTGGAGGAGAAAATAAGGGTGAGAAAGATTTATGGCAGGTGCTGGGAGAGGAGGGTCAAAAAAATTTGTAGGGAGGATAGGGCTAAGGTCAGTGAATGAGGTGTTGAGGTGGTTGGCTATGAGGGCTGGGTTTGAGGAGATCACGCCATTAATGTTGATCTGGGTGGGTGAAGTGTGCACTCCCATTTAACTGTTTAATGTTATCCCAGAAGGTTCTGGGGTTCCCCCATGAGGCAGTGAGTGAGGACCAATAGTGCTCAGACTTGGCCTTTCTGATGGCCCGAGTGCACTTGTTTCGGGCGGCAGCATATAACTGCCTGTCACTGGGCCGGCCAGTCTCAATGGCACGGTGCCATAGGTTGTCCCTATGTTTGAGTTGGTGGATCAAAGCTGGGGTTACCCAAGGGGCATTCTGCCTTTTAGAACGGCGGATCAACATTAGGGCAAAGATATCACAGGCATTATTAAAAGTTCGGGTAAAGAAGGAGAGAGCTGTGTCGATGTCAGGAGTTGCCTGTATAGGAGACCAGTCAACTTGGGACAGAAGTTCCTTAAGTTTTATCAGTCCACCAGGTATTAGACGCCACCGGCATGTGGACTGTGCTATGGGTTTAGAGGGACTGAGGATGACCAGTGGAATAGAATGGGGAGTGATCACTGAGAGAGTCTGGGAGGACTTGTACATTGGGGATCCGATTAGGGCGGTTGGTGAGTACCACATCAAGCAGGGTACTGGAGCCTCTCTTGGGGTTAGTCCTGGTAGGGTGGATAACTAGTTGCATTAGGTCTATTGCAGAAAAGGAGTCTCGGGTAGAGGAGGAGGAGGGGCTGAGTCAGTTGACATTTAAGTCACCCACCAGCATTTGATCAGCGGAAGGAGGTAGTGAGGAAAGGTATTCTGTAAGAGAGGCAATGGCCTGTGTTTGGTCCCTGGGGGGCACGTATGCAGTAGTCAGATAAAGGGGTCCCTGTAAAAGGTCAGGGGTTAGTTTCAGCGTAGGCGCCTGGGCCCTGGAGTCAAGGATGGGTGTAGGCAGGGCTAGTACGGGGAGAGATTCCTTTGCATAAATAGCGCAATGCCGGTTAGTTGCTGCAGGGTGAGGGTGGAATGGCATGAGCATTGTGGCAGATGACCCCAAGCCACACCCCTGATGCCTGTTTGTCTGTACAAGGTGGGTCATCATGGTTGGGAACCATACCACCCTGGGCGTTTGTGGGCAGGTTTGATCAAATTTTTAACATGGGCCTTTTGGGACCCCATGTCATGAACAGTGACATTATCATTTCGTTACTCAATCCTGAAAGGTAATTTTGCACAGTGAATGCACCATTCGGCACAACAGGTGTGAAAATACATTTTGGGCAGGATGTGAAAAATGACATCTGTACTGTTCATGAGGAGATGTGAAAAAATGGCAATGTTGAAAATGTGGAGTGAGAATATGAAAAAGTCACGAAGTTACGAGCATGCATAGAAATTGCATAATACACACTCGGAACGCGGTAATTATTTTGGAATTTTTTCACTAAATTTTCAACATGGCCTTCTTGGGACCTCCCCCATGAACGGTGGCACTGTGATTTCATTAATCTGTCCCAAAAGTTGATTTCGCACAACAACTGAGCCATTCTGCACCACAGGTGCAATAACATGTTTTGGGCAGGATGTGAAAAATGACATCTATACTGTTCATGAGGAGGTGTGGAAAAATGGCAATGTTGGAAATTTGGAGTGAAAATATGAAAGACTGGTAAAGTTACAAGCTTGCATACAAACTGCACAACACACGCTCGTAATGCAGTAGTTGTCTGGAATTTTTTCACCAAGCTTGCAACATGGGTTTTTTGGGACCCCAGCTCTTGAACAGTGGCACTGTCATTTCATTAATCAGTCCTGAAAGGTGATTATACACAGTGATGCCAAAACCACCTTGCGGGACCAAGAAATGAAATGACAGTGGCAATCTTCATGAGGCGGGGTCCCAAGAACCTCATGTTGAAAATTTGGGACCAAAACTCCCACAAATAGCTGAGATATCAAGGTAAGTTGAAACCCCCCATTGACTGCCATTATAGGGCTTACTGTGATTTTCTTCAGTTTGTGGTCGGCTCTTGAAGAGTGCAGACATATTTCCAATCCACAGAAGATTGCAGCGCCAGACATCTAGAGATAAGTATGGGTGGATGAGGTGCGGGGTGCGAAGAAGGAGGGTGAGGATGGGGGAGGGGCACAGAGGACGACGAGGGACTGTTGTCTTTTTCTGTAAGTGTAAAAAAAATACAAAAATAAAAAAAATACCTCATGGGACAGTTTTCTTTTTTACAGGTGGAATACTATGAAAAATAAATTGCGACACACTGGGGTGGGCTCCCAGTGTGCCAGACTAGTGGAGGGGGGTTGATGTCGAGCCGGGAATGGGGCACCCCGAGGTCTGCTGGAAAAATGGGGTGTGGAGGGCGCATCTGACACCAGGAGTGGGCACCTTGATGTTGGAAAAAGATAAAACTTACTTTGGCACACTGGGGAGGCTCCCAGTGTGGCACAATAGTGGGGGGGGGGCATACCGGCATGGAGATTGGGCACCCTGTTGTCAGCAAAAGATATGTTCGGCCTTGGGGGGGCATGCCGAGATGAGGATTGGGAAACCCGATGTTGGCCTTGGGGGGAGTGTGTGATGGGCAGCAGGAGCAGCCAATTATGTAGAACCATGGCGGGGCTCATTTATGTCACCGGGAAAAGCACACTGAGCAAATGAATTGTACGTAAGTCCAGCCATGCACATTACTGTGCACTGTAATGTGCATGGCTGGAATGTCCTGGTTGCGGGAGGAGGGGAGAGATCTGCCACTGCAATGACTAAACTGTCTCTGATTGACAATATATTTCTTTCAAGTCTGGCGCTCGCTCTGAAACTGCCATCATCGGCAGCTTCCCTGTTGAGTGGTGGCTAATGGACGTGCCCACAAAAGCATTCACTGGATTGGCCAAACACTGCCACACCTCGACAGTGCCCTACTCACCTCAAAATGTTTCTTGTGCACTGCACACTTGAGCAAACATAAAGAAAAAGAGACTGCTACCATTCTTGGAGAACTGGCTGTAAAGGTAAAGGCTAAAAGGGTAGCATTCAGAAGGCATAATGAGACACGGAGGATAGGGAGGTGCATCAGGAGAAACAGAGAAACGCAGCGAAAGCAGCAAGGAGTACAAAGGCACAAACTGAGGAGTGAATAGCTCAGGGGGTTACGAAAGGGGACAAGGCATTTTTTTAGGTATGGAAGTGGAAAGAGGATGATTGGGGTGACCAAGTGGTGCAGAGGGCTGAGGCGCTGTCAAGCACCATACCTCTCACGACGCTGGTGACGCGAATTTGGGAACAAGTTTGGATCACTGCAGTTAACAGGGGGAGTACCAAGAAAGGATTGAGCAGTCACCTGGCAGCTCTCCTCTCTCATCTTGGGGGGGATGGTGGGCCTTCCCAGCTCTTGGCTGCCAGCAGATGGAGGCCTGGTGGCAGCAGCAACATATGGGAGGCAGACATAAGTCAGAGGAGGGTGGTGGGGGCCATGGTTCTGTAATGCATGCCTGCACATGCATGCATTCTCTATGTCATGGCAGGCTCCAGGATCTAGTGGGAGAAAATGGAGGAAACTGAGGAGACCAGTCTTCGAGAAACCATGCCGGACAGCTGGACCTACCTTTCCACTGTGACTGGTATGGCATTCTGGACTCTGTGCTCAGTAACGGGGAAGGATAGCCCTGCCCCCGGCCCTACCATTGGGGGATCCGCAAGGGAAATAGCCTCCCGCTGGAGGAAGGACAGGGATGGGTCAAGGGCATGGCTAAGAAGCCCCCCCCCCCAAGTCTGGCTGCAAAAGATAAAAACTTTCATATTAGGAGAAAAAAGAAGAAGACCAGGGAGGGATCATAAGGTTAAGAAGGGTAGGGGGATCTTTGCAGAAGATGACCAGATTAAGGCAGAGATCCTGAACAAATACTTTTGTTTAGTGTTGACAGAGGAAGGTGAAGGGGAGGGGTCCACAAAAAAAGTAACAGAAACACTGAAGGGAGGGAGATGGACACATGTCCAATTTCAGAGGAGACAGTCATGAAGGGACTCACAAATCTGAAAGTGGAAAAGGCAATGGGGCCAGGTGGGGGTCTTTTATCATCCTCCCACTTATCTTCCACTTCTGACTTCCTGTGCTCAGGGGTACAGAAGAAAACTGGACTGCCAGAACTGGATCAGACCAGATCATTAACAGTCAGAGCACCCAGACCAAAGGCAAGTTGCTTGAATTTTGATGGACCAGACAGTTTGGGTCCACCGCTCAATCCACCGTTTAACAATCTGGTCTAGACGTGTTGTGTTTATTCCCTATGCAGTCCGATGCCTGTACTACCTCTGGAATCCCTGGATGCCAGGCTCCACTGGACCCAGTCCCTGCTTCAGCTGCCTACCTTCATAGTATGCTCCCTTGGTTATACCACCCCAATGGAGCACAGGGGACGTACCCCTCAGACTGCGTTGTTCTCGTCAGGCAGCAAGCTGTGGAGTCCAGAACCAGTCTTCTTCGGTCCACTGGGGTTGTCCTTTGGGCAGTGGGGACATTTTCATTTCTCCTACCTCCTCCGAAGCAGGTGCACTAGGGAGGTCCCAGGTGCATCTGCATGCCATGTGTGCTGCTGCACCGGACTCCTGGCCTGTGTCCATCCCTGCCACTGAACTCCTGACTGCACTGCCACTTATGTTCACTCAGGTGGTAGTATTGCAGTGAGGATAGCAACCCCCCCCCCTTCTGGAGGAGAGCATCCTCCAGGACACTCAATCCTCTTTACCCCGGCCAGCCCCCATGACCCACGCTCGTTCCTGAACCCGGGTCATTGGCATCATGAGTTGAAGCGCTATCACTGTGCTGATGGGCCAGCCCAGCAGTCCAGTTTCCAGCCATACCTGGGAGTTGCTAAAAAGAAACAAAAAAACAATATAGTTGAAACTGGAGCAGCTTGGTAAAAGCTGGACTGGCCTAACTGGCAAAATTTGTGGCACTTGTGCCTGGTGCAGTTTTTACTAATCTGGTCCTGTCCAGTTCCAAAACTCTGGGTTTTACCAAGTTCCCAAGCTTGGGGTGCAAACCCAGGTTGCCAGCATGCTACAGCTGTCCCCCCACCATCAGAGACACCTAATTTCCCCATTTTCAGAGTTAGCACATCCCAATATTTTCTCTTTTCTCCAGACTGCGATTCAGAAATGAAGTTATATCTACGTCCCACATATGGGCACCTGGCAGGCTTGGAAGACTACTCAGAAGCTGTACCCATTTATAATTTCCAGTTCTGACATACCAAATTCAGCAATGAGGGATGCCAGTCCTCCATAAAAAAAGGGTTTCCAGTTCAGGTAACACTTTTCTTGGTAGGTGGGTGCCACTGCACAGGTTGCCTGATGTAAGGCACTGGTAGTGTGGGGGTGATAAGATGTGCAGCAACCGTTACTTTCAAATTGCGAGAGTGAGTCCTGCCAGTGCCAGTAGCCTATCTTAGCTCCTCCCCTTGATTGGCCCATCATTGCTCTCACAACTTGAGGGCATGCTGACATTATAGCCACCTGCTGCTGCTGCCACCATGGAGATGGCGATTCCACTCACTGAACCCACCGCCCTTCACGTGTCTGGGACTGTCCTCCTTCATCCTAACACTGTGCAGTGTAGAGGAGCAGTGTCCCATAGCAGGAGAGATGGATTACGTCATCAGCATGCCAAAGCTGGGTACCACAGCGAGCGGTACAACGCCAGCGGCTGCCTCGTGGGTGGCAGAGTGCGCTTCTTGATGCTGAAGACCGCTGGTGGAAGCACAGACAGGTGCTGACTTGTTTGGGGGGTTTAGCTGTGGCATTTTTGGAATTGTGGGTAGGGGAGCACTTCTGGCAGGGCTCAACCCTCATAGCTCTAAAGTGAGACTCAGTAGCTCAGTTACTGCCATTTACTACAGCTGCGCATAGGGATTACTTTTGATATTTGTCTTTCTGCTATTTTTCTATATTTGCAAAAAAAGATATATATTGTTTTACATTTTAGACTTCTTTCTGTTAATGATGGCACAGGAAGACAAAGGCAGACCCTCCAACATTTCACAGAGCAAAATAGGTACCACTTCTGTGTTGCAGTGACCACTCCCCCCCCCCCATTTGCCAATGGTTAGTTGAGTATTCAGATTTACTCTTGCTTCACAAAGTCAATCATTCACCATACAGGAAATTCTAACATGATTTATTTCTAGAATTTTGTTAAGGATTTGTACATTCCAGGATAGCCTCCTTAGGGATGTTTCCAAGCGCAGGGGGACATTGGAGCAGCAGAGCTCAATTGTTACTATGTGATTTTGAACAAAAATATTGAAGTGCTACTGCAGGTACACAGCCACAAAGTAGCTGAGAAATATTGCAAGGGGGTGGTCAGTTGAGATGTCGATTGAAATAAACCCCTAGAACTCCCTAAAACATCAGTTTCCCAAGAACAACATTTGGTTGGTAGAGTGAGTTTGGCAGCCTTACACCCCCCCCACCACAGCCCTTAAGTTAGCTAACCTCTGACCTGGCTAATGGCAGAAAGGACCCCCCTCCTTGAAGTGCACTACCCAGTGTCCCAGCCAGCAGAGCTTAGCCGCATCATCCCCACGGCAAGATCAAGACACACCCCATCATCCCATTCCTGTCACCTGCTGCAAAGAGTTGGAAATGGATCAGGCATCTGTCATCAGGAGATCTGTCATGTCTCACTCTGTGCCTCCTGTGGTCAAGGTCAGATCAAGTCTAGCGATGCTTGAGACTCCATCTGAAGGTCTTCATGCAGAGGGGGTGAGAGAATGTTATGTGCAGGTGACCCGGAGGTTGTTTTTTTTTAAATTCTGACCACCGGACAATCAAATTGCTTGGCTCCGCTTACTCCACCATGGCTCGGGCTGGGAGTTACTCTAGGTCCCCCTCCACTGGACTAACACAGAGGTTACTCACTATGGAGTAAAGTTTACTGTAGTGAGATTTTCTGCCTAGCTGGGAAGTGCTGCCACCACAGCATTGTTTCCAGTCCCACCCGTCCCATGATGTGCCCCAAGTCTGCTCAAGAACCTGGGTCACTCACCAGTCACTGGCATGAAAGGGAAAGGGTGATGTGCTTCCCACTGGCTAAACAGGCACCCCCTGCCCTTGGCTTGCTAGTCCCTTAAATTAACATGGGTGGCCATGGCTGCAGTGCAGTGCTATCCTACCACATCCCACCCCACACAAACATTCTACATGCAAGCCAGGTCAGGAGGACACTTACTTTGTACCTTAAGAATTGGTGGTGATTTTTAAAAGGCGATGAACAGCAGTTCAAAAAACAAACAATTGCTGTCTACAGTACACACTACTCAGGCTGACTGCAGTTCAGTAAAAACACAGTTGTTGCTCAATTTAAATGAGTAGAGTATACCCACCATTGCCCCTAACCCCTGCAGCTACAGCCTAGGAGGAATTCTTCTCCAGCAGCCTCTGGAGTCCATCCAACCTTGCCCTCCTCTTCCAATTCATAACACTTGCATTCCGTGTTTTAGGGAGTTCCGGACTGGTCAGTCAGTCCGATCGATTAGAGGTAAAGTCCCAGTGTCAGTCTATGAGTGACTGATTTTAAAAGCTGAATGCCAAGCAGCCGAAGTGAGAGTGAGTGAGTCCCCACGATGTTGGCAGTCTTTCTTGGATGTCTGTCTGGCTGACTCATTCTCGAATGATTGAGCAACAGCTGCGTGCACAACCTGCAACATCACCTAGCTTGTGGCCGATTACCTGACTGACCTCAGTCCCCCTGAAGTGACCTCCACTCCTTATCTGACCCCTGGCAAATTTGTCCAATCAGGGAGGGAGAAGACAGAACTTGGAAGTACAAGTGGAGAGGGGCAGCAGAGCCAGGCAAACAGAACTGCTGCCTGCCTAGCAAGCAGCCTTAAGGAGCTGGTGGATGTTGTGATGGGTCATGCCGTGGCCCAGGAACTGGAGTGTGAAGATTGGGAGCCTCTCAAGGGGGGACCCAGCATCCTCTGACACTAAAGTGTCTCAGTCATTCTCAGCCTGTGTGTGTGTCAGGCTTCAGCAATTCTTCAGAGGGATCAGACGGCCGCCCCCCCAAAGCAATCGGGCCCAGGACTGATGTCCTAGCTTGAGCCCCTGATTCCCACCACAACTTCAGTCCGAGGGAAGGGCAAGCAAGACTGCACTGCAAAGCACAGTCAACTGCAGTGCTTCTGGGGGGCGGCTGCATCGAGGAGGCAGCCCTCTGCCCATGGCGCCACAGTAAGGGCAGTACAGCGCTGGACTCATTCATTCACTGGCTGCTGAAAGTGAATCCAGGAGCCTTCGCACGTGGGAAGAATAACATGCCACAAAATACTGCGACAATCAGGGACTGCCTGGCATCACAGTGTCAGCTTCTCATCTGCATGCAAACTATTCAGGGTGGAGTGAGAGGCTGACTCTGCAATGATGAGGCACTCCCTGATTGCTGCAGACAAATCATTTCAAGTTGGTGGCAGGCTTGCAAACTAGTGTCACCACCAGCATGCACTTGCATTGGTGACACAAAGCCAAGCCCACAAAAGCAGTAGTGGCATTGGCCGAAAAAGCACCGCACCTCCACAACATGTTTCTTGCGCATGTGCACAAGCAAACATAAAAAGTTGTTACTGACTGACAGCACTAACTGAGAGTTTATATAATGTCTGAGGGAAAGCTGGGTCTTTTCCAGTGTTTTCCTTTAACCACTGTATACTGGGAAAAAAAAAATTAACATCTGGCATGGGATGCAGAAACACCAGAGAATTCCTTAACTTAGGTGCTCTAATACTATTGATTTTTAATCTCTTGGCTTGTTT
Organism: Neoceratodus forsteri; assembly: GCA_016271365.2. Classification (NCBI taxonomy): domain Eukaryota; kingdom Metazoa; phylum Chordata; order Ceratodontiformes; family Ceratodontidae; genus Neoceratodus; species Neoceratodus forsteri. The sequence goes on from CM028138.1 coordinate 496,051,587, forward strand.
TTAGGATCAGTTAAGGATTCCAGAAGTAGAAGTAGCAGTGGACCTTGGAAGTTCATTATTAATATATTTTTAATATATTTTTTTAAAAGGTTGCTCTCAGTTTACTATTAAAATCAGTACTTGCACTTAAAAAGTAAACAAACTGCCTGCTCTGTGAACAATAATCCCTGTGCCCTTCATAAAGGAGAGGCCATCAGGCAATACAGTTAGCTGCACACTTTGAATCTCAGCCTGGAATCTGTCAATACCACTCACTGCAGCTTCAAGACAAGGCCTGAAAGTGCTTATAGCCAATGATTAGGACACTTGCTGTATAAAATAACTATGCATTCCCTGGGGTTTACAGTACCATTTGGCCTCATTTTTTGGCATCATGCTTGTTATATTATGAATTTTTCTGAGCAAGTGCTTTGTGTGCTTCAGAGCATTAAAGGAGAAACTCCTTAAGGAAGTCTTCAGTCCATACTGATTTAAATATGGAGGTGTTGGTTTTTTATACTCTTTTAGTTTCTTTGACTAAATCTTAGTTTTGCAGTTTACTATTATGTGGCAATTGACAAATTACACCCAGCTGGACTAGTAATCTTTGGATATTATGCAACCAAGCTGGATACCATCCGATAATTGGCATAATGTCAGTTTTTGAATTGCTGTCAAACAGCGATGATGTCCAAGAATGGATCTGACAACCTTGGATCACATCCATGGATCTAGTGACTCCAACTGGCATACTGGTCTCTTTTGAATCCGTTAGTTAGATCCTTGGATCCGACCTGTGGATTTGACTTCACCTGTTGGCGCTAAAGAGAAGAAAGAGAGACACGTACAGAAAGAGAAAGGGTGTAAGCAAGTATATTATGTGAATGCTGCAGTGCTTCTCATTCACTTTCAAACTGGCAGTAAGCTTTTTTGTTAAAGAATGAATGTCTGGTCTAAAGAAATGTTATGTGTGAACTGACTGTTTAATTCAGACATGGCCACGAACCACGAATTAGCAACATGTTCCACAGCAATGCATTCATCAGTGGCAGTGTTCATCCTGGTATCTAGTCCCAAGAAATAGTATCATCCTGATACCTGTTGACAGGTTTCTGATAATGTATGAAGGTGGCATGATAATGGCGAGCATATGTAAATGTCCATCACAAGTGGCTGGGTGTTGTGGTCCACGGCTTCATTTTTCACTACTTCTGATCTGCATTGATAGCTTGCTCTTCAGCACTAAAACCATATTGGTCTATGGAACGAAACCCCTATAGCACGTCAGGGTTGTTATATTTTACTCCAAACACACGCAAGAATAAATTAAGAATCAAGCCTTAATGTACCATATTCATAAAAATGTACCTTTTATGCAGTGAGTTCTCTTATTTTTTTCTAATGGAAGCATGCCTATAAAAATCAAGTGATTCACCGATGAATAGCACCCCCAAACCCTCTGGGACTCTGATTTCCGGGGCCAATACACAGTCGCAGTCAAGGTGGCTGACTTGTTGATGAACAGAGTGTCCAATACTACCACCCCCCAGAAAATGCTGTGTCAGTGGCCCTACTTAGCTGTCGGGGGAGGGGAATCTTCCCCAATGACTAAGTTGCAGAATAAATGTGGGCTGCCAGATGTTTGTGATCGCAAACAGGGTTTGTGACCACAAACACTGAAACAGCAGCACCCAGATACATTTGGACACAGCATTGGGCCAGTTGCATATCATAAAGCCAAGCCCAAGTGTGTATGGCAAGAGGCGCTGCCACCTTAGCCATTCTCATACATCCCAACTATGTACCTTACAGCTTGTTTGTGGGCTGGAGACTTTTTAATTATCCTGCCCGTTAACAGCCATCCCCGTTAGTCCAGTGGCCCCCAACTAAGCATAAGTTTAAATCCCTTCCCTTACCCAGTTCCCTTCTGCAGTATTTACACTATACTGATCCATTGCTGGTCTTGGTCCCATGTCCCCGTCATTTCCTAATGTAGTAGTCTCTTAATCCATTGCCACATGCCTGCGGGAGCACTGTTGAACTACATCCAGCAGTGCTACACACTGCACTTTCTCTTTTTTTACAGGAAAAAAGATGACCGCTGGGCTAGGCTAAGCAGCCTTCCAGCTGTGCTGAGAAACCTCCTCTGCACAGATTTTGCAAAATTATGCTCCTTTATGCTACTTTGGAGAATCCCCATATTAGTTAAAAATGTAGGTGTATTGTTGCCATCAAAGTATCCTTTCAAGTTTAATTAGCTAAGTAAGGACAGTAGTCATTTTTAGCGTTTAATCATCGCAGCCAGCACAGACAAGGTAACTAAGTGATTTCATAATAGGAGCTAGCTTTATTATTTTTAGTTTAGCTAGAAGAAAAAAGAATTCCTCTTACCGAGGACTGGTGCACCAGGAGTTTGCTGTTGCATACTAACGCCGCCCCGCTAATCTGCTGTGGACCGGAATTCATTCCGGTGGTGTGTTGCCATCGAAAGAAGTTGGAAGAAGGAAGGAGTTCTGCTTGGTAACTACACTTGGTTTGGGGCCCAGTGCTCATCGTGGATGTGGATGTTGTGAGCGGGAGAAAGGTTCAAGCTGGACCAGTCAGATCTGTTCTTGGGCGTCCTGAGGAGGATAATTACTTGGCGCATGTAAGACTCTCACTCTGCGGTTCTGGGCATGAAAGACTGCGGATTGCTCCATATTTATTTGGAGGACGTTGGCTCTGGTAGGAGCCCAAATTATGGCCGTGGGGACTTTGGTGACCTAGAGAATACCAGTGGGTGAGTTGGTTCCAACTGGGAAATCCTGTGTGTGATTAGAGACTGGGTTACAGTCTGGCTGCGAGTTTTGGGAGCGACTGACTCCCGAGGTTCCACCCAGGCCACTGAAGCTACCAGTGGTCTATTCAGCGTCACTACTGATTATGGCCAGGAAGCTGTGTTGCGCTTCTATCAATGTTAGCACGGACGCCCCCCTCCACTCATCAACCAGGCCCAGGACTGTTGTCCAGGTTTGTGCCCCCGACTCCCACCGCAACTTCAGTCGGGGAATGGCAAGCAAGACTGCGCTGCAAAGCACAGTCAACTGCAGTGCTTCTGAGGGTCAGTGTCGGCGAGGCTGTGTCGAGGAGGCAGCGCTCTGCCCATAGCACCACAGTAAGGGCAGCACAGCGCCAGACCCATTCAGTCACTGGCTGCTGAAAGTAAATCCAGGAGCCTTCGCACAGGGAAGAATGACATGCCGCAAAATACTGCGGCAATCAGGGACCGCCCGGCATCGCAGTGTCAGCTTCTCATCTGCATGCAAACTTTTCAGGGTGGAGCGAGAGGCTGACACTGCAATGATGAGGCGCTCCCTCATTGCCCTGGCTAAACCATTTCAAGTTGGTGGCAGGTTTGCAGATTAGTGTCACCACCAGCATGGGCTTGCATTGGTGACAGGCAGGCAAGCCCCCAAAAGCAGTAGTGGCATTGGCGGAAACAGTGCCGCACCTCCACAACCTGCTTCTCTCCTAAGCTGCCAACATGTTTCTTGCACATGTGTGCAAGCAAACATAAAAATAACAGCTGTACTCTTCATAAAGAGGTGTGGAAATATGCCTATGTTGAAAATCTGGAGTGAAAATATTACAAATTCATGAATTTACGAATGTAGGAGGAAACTGCACCATGGAAACAGTCATTTTTTGGAATTACTTCACCAAATTTGCAACATAGGCTTTTTGAGAACACCTCATGAACACTAACACTGTTGTTTTGTTGATCGGTCGGGAAAGGTGATTCCGTGCAGTGACCGCAAAATCACCTTTCGGGACCGAATAACGCCATAACAGTGACTGAATTCATGAGAAGGGGTGTCAAGAACCCCATGTTGAAAATTTGGTGCCAAAAGTCAAAAAAATGGCCGAGATATCCACCTAAGTTGGAAAACCCCTATTTATGCCATTATACAGCTTATCGGCATTTCCTCAGTTCACGGTAGGCTTTGAAGAGTGCAGACATGTTCCCAGTCCACCAAAGATTGTAGTGCTGGCCTCTGGAGGTGCGGTATGGGGTGAGGGGTTTGGGAGGTGGGTGCACAGAGGGTGAGTGCGAGTTGGCGGGGGGCAAGGACTCACGAAGGACCATTTTCTTGTTTTACAGGAATTATTAAAAAAAGGACAAAAACGGATGCTTTTGGCATGCTGGGGGTTGGCTCCCAGCATGCCATCTGCCTGTTTGTTGGGGGAGGAGCCAGTGGGGATTGGGAACCCCCGCCAGCCATACAGTGTGTGTGTGTGTGTGTGTGTGTGTGTTGGGGGGAGCATGGCCCGCGTTGGAGTGAGCTCCCAGGTGCCAATTGGTTGGTTTTGGGGCGGTTGCAGTCGGCGAGAGTTGGGCACCTCTGTCAGCCACAGAGTGTGCTGGGGGGGTCATGAGCCGAGGGGGATTGGGCACCCCCCCTCGGCACACAAGGTGGGGGCCGGGGACAAAAGGATGGAGGGGGAGGACATTAGCAGAGGGAGGAAGCGGGAGGGATTGCCGAGCTGTGCATGACAGCAATTCGGCTATGTATGCTAATTGCATGCACGCTGCTACCGCTGATTGCAGCGGACCTTTTCTTTGATGTGAAGACCAACACAGCCGAACTGCTGTCATACACAGCTCGGCTTGTATTGGTCCCCTAGGGTCGCACCTGCCACAATGATCACTGCATTGGGGAGGAGGGTCACACACCTTCAAAACTCATACTATTGCAAAACGTTCCTTGCGCATGCACGCAAGTGAATGTAAAAGTTGTGTATTTGACACAATACAGTATACACCTTGCAAATCTATGTCAGTAGGAATAATTTACAGACCTTTGCATAATTAGTTGGCCTTATGATAGGAGAATTTAAAAATATGTAATTTTTATACATGACCCGATTTTCACATAGAAAAAACTGTAAAGAAATCAAAGGCTGACTTTGCCATTTTTTTTACATTTTGTTTGTTAGAAAAATAGAGTATCACTGCTGTAACATGTTTCTGCCTATACAAAATATTTTTGTTGTGTATACAGTACAGGAATAAAGTTCAGTAGCATATAGCTTCCCGTAATTCTGGCTTAAACAATAAGCTTTCTGGGGTCTTTTCTGCAACATTTGTGAGTAGAAGCATCGTTTTGTTTACATTTCAGGCAGTGTTTCATATGCACATGACCAGATAATGACAAAACATCACTACTGTACCTGTATGAAGGTCAGAATCTGCCAATAAAAAGCATTCACCATTCCACACTTTCTTTGAAGGGAAAATATTTTAATTTTAAATAATATAGCGCAAAAATTACCTGGCAGAGAAGTGTAAAATACCCCTGGCAGCTAAAGGGTTAAAGAGCTGGTTTACTGCCTAGAATTAATAGTAGCTTTCACAAGTAGTCAACTATCAATCCTAATATCTAAAGTTTCTTTTTTTTTTAATTCTGTTTTGCTAATTAGAAGATTTTTTATCTGACGGTACTAGGTGTGATTTGTAGAGCAGCACTCTACCTGGAGGATGATGTAGTCTGTTATTTTCCTCTGTATACATCTTCAGCACTGCAACCTTACTGTCTGTGACATCACTAGTAACCAAGAAGAGACAGTCTCCTGCTACTTGACTGGTAACCAGCGATGCTGGTTACTAATCAGGCAGCAGGGCCTGTGATGTAACAATGATTGAGGTCACATGCTGATGATGTAGTGGGACAAATGGAATTAGACATAGATATAGACACAGAAGTAGTCAGCAGAAAAGGACACCTTTGTCCACCTCATCTGCCCTGAAATTCCCTACCTCCTGTGTTACCACAGACCCTACTCAATCTCCGGCCTTAAACCCCCCCCCCACCCTGTTCTTAATGTTCCCTTGTGTCTATCCCATGCATGTTTGAATCCTGTTACCATTTTGGTACCCACCATCTGCTGGGAATCTGTTCCAGATGTTCACCACCCTTTCATGAAGAAATATTTTGTTATATCTCCTTTGAGCCCCCCCAGCTTTAAATCATGGCCCCTGGTCCTTGAGCATGTCTTTCTCTGTAAAATGCTCCCCTCCTGGAGAAGCACTACGTTTCACATCACACCCAATACTTTTAGGCAGAAACCCATCTAATGAGCACACAGAAAAAGGAAGAACATGTCAGAAATAAATAGTAATAAGGAACTACTTTTAAAATATACAAGCATTTTCTGCCAGTTATCTACTGATGCTACTAGCTCTTTAAGGAAGGAAGAGGGAGTATAGTGTTCATAGCACCAAACAGTGAGCCAGGAGATCCAAGGCTTGAATTTTACCATCACCACTGACTCACCGTATGACCACCATATGACCTGCGCTTTGGTGCCTTGAGTTATAAAACTGGGTAGATGTAGCAGCCCCCCCCCCCCGAAAAAACAAACAAGATGCTGCATTGCAGTTAGACTATCCAAAGTAAATAAAGTAGCCATAACTCTTCTGTACTAATAGTAGTTAATGTTTAACTCATATTGATTGAGCTATCTTGCATCCTGGTACCACCCTGCTCAATAATACAGTTCCCTTATTTGTAACAATGCCCCGTACCATGTTCAACCTGTTTATTTTGCCTCGCCTGTATTTATTTTCACCAACCACACATGGTTCAAACTTTTGTTTGGTGAGAACTCTTTATGAAAGTGGCCACACATTAAACAATTTGTAATCATATTGTACGAAAATGCTTTCTGTCAGTCAAGTGGGGCTAGTGATGTCAGGATAAGAGGGAAGGGAAGTACCAGTTCTAAAAAGAAACCACGTAGCATGGCTAGTTCTACAAACTAGAACCAAAAAGTATATCTCATTTAAAGGAGACAAGAAGGCTGTGTGAATTAGCAGCTGCCTGAAATGTTCCCATCCTCAGAAGTAATATCTGTATGCCTCAAATGTTTTACATTCAAGTTTACCTGAATAAATGGGTATACAATGAAGGGACCTACCCTTCCTTGTGTTATAAATTTACTCTGCACTGGATAACACTTAATGGCATTGGACTGCACAATATTTCACTTATTGCATCTATTTGTTTATTTAGAACACATTTTACCAGGTAGACAAACAGAGCCAAGAAGACTTTTTTCTAGTTGCAGCCTGGGGTAGGGAGGATATTCAAGCACATAAATAAAATGGTTTATTGAGCATATTCTCTATGATAGGATTTAATTAGAACTGGTTCTGTTTTTTCGCTAATTTCTCCCTCCCCCCTAGGCTCCTACCTCAACAACTGAGACATCTGCCCACGGCAGCTGGCAAGCAATCGCCTTTCCAGTCAATGACTATTCTCCTTGGTCAGCCAGCAGGAGGTGTAAATACAAGCTGTCTGTGCCCTTCCTCCTGGGAAACAGAGCAGCTCCCCTCTGTGACACACATGCCCCCCCACCCTCCATGCAGTTGGGCCCTTAGTGTGATTCATAGGCTCACACAGAACTCCCATATGACTGCACAGTGTACTGGTGCCATGCTGCTAGGCTCACCAGAACTGGTTCTACTTAGAACTAGCATAGATTAACTCATTCCTTGGCTGACTTCCTTCATCACATTTTTGAAATCCCTATTTTAAATAGTGTGTAATTTATTTAATTGTATTGTTTGTTTTATGTTCATGATGTTCCTTTAAATGGGAATGAGGTTTTACAGGACGTATAAATGAGATAGAGAGAGAGAGAGAGAGAAAGAGAGCAGCAAAGAGAGAGAGACACACACACACACACACACACACACACACACACAGATGGAAAAACCAAACTGCCTTGTAGACCAGGAGTACCATTTGCCATTAATTCTAGCGAATCTCCTCTGAGGAAAATAAATGCTGTGGATCCCATAACAAAGACTACAGCCTTGAACTCTGTCATTTGTGATGTGGCACATAGCTGATACCAAAAAGAGGAACAAAAGATTATATCACACAGACGTTATACAACATGCCAGCTGCTGAGGTCAGTCCAGTCACATCATAAGTCATATAAGTAAGGGTTGTGTGAAGACCTGAGCTCTAGTGCCAACTTGTCTCCAACCAAAAAAAAAAACGAAAAACGTGAAATCCATTGTGAGAAAGTTAGGTGCGGCTTCCCCGTCTTCTCTTAAAAGAAAACTTCATTTTATCTTGGCATATATGATGTGGGAACAGAGAAAACCAGTGCCCCAGGGGAACTATTACAATGCATTAAGCATTTAGTCACCACGCTCACTGCTATATCTCAAGTTTGCATAGAAAATGTTGGCACAAAAAGTCCACTGATCCACCCAGTCTGCTCTGTTTTACGCTGTCTTACCCTGTGACCTGTTGTATAGTTAGAGCTGCTGCCCTCACCCCCCTTGCCCCTTGCCTTGCTCCTTTCCCCCTGCGTAACTATTAAGCCTTTTGCTCGATTGGACTGAAACCAAGTGTATGCTTTCATGATGTTGAGATTTCACATCTGTTCCATATTTCTCTACTCCTTTTTTCTCAGCTACAAAGCAGGTGTGTTGCTAGGGAACTAAAAATGTGTACATCTGAACTTTGCGTGCCCTTCCCCTGCATTGCCCCTCCATTCTGTACATAGCCCTGTTTGTTTCCTGTGTGTAGCAAGGGCAAGCATTTACAGAAGCAATTGGATCTCAGGGAGGATGCAGGCCCACTGCTTTCGTGCATGCTCTCCTGCTAAGCACGGAGGTGCATTGGTGCCAAATGTGGAAGCAGCTGCTTGCCCCCCCATCCTGGACCTAGGAAGGTGCAGCTAGAGTTACTCTGATCATTGGGGTATGGAAAGGAGGAGCCACAAAAGGGTGAGGGCAGTACAGTAGTGAATGGTTGTATATATTTAGGGTAGTCCTTGACATTGGCGACCGCAATTGGGCACTTTCAAAAAGGGCGACTCAATCGCGGCACCTGTCGACAGGGCGATCGGATGGTGGGTCAGTGAATAGCAACAGGATGTTGCTAGCCTGCGATGCATGGAGGTGAGCATGCTGGCGATGGGCAGAAGGGGGAGGTTTGTGTGGCGTGGTGCAGCGCGGGCTGCCGAGCTGGCCCTGTGGCATGGTAGGTGGGTGGCAGGCAAGGGCTGCGAGGGTGCCGGGTTCAGGTCCAGGCGCATGTACATTTTGTTGTGCCTGGCCCAAAAAAAACATTTTCCTGAATTTGTACCCCCGCCGACATGCACCCCCCTTGAGTTGAGATACCTTTAGTAGGGGGCACAGCCCCCCACATAAATAAAACAAAACTAAATCCTTAGTGCCCTTTTGCTGTGCGCCTGGAGTGTACATTGCCAGAATTGATTTTTGGTGATGTACACTTGCCTTAATGGCGATCGCCGTTATCACATGGAACCATATTTAGCATTATGTTTTCACATAGAACACATCAATCATATTGTGACATCAGTAGCAGTGTGGAAGTTGACCATGGAACATAGATACAAGTGGATTACACTCAGGGTGGTTGAAAAATAAGAAAAACATGGAGGACACAGTACTTTGCTGTGGAAATTTATTGGTGAGCAGCCATAGAACTGCCGACTGGTAATGACTCATTAGGCAATGGTAGCAACCAAAATCGACCACCAAGGACCTGACTAGCCCCCCCCTTAAAGAAAAAAATTACCTTTTACGCCATAGCGTATGGGGCATATGCATTCTGCATTCATATTACTAAGGGTACTTGCAGAACTGAGAGCAAGAAGATACTAAAAAAAAGGCTTAAAGAGCGCTGGCTAGATTTGTAGTAGTCCTGCTGTAGGTGCAAGTCCCAATTTTGGTGTACACCTGCTGCAGGGTAACTGAGGCACAATGTCTGGCTGCTATATTCAAATGTTATGCCACATTTATGGCAGTAGCTGCCGCTTTATGGCACAGTAATGCCGCATGGCTCAATGACTGAAGCACACATCAGTACAAGGCTCCTGAGTCGCTGCAAGCCACGGCAGATGTGCACATTAGTTAGATTACTTTTTGGGCAGTCCAACATATTGTCGCAAGCATCGAGATTGCCTCACAATCGGGCTGTGATTTTCTGATGTTTGCCTCCAAATCCAGCCCCCTGTGCCCAGTAAGGATATAGATCTCACGGAATGAAAGTTTGTAACCTTTTGATACCTTGGTAATCATTTTTATGCATTTCTTTCTTTACTTACCTTCTTCATAATTTTATTTTTATTTCTCCAAATGCTTGTTAAAAAAGAATCCAAGCAGACTCCTTATATTATGAAATCAGTTAAGGATTATTGACTAAGCAGGCATTAGGAAACTAAACTGCAAATTTGTATGCAGTTTTGTTTTAGAGATATAACATTTTCTTCCCCTAAAATGTAATAGATTTAATACAAATGTTTTTTTTTTTATTTAGTATACTTTTCTCCCCAACACCTGACCAATCTGCCATTGGTCCTGCCACCTCACCCAGCCCGCCACCCTCCTTCTTTGGTATTTACCTTTTTACCATGTTACTCCCTGGCTTAACCTCTGAGAGCAGGGCCACTGGGGGTAGGCCACAACCCATCAGTGGAGTTCAGAGCTTGGTGTCAGTGAGAGTGCCATGGTTGGTAGTGTGGGGCCTGCAGCAAGGGGCAAATGGCATCAGCAAGAGTGTCGTAGTGGACAGTGGGGGACCTTCAGCGAGGGGCGGATGGTATCTTTACTGCAGTTGGGGTGGGGGCTTTTCCCCTTTTTCTCCCAGCCTCGTGGATGTCAAGTAAGGCCTGCTGATGCACACACACACATGCAGAAGTGAGCAATGTGTGTCAGAGTGTGTCAACGGCCCACACCCTCGACCATCATCTGTGGTCATCCAGACTGAACTGCAGTGGAGTCCAAGAGGCCTTCCTCCTTAAGGAGGTGAGCATCCAATTGAACATGCTACCATCATCCCCCGGCTGATCCTCCGACAACACAGGCTCATTCTCAAACACGGGTAGCTGGCGTTGTAGGCAGAAGCACTACCACTGTGCCGACGGGCTAGCTACAAACACGTGATGTTTGATAATCTGTGAGCTTCTATTATGATTCAGCAGATGATAGTTCCTTCCTAATCAGAGTTTATTTCGGAAGAAGAAACAGAATACAGATGGCCTACAGTACTGCAAACATAAAGTATAAAAGGTTCAGTTTGTTGCCGACAGAAGAGTCATGAAAATTAGATGTTTTTGGTGCAGTATTAGCAATACAAGCACTGCCCCCAAAACATCTAATGGTCATGTCAATTGTTCCTAGTTGCAGGATTTGCAATAACAGAGAAAGGAAGTGTGTCCAGGAAGAGTCAGGCCAACCATGTGAGCCTTTAGTTCAGTGATTAGAGCACCAGGACAGTATTCTGGGGGCCTGGGTTCAATTCCCAGTAGGTCACATTATTTTTTTTCTCAATACAGTTTGTTGACAGAAGAGTCTATTTCTTCAAAAAAGATATAAATAAGTCTATATTTTTTTCACTGAAATAGTTGGGCTCCTAAGTAGTTGGGATTTCTTATATGACAATACCATTATTCTAAAGAATTGTTTTTAGCAGTTTGAAAAGTAAAGGTAAAAAAACAAACAGATTCACTGTACAAATAAAATGTTTATTTTAAAAGTAGAAAGTAATTGCTAACACATTAAATTAAATAGCCACCACATTGAAATGCTTGCAGATTAGCAATGCTCTCAGTGGCTATTGATTGATTGACTGATTTTATATATTAAAAGACCAGGGGCTAGATTTTCCAAAAGCCAGAAATCGATGGCAATGTGGGGAAATACTGCAACAAGTGGCACTTCACTTGCAGAGCTGCAGTTTTCCCCACATGGGCTGGATTCGGGGAGCTGGCTTATGACAGTCTTCCTGTTTTATGACAGCTTGCAGCCATGTTTTCAGTGCAGGGGTGCCAAAATGTTGCGCCTGGTGGGACCAGACCTAACATCTCCGTGTAGCTGCAACTGCCACCCGTGCAGAGCATGGGCTGAAAACTGGAATCGCTGCAGGTACGGAGATTTTTGTCAGATGCTTGAAAATCCAGCCTCTGGGTAGCCCACAGACAGATGCCTGCCTGTATTCATGGACAGCCAGTAAGGAAATTACAAAAGTGGTAAAATAGGGATATAGTGCAGCCTGTCACAAATGCACTCTGGGGATCAGGCTCTCTGCTCCTATAGTGCCCAACCTCGAAGTGCAATATGTGAACAGGAGTCAAACAGGGTAACTCTCCTGTTTGCTTTGGGTCTGAACAACTACCAGTCTTGAGTCCTGGGGACAAATATGAACCCTTTTTTGCCAGCATGCACAAGTAACAGGTCCAAATATCACACCCTCTTTGGAGGAATGCAGTGCAATACTTAACTCAGTGGGCACACAACCTGGTTTGCAATTCTCATTCTGACTCAACTGAGACCTACGTACTGTATTTCCCTACCTTGGTGCATATGATAACACACTGTAAGCGCATAACAGTTCTGTCAGAATTATCAACACTGTCCCGGCATTGACATTCAAAATGGGAAAAAGGCTCAGGCAGGATTTCAAGGAAAACTGAGGTTACTAGAATTAAAAATAGTAAATAAAATACAAAACACAGAACATATAACATTAATGGTAAAGTGAAATAAAGAAATGGAAATTACAAAAACAAACACTGTCTTACTGAGTAACTGATCCTACCCCAGTTTCAGTTAGTAAATAATGATGCTGAAATTACCTAACTTTGGTAGAAGTGCTTCTTAAGAGCCCAGAAGTAAAAGTGTCTCTTGAAAGTCCAGACACAAGTATGCAGTGTTCCCTCTGCAGTTTAACAATTTCATGAGGGGAAAAAGGTCCCACCCAGCTTGTGAGGTCACAGCTCTGTGGTAATGCTGGCTGTGAGGCCACTCTCATTCCTGCATTCCAGATTAGTCACATGCATCTGCATATTGCTAAACATCCCACTTAAAACAAGCATTTGTCAATGCCGAACGTTTGCTTGCAGGCATTTGCAGTGGTATTTGGCACTTGGACATGGCTTAAAAAAATCAGTGACAAAGAAGTACAAGCATTTGTCAATGCCGAATGTTGCTTGCTTCTATGTGCTGTTTAGGTATTTGGAAGTCATTGGAGTGCAAATATAGAAAATTCGCAAACTTACGAGCGTGCGTAGGAACTGCGCAACGCAGGCTCGTAAAACAGTCATTTTTAGGAATTTTTTCACCAAATTTTCAACATAGTCATTTTAAGACCTCTGCTCATGAATAGTGTCACAGTGATTTTCTTAATGTGTCCCATACATTGAGTTCATACACCAACTATGCCATTGTGCGCTACATGGGCGGAAAGATGTTTTGGGCAGGATGTGAAAAATGACAGCTGTACTGCTCATAAGGAGGTGTTGTAAAATGGCAATGTTGAAAATCTGGAGTGAAAATACTGAAAATTCGCAAACTTACGAGCGTGCATAGGAACTGCGCAACACACACTCGTAAAACAGTCATTTTTAGGAATTTTTTCACCAAATTTTCAACACAGCCATTTTAAGACCTCTGCTCATGAACAGTGTCACTGTGATTTTCTTAATGTGTCCCATACATTAATTTCGCACACCGACTGCGCCATTGTGAGCTACATGGGCAGAAACACATTTTGGATGAGATGTGAAAAATGACAGCTGTACTACTCATAAGAAGGTGTGGTAAAATAGCAATGTTGAAAATCTGGAGTGAAAATACTGAAAATTTGCAAACTTATGAGTGTGTGTAGAAACTGTGCAACGCACGCTTGTAAAACGGTCATTTTTAAGAATTTTTCCACCAAATTTTCAAAATAGACTTTCTGAGAGCCCACCTTATGAACGCTGGCACTGTCGTTTTGTTAATCAGGCCCAAAAGTCAGGCCCAAAAGGTGATTTCGCGCAGTGACTGCTAAATCACCCTTCGGGCCTGAATAACACCATGACAGTGACAGAATTCATGAGGAGGGGTCCCAAAAACCCCATGTTGAAAATTTGGTGCAAAAATTCCAAAAAATGCCTAAGATATGCAACAAAGTTGAAAAAACCCCATCTAGCCCATTATACAGCTTACCGGCATTTCCTCAGTCTGCGGTCGGCTTTGAAGAGTGCAGATGTGTTCCCGGTTCAGCGATGATCGTCGCGCCGAGCTCCAGAGGTAAGTGTATGGGGTGACGGGGGTGTGGGGAGGCAGGGTGCGCAGTGGGTGGGTGCGGGTTGCGGGAGGGGGCAGGAGACTGCGTTAGGACGGTTTTAATTTGCAGGGTTTTTCCTACAGTTGATGACACGGGACATTTGACACACTGGGGTGGGCTCCCACGTGGCAGAAGGATGGCTGGGGAGGGCCATGGAGCTGACGGGGGATTGGACACCCCGTCGGCAGACGACGCAGGACGTTTGCCACACTGGGGTGGGCTCCCAGCATGGCACCAAAGACTTGGGGGGGATGTGACGCACTGCAAGCACACAGCGGTGGTTTTCTTTGAAGAGAAGACCACCGCTGTCATACACAGCACTGCATCAATTGGTGCAGGACCGCCATGCCTGCTCAACAGAGCAGGGGATTGCACAGGAGAGGCACACCTCCAAAGTGTCCCATTCTCCCAAGACGTTCCTTGCGCATGCGAGCAAGCGAACGTAAAAATATATACTTTTTTAATTAGTAAGCCTGACAGAGCATAAATTATGACAGGTCAGAATTACCTCTATGATCTTCAGAAGGACATCCTGAAAACTATTTCTCCTATCTGTGTGAGAATTTTCACAGGTGTTTGTCAGAAGTTACTGTCCTCCTGATAGGTCATAAAATGCAGTCTGTTATGGCCAGTTTCTCAGATTCAAAGTAAATGCTGCTTTTACAAGCTGTTATAACCTGGTGTCTAAAGGAAACTCTTAATTAGATTTTCCACTGAATCAGGGATAGAAGAGACCCCTCCACCCATCAGTGTGTGTATTTGTGTATCTATATGACTGCATTAGTGTGTATCAGTGTGAGTATGACTGCATATAGTGTTTCGTTTATACATCTACATATGTACTGTAGTATGTGTGTGCATCTGTAGTGGTTTGTGCATGTATGTGTGTGTTTCTGTAGTGCCGAGTGTGTGTACAGTATGTATGAAATGCACATAAGTGTCAGTGTATATATGTGTGTGTGTGTGTGTGTGTGTGTGTGTGTCTTAGCCACCACTTTTTTTGGGGGGGAGCATGCAATCATTTAATACTAAGTAAAATAGTGGTTCTATGAACCTGGAGACCCATGTTTCAGTTGCACAACCAACATTTACTGGGTGGCCTCAGGAGAAGGGTAGCGTATAAGGAGGTTGAATATTTGTAAACTATTATGCAAAACTCACTTTCATCTTTCCATCTAACTTGAAACATTTTCTAAACCATAATGCCTGTAGTCTCTCTGTTGTTATCTTGAAAACAATCCATTTCTTCTGCCCTTATACCATTGGCAAAGTCTTGATGTTTGGCGCCTTTCCCATTGTATCACTTTTTTGTGCATATCTCTGTTTGGCGCCCTTCCCTCTTATCTCAAACCCCTCCTTTCCCCTCATCCTTCTTCCTCCTCCCACCCTCTTTGCAATAATACTTTACATTCTCTTAATATCACTCCTAGAAAATCTATTGTCGGTCAATCTGCTTTTTCTTACTGCTTTCCTAAACTTTGGTCCTCCCTTCCCCTTTCTATTTATTTTGCCTCTTCTACCTCCTCCCTGAAGTCTCTTCTTTTTCCTTTTGTTGTCCTACTTGCAACTGCTTTTGACACCTCCTCCTTTCTCTATTCTCTAGTCTTGCCCTCTTTTTTAAAAAAAAACAAAAAACTCTATTTTATCACTGCCTCACCCCCAGAACTCTCTCAGGCAGCCTCTCTTGCTCCTCCACATCCCGCCCACCTAAGCCACCTCATTAGGAACATTGGGGACAGACAATCCCCTGCCTACCTGCCCCAGTGGGAATGTACAAGCACCAGGACTAAGTAGACCAGGGGATCAGGAGAGCCAGCAAGGTAAGCCCGGCATTGGGTGTGTTATGGTAGGCAATGGAGGTGGTGTTGTCTATTCGGGGGGTGGGGTTTTTCCACCTTAGGTTTCCCCTGGAGTGCGGACGTACAATGACATCTGCACACTACATGCTGATATCCTCTGCCACTCCACCCCCTTGTATGGCATTGCTGCTGCAGTGCCCCTGATCTCCAACAGGGGCCACTGGTGAGCAATGCAAGGCCTGCAACCCACCCCGGAAGAGGAAAGCTGTCCTCCAGATGCTTGATCCTCTCCCTCCGCTGCTGACCCCTGGCATCCCAAGTTCATTCCTGAACCTGGGTCACCAGCGTGACATGAGGTGTGGCGTCCAGCACCTCAACCCTCAGCACCACTGGTCCTGTATCGCCTTCTCTTGCTGTTCCATTTTTTGTTTTCCTTCTGTACATTTTGGGCTCTATTCACTAAGGAACTGGGTGGCTACACGCCATGTAACTCAGGCGTGTAGCCACTGCACACCTGCCTGCACCCACTGTGCCCCCTCCACCCTATTCAGGATGGGGATGCATCCTCCATTAGCACCCTATCCCCCGACTGATCGTGGAGCTTCACCCAAGGGTGGGCCTGTGGCCGGCACGGGGGGGGGACCAGTATTCCACGCATTCATGAACGTGTGGAGTGCTGTGCATAGGGGCTGCTGGCTCCATGTCTGGAAGGCAGCCGTAAACCACTGGGGGCAGTTACACGTCCCCCAGGGAAGCTGTCTCTGGATTCAACAGACGGCTGGGAGCATTGGCCCCCCCCAACAATGCTGCCCCTGCTGTTGGGGCACTTCGGGAGGATGGAGGTCAGGAGGATGGGGTACACCCTACACTGGCACAGTCAGTGCTCTGCACTCTGGCCAGCAACATGGCACCCGATGCGTGCAAGGAATCCACTGTGTATCTGTGCCTGGGAAGCCTGTTGACTGCCTGTCAGGATCCACTGCTCTGTACCCACCTGCCCCCTGTGGATCTGTATGCTGGGGTGGGCGGGACTGTGTTAGGGAGCCAGGTGGGGGTCGGTATTCGTGAATGTGGCCCCTGCGCGATAATCCCTTGGGTGTGGAGCTGTGTGCCCCGATACGCACCTCTTGTGCATTTTTTTGTGAATAGGAGCCATTGAGAGTGTTTCACTTCTCTAGTTTTGCCTTTGTTTACTTTTTGTCTTGTATTCTTGATTTTGCTTGCATTACTTATTTGTAGTTATCTTATTATTATTTAAGCAATAAGCCACAAGGGGGTGTGGGTTATCAGGGGATTTATCACGGCTGGAGTGGTTTGCCCATGAGGTGCAGCTGAGTGGGTAAATCCGCTCCAGCCGTGGTAAATCCCCCAATAACCCAGATCCCCCAAATGGCTCATTGCGATTATACCTTGTTTTTTATACAAAATAATAAAACTCTTTTTTTTTTTTTTTTTACATTTTCCATTTGATTTGTCTGTATTTGTTAGACCACTAAAGAAACAATACTCTGTTCAGTTTGTGGCCAGTTGCGAGTCATTATTTCTTGCTGTGGTACAGCTTTCGGGTTTCTGTTTGCATCTTGAGTCTGGACTTTTTTTTTTGTCGGGGAATTTTTGTTACTGTTTTTCTGGTACAATTCATACAGTAGGATTTTTTGGGGGTTGTATTAGGTGTTCGTTTCATGATGCCGCCTAGCGGAGAAACAAGATGGCGGTCGGGGTACCACGTTTTCTGGGTCGGATGGTTTTTCTTACACATGCTGCTGGCTGGCACCTTTTGCTGTGATTATTGGTAGATTTACAATGGTGGTAAGGTGCCAGCCTACCGTTCTAATTGGTTCTTGTCCAAGGTCCATGGTATAATGTTAGCTATCTCTCCCTCCCTTCTCCCACAGGACCCATCTGGAAATGAGCTGTTATCAGCTCAGTATGTACTTCTTGGTTAAACTCTTAAATAAATAAAGTAAGCCTAGTGACTGCAGACAATTCTTGATTTTTTGTGTTACCAGAATAGCACACGGAACTCAAAATGTGGCCTTTCTTGTGCTGTACAAAGGGGCAGAAGCACCTCACTTTCAAGCATGTTATGCCCCTTTGACTGCAGCCTTCTATTTGATTTGCCTTACTGTTTGCTGCTACACACTGCTAGGAAAGCTTCAGCTTACCATCAGTAATGACTCCAGGTCCTTTTTCTTTTTTTGGTTTTCTTTTGCTCCTCCCTAAGCCCCCAGTCTGCCATTCCTTTGTACCACCAAGATCCGCCACCACCACATGCCCCATCGCCATCCACCACCCCTTCATTCCCATGACCCCAGGTAACCCAATGTAACCCTTCATCGGGTGGCCCCTCCCCATGGGAGCAGGAACTGGGGGAGGAGAAATGCCCATAGGCATCTAATATGTATCCTGGGCATGGTGGGGTTGGCACAGACACTTCTGAGCTACTGTGGCAATCGGGACTGGTGGCCATCATCCTGGTTGGCCGAGGGTGGATTTTCCATTTTTTCCCCTGACCCCCACAATGGGCCAGTCATGGCAGCATCCTTGGGGCAGGGGTGTTTGGTGTGTCCAGGCCACACTTTGTGAAGAACGCCACCCCAAATCACCTCCATTGGCTGACAAACAGTGGTCCAAAGCCCCCCCCCAATTAGGGAAGCATCCAAAGAACTCTTTAAACTCTGTCTATGCCAGATCCCGTTCCTGACATCCGGGTTCGGGCATGAATCCAGGTTGCCAGCATGCTGAGTGAAAACCTTTGCCTGGTGCTATGGAACTGACACTAGGTCCTTTTTCATGGTCAGTTAAAGAGCAGCTGATGCCTTTGGAAAAACATTGGAAAATATAATATTTAGACACAAGTCAGCTTGTATTTCATGTACCTTCTATAGACTTCTTCTCTTCCTTATTTATTATTGAATAAATTCCCACAGAAACAAGATATTTATGCCTTACAGTTCATCTATCTCTATAGCATATTCCCTACTTGAAATCATAATGCCCTGTTGTGACATCACAGTCTGCTGCCATGTGAATAACTGTGATGTCACAAGCAGAGTATTATAACATTAGGTTGGGAAGAAGTAGTAGGAGCCGATGGACCCTCAAGAAACAGGTATCCTGTTTTTAAAGAAAATTACCTCAGTAGTAAGTAATGGGGATAATAAATACACAGTCAATGAGAAATACAAGCTGCTTTGTGTTCAAATATTATGTTTTTGAAAGTTCTTCTCGAGGTGTCGGTGGCTCTTTAAGCTATTTGCTTTCTTATTGAATGCCACCCCCAGTTGGAACTCTGTGATATTAAGCAAAGAACCTTACACTTACAATCAATCAATCTTTATTTAACCAGGTGAAACACCACTGAGTGAACTCGTTCACAAGGCAGACCTGGACAGGTACGGAATAGACATACATGATACAATATAGTCATGCATGATACAATACATCATATAGTAGAAACGTCTAGGTACAAAATTGACATTTTATTTTATTTTTATTTATTTATCAAGTCTAGGATTACAAATACTTTTGAGCCTTGGCTCTTTTACAGAGGTTCCACGTCAGAGGAATACAAATTATGGGGAACATCAATACAGACATTATAACAATGTGGACATTGCAAACAGAGTACAGATTAATACAATTCAAGGGTAGCATTGTAACAAGGCAGACAGCGACAATTTGCCAGAGAAAATAGACAACGGATAAGAGTGCCAGAGTCATAGGGAGAGGGAAGGGGGAAGGAATGTAGGAAGGGTGGGGAAATGCATGCCTAGTACAATGAGTATCCTGAACATTCCCATACAGGAAATACATGTGGGGCATGGACGAGTGTGCATAGGAGTTAGAGCAACACGTATTTTATAGTACAACAATTAATCGTGTAGTAGAAGTGATCTGGATGCCTAATCTAGAAAAAAATTGGGAAGGCACAGCCCTGTCAAGTAGAAATTAGATAGTGAGAGAATATTTAAGCAATAAACCACGACAGGGTGTTGGTGATGCTGGTTTTACCCACGCCTGGCGTGGTTCGGTCACGAGGCCGCAGGTCGAGACTAAAACCTCGCCAGGCGTGGGTAAAACCAGCATCACCAACACACTGGAGTGGTTTATTGCTATTATACAATGTCCCTATTAATTTTTTTGTCACAAAAAATGAAGAGAAAAATCATAATTTTTCATTTTTTCCAGTTTTTATTTAATTTGTTGTTACGCTGCAAAAAATAGTCCAGTATGGATCGTGCATGCTGCAGGGCAGAGAGACTACGAAGGTTTGGACAGGAAATGAGAGGTCAGTGGGGTGGAGCTCAAATCAGAGGTCAGTGGGGTGAAGCTTGTTTCTTTCCCTGAATGAAGGGAGAGCACAGTGTGGACATTAAATGTTACTTGCTGTTAGTTTAACACAGAAGGTAAGGTTTCAGGCTTCAGGTTTTTTTTTTAAAGTTTGCGTCTGTCAGCTTTAGGGCGTGTTGCGATCAGGTGGCAGGCTGAAACAGGAGAGCGGGGTGTCTTCAGCGCTGTGATGCAGGCGTCCGAGATCGTGGTTTTAGTTTAGCTTCTGGGTTTTAGGTAGAAAGATGTGAGGAAATTCTGGCAACATTGAGGTTTTTTGTTTTAATTACGGATTATGGGCTGCGGAGTAGCAGCGAGGTGGCGTTAGCGAACAAAACAAGATGGCGGCTCGGAATGATTTAAATTTTTTTTTTTGCAGTTACTGAGATGCGGCTGGCTGGCACCTTTTTGCGTTGGTAATGCTAGATTTTACAACGCTTGAAAGGTGCCAGTTAGCCAATCAGAGTGGTGGACTATAAGACCTCGTTGTATAATGATAGTTAATAGTACAGAGGGCTAGAGGAAATATGAGAGAAGGGCACAGCCAACCTCAGTATAGGTTTTGGGTGCAAACGCTAACGAGAGGCGCCTTACCCACTTTGAATTATATTTTCCACTTGTTGGACCGCTTCCCCAGACTGTCTTCCTCTTTCATGGAATCTACCTCTCTCATTATCTTTGTGTCATCTAGAAATTTAAAGCAGCAGTGCAATGAAAAATGTTTGTACAAAAAAAGCTAGTTTCAGGTACAGTTAATAAAAATATTAGTATGCTTGTCGAATGTACTTGTCTAGGTACCGCCTGTGCTGTGCACCATGAGTCTTTTTTTTTTTCTACCCTAGCTCTTGCCAGGTCTACAATGATATTTCTAAGCAAAATGTTGCAGTCTTCTTTTCTCTTTAGAAAAACAAAACAAAACTAAGCTAAAACATTTATAAAATACTCGCATTTTGGTGGAATTAGAAAATTGTACCACCTAATAAAACTAGAAGATGCATGGGATCTTTAATAGTGGAAATAAGGTAGGGTCAAAGTTTGTGCCCAGTTTTGTTGCACTGCTGCTTTAATTATCTTGCTTGAGACCCCTGACTGCAGGTAATTAATAAAAAAAACTTTGGACAGTAAGGGTCCCAACACCCACCAATTGAGAACCTCACTGGTGACTTCCATCTGGTCTGATGCTGTCCCACACACCACTACCCACTGAGCCCATTTTCCCAGTCTGTTCTTTTTTCTTTGTATTATATTTCCTGAAATTTAAAATTTTCTCCAATTCAGATGCAGTTTCTCATGAGGAACTATGAAGAATACTTTACTACAATCTAGTTCCTTTGTTACTTCCTCAAAAACTTGCCTTAGTGAATCCACACTCATTCTCCTGTAACAGCTGGAACGTGTCCAGATGTTCCATGATCTGATCTTTGATAATCATCTTCCAGTATTTTTCCACAGCTGAGGTCAGGCTCACTTACCTGTAGTTACTTGCTGTGTTACATTTACTTCCCTTTCTAGTGGGCTGTGGAATTGCAGCAAGTCTCTTGTTATCACTCTATGAGTTTTCCTGAAAAAATAAAAATGTAACTGAGAGGAACTGTTCAGTCCAGTCATATCTTTAACACTAAAATGGAACACTGGCGAAACCACTGCACACTATGTCCTTCCATTGCACCTATCAGAATCTTTCAGACTGATGTTATATTAGTGTGTGCAGTGATTTCCAGTGTGTGCTCCACCGGGCTGCCTGATTTGGGAAAGGAGGAGCCTGCCCTTTCTCTTCTATCTGTGGTCCAGGTACTCCAGATCACTACCCCAATATCCAGTGGCTTCCTGACTGATTCCCTCTCATTGCAGAGAAGCCTGACCACCACCCAGCTCCCCAGCAAACACACTCCCACTACAAAGAACTCTGCTCACCACCCGTTATGTCATTCCAATGTCTCTCAGGCCATGCAGGGACCTTTCCTCGTGTGACTCTGTGCCCCCAAGGCTGACGGGGACATTCCTAGGTTCAACTGTGCTACTCTCCATTATTTCCTAGCCTAGTGCGGATCTTTGATTTTGCAGCTGTGCTGATCCCATGTCCCCGGGTCCAGTGGGAACTTCTGTTTTTCCAGCTCTATTGCTCTGTGTCCCCAGACCTGGCAAGGACTTTCCCCTGAGCATCTGTGTCACTTTGTGTCCCTGAGCTCAGCAGGGACATCTCTGTGTGTGGCTGTGCTGCTCCCATGTTCCTGGGCCCAATGAGACTTTTGTTTTTGTGGCTGTTGTGCTCTGTTTTTTCTTTGGGTTTGACTCTCAAAGGTTGACGCAGGGCTTTCACAAGCCCTGCATCAAACCCTGTACTCCCCCCTAACTCTTTGGCACAAGGTGTGCCTGATTCTAGTAGGTCACATGCCTTTGCAACACTTTACACTTTTTACAGTGGCTTGTGCCAAATACTTGGTGCAAACCCCGTAAAAAGGTCTGCAAAGTTAGACCAGCAAAGGCTGATCTAACTTGCTGCTCATGGTGCATGGGGAGCTAGGGGACTGAGAATCCTGATTGCCACTGGGGGAATGCTGCAACCCCATGCGCTGTACGTTCAGTGCACCTGGGGCTTGTATCATTCAGTTCCGTTTGAGAATCAATTCCCTTGTGTTGCTCCTGTGTCCCAGGGCCAAATCCAGGGACTTTTGCTTGCATGGCTCTCATGATCAAGACACATCATGGCACCAGTTGGCCCTTTAAGGGCCTGAGGGATGTTTGGGTTTGAATGTTACTGTTAGTGGATCAGGAGAAGTGTCTACGGACCTGTATCACAAATTTACTGACAGAAACACATTGTTTCTGGCTAGCAGTTACATAGAAACATAGAAAATTATGGCAGAAAAAGACAACAGGTTAGTTCAGTCTGCCCAAAGTTTCTTATCTGCCCTGGCACCTATTGTGCTTTCAGAGTTTTGTCCTTCCCGGTCCACCCTCCTGCTCCTCTCCTTGTTGGTACTGACCTGATCAACTACCAAATCATTCACTCTGTCCCAGCCATGCATGAAACCATTTATGGTCTTGGTACCCAACAAATCCTCTGGCACACTGTTCCACAGCTCTACCACCATTTCCATAAAATAGAACTTCCTCATATCCCTCTTAAACCTCTCCACACCCCCACCAGTTTCCACTCATGACCACAGCTTCTTGGCTCTGTAATCATGCTAAATAGTTCCCCTCAATTTACCTTGTTTATTCCATTTAGGAACTTGAAGGTCTCTATCATATCCCCCCCTCTCTCGCCTGGTCCCCAGTGACTACATGTTCAGTGCCTTGAGACGATCTTCATAAAATCTGCTCTTGGCCCTGAATCATCTTGGTCACTCAGCATTGCACCATCTCCAACCTGCCCTGTCCTTCCTTAGGTGAGGAATCCAGAACTGAGTACAGTATTACAAGTGTGGCCTTATCAGTGACCTATATAGAGGTAGTAGTACCTCCTTTTTTTCCTGCTATTAGTACCCCTTCCAGTACACCCCAGCATCCTATTAGCCTTGCTATAGGTCTTGTTACACTTGCTTGATTGTTTGAGGCAGATATTAATGATGACTCCCAGGTCCTTTTCCTCTGCTGTAGTGCTCAGTTTAACCCCTTCCATTGAGTACTCTGCCCTGTTATTTTTTTTCTCCCTAGTTGCATAACCTTGCATTTGTTGGTGTTGAATTTCAACTGCCAAGCCTTAGACAACCTCTCTAGCCTTTGTAGATCTCTCTGCATCTCCTTGATCCCTTTGTCGCTATCTACCTCACCACCAAGCTTTATGTCATCTGTGAAGAGACACAGCTTGCCCCATGCCCTCTTAATGGGCACTAGAGAGCCAAGCACAAGACAGGATATGTTTTGAGCCACACCAGCAGAGCTTTATACTAATTTCAAATTTTGCTTGTTTTTAAGTGACAATTTGCAAGTTCTGTCTACAAGTAAGAAGCTCTCATTCTCCTGAATATTTTGGCACTAAACTTGGATATGGGGAAAACCAAAGGGAATGACATGCAACCAGGGACAAAAGCAGTCACTGCCACCATAACAGGACCTGAAAACTGCACTAGACATAGCAGGCCCATTAGGCACCTTGTCACTGCCCTCAAGAGTAATAGTACAGGCAGTGACACCCTGGATCCGTGTATCCTACGGCTGGTCTTAGACACAGTCCTTACCCCGATCACATGCCTCATCTACCACTCTCTTTGCCTGGGGAAGGTTCCAACTGCCTGGAAAGTCGCCACTGTCACCCCTATCTTTAAAGGTGGTGATAGGACTGTGGCTGAAACTATCGACCGATCTCATTCTCTCTCCTCTCTCCAAGGCCTTGGAAAAAGTGGTGGCCTCTCAAATCTCTGACTACCTCTCCACCTACAGTGTCCTTTGTCCTGAGCAGCATGGCTTCTGAGAGGGCCACAGTACCACCACAGCCCTCCTAGAGTTCTCCAACTTTCTCCACTCCTCCTTAGACACTGGTTCTCTGGCTGGTGCTGTCTTCATTGACCTCTCGAAAGCTTTCGACACTGTCTCCCACCCCCTCCTTCTTGATGCCCTTAGTCTCTCTGGTTTTGCTGCTGGGCCTATCTCTTGGTGCACCAGTTATCTGTCTGACCACTCACAGCGTGTAAAAATTAATGGGACCTACTCAGACATCTGTCCCATCTTTTCTGGGTTTCCCCAGAGCTCCATTCTGGGCCCCTTACTATTCTCCCTTTACCTTAACACCCTTCCACGCTGTTGCTCGGGAAACATTCTATTGTACGCTGATGATGCAGTCATCTTTGCCTCAAATCGTAACCCTACTGCCCTCCAGGACTCGCTGCAGAAGTCCTTCACTGAAGCCGAGGGCTGGTTCAAGGAACATAGATTGGTGATAAATCTTAAAAAAACAAAAACCATGTTCTTCACTCATCCCCAAAACAAGTCCTGCAACTTCAAACTCCTCATTCCTCTGGGTCTCATTCCCACTCGAACAAGTTTGCTCCTATAAATACCTAGGGATCCATTTTGACCCCTCCCTCTCCTTCCATGGACACATCGCTGCCCTAGCCACTGCCACTAATATCGATTGGGCATCTTACATCGGTATAAACACTGCCTCCCGGAGGCTCTTGACCGCAGTCACCTCTATCCTGTCCCTAATGGACTATGGACTGCCGGTGTATGGTGCTGCTGATCAGACCGCACTCCATAAAATTCGCACTACTCTGAATAAGGCCTGCAGGTTAATTACTGGAGCACCTAGGATGACACACACCTGTCTACTGTATGCTAAAAGCGGTACTTGATCTCAGCAGGCGCCTCAAATATCTTACTTGTGTACCCTTACAAAAAGACCACTCCTTGGGCTTTCCCCACCAGGATTGACCACCACCATACGCCGCTCTGTCCCTAGTTCTACTTCGGACCTCTGGGAAAACCTCTCTTGTTATCCCCAGAGCTAGACCTCTCACAGCCAAAGAGCCTTCAGCTTTAGGGCCCCTCCTGGTTCAACACACTGCCCTCCTCCATCTCGAGAGCTCCAACTATATCGTGCTTCAAAACTTCCTTACGTAACCACCTTATTAACACCCGATGCTGTAACTGCCACTAGTCAAAGCCGTGCTCAATACTTATGACAAAGCTTATTACTAAGCTGCTAAGGACGACATAACTCTGGTATTGTTTGCATCCATCCTACCTGTACCAGCTTGTTTGTATCTACGTCTTAATTTACTGTTATACTTATGTGTTGTACTGCTATACTGTGTATTTTGGTTTGTCTTACTGTGACAAGGTACCTTTGTAAATGAGCCTATGGCTCAAAGGTTTTCCAAACTGCTGTTTAAATTAAAATAAATAAATAAATATATAAATAAATTGGGCTCAACCAAGGTTTTGAGCCTTCACTCTGGGACTCAGTCTTACAAGTGGTAAGATTCACGGATACAAAAATTGAGAAGATCCTTGAGTGTATGGATGCACAAGATGCTAAGACTGGAGAGGCAATGGTTACAGCAACAGAAGCTGATGAGCACACTATTCAAACTTAGGCCATCTTTAGCAAAATGATTACAGAGACTGTGCACCTTTGAGCACGACTGGAGAACTTTGAAAATGCACAGCGGGTCATGAATCTGCATGTGGTCAGCTTATCTGAAGGCTCAGAAGGGGATGACCCACTACTCTATATCTGCACATGATTAACTTCAACCCTACCTGAGGAGTTGTCTTTCAACCCAGAGCACATCTGGAAAGTTTATAGCGTTAATGTACGACAGGCGCAGGGGTCTAGAGACACTTCCTGGGCTCTTCTAATTGTGACTACTGGATCGGAGATATGGGATACAATCTTGGCCTGGGCCTGGGCGTATTTTCCAGTCACTCTGACTGACCATGATGTTAGACTGTTTCCTGACTGGTCCTACTCCACCCAGACCTGCCAAAAGCAGTCTGACTCTTCATCAGCAATTGAGTCTCATAGTCGTGCATACTCTACTTGTTCCAGCACAACTCTACATTACTTACGGCATACCAATTCAGTGATCCAGTAGAAGCAAAAAAAATGAGTGGATCAGATTGCTGAAGAATTCAGTCGAGCAAGGGTTGATAATGAGGAGAGACCTGATAGTTTGGAGGACGGGAGTGAGTGACTTCCAGTTTATGGTTTGGATATTGGACTTATGGTACTGTTTCCCCACATACAATATATTAATTTTTAAAGTTTTCCTTTTTTAATGCCTGGATAATGCCTGCACTAAAATGGCATCGACAACATGGAGAGTGAGTACCTCAATGGGATGGGAACTATAAACTACCCAGGGATACAGATTCCTGACTTTGCTCTGTTTTACTCTATCAGTGCTACTGTCCTGGGCGTGCATTAGAGATAAAATGCCCTCAGAAAGTGTGAACTTTGTAATGTTATTGCAGTTACCTTTGTAATTTTTACTATAAAGGGATCAACCTGTTGACCTACTTCTTAGTTTTGGCAATCATGTGAGCTCAGTTGAGGGACGGTTCAGAGCACTATATTGTATCTATACAAAGTTACAGTAATTTGTGGGAATAATTACTGAGTTAAGTTATGTTAACACATGTTGTTACTTGTTAAATTGCCTTTTTTCTTCCAGATTTTCTCACAGTCATGGCATGGCTCAGCTCCTAAGTTATAAGGCCAGTTTCATTTGAAACTCTTGAACTCTTGCTGGTGATGCCCCATATGCAATATCACTTATTATTGACTTTAAAAATACCGATGCTAAAATGAGTGATTAACTATTGCTTCTGTAATGGTGTTTGCATCCCTTATGTCATTGTTTAGCTCACTGCTTTGTTCAGTTTGAAATTGAATAATAATAAAGTTTTAAAAAATTTCACTTAAGAACATATAGATGAGGACACTCCCTAGGACAGATCCCCGCTACTCCACGTTCGTGACCTCCTTCTCTTCTGATTTGATCCCATTTACCACCACCTTCTGCTGTCTCTCCTTCAGCCAGTTCTCTATCCTCCTATGTCCCTAGCTGCATCCAGGTTCTCCAACTTTTTTAGCAAACTTCTACGTGGCACCACGTCGAAAGCCTTGCTAAAAGTGAAGCAGAGTAAATCCACAGCATGGCCCTTATCTTCTACAGTTGGCATCTCTTATAATGGCAATGTACGTAGCATGTCAGGAGATTTGTAGTTGGAATGCAATGTTTGTTGCGGTGTGGTGTTGTGTAGAGTAGGTGCGCTGTAGCGAGAAAGACATTCTGTAAATAAAGGCACAGTAATTTCTTACTGCTGCATCTATTCTGTATTTTATTTAATAACAGTCCAAAAATATTTTTTTTTACATGTGATCTCTATTACGGTACTATAATATTGGCTAGTGTCTGCTCACCCCCGCTTGACTGTTCTGACCTCTAGCTTTTTCTTGTTTAGGGCTGCAACAGAGCTCCGTTGAGGTGGCTCACTCCCCCTCTCTCACTCGCTCATTCTATTTCTCCTGGCGCTGCAGGCTGCCCTTTTGTACTGAGTTCCTGCCTCTGTTGGTGGCTTTTTCTGCCCACAAAGACATCTGCAGCAGTCCCAACACAGGTCTGTGGAGCCTGCTGACTCCCCCTCTCTCACTCACTTGTTCCATTTCAGCCGGCGCTGCAGACTGGCCTTTTGTACTGGGCTCCTGCCTGCATTGCCACCTTTTTCTGCCAACAAAGAAATCTGCAGCAATCACGATAGAGCTCCATTGAGCTCGCTCACTCCCTCTCTCTCACTCGCTCATTGTGTTTCTCCCAGCGCTGCAGGCTGCCCTCTTGCACTGGGCTTCTGCCTGCGTGTGCACCGTTTTCTGCCCACAAAGAAATCCATAGCTGTCCTGACAGAGCTCCACTGAGGTCGCTCACTCCCCCGTGTCACTCACTCATTCTGTTTCTCATGGTGCTGCAGGCTGCCTTTTTGTACTGGGCTCCTGCCTCTGTTGGTGCCTTTTTCTGCCCACAAAGAAATCTGCAGCAGTCCTGACAAAGCTCCGTTGAGCTTGCTTACTCCCTTTCTGTCACTCACTCAGTCCGTCTCTGCTGGCACTGCAGGCTGCCCTTTTCTATTGGGCTCCTGCCTGCGTTGCTGCCACCTTCTGCCCACAAAGAAATTTGCCACAGTTAAAATACAGCTCTGTTGAGCTCGCTCAGTCCCCGTCTCTCACTCATTCATTCTGGTTTTCCCACCACTGCAGGCTGCCCTTTTGTACTGGGCCCCTGCGTGCATTGCTGCCTTTTTCTGCCCACAAACAAATCTGCAGCAGTCCCAACAGAGCTCCGTTGAGCTCACTCATTCCCCCTCCCTCACTCACTCATTCTGTGTCTCCTGCCACTGCAGGCTGCCCTTTTGTACTGGGCTCCTGCCTGCATTGGTGGCTTGTTCTGGCCAGAAAGAAATCTGAAGCAGTCCTGACACAACTCCATTGAGCTTTCTCACTCACTCATTCCGTTTCGGTCCGCACTGCAAACTGGCCTGTTGTACTGGGTTCCTGCCTGCGTTGCCGCATTTTCTGCCCACAAAGAAATCCGCAGCAGTCACAATAGAGCTCTGTTGAGCTCACTCACTACCGCTCTGTCACTCACTCATTCTGTTTCTCTTGGTGCTGCAGGCTGCGCTTGTGTACAGGGCTCCTGGCTGTGTTGGCACCTTTGTCTGTCCACAAAGAAATCCGCAGCTGTCCCAACAGAGCTCCGTTGAGGTTGCTCAGTCTCCCTCTGTCACGCATTCATTCTGTTTGTCCTGGCGCTGCAAGCGGCCCTTTTGTATGGGACTCCTGCCTGCATTGACTCCTTTTTCTGCCCACAAAGAAATCCTCAGCAGTCCTGATAGAGCTCTGTTGAGCTCACTCAGTCCCCCTGTCTCACTCACTTGTACTGTTTCTCCCATCGCTGCAGGCTAGCCTTTTCTACTGGGCACCTGCCTGCATTGATGCATTTTTCTGCCCGCAAAGAAATCCACAGCAGTCCTGACAGCGCTCTGGTGAGTTCGCTCACTCCCCCTCCCTCACTCGCTCTGTCTCGTTCTGTTTCTCCCAGTGCTGCAGGCTGCCCTTTTGTACTGGCCTCTTGCATTTGGGCCTTTTTTTGCCCACAAACAAATCCGCAGGAGCTCGGTCACTCCCCCCTCTCACTCATTCGATCTTAATCTGTCCCAGACACTGATTTCCCACAGTGACCATGCTATTCTCTGGCAGGAGTGCAAAAACATATTTTAGCCAGGATGTGAAAAATGACAGCTGTACTGTTCATAAGGAGGTGTGAAAAAATGCCACTGTTGAAAATGTGGAGTCAAAATATTACAAATTTGCGAAGTTACAAGAGTACGTGGAAACAGTTCAACGCACACTTGTAACACAGTCATATTATGGAGTTTTGTCACCAAATTTTCAACATAGGGATTTTAGGACCTCTGCTCATGAACAGTGCCACTGTCATTTTCTTAATCTGCCCTGAACACTGATTTCCCACAGTGACGCATTATTCTGTGCTGCAACTGTGAAACCACATTTCAGTCAGGATGTGAAAAATGACAATTGTACTGCTCATAAGGAGGTGTGAAAAAATGCCACTGTTGAAAATCTGGCATGACAATATTACAAATCTGCGAAGTTACAAGGGTGTGTGGAAAGTGTGCAACACACACTTGCAACACAGTCATTTGATGGGCTATCATCACCAAATTTTCAACATAGGCATTTTAGGACCTCTGCTCATGAACAGTATCACTGTCATTTTCTTAATCTGTCCTGGACAGTGATTTCCCACAGTGACTGCTCTATTCTGTGCCGGAAGTGCGAAAACACATTTTGGCCAGGATGAGAAAAATGACAGCTGCACAGTTCATAAGTAGGTGTGGGAAAATGGCAATATTGAAAATCTGGAGTGAAAATATTATAAATTCGAGAAGTTATGAGCATGCGTGCAAACTGCACACCACACACTCGTAACACAGTCATTATATGGAGTATTGTTAGCAAATATTCAACATAGGCATTTTAGGACCTCTACTCATGAACAGTGTCACTGTCATTTTCTTAATCTGTCCCAAACACTGATTTCCCACAGCGACCGCGCTATTCTGCACCGTAAGTGCAAAACCACATTTTCGCCAGGATGTGAACAATGACAGCTGTACTGTTCACAGGGAGGTATAAAAAATGTCAATGTTGAAAATCTGGCATGAAAATATTGCAAATTCATGAAGTTACGAATGTACGTAGCAACTACGCATTGCACGCTCATAAAACAGTAATTTTTTGGATTTTTTCCACCAAATTTGCAACATAGGCTTTTTGAGAGCCCACCTCATGAACACTGGCACTGTCATTTTGTTAATCGGCCCCAAAAGGTGATTCCATGCAGTGACCGCAAAATCACATTTCGGGGTCGATTAACGCCATGACAGTTCAAGAATTCATGAGGAGGGGTCCCAAAACCCCCATGTTGAAAATTTAGTGCCAAAATTCCAAAACATTACTGAGATATGTATTAAAGTTGGAAAAAACCCATTTATTCCATTATACAGCTTACCGGCATTTCCTCAGTTCGCGGTTGGCTTTGAAGAGTGCAGATGTGTTCCCGGTCCAACGAACCGTTAGCCGACTCAGGTAAGTATGGGGTGGAGGTGTGTGGGGAGGCAGGGTGCACAGCGGGTGGCCGCGAGGTTGCGGGAGGGAGGTAGGGGAGACCCGAGGACAGTTTCCTTTACAGGGTTAAAAAAAAACACGTTGCGGGACAGTTTTTTATTTCACAGGGGCATGTGGCACGCTGGGGTGGGTTCCCAGCATGCCAACGGAATCTGGGCTTTTTTTGGGGTGGCCGCTGTAGCCGATGGGGGATTGGGCACCTTGCCAGAGAGAATATCTGCGGGAGGGAGATTTACATAATGCTGACGGGCATGGGCTCCCATCAACAACAGACGCATGCGGGCAGTGAAGCCGACTGGGATTTGGGTCTCCGTCGGCAAGTAAACACGGGGGTTAATATTGTTGGTGAACACAGTGGCAAACCACTGCCATGTTCACAAACAATATCACTCTGTAAAAATCTCGCCCTGCAATGACCGGTCGCCCTCATTGCAGCGGATGGCTTACGCTGCAATGACGAGGGCTGCCCCTCATTGCAGCGGCTAAATTGTCCCAAGTTGGTGGCACGCTGGCTGAACTAGTGTCAGCAGCAGCGTGACACTGCATTGGGGGAAGTGAGACAAGCCTTTACAGGCTGTGGGGGCATTGGCCACAACAGTGCCGCACCTCCACAACCTGCTTCTGAGAAAGCTGTCCCAATATGTTTCTTGCGCTGCGTGCAATCAACATAAAAATTATTCTAAAAGGAAAGTGCTAAAGGTATACTTTTTGAATGTTTTTCTCATTTAGAGGGAGATTTCTAATAAAATAGTTCTCCCATCAACAGTTAAAGAATACTGGTTCAAAATCAGAATGTAACATTCCAGTCATTCAGCAGTGCTAGAGGATAGAATGCTGACAGGAAGAATCCATGTGCCTTGGTGATCAGGCTGTACATGACAGTATAACATGGATTAATGTAAGGCTGTTAGAATCCTAACAGCCAATCAGATTGCAGCATTTCTGAGACCCTTTTTATAATTCCTGGAGACTGTTGCCTCTAGGTTAACCCTGAGTACATTCACCCTAACTATTGGCATCACTCTGTACACTTTGTAACCACTCCTGTCACTTTGTAGTTCTACCACTGTACAGCTAAATCTTTTGTATTGTATCTGTATATGTGGTTGTTTTTTTTTCTGTGTGCCATTTGTCTACTGCAATCCTGGGCCCCCAGTGAAACAGGATGCCACATCTACTAGGGCTATCCTGGTGGATGAAATTTCAAATACATATCTGTACCTTAAACATATTTCAGACTTTCCTCTGAGCCACCTGTCGCTCTGTAGAAAACATATGTTTCCCGTTTTTCACTTTCAGTGTAAAATGGATTGAACCTGAAGACAATAAGCTGCATATACGAGTTAAGAAGTGGAGGAAGAGGATGTAAAGGGGATTCCATCTGGTGACAAAGCTAAGGATCTGTCCCATGCAATTCACTCCTGCAGTGCCAAGTGTTGGCACCTCCATCGTGTTGACTGAAGGAGTGATCCATTTGCTGAGCCCCTCCCTGTTTGACTTGTGGACGCAGTTGTTTGAATTGGATTTGCTGGCCACCACACCCATTGCTGCTGCCACAGCCATTGTAAACTTCCCCCTCAGAACTGCAGAAGTGAGAAGCAGAATAAAACAGTAAGATTTACTTCTGAATAGCAAAACGATTGCACAGCAGTTTGCACAGTGAAGGATTAGTTGGCTGGCATACATTACAGCAGGCTGAGATGTGGGCATTTTTGCTCACATGCTTTACAGTATAAAAAATAAAATTGAAATTACTGAAATTGAAATTGTGTTATAAGACACATTCATATTACTTAGACAGCGCTGATGTATTGTCAGATGAGGAGGGCTTTGAAGTGGGGGTTTGAAGGGGTCAATGGATAGTGATAGGCACAGAGGTGGCTGAGCATCTTGGGAGTCTGCTTTGAATGGGTAGGAAAGCACTTGCACTCCCAAATTATATTTACTTTCTCTACTCTCTGTACATACCTCTCTCTTTTTTTTCCTGCCTCCCTCTTCTTTAAACCAGCTCTGTGCAGCCTCCCAAACTGCACCATTTCTGGTGCTCTGACCAGTGACATCAACAGTTGCGATTAATCAGGGGCTCCTGATGATGAAACAGTTAATTGCATGGTCTGCTACTTTAAGCACATTTGTCATCAGTGTAGAAACCTATGCAAGAAGCTGTATCAGCATCAGAAGCCATTAGCCCTGTTTACACTGGCCATGGTGTAGATATTTTGGAGAGCCACACTAGTGTACATTTGTGTGTGTAAACTGCACAAGCATCAAACCAGTGTGGCTCTTTTGCTTCAATCCCAGACTGAGGAGCTAAACTGGTGCAGGTGGTTTCAAGTGCTGTGTAAATGGTGGGCACTTTTCACCTCACTGCCTGAGGGTCAGTTAGCATCAATACACACAGGGAACTCCTTGCAGGATGGGTCCCATAATGCAGTTCCCAAGACACTGGTGTGACGTCAGTGTGGAAGCAGACATCCTTAAGTGGTGTACACCACTGGCTTCATAAACAACCGAGTGCAAACTGACACCGGTGTGAGCTGTACGGATGTGTAACAGCTGGGTCAATGTAAACGGAGCTATTGACTGAAACAGATGATGTCATTGGTGGTTAGAGTACCTATAGGAATCTTCAGGAGGCAGTATAATGCAGTAATTTAAGGCTCTGAGCTGCAAACCTGGAGTCCTGGGTTTGAATCCCACAGCCCCCACTTGCATACTGTGTGACACTGAGCAAGTCACATAACTTCCTTGTGCTCCCTTGTGCTCCCAGGTTACACCTGGAAACAATCTTCAACTTAGTGTGCCTCTCTTGGTTAAACAATTTCCCCTTTCCTTCACAGGCACATCATCTGTCACATGAGCTTGTCAGCTTTGTCCACAGATTGGCAAAAAAATGTTGGCTTAATCATTTGCTTGGGCAACATGGTGCCAAATTGTTATTTTGTTTTTGATAACTGCGTGAACATCACACTGTGTGAGCAGGAAAGCCCCTATAGTGGTGGAATGGAAGGCTGGTTACCTACAGAGCTTATTTAGAAGGCCTAGGAGACAGAAAACAAAAATAAGAGACACATGCATTTGGACTCAGGCACATGCTGGATGCCGCAGCAAAAGGTCGTGAGGGGGTTTCCAGAGGCAGCACAACCCTCTCCCACCACCACCCCAGCACTGATTGCTGCAGCTTGCCAGGGACTCCCACCTGCAGTCTCTTCCATTACAAGCCGCTTAACCAATCAGAGGGCTGCAATCTGTATTTTCACTGCCATCTGCCCAAGCAAC
Organism: Neoceratodus forsteri; assembly: GCA_016271365.2. NCBI lineage: Eukaryota > Metazoa > Chordata > Ceratodontiformes > Ceratodontidae > Neoceratodus > Neoceratodus forsteri. The sequence goes on from CM028138.1 coordinate 496,086,266, forward strand.
ATGCAACAGCCCGTCCATGCAGCAGATTGTGTGCTAAGGTCATTGAGCAGTCTACCTCTAATCAGCTGTGCGTTAGCCATTCAGTCGGCCACGTTATCCAAAGCAGACCCCTCTAGCAGTCATTTGCCTGTGCCTCTACTACTCGCATTCCTCCCCTGTACCTAGCAGATTTGATGTTAACCATGCTGCCTCATGTGGATCCCACAAACTGATTCTAACTTGGCTTACTCTAAGTGCCTGTTCCCACCAGCCTACACATTTGTGTTTGTTTTAGCTTCATCTGTACCAGTGTTTGCACAGCCTCAGCTGACCTATTATTATCTCCACTCAGCTCGCTAGCTTGTTGCAACTTGATTTAGCTGTTTTTATCTAGAACACGCCTGCTAAATTGTTTTTCTAGTCATCTAGTTATTGTTGTGTTTGAAGGTTTTCCATCCATGACTGTTTTTTAACCATATTCTCATGTTACATATGCTATGTTTCTTTCTTTTTTTTTTTTTTACATTTTTCTGATTGCCAGTTACTGGCCCCTTCCTTCACCTACCTGTGACTGCTCCACTTTGCTCCCCCTCACACTGGCTGCTGAATCTTCTCACTTGTTCTATTTTCTCTTTCGCCCACCTGTTACACCTGCTTCCTTACCCCAGCTCGCCTCTCTTTCTTCTATCCTAATCCATTCCTATCACCACATTTCCCCTTCCCCGAGGTAACCTGTTATCTTTCTCCCACCCCTCGCTTCTCTCTATCCCCCTCTGCTGTGCCTGCTCCTCAGGTTTTTTTCTCTGACTATTTTTCCCTCCGCTGTCTCCATCTCCTCCCTCTCCTCCCCCGCCTTCTCCCCAACTATGCTCCTCTGGCTACCCACTTTCCTCATCTACCTCTCTCTGCTGTCCCCCATCCCTGCCTCCCTTACACACCTCCCCCTCAAATGCCCCTTGTCCTCTCCCATCTCCTACCTTCCTCCCTCCCTCTCTCTTCCTCCCTCCCCTTCCCTTCCTGTTGCCCTATCTCCCTAATCTCCCACTGTCCCCATCCACTCCAGCTTCCTTCCTTCCTACCCCTTCCTCTCACCTCAAACTCCTCCACTGCTCCCTCCGCTCGTTCAGCTGCAGCCCCTATCCCTCTCCCCCACAGGCCACAAAAAGCATAAAGCCCCATCCTTTCTAGCCCTCCTCCTCATCCGACTGCTCCTGGCAGGAGATGTGGAGTTGAATCCTTTCCCTCACCCCCCTCACCCTTCCCTGTGCCCAATGGTCTAAGCTTCTACCATTTCAATGCACAAAGCCTCTTCCCGAAGTCGGACCACCCTTAAGGCACGGGTCTTGCAACACTCCCCAGATATCTGTCCTCTGTATATCTGAAACCCTGGCTCTGCTCTAGAGTCCTGGACTCACACATCAATCTCCCTGAATTTCATCTTTTCCGCCAGGACAGAGGTAAACATTGTGGAGGTGTTGCCATTTACATCTGCCATAATGTTTTCTGCTCTGTCACCTTCAAAGAGGCCATCCCTGCTCCCATGAGCTCTTACTACTCAAATTCTCTCTCTCCCCTCCATCCTTTCTATCTTCGCTGCTGTCTTGTATGCCTCCCCAAAGAGTCCTCCCTTCTCTGTCAAATACAGTACCTCTCTGCACTTGTCTCCCATTCTGCCTTCCTTCTCTATGATTTTAACCTGAACTGGCTCTCCCCAGACTCAAAGACTGTTCAGCATTCAGTCGAATCTATGAACCTTTCACAACTAATCTCTGAACCCATTAAGTTAAACCCCCACTTCGCTAACCACTTCCTCTTGGATTGGGTACTATGCTCTCATCCCCATCGTGTCTCATCCTCCGGCGTTCTCCCTGATGTCTTCAATGATCACTGTCTTATCTATTGTGTCAGGAAAACTCGTCCCCCAAAATCCTCCCCAAAGTACATTTGGCACCGACCTCTACAGTCTCTTGGCTCTGATACTCTCTTGTGTGATCTAGCCTCTGCACACTAGTCCTCAGTCTATTCTACCCAGGACATTGACTCAGCCCAATCACGCTTCACTGCCATCCTCACTCACTACTGGAACACTCACGCTGCCTAAAAAAAAAAAAAACAGAGTTAAATGCTCCCACTACCCATGTGTTACACCTGACCTCCTACAGCTCTGAAAAACCAAAGACCAGGCTTGGTCCCACTTTAAGGCCTCCCACTTTGATCCCAACCACCAGCGCTACAAGTACCTCAGAAACTCCTGCACTAAGGCTATCCATGCAGCCATGGCTCATTACTTCAACTCTAACCTTCAATCCAACCTAAGCTCCCCCTCCAACTTCTGGAAAATAGTTCACTCTCTTTTTGACCTACCATTCCATTCAGCCCCCCCCCACAAGCTGATGGTTCACTGGTTTAGGTCCATCTTGCTGTCACCTCCCTCTTCAATAAATACTTCACAACTTGCCCAGTTCCCCTCAGTCCTCAACTGCTCCCCCCGCCTAACCCTCCTCCTCGGCTGGTCTCCACTTCCCTCCTGTTTCCTCTCAGGAAGATTTCCTCGCTTTCAGTTCTCTCAACTCCTCCAAATATAGCCTGATGGCTTAGATCACAAATTCCTCCACATTTCTGGCCCCAACATTCTCCTCCAACTCATCCACCTTCTGAACCTCTCTTTTACCCTTTGCGCCATCCCACTTACTGAAAAAAACATTAAGGTACTCCCCCTCCACAAAGCGGGTGACCCATCATCTCCAGGCAACTACAGGCTAATATCTCTCCTACCATCCCTAGCTAAACTGCAGGAATCACTAGTCCATTCCAGACTTCTCCTTCCTATCCCCCTTGCAATCTGGTTTCAGGAAAAAAAACACTCCACAGTCACCTCCCTTCTCCATGTAACTGACTCTGTCCTCACAGGGATGGACAAGGGTCTTGTCACAGCAGCTATTTTTATTGACCTTGCAAAAGCTTTCGACTTGGTTTCCCCACCTCCTCCTCTTAAACAAGCTGGCCTCAGCCAGTCTCTCCTCTTCAGCAGTTCAGTGGTTCCACTCCTGTCTGACCAACCATCAACAATCTGTGCAGGTGGATACTGTTTTATCTCCCCCGTCCCCATTCTTGCAGGTGTCCCCCATAGCTCTGTCCTGGGCCCCATACTATTCTTGATGTTTCTCAATGACCTCCCCTCTGTTTCTGTCTCCTCCCATATTCATATGTATGCCGATGATACTGTCATTTACATATCTGGCCCCTCCACATCTGCTGTATCATTTGTACTACAATGAGACTTCCATTATGTACTACGCTGGTTTCAAGCCATCTAGCTCAAAGTAAATACCAAAACGATGGTATCAATGACCTTTGGCACAAGTCAAAAGCCATTAAGTCTATCTCCTTTCCGTGTCTTCTCAACTCTCGATGGCACCTAACTGGAGGTTGGTCCACATATATAAATATCTCGGTGTGTGGCTAGACAGCAACCTGGACTCAGCACACATCGATGCTATACACTCAAAACTCCGCCCCAAACTAGGCATCCTCTACCAAAACAAGGACTGTCTCCTCGCTGACATACACAACAACCTACTTGTCAAAATTATCCTTCTTATTTTGGACTATGCTGATGTAGTCTACAGCACAGCCCCTCCCTCCTCCCTTGCTAGGCTTGACATCCTCTTCAATGCCTTCTGTCATTTTGCCACTAGCTCTTGGCCTCAAATTCATTACTGCTCCTTTCATTCCAGTCTCGCTCTCATCCCCTTACCCTCACGTTGTCTCTGCCACTGCTCCTACCTTATTGGAAAATACTGGTTCGCCTCCTGCCCCCGACATTACATCTCTACTCTCCACCTCTGCTGCCTTCCCATATCCCCTTCATTCCAGAGACTCCCATTTCTTCTTGATTCCCCACCCTTCACTGCCTAGTCAAGCAGCCTTCTCTTACTATCTTCCCTCTTTTTAGAACTGGCTCCCTCCTCTTCTTAGACATGCACCATCCCTACTGTCCTGAAAACATTTACTGAAGCCTTCTTCCTCTGCACTTGCTCCTGTCTTTACCCCAACCCTCCCATTCCCTCCCCTTCTCCCCTCCTCCTTACTGCCCTACCCCTCCTCTCCCCCTCTCTCTCCCCGCTGCCCTACCCCTCCTCTATAATTCTTGTCACTCTCTTTTACCTACTTTCTCCCATACACTCCCCTCTCCCTCATCTGAGGGCCTTGCCTTACAACATTAACCCTCCTGAGTCCCCCTGCACAGCCCTTGGATGTCTTTATTTGGCACTATTTAAGTAATGCTCCTTTATAGCTCTGGGTATTTATTTTCTCTGTTTTGTATGCCTACAATGTACTTTGCACTTTATAACTGCTGATATGGTTTCATTTCATTGTAACTGCCGCTGTCTTGTCCCATTTTACTCGTCCCCTTGGTCACACCTGGAAACAAGTTCCGGCTCAGTGTACCTTTCCAAATAAAGAAAGAAAGAAAGAAGGAAGGAAGGAAGGAAGGAAGGAAGGAAGGAAAAAGAAAAGAAGGTGGTAGGCAAATATCAACTAGTAATTCTGCAATAATTCCCTCATAAAAGTCCCTACACAGGGCTTCCAGATCAATGGGGATTCCTGTAGTTCACAGGAAAATGTATCAGGCTACATGGAAATTGATACACTGTACACAGATTTGGGTTGTTTAGACAGAGCGATGGACTCATTCAGGTTCTATAGGAAATAATGTAGGGCCACTACAATACCTTGACGAGCTACATATTTATTTTGATTAATCCAAGCATCACAAAATGGGAGCTGGTCATCATGACAGATAATGTGATTAAGCCACACACAGCCTGTAATGCTGGTTAAAATCTCGTGTTGTTTGTAATAATAACAAAATAACAACATTCCACCTCTACAGGCTCATTACAGATTGCAAAATACTCACATATTACAAAATAGCTGCCTCGCCATTGCCTCAGCATTTATGGCGCAAACCTGTTAAAGCAGAGTCCTGCCACAGAGACTCCACCTGTGTGCTGCAAGATTACTACACTCATTATCAGCTCAGCCTTTGCAAGGGTGGGACTAGAGCAGCAATGCTAGTAGAAATGAATATAGTGCATGATGGAACGTTGTTTCTGATAAAAATCTAGATCTTTCCAAACGTTGTTATGCTGTAGTATCTACATCATCGTAGCTGTTATGCTGCAGTAGCTACATAGCTACTACAGCATAACAACATTGAACGTGCTAGTGCATGCACATTACACATCCAGGAAGTGGCTGCGGTGAAAAGGAGCGTGAAGGAAAGCGGCACAGCAGGGAAAGAAACAGTAGGACTGATTACTAAAGTAACTTTTACTGCTTGTGGGGGCATCATACACTGTAGAAAACAATGGATAGTTACCTCTCAGCAACAAGCTGTGTTAATGCATCTTGAGGTTGCCAATGGCAACCAAACCTCTCAAGCTTCACTCTTGAGGTTTATGCGGTCGACATGGCAACCTCTCAATGCACTAACCAGCTTGTTACTGATAGGTAACTATTTATTATTCTCTATGTTCTGCTAATGTATTCGGGTCAATTCTTTTACTAGATTAGTGGTGGTGGTGGGGCTTTATTTATTTAGTTAGTTAGTTAAAATGTATGTTCTATAAAGGCAACTCTCCAGTCCAGACAGCAAGCCATGCAATAAAGTAACACCATACAATATGTAAATGCTGGCAGCTGAGTACAATACTAAGGGAATGCTGTAATGTTGGAGGTGCCATCTTTCAGGTGAAACATTAAACCCAGGTCCCATCTATTTGTTCTGGTGATTGTTCAAGAGGATGTTAACGATTCCATGGTACTTCTGTAAAAGAGTAGGGGAATGTTTTATTTAAAACCAAAAACAAACATCACAAGTCATATTTTCACCATTATAACAAAAAACAAGTATTTACATATTCTTAAATAGCATTCATTATTCTCCCAACATTTTTATTCAGTATTTTTACCCTTATTCATTATTCTTTTAAATTTTTACATTTTCAACCTATCCCCTTCATATTCTCCCACATAATCCTTGCTTTGTTTTCTCCATATAAAGCACATTCAATCTGATATACTTTATCTATTTCTGTTTGAACCATAAATAGTAAATCATTTTGTCACAATTCCTTGTTTTGTAACACCCTTTGACATCTTATTTGCCAAATTCCCCACTTTAAAATTGCCAGAATGACATAAGCTGTTCCTTGATCAAGGATCTCCCATTCTTTTGTTAGTTGCCTATATACTGTACCAATATGTTGTAAGTCATTTTCTCAAATAGACCCATTCCCCAAAATGTTGCTAACTCTCCCCCAAAAAGTTTTGATTAAAAAAAATTGAAAAAAGATGAGCCATACTTTCCTCAACCATACCACACAATACCTCTGAGCATATTCTCTCCTCTTTTGTTTTGTGTTTTTGATTTCCCTTTATGTTGAACTTTCCGTGGCTGCACATCCACACCACTTCTCTCATCTTAGGACAGATTCTTTTCTCTAGCATCAAGGGAAGAAAGAGACTTGGGTGTCATCATCACCAATGACCTGAAATCAACCAAGCAGACCACTAAAGCAGTAGGTAAGGCTAGGGGGATGTTGGGGTGTATTAGTAGGGGTATCACAAGTCGGAAGAGGGAGGTAATAATCCCTCTTTACAAGACACTGGTTAGGCCCCATCTGGAGTACTGCATGCAGTACTGGAGGACACACCTTCACAAGGACATTAACCAAACTGAGGCAGTCCAGAGAAGGGCAACCAAAATGGTGCAGGGGCTGCATCAGAAACCATATGAGGACAGATTAACTAAGCTCAATATGTATACCCTGTAAAGGAGGGAGAGAGGTGATATAATTGAAACATTCAAATACCTTAAGGGCATTAACAAGGTGAAAGAGTCTAACATGTTTCAATATAAGAAAAATAGCAGGACAAGAGGACACAGCATGAGATTAGAGGGAGGCTGATTAAGGGGGAATGTGAGGAAGTTCTTTTTCACAGAAAGGGTGGTGGATGCTTGGAACGGCCTACCTCAGGAAGTGGTGGATATGAATACAGTGCAGGGCTTCAAACAGGCATGGAATAGGCATAAGGGAGCAATACAGCTGAGTATGAATAGATAGGCCATTGACAGAGCAAAGGCCGATGGCACATTCATAAGGTAGAAAAAGAAATGGGCAGACTGGATGGGCCTTGTGGTCCTTATCTGCCATCAACTTCTATGTTTCTATGTTTATTATTTTTCCTGTGCTTATTCCTTTTTCAGCATTAAAAACAGGTTCTTCATAATAGTTTATTTCTACCGCTTTCCTATACATTTGTTTTCTATCTAGTCTATTTACAGAATCTAATGATATTCCCCATGGGGTCATATATTTCCTACATTCCTCCATGTAAACTGGTATTTCTTTCTTTTGCTTAATATTTCCCTTTATTGCAATGTTTATAAACAAATTATAACTGCACTTTTGTGAAAATGGACTCCATAATTGCTTCTTCTCTTGCATAATGGGAACTGTATTTGCATATATAAAAATACTTTGAAAAAAACTATCGGGTGGACCATATTCAAACCACCTTCCTTAACTGGTCTGTATGTGTGAGCTCATTTTACAGGGTTCAACCTTGTACCCCATAGTAACTGAAAAAACAACCCCAGTATTTGGTTTGTAAAGTTGATGGTACTGAGAATATATAGGCTGTGTATAAGAAAATAGGTATAATGAAAGTCTTTATTAAATATATCCTTTTTTCTCAAGTCATATTCCACTCTTTCCATTTCATTATTTTCCCTTGCACTATACTGCATTTATTCTCCCAGTTTTTTTTCCTGCATCCACTCCCCCAAAAGTAATTCCCCAAATTTTTATACCTCCTTGCACTATTTCTAATCCTCCTACCTCCTCTTTCTCAAACTTACCTAAGGGGTATATCTTACTTTTGGCTTTATTTATCACAGTCCCTGTATCCCTTATATTTATCAAGAATGTTGAATACTACTTGTCCTGCTTGTAAGTTTTTAACTAAAATGACACAGTCATCTGCGTATGCGCAAGTCTTATCTAAAACTTTATTTCCCCAATTTATATTTTCAACTTGCTTTTCCTCCTCTATATTCCTTAATAGTGGATCAAGGCAAAGGACATACAAGAGTGGACTTAACGAGCAGCCCTGTCTTACTCCATTCTTAATACATTCTGGTATCCCAAGGTGTCCATTAACCATTGGGCAAACTTGCACCTCTACATATACTGTAATGCTTTTATTAGTTTTAAGAATTTCTCTGGCGTATTATATTTCTCTAATACATCCCACAAATACTCATGTTTTATGGCATCAAACACCGTCTCTTGGTCTAAAGTATATAAGAATCCTTCTAACCTTTCTGCTTGTGCCTCATTTATTATTTCCCTTTTATATATTAAATTCTGTCTAATATCTCAGCCAGGTATCGCACAAGTTTGCGTATGCAAGACCAGCTGCTCTGCGAAGGACATCATTCTTTTATTGATTATTTTAGTTAATATTTTGTAGTCTGATGTCAATAACTTATAGGTCTCCAGTTTTTAATGTCTAATTTATCCCCTTTTTTGTATAAAAAAAATCGTAATTCCTTGTTTCATGCTTTCAGTCATCATCCTTTTTTAAATATTTCATTAGAAACTTTTGTCAACATACTTGTCATTTCTTCTTCATATTTTTAATAAAATGCATTAGGAATGCCATCAATACCTGATGCTGTACTGATTGTTAAAGACCCAATTGCCTCTTTCACCTCACTATGTTTAATTTCTCCATTCAGAGTCATGGCTTCTATTTCCCCTATTTGAGGTAATTTGGCTTTTTCTAAAAATTCTGGTCTTTTTTCCCCCTTTTGTTTCTGGAATTTGTCTTTTACATATGTTTGTACAATTTGTTTTATCTGACGTATACCTATTTGTATGTTCCCTACACTGTATTTTAAACCGTACATTACCCTATTATTTACTCTTTCTGTATTACTCTCAAATGGGTTTGTCTGAAATTTTGTGCCTTGAGTTCCACTTTTTTGTGCCATTAGTAATGACTTAACTCTATTATATTGAAACTTCTTCATTTGTGTTTTGATTTCTGTTATTTCAGATTCATCAGTTATATTTTGAACTTGATATGTGAATAGCTTATATAATTTAGCTCTTAGACCAAGAATTTTTTTTTATAATTTGTCATCTCTGCTTTCTGTGATATCTCCAGCATCAGGTTTTTATATAATTTTTGGAGTGTTCCCACCATTCTGTCATTGTGTCATATACTTCTAGAACTGACTCCCTAGCTCTTAATAAATGTTGTATTTTTTCTTCATAATCTGGCTCTTGTAATCTCTCTATATTCATTCTGCAAAAACCCTTTCTAAACTTTATCTTATTTCCCAATTCTAATACCACTCTAACCCCTAAGTGATCTGAAGTTTCTATCAGGATTGCTTTTATTTCTTTAATATTTGCTTCTTTTTTAACATCCCAAAGTCTATCCTAGATGAGACCTTCCCTTTAAAATAAGTATGTTCTGGCTTTTTTTGTTTAGTATCTTATAGGCATCTATCAAATTCCCTTTTCTTAAAACATCATTTAAACTGTGTGTATCACAATAAATTTTATTTGTCTTTCTCCCCCAATCTTCCTTGTTTAAACCACAATTAAAATCTCCACCCCACAAAACTATTTTAGATGTGTGTATGTATGATTCTACCAAATTCATCATTTTCTTTCTTTCCAGTTTGGTTTGTGGGTTGTATATATTGATTATTCTCACTGCCATGTTCTTAATATACACATCTACTAAAGAAAACTCTTCCAGGTACTAAATCTAAAATTTTGTTCACTTTAACCTCTTGCGTACCAAAGGCAATCCCTACCCCAGTACACCGTTCTTCCCCAATGGACCATAATGAGGACCCCCTTCTCTAGTCCCTTTGGGCTTGCTTTATTTCTTCTATGGTGTGTAACCATGTATCCTGTAATATTATTTCTTCATTCTTCATTTCACTTAATATAATACAATAAATGTAATAAAAGAGTAGGGGAATTTCCATGGGGTCCTGGCCAAATTATGCCCCCTTTTACTAAAAAATACCACAAACAGCTTAGTCTGGTTCAATGTACATGCAATATTTGTGGAATAGCAATAAGGAGATATGAAGTATATATAGTGCTTATATAACTTGTAGTACTTTTTGTGACTTTACTCTATTCCTACCCTTAAGTAGTAGGTAGGTAGGTAGTAATTTGTAGGGAATAGAAGGCCCATGGGCAAGGGTGAGAAGAGTGCCAGAGAAGGAGGAGGAGGGGATGATGGTGGGATAAAAACACTCCCTACGCAAGGGAGGTGTGGTGTAGAGGTTGGGGGAGAAGCTATTCCCCAACTTGAACCATGGGCAAGCCCTCCCATTCAATATTTGTGGAATAACAATAACAAGATATGAAGTATATATAGTGCTTGTGTAACTTGTAGTACTTTATGTGGCTTCACTCTGTTCCCACTCTTGAGTGGTAGGTAGGTAGTAAATTGTAAGGAATAGAAGGCCCAAAAAGAAACCTCCTCCAACTCACCGAGAGTATGACTCCTGGCATTCAGGAGAGGACCCCCCCCGAAGTGGAGGAAACTGCAGAGGACCCATGGCTGGAGGTCTGCCCATCCTTCTGTGCATACCACATGGAGAAGGATCTAGGTTCTAGTAACCATAAGTAATTTGAGGTTGGTGAGTTGCTTGGAGAGATGATAACCCATCTTCAATCCGAAGATGATGCCTTGCATGATGATCCTGAGGTTGGAGAGGAGATCTGTTCTGAATGAGCGAGAGAATCTGAAGTATAAAGTAAATCTGAGTGAAGGAGGACTAAGGAAGTCCAAGTATCCAAAATGATGAATGATTCTTGTCCAATGGAATTGTGATGGGCAGAGGGATCATGACTGAATCGATAAGGTACTAAACTCAGAATGGTGGAACTGCAATGGTAGAAGAAGTCATTGGTGAATGATCCAAGCAGGGATACTGAACGAATATTTCTGCTCAGTATTCACAAAAGAGGAGGGGGAAGTGCCTAATCCAATTTAAAAAAGCAGTCTTGATAGGGGGGTCGATCCCAGTCCTTTCACAGAAGAAAGAACTCCTAAAACTGAAGGTGGACAAAGCAATGGGGCCTGATGGAATTCACTCCAGAATTCTAAAGCAATTAAGGGGGAACTAGTGAAACCACTGGCTACTCTTTTTAATAAATCATGGGAGGATGGTGTGGTACCCAAGGACTGGAGGAAGGTGGATGTGATTCCCCTTCACAAAAGTGGGACCAAGACAGAGGCAGGAAACTACAGACCTGTCAGTTTGACCTCTGTGCTAGGGAAAGTGATGGAGTCACTTCTGAGGGAAAGAATAGTTGAGTACCTAGAGGCCAGTGGGGCACAGAACCCAAGGCAGCATGGGTTCACAGTGGGAAGGTCATGTCAGACAAATCTAATAGATTTCTGTGACTGGGTGACCAAAGTAGTAGACCAGGGAGGGGCTGTGGACATGACCTACCTAGACTTTATCAAGGCATTTGACACAGTCCCACACAAAAGATTAATAGTCAAATTAACCAGCCTGGGAGTGGGTCTCAGGGTGGTAGCCTGGGTGAAACATTGGCTGGACAACAGGACACAGAAGGTAATTGTAAATGGAGTCCACTCTGAAGAAAGAGGGGTACCGCAGGGTTCAGTATTGGGTCCAGTCCTTTTTAATGTCTTTATAAGTGACATTGCAGAGGGACTGGAAGGAAATGTATGCCTCTTTGCAGATGACACAAAGATCTGCAACAGGGTTGATACACAAGGGGGGTGAAAAGGATGAGAAGGGACTTGGCAAGGTTGGAGGAATGGTCAGAAGTATGGCAGCTAGTATTCAATGCAAAGAAGTGCAAAATAATGCACCTGGGAAACAAGAACCCAGGGGAAGAATACACAAGGGGGGGAGGTAGTAACAACAACAAAAAAGGAAAGGGACCTGGGGGTAATCATATCCGATGACCTTAAAGCTAGCAAGCAATGTGAGAAGGCAGTAGGGTGGGCTGGGGGTATACTGGGATCCATAGGAAGAGGCATCAGCAGCAGAAAACAGGAAGTTGTTATCCCTCTGTACAGACAGTTGGTGAGACCCCATCTGGAGTACTGCATCCAGTTCTGGAGACCCTATCTCCGCAAGGGCATAGACAGGATAGAAGCAGTCCAGAGGAGAGCAACTAAAATGGTGTAGGGTCTGCAAGAGAAGCCATATGAGGAGAGACTAAAGGAGCTAATATGTATACCCTTGAGGAAAGAAGGGGGACATGATAGAAACTTTTAAGTACCTCAGTGGAATCAACAAAGTCCAAGAGGGTAGCATCTTTCAGAAAAAGAGACATGCAAGAACAAGGGGACACAATTTAAAGATAGAGGGGGACAGTTCAGGGGCAATGTGAGGAAGTATTATTTCACAGAGAGGGTAGTGGATGCATGGAACAGTCTTCCTGAGGAGGTTGTGGGGTCTAAAACTGTGGGAGAATTCAAGAATGCATGGGACAAACATAAGGCAATTCTTATGGGGGGTAGGAAAGAAATAGGCAGTTGGTTAACTAGGATCTGCGGCCTATCCTGTAGGTAGGGAAATGGGCAGACTAGATCGGCCAAGGGCTCCTTATCTGCCGTCAAAGTCTATGTTTCTATGTTTCTTGTGAGAGGCTCGAATGTAAGGGTATGGTCTGGAGGCTATGAATTCTGTATTGAACAAGGAGTCACTAAGGAAACATCCATAGAGTAGAATTTGTAGAAGAGCCTTTTAGAGCCATAGAGATGATGGTTCATTCTCGATCCAAGGATGATACAGCTTGAATAATGATCCTGAAGATGAAGGGTACATCTTTCCTTAGGGATGGTAAAATCCTATGTATAAAGCAGATTCAGTTAAGAAAGGGCTAATGCAGACCATATTTCCAAAGTGAAAAAGCATGGATGTCCAAGGGATTGTATGGAGGTTATGAGGCGGGAGAGCAAGATGAGACTGATATAAGACAAGACAGTACACTGTGGTAGTTGTGATGATTAGTAATGTTATGAGCAACTGCTCCAGTTCGTATAAGGTTTGACATTCGAGGTAGTTTGAAGATAAAGAATTGATTAGTGAGCGAAAGTCACTAGGTAAGCAACCCAGAGTAAAATAAGTAGAGGAGTTTGACTGCCTGATGAGAGTAGTGCCATAAGTGATAAGTAAAGCCCAGAAGATGATTTGCAGAGCCATCCAGATGGTAACCTAGTGTATATGAAAATTGATTGGAAATGCAGAATAAGGAATAGATGGCTTCTACGGTCATGATGTTCTCGATTTTATGCTTAATCCTTTGCTGGTACGCTGCCTGAATTATGTGTGGGTAGTCCTGTGGTGTGATCATTTAGAAGATGCACTGTGGTGGCATAGGTGGTTAAGTTTATGGGTAATCCTGATATTGAAGTACATGGGAAAAGCTTGGGATGGATGAGAGGAAGAGTCTGTAGGCTGGAATGGTAGTGAGATCAATAAATGCAGGATGCCATATGATTTAGTGCTATAGCAGACAATGACCAGTTGGGATGCAAGGCTGAGATGGTGAATTTGTCTTGGCTATTACGAGTTGCCAGATAGAATTCAGGAGAGCCAGTTCTCAGAGATGGTCTTGTACTGTAGAGATTAACAAAAGTACTGTGAGAAGAGGAGGCTGAATGGTCCACTGGAAGAACATTTAACCCAGTGGAAGTACTAGGTAAACAGGTGCAGATAATAGTATAAGGAATAACGATGTCTGAGAGGGAACCAAAGATGTAGACAGCGTGGAGTCAGGAATCAGCTAGATGATGGAGATCCCACGATGAATATTTTGGATAAAATCTGTGCAATTCCTAAAATTAGCATTGACTGTTGGGAAGTGGAGTCAAGTAACTTGGTCATCAGAGTCATTGTTGAAATATGAAGTGGCACAGGGCTAATGGGTGAAGTCCATAGATTTCCAGTATCCGTAGAAGCAATGCCGATTACAAAGTCTGACTAGAACAGAAGGATTTAAGTCCTTTCCATGTATGAGGATGGCCAATGAGATGAGGCTTCCGCAGAGTCATGGTAACTGGATGGACAGGAATTGGAGGGTATATCCAATAGAGATGGAGGAGATCTTCCTGTTGTCCAGGTGAATGAGATTCCATGAATGATTCTGAAAAACTGAATGGGCAAGTGTGAGACTTCTATGATATTGTAAGAGTCTGTATGGCATGAGAGCCAAAGAATGTTTGCTGGCAATAGTAGCACTCCAGAGTAATGCATAAATAGTCGAATGAGTAGTGGAAAGGTACTGTTAGAAAGGCAGGAGTAGAAGGAGGGAATGGATCATCTGGAGAAGCAGATTACTTGCTAGAAGTACTGGTCGGAGTTAGGATACAAGGCCCAAAAGAGCCATTGCAAACAGGATCAAGCATCGAGCCAGCAAGGCGCAGAGGAGAAGGCAGCCAGTCGAATGGAAGGAAGTCCAGAATGCAGCCAGGGTAACAGAAGGAATAAGCAGAGGAAGCTATGAGCCAGGTGAAGCTAGATGATATCCAAAGCAGGAAGGAGCATGATGAGGTCACTTCCATGGTGAGCAGCAGTGAATTGCAGGAAAGCTAAAGCAGACAATGTAGGAAAATCCACAGAAGGCCAAGAAGACAGGCCACGCACCATGAGCAACAGGAGTCCCACATCTGACGAAGGCTGGAAGCAACCTAAGAAAATGATGGAAGGCACTGGAGCGACAAAGGATGAGTTTCCACATCTGGAAGAAAACCAGGTTATACGATAGCTGAACTGGCTACCTGCAGTAAAGAAGTCCAAAAGGCAGGCAACCTGGAGTGAGAGAGGGAATGAACAAGTCAGCAGGATCAATATGATGAGGGCAAGGAGGCCAAAGGTGCGAATGAACGAAGGTCCATGGCAGAGCGGGATGGTGAGTGGAGGCAATGGAATGCAGAGAGGTCCTGATATTGAAGGAAAGTGGCAAATTAGCAGGAGGGAGACAAACAGGTTGAAGAAGTTCAGGTTCCACAGTCGAAGTCACAGGCAGAAGCAGAAGGTCCAGGTCCAGAAGAGTTGAGGCGTCATGAAGCAGGTGTAGAAAACACATGCGAAGCAGCAGAATGGAAGGACATTCGGCCAGATGGGATGTTCGAGGAAGATGATCTGGACTGGAGTCAGGTAGTGAATGCAGAATGATGAGATAACAGGGCTGAAAAGTTCCGGTCCAGAATGTAATTGGCAGTCTGCATCGGTGGAGATGCAAACCGAGGAGAATTCCAGAACTGTGGGAGGCTTTCAGCCATGGAAGCTGGCAAAGAGAATGAAGAGTCTATGCTGTAAATAGAGAAGATGGAGAAGCAAGCCGGGCAAAGTCCTAATCCTGAAGGAGTGGCATCTGGGAATGAGACTGAGGATGGAGAAGATAAAACAGCAAACAGGAAGCTCAGGCAACCAGCAGGAACTACCAATGACTGGTAATGACTTGAAGCACCATAAGTACAATGGTGAGGGTATGCAGAGTGTGATAGTTCCATTCCTAAAGAGAAGTGGCAACTGGAGAAGCTTGAGAGGATTTGGTATGAGGAGGTACGGTAGAAATTGGTAGATTAAAGACAGAGCTTCCATCCCAGGTAGACATGGCGAACTAGCCTGCACTCGATGCTGCCAAGCAGAGTTAAAGATGGAGGATGTCAAACTGGTAAGTAGGAGGTAGTTCTGTTCCCAAGGGGAAGTGACAACCGGTATGAGGTAAAGAAGATGAGGTAACAGTCTTGTAGATTGCAGACATGTTCCTGTCCCTGGTAGTTGGGACAAGCCAACCTTCATTCAATACTGCTAAGCAGAGTTAGAGACGGAGTATGTCAAATTGGGAAGTATTAGGAGGTAGTGATTGAAACCGAATCCCATCCCTGGTAGATAGGGGAAGCCTACCTTCACTCAGCACCACAGAAAATGTGAGTTAGAGACGGAGACCAGGGAGCACTGCTGGTATGGGCTGACAAAGCACTAACCTGATGCAAGGATAAGATAGATAAGTAATGAACAGGCACAGGAATGGATGCAGTTGGGAAATAGTAATAAAGGCAGAATATGGATGAGACATGAATTGACATCTACAGAGAGCAGTGAATGCTTGGCATAATACACAATGAAAGAATTAGGCAATTAAACAACTAGTGGTGAAACATAGTCGAATATCACACAGGTAGCGGTAGTTATTGATATGTGCTGCATTGACAGAAGTAGGAAGGTTCTGGCTCCAAAGTGACCAAGCTGAAAACTCAAATAATGTCCGTAGTTCTGATGTACGAGTCTTTACATTTCACTGCAATCCCCCTTCCCCGTAAAATAACAGTATGTTAGGGTGAACAATAATGATCTGAGGCAGGCAGCTTAAATGAAGTAAATGTGGATGTCTTGGAGGAGCAAAGCGAGAACCCAAGTATTTACAATGCAGGGGAACATGAAACGTACCTGGCGGAGGTGAAAATGGTGCTGAACGTCAAAGCACCTGGTAGAAGGCATAGGACATGAGGCAACTACAAGCAGTAGAATAGGCAGTGAAATGCCTGCTCAGCTGTATGCATGCCATGCGGCATGGAGTGTGCATATCGTAGTATTGTCCACAGACAGACTAATCAAAAGGGGTTTTGACAGTGTCCCATAGAGCTGAAATGGTAGGGTTGCAGAACTACTGCAATGTGTGGGAGCAGGTAGAACTTCTGCAGTAGTAGCCTTGAATTCCTCCTGGATGGAATCCTGGGCATGGTCGGAGGAGAAAGGAGACGGGCCACAGAGGAAGCAGAGTTGGAGAGCCGCTGGAAGCGGCGTAGCTAGGAGCTGAGGTGGTTGGGATGCTGTAATCCTCCTGTGGACAGTAGGCATGGTTGGCTTCAGAGGAGCAATAGGAGTCTTGACAGCAGGCATGTGTGGAAATGCAGTGCGAAAGGTAAGGAGTATTACTTGGGGCAATTGCGCTGGATCTCCAGGGAGTGAAAAGGTATTGGGCAAAATGCAGGAGAGAGTTAGCGGCGCCTGCAGATAGGTAGGAGCAATGCAGGAATGGCAGGTAGGAAAGGAGCCCAAAAGAAAAATGAGACAGAAGCAGAGCAAGGGGGAGGGGGGTGTAGACAGGTAGCAAAACAAAATGGAAGAAACAAACCAAGGTAGCACAGGACCAAACAGGGAAGGTGAGAGAAGGAGGCAGGACGAACCAGGCAGCAGACAGGCCAGGCACAGCTGCACAAACCATGCAGGAGCCAAGGAAAACACTCCTTTAGCAAGGAAGGTGTGTTAGATGAGGGCTTATGCAGAGGTTGTGGGAGGAACTATTCCCCACATTGACTCTTGGGCAAGCCCTCTCATTGTTTCACATCTGTATCATCCCCCTCACATCTGTATCATCCCCCAGCCCAGGATGAGGCTGAAAATGAGCAGGATTGTCTAGCCCACTTTTCCTGGATAACAAAAACTAAAATCACATTTAAAAATACATCAAATCATAAATATGTTTCTCCTATTAAAGGCTGCACACATATAACCCCCCCTTTCTCGTGGGGCTTACCTGCTATCCAGGGTGCCCCCCTTACCCCTGCTGCCTAGTCTGCTGCAAGTCCCTGGGTCCTGAGCTCCTTGAGTCTCCGCTCGGCTCCTGCTAGCATTTTTAGCCATTCGGGACTAGTGGAGCTAAAACGGACTTCCCTCATGTGTACTGGCACCTGTCTGATTTCTCGACGCTACCACAGCTTACCAGTCACCTCCTCATGGTGTCAGTGTGGCTCAGTTGGTAGCACATCCGCCTCTGGAACAGAAGGTCGTGGGTTCTCGTCCCACACCGGGATTGGACTTGCACCTAAAAATCTCTGGCATCCTAGTGCAGTATTGGGGGGTGCTGTACTTCTGGGGTGTGCTGTCCTTCGGATGAGACATTAAACCAAGGTCCCTTCTGCCCATTCTGGTGTTGTCCTGGTGGGTGTCCAGCTGGAAGTAAAAGAACCCAGGGCACTCTCTGCAAAGAGTAGGGAACATTCCTGGTGTCCTGGCCAACATTCCCCTTCTCATAAACCGGTTCATGCAATTATCCAGGCTGTGTGTGGGTGATGATGTGCGATATGGCCGCCACCACACATTCAGTCACTTCACTACCAGTCTAGCATTGCTTGTAAAGCGCTTTGGATGTATGAAAAGCGCTATATGAATGCTGATTCTTCTTCTTCTTGGCTGAAGGTGACAAGCTGCAATCTTCCAGCAAATTAGAAAGTGACAAGCTGCAAGAATCTTCAAGCAAGTCCAAGGTTGACCAGTTTCTAGCCATTACTTCATCTTCCAGACTAGTATTCTCTGCCTATTTACTTGCTGCCCCCTTGAAGTGGTTGATCCTGGTTGGCTCGGGCCCACATTGCCAGTATTCCCAGGCTCAGAGTCTGCAGAACGATGAGGAACTCGGGGCTTGTCCTGCCTCAGGGGAGTGCTTCATAACAGCTAGCATATTTGGTTAAAACTGTCACCAAGGGCCCCAGTGCTGGCCAACCTGTGACAACAAGCAGGCCTGAATTAAATCTGGGTACCCAGTCAGGACAGACAGGACATAAGGGGTTTGCACTGGTATCATTGGGGGTGGGTGCTGTTAATGTTTCGGCCTATGGGCCTTCCTAACTCAACTAAAAACATTTTCATCAGAAATAGCATCTCTTTGTCCAGGTACTTGTTTCCTAGCCCTATCCCCACCTGTAAAGCTGTGTTTTGTTGTTTGCAATTCTTGTGTTGTGAGCATAAGAACATAAGAATTTGCTGGCAGAAGGAGACCGTGTGGTCCATCTAGTCTGCCCAGGTTTTCTACCCCCCCCCCCACACTATCAATTTGTCTTGCTAAGGTGACGATACTGTCTATCTCATGCCTGTTTGAATTCACACTGACCATCTTGGCTGCCATCATCTTTGGTGGCAGGTTGTTCCAAGGGTCCACCACCTTCTCCATGAAAAAGAACTTCATAACATTTGTTTTGAATTTATCTCCCACTAGGCGCATATTGTGTCCTCTAATATGTGGTGCAGCCCTATTTTCCCAGAAGAGGTTCCTGGTTTGTACTGTGCTGATCGTTTTAACAAATTTAAATGTCTCAATCATGTCTCTTCTGTTCCTCCTCTGCTCGAGGGAGAATAAATTTAGCTGGCTGAGCCTAGCTCCGTACATTTCATGGTGCAGACCCTGCACCACTTTGGTGACATGTCCCTGCAAGGTTTCCAGATGGTCTATGTCCTTTTTTAGGCGAGGTCTCCAGAATTGCACACAGTACTCCAAGTGAAGTCTCACCAGGGAGCCGTACAATGGGAGGATTACATCATGTTTCCTACTGATAATACCCCTACCAATTCATCCGAGGATGCTGCTTGCCTTTAGCTGCACTTTTTCGCATTGCTTCCCTACCTTTAAATTGCTTGAGGTCATGACACTAAGATCCTGTTCCAACTTTGTTTCTTCTAGTAACTGCCCCTCCAGTACATTCTTCATGCATGGGTTCTTTCTACCCAAGTGCATGACTTTACATTTTTTGGCATTAAATCTCAACTGCCAGTTCCTGGACCATTCCTCTAACATCCTGAGATCTGCCTCCATTTCTACAATCCCTTCCTGTGTGTCCACCCTGTTGCAAAGCCTTGTATCATCTGCAAAGAGGCAGACTTTCTCTTTCAGTTCTTCAGCGATGTCACTGATGAATATGTTGAAAATATATTATATACATATTAGTTATAGCTGTTAAGTATATGTGTTTTACAATATTGGGAATGAACATGGTATTCCATGTGTGGGGTGACTGGAAGGGGAGGTGGATTGGTAAAGCATCCCAGCGGGTTGTACTAATCAGACACCTGGCCTACTGTCATTTTATTCTGGGTGGAGGCGCTGTGCTATTTTCTTTCTGTTCTGGGATAGAACCCCCAACCACCATTGCAACAGAACCCATGCCCCTTAACCTGTGTGGTAGTCAACAGGCGGGGTAGTAGCCCACTGGCACATGGCGCCTGGGCTACCCACAATACTCATGCTATTGTTATACAGGACTTCAGACTACTTCTCAAAAAAAACTTTTCTGCAGTAAAACTCTGGAAGTCTTTCCCTTTGTCATAACTAGAAAGCAGTTCACAACTGAACTTTAAATCACTGCTTAAATTGTAGTTGAAGTCAACTGCTCCACACCAATGTTTCAATACTTGTTCATGTAATGTATGTTTTATTCATCGCCCTGTATACTGTACTCATGCTACATGTACAAGGAAAAGGTTGCAAAGCCTGATCATGTACGAGCTGGAAGCCAGACTATAGAGAGAATATGATAGAAACCTTCATGTTTCTGTAGGGGAATCTTTTGAGCACCACCAGCTGCTCATGCCTTCATATACTGTAATGCATTACAGACCTGCCTGCACTGCTACCTCTAAATTGTTCCAGACACTGGCTGACCCTTTCTATGTTGTGGGATCTTTGTCCTGTAACACCCTGCAAGTTAGTGTTACCCACCTCTGCAATAATGTATGTCTTCAAATAATTGCTGGTTCTGTGTTACTGGTCCCGGAAATGAGCACTTGTTGCTCAAGGGCCTTCCTGTAAGTAAATTAAAAAAAAAAAAAAATGAAACAGGCATTTGTCAATACAGAACGTCCACTTGCAGGTATTTGCAGTGGTGTTTGGTACTGGTACTGGCTTCAGAGGCGCGAGGAAGCAGCAGTGAGAGCGGCGGGTGCTGCATGGTGGAAGCTGCACCGTAAATGCAGAAAGGAGCTGCTAGTCAGAGAAGCCGCTCCCGCTGACCTTGGTGGACTGGGGACAGACAGCGCACCAGCCAGCAGGAGTCAGCCAATAAGTAGATCCGCATTGTGGCTAATGTAGAAGCGGGGGTTTAAAAACGCAGGGACTTGGGGAAGATAGTGTGCTGGGCGGCAGAAAGCCGCTAATAAGTAAAAGCACGACTATGTCTATTGTAGAAGCCAGGAGGGGATTTCAGAGGATCGAGCAATCGAGAAAGAGTGCAGTGGGCAGCAGGAGCTGCCAATAAGTAAAGCCACACCGCAGCTAATGTAGAAGCCTGTGTGTGTGTGTGTGTGTGTGGGGGGGGCATAGGAGCAAGAACTGAGGAGAGAGTGCAGCGGGTGGCAGTAGCTGCCAATAAGTTGAACTGCACTGCGGCTATTGATCCTTTGGCACTAGTGTTGCTCAGATAGTACTTTTGTGGATCCTACCACTATCTGTCAGATAGTGCTGGTATCCTAACTTGGATCCAAAGACAGATGTGGGATTCAGGGTCAGATAGTGATAGATCCTAGATAGGATCCAGGTATCCTAGTAAGGATCCAGGGATCCTAGGTCAAATAGTTAGGATTTGGGGTCAGATACCGATGAATCCTAGTTAGGATCCAGGGATCCTAGATCAGATAGTTAGGATCTGTGGTCAGATAGTGATGGATCCTAGGTCAGATAGTTAGGATCCAAACTGGATCCTAGAGGGTTGGATCCATGGTTAGATACTACTACTGTCCAACCACAGCAACTATCTGGCCAAATGGGAGGTATCTGTTGGTATGCTAATTTCTAGGATACTATCCGAGCAACACTATCTGGCACCATTCATGTGTTGAGTGACTTTGCGAACATGGCTGTCAGAGGTTCAAACATAGAAACTGTTGGCAGATAAGGACAGCTAGAGTCATCCAGTCTGTCCATAAGCCGTGTACTTGACTATGGCTTCTAACCCTCCCTCAGCTTTACCTTTATGGTTCTCCCATGTCTGTCCCATGCATGTTTATATCTAACCACAGTGCTTGCTCAGAACAACCTACTGTAGCAGACCATTCCACATGTCCACCACCCTCTCTGTGAAGAAAAACATCCTCACATTCCCTCTTTGCCTGCCACTTTCCAATTTCATGTCACACTCCCTCGTTGTTGTACTTTTCCTGTATTGGAAGATGTCTCTCCCTGCACACTGTTTATATCCTTGAGGTACTTGGATGTCTCCATCATCTCTCCTCTCTGTCTCTTGTCCTCTAGCCAGTACATATTGAGGTCCCTTACTCTATGCTCATAACTTCTGCGGTGCAAGCCTTGTACTATGTTAGTTGCCCTTCTCTGAACCATCTGCAACCTGTTTATGTTCTTTCAAAGGTGCGGCCTTCAGAATTGCACATAGTACTGCATCTGAGGCCTGACCAGGTTCTTATATAATGGCATCAGTATCCCTCTCCTTCTGCTGGTGATACCTCTGCCTATGCACTTGAGCATGCCAATGGCCCTCCGCTCTGCCTTTGTACTCTGCTTTGACATTTTCAGGTCATCTGAAATAATAACCAGCAGGTCCCTTTGTTCCTTGGTAATTGTCAGCAACCCCCCTCTTGTAGCTCTCCCCAGGGTTTCCGTGCCCCACCTCCTGCCTTCTGCTAGTGATACCTCTGTCTATGCATTCCAGCATGTCACCTTCCCATCCTGTGGCTCTCCCCAGGGTTCCCTCTTCTCAGGTGCATTATTTTGCACTTCTTTGCATCGAGCCTCAGTTGCCACTCCTTAGACCATTTTTCAAGCCTCTCCTGGTCCCTCCTCATTTTCTCCACCCTTTCTGCAGTATCCACCCTGTTACAGATCTTGGTGTCATTTGCAGGCAGACCTTTCCTTGTAGGCCTTCCGCAATGACACTAATGAAGATATTGAACAGGACTGATCCCTGAGGTACCTCAATGGTCACTCCCCTCTCCCGGGATTGGATCCCATGTATCACTACCATCTGCCTTGCTTGTTCCCACCATCTCTTATGGGACACTATTTTATGTGACCACACCCTTTCTGTGAAGAAAACTTTTTTCACATTTCCTCTTAATCTACCCCCCTCCAATTTCATATCATGCCCCCTCATTCTTGTACTCTACATTGGAAGATGTCTGTCCCTGCACCTTGTTTGTGCCCTTGAGGTACTTTAATGGGGCTATCATGTTCCCCCACTCCCTCCTTTCCTCCAGTGAGTACATATTGAGGTCCTTTAATCTCTCCTGATATGTTCTGTGTTGCAAGCCATGTACCATCTTAGTTGCCCTTCTGTGGACCTGCTTCCGCCTGTCAATGTCCTTGTGCAGTTGCAGCCTCCAGAACTGTACACAGTACTGTAGGTGAGGCCTCACTAGTGCATTATACAATGGCATCACCACCTCATGCCTTCTGCTAGTGATACCTCTGCCTATGCACACCAGCATGCCACTGGTCCTC
This sequence comes from Neoceratodus forsteri, assembly GCA_016271365.2. NCBI lineage: Eukaryota > Metazoa > Chordata > Ceratodontiformes > Ceratodontidae > Neoceratodus > Neoceratodus forsteri. Next base: position 496,109,569 of record CM028138.1, read on the forward strand.
CTTGCAACATTGTGCTCTGTTTTGACACCTTGAGGTCATCAGAACTGATAACTTCTAGGTCTCTTTCTACCTTGGTGATCATCAGCACCTCCCCCATCCTGTAGCTCTCCCTGGGGTTTCCTCTTCCCAGGTGCATTATTTTACCCTTCTTTGCACTGAACCTCAGTTGTCACTCCTCAGACCATTTTTCAAGCCTCTCCATGTCCTTGCTCACACTGTTTATATCCTTGAGGTACTTGAATGTCTCTATCATGTCTCTTGTCTACCTCTTGTCCTCTAGCCAGTACATATTGAGGTCCTTTAATCTCTACTCATACGTTTCCTGATGCAAGCCTTGCACCATGTTAGTCACCCTTCTCTGGACTATCTCCAGCCTGTTTTTGTCCTTTCAAAGGTGCAGCCTTCAGAACTGCACACAGTACTGCATCTGAGACCTGATCAGGGTCTTATATAACGGCATCACTATCTCCCTCTTTTTGCTGGTGATACTCCTGCCTATGCACCCCAGCATGCCAGTGGCCCACCCCTCTGCCTTTGTACTCTGCTTTGACATTTTCAGATCATCTGAAATAATAACCAGCAGGTCCCTTTGGTACTTGGTAACTGCCAGCAACCCCCCATCCTGTAGTTCTCCATGGGGTTTCTATGCCCCCATCTTCTGCTACTGATACCTCTGTCTATGAACTGCAGCATGTCACCCCCTCTGTCTATGAACTCCAGCATGTCACCCCCTATCCTGTGAGTCTCTACAGGGTTCCCTCTTCTCAGGTGCATTATTTTGCACCTCTTTGCATTGAAACTCAGTTGCCACTCCTCAGACAATTTTCAAGCCTCCCCTGGTCCCTCCTCATTTTCTCCACCCCTTCTGCAGTATCCACACTGTTACAGATCCTGGTGTCATCTACAGGTAGGCCTTTCCTTGTAGGCCTTCTACAATGCCACTAATGAACAATACGGAACAGGACTGGTTCCAGGATGGATCCCTGAGGTACCTCTCTGGTCACTCCCCTATCCCCAGATTGGATCCCATTTACCATCACCATTTGCCTTGCTTGCTCCTGCCACCTCTTATGGCATACTATTCTATGTGACCACAACCCTCTCTGTGAATAAAACTTTTCTCACATTTCCTCTTAATCCACCCCCTGTCAAATTTCATATTATGTCCCCTCATTCTTGTACGCCTTCTATATTGGAAGATGTCCACACCTGCACCTTGTTTATGCCCTTGAGATACTTGAATGTGTCTATCATGTTCCCCCGCTCCCTCCTTTCCTCCAGTGAGTACATATTGAGGTCCTTTAATCTCTCCTGATATGTTCTGTGTTGCAAGCCATGTACCATCTTGGTTGCCCTTCTGTGGAACCCCTCCATCCTGTCAATGCCCTTGCGCAGTTGCAGCCTCCAGAATTGCACACAGTAGTGTAGGTGAGGCCTCACTAGTGCATTTTACCATGCCATCACCACCTCATGCCTTCTGCTAGTCATACCTCTGCCTATGCACCCCAGCATGCCACTGGCCCTTCTTGCAACGTTTGTGTTCTGTTTTGACACCTTGAGGTCATCAGAACTGATAACTCCTATGTCCCTTTCTTCCTTGGTGATCATCAGCACCTCCACCCCATCCTGTAGCTCTCCCTGGAGTTCCCTCTTCCAAAGTGCATTATTTTGTGTTTCTTTGCACTGAACCTCAGTTGCCATTCCTCAGACCATTTTTCAAGCCTCTCCATGTCTGTGCTCATTTTTTCCACCCCTTCTGGAGTATTCACTCTGTTACAGATGTTGGTGTCATCTACAAACAGGCAGACAGACCTTTCCTTCTAGCCCTTCCACAATGTCTGTAATGAAGACATTGAACAGGACTGGTCCCAGGACTGATCCCTGAGGTACCCTGCTGATCACCACCCTCTCCCCAGATTGGATCCCATTACCACCACCCTCTGCTTCCTGTCTGTCAGCCAGTTTCTAACCCAGTTTATCAGCTTGTGCCCCGTAGGCAGACTTCCCATCTTGTTAACCAGCCTTCTGTGTTGGGTGGTGTTGAAGGCTTTCCTGAACTCAAGGTAGGTATGTCCACTGCCCCTCCCTGATTTACTTCCTTACTGAGGCATTGGGGTTTCCACCCTAATGCTCAACCCCCACCCCCAACCTGCAGAGACTGACAGGTGTTGGGGGTGTGCCTTTGGGTCATTGGCTGTAATGCTCATGCCATTCCACCTCACCCCACCCTGCAGACACTGACAGGTGTTGTGGTGTGCCTTGGGGGTCTTTGACCCTAATGCTCACCCTATTCCATAAGGAAATAAGCTGAGATGGGTGCAGTATAGGACAATGGGGTGAATGTTAGGGCCGAACACCCCAAGGCACATCCCAACAACTGTCAGTCTCTGCAAGGTGGGGCATTATGGTTGGAAACCCTAACGCCCTGGGTGTTTGTTGGCATTTTCACTTCAAATTTTCAACATGGGCTTTTTGGGACCCCACCTCATGAACAGTGGTACTATCATTTCATTACTCAGTCCCGAAAGGTGATTTCGCTCAGTGACTGCGCCATTCCATGCCACAAGGCAAAAACACATTTCAGGCAAGATGTGAAAAATGACAGCTACACTGTTTATGAGATGGTGTGGATAAATGGCTATGTTGAAAATTTGGAGTGAAAGTATTGAAAATTACCACAGTTACGCGTGTGTGTAGGAAAATTTCAATGAACCTGCGTAACAAGGTCATTTTTAGGAATTTTTCCACCAAATTTTCAATATGAGATTTTTGGTGTCCCACCTCATGAACACTGGCACTGTCATTTCCTTAATCAGTTCTGAAAGGTGATTTCACACAGTGACTGCGCAATTCTGCACCAGAGTTGCAAAAGTACATTTCAGGCAGGATGTGAAAATTACAGCTACACTGTTCAGAGGAGGTGCAAAAAATGGCAATGTTGAAAATTGAGCGAAAATATTAAAAATTGGCGGGTTATAAAAGGTAGAACCGCGTAATGCACACTTGCAATGTAATTTTTTTGATTTTGCAGCAAATTTTCAACATGGGCTTTTGGGACCGCTCTTCATGAACAGTGGCACTGTCATTTTGTTAATCCATCTTGAAAGATGATTCCATGCAGCGACCACGAAATAGCCTTATGGGTCTGATTAATGAGATGACAGTGACAGTGTTCATGAGGTGGGGTATCAAAAAGCCCGTAAAATGACCGAGATATCAACATAAGTTCAAAACGCCATTGACAGCCATTATACAGCGCTTACCTTGATTCTTCAGTTTGCGGTTTGCCTTTGAAGGGTGCAGATGTGTCCCGGTACACAGAAGATTGCAGTCATTGACCTCAGAGGTAAGTATAGGGGTAAGGGGTGGGTGTGGAGGTGCGCAGAGAGAGGTGGGGATGGAGGAGGGCGTGGGAGACAACGAGGGACCATTTTCTTTTTTTCAGGGCATTACAAAATAAAAGGCGTCAGGGGACAGTTTTCTTCATTTCAGAGAAACATGATGACAGATAAGGACCGCTTGGCCCACACAGTCTGCCCATTTCTAAATTAATTTTGGGGACACTGGGAGTGGGCTCCCCAGTGTCTTGGAATACTGGATGGGGTACAGATAGGGGGACACTGGGAGTGGGCTACCCAGTGTCCAAGACAGCAAGGGGCAGGAAGTAGCTGTGTGAGATGTTTTTATTGCCAACACGGGGACTGGGCATCCCAATGTTGGCTTTAAGAGAAAGCCACACCGCAGCTAATGTTAATGCCTTTGGTGGGGGCAGAGGAGCAAGAGACAAAGCCACACCATGGCTAATGTTGATGCCTTTGGAGGGGAGCCAAGGAGCGAGAGAGAAAGCCACACCACAGCTAATGTTAATGCCTTGGGGGGACAGAGAAGCGAGAGAGAAAGTTGCACCATGGCTAATGTTAATGCTTTGGGGGGGCACAGAAGCAGAAGAGAAAGCCGCACCACAGCTCATGTTCATGCCTTTGGGGTGCGGGGGTTAGAGGAGCAATGAAGGAGAGAGAGAGAATACGTCGGCTGTAACTGGTCATGTGCATTAGTGTGCACTCTAATGCACATGGCCAGAGTTCGGGCTACAGAATGAAATGAAGCGCTCCCATTGGAGCGGTTCATTTCTTACAAGTCCAGCATGCGCTACATCAGCAAAGTTGAACTGCTGTCATGACCAGAGTGCCTGGTCATTGGTGTACACTGCCAAATCCATTTCAGTTGGTAGCCAATGACAATGGCAACTGTGACTGAACACTTTTGACTCAATCGCAGCGCCTGTCCACAGGGCTACTGGGCAGGGAGGGTGACTGGATGGAGGGTTCTGTGAATATAGTGACAGGATGTCTCTATATGCACATGCATGGGGGGGCAAGCACGAAGAGCAATGAGTGGAAGGGGAGGGAGGGTTTGTGAGGTGTAATGCGATGGTGAGCTGGCCCCGTGGTGTGGTGGGTGGGTGGCAGGCTAGGGTTGCAAAGGTACTGGGTTCGGGTCCGGGCGCCGCATTCATTTTGTTGCACTGGGCTACAAAAATTGTTTTTTTCCAGTTTTGCAACCCCCCAACATGCACCTCCCCTGGAGTTGAGAATTTTTTAGTGGGGGGCACAGCCCCCCACATAAAAAGAAAAAAAAACAAGTCTCCAGCACCCTTTTGCTTTGCACTGGGAGTGTACATTGGCAAAATTGATTTTCAGTGATGTACACTTGCCCTAATGGCGATCGCCTTTCCGCGATCGCCGTTATCATATGGAACCTTGCAGTTTCAGCTGTAATTGGCTTGGCAGTGACAAACCTCTCAAATTCTCTATAGTCCCAAGACGTTCCTTGCGCAAGCACAAGTGAATGCAAAAATAAGGTTGACTCTGTAGAGCCGTTCACAGTAAATGGCAGCTTGAATGCCAGGGCACACAATACAGATTGGTAGGGTGCAGATTCAAGTGGGATGTGAGCAAATATTTCTTTACAGAAAGGGTGACGAACAAATGGAACAACTTACCTAGCACAACACAGGAGTGGTGAATCTATCTGAACAGTTTCTCAGTTATTTCCACTTTTACCTTTTTAACCAGCACCAGGTTGTCCAGGCCAACAATACTTTATTCGCTCCCTGCCCATCAACTGTGGTGTCCCTCAGGGATCCATCATTGTCACTATCCTCATCTCTGTCTCTCTAAATTACCTCCCATCAGTCCATATCTTACATAGATACATAGATACATAGATACATAGACAGTGTCGGCAGATAAGGGCCTATGGCCCACCCAGTCTGCCCATTTGAGCTTGTAAGTTCAGTTTGTTTTCCTAGAAGTCTGTTTCCCCTTACCCCTGACCTCTAGAATTCCGTTATGTCTATCCCATGCATTCTTAAATCCTGTGATTGTTTCAGCCCCCACCACTTCCTCTGGCAGGGTGTTCCACTTATCCACCACCCGTTCTGTGAAGAAATTCTTTCTCACGTTTCTCTGAATAATCCTCCCTCAACTTCATCCCATGCCCTCTAGTCCTGGAACATCTTTTCAGCTTAAAAATAGTGTTTTCCTGCACCTGTTTCTCCCTGTAAGATACTTGTATGTCTCTATCATATCCCTCTCTCCCTCCTCTCCTCCAGGGAGTACATGTTCAGTTCCTTCAACCTGTCTTCATAGGACTTGTGATGCAATCCATGCACCATCTTTGTTGCCCTCCTCTGAACCTTCTCTACCCTGTCTATGTCTTACAAGTATGGTCTCCAGAACTGTACACTGTACTCCAGGTGGGGCCTCACTAGTGTCTTGTATAAGCGGAATTATGACCTCCCTTTTCCTGCTGGTGATGCCCCTGCCTATACATCCCAGCATCCTATTTGCTTTACCTGATGCCTTGTCACACTGTTTCCCTATCTTGAGGTCATCAGAGATGACAACCCCAAGATCCTTTCCTGCTTGGTGCATGCTATATCCTCACCCCCAACTGATATATTGTGCCAGGGTTTTTGTGCCGTATGCATTATCTTCACTTCTTTGCATTGAATTTCAACTGCCAAACCCTTGACCATTCTTCAAGTTTCTGCAGGTCCCTTCTCATTCTGTCTACACCCTCTGGTGTGTCTACTCTGTTACAGAGCTTTGTGTCATCAGCGAACAGTGAAATTCTGCCTTCTAGATCCTGCGCAATGTCACTGATGAAGATGTTGAATAGGACGGTCCCACACTGATCCCTGTGGTATCCACTGGTCACTCTTCCCTCTGTGGAGTGACATTTACCACCACCCTCTGTGTCCTGCCACCCAGCCAATTACCTACCCACCACACTACTGTCCTGCCCACCCATATTCCCCAGTTTGTGTAATAGTCTTCTATGTGGCACAGTGTCAAAGGCCTTGCTGAAGTCCAGATAGGCCATGTCCACTGCCCTCCACTGATCCACCTCCTAGTCACCCAGTCAAAAATTCAATGAGGTTGGTCTGACATGACCTCCCCTGGTGAAACCATGCTGCCTTGGGTCCTGTAGTCCATTGACAACCAGATGTTCCACCAATCTCTCCTTCAGTAGTGCTTCCATGATCTTTCCCACTACCGAGGTGAGGCTCACTGGTCTGTAGTTCCTGCTTCCTCTTTGTTCCAGCTTTTGTATAAGGGGACTACTGCTGTCCTCAGTCTTTGGGTACCTCCCTGTTTCCAGTGATTGGCTAAACAGGATAGCCAGAGGTTCAGCCACCACCTCTCTTAGTTCTTTAAGGACCCTGGGGTGCAACCCATCTGGCCCCATTGCTTTGTCAACTCTTATTACTTCCAGTTCCTTCAGGACCCTTTCTCGTGAAAGGGACTTGTGTCCATTTCTGCACCATTCTCACCTTGTACTCCCTTCAGACCCATTACCCCTCTTCCTCAGTAAAGACTGAGCAGAAATACCTGTTCAATATGTCAGCTTTACTGTTGTCATCCTCCACGCGACTCCCATCCTCCCTTCAGTCTCACTATCCTCCCTTTGTCTTTCTTTTTCACTTATGTACCTGTAAAAGGTTTTGTCCCTTTAACCACTGATTTTGCAATGTGTTCTTCTATCTGAGCTTTGGCTTCCCTTACTGACTTCCCTGCCTCCCTTTGTTTCTCCTGGTACTTCTCCCTATCCCTTCTGCCTGTGTCTTTTGTATTGCCTGAATGCTATCTTTTTGGCTTTCACTTTCTTTGCTACCTCTTTGGAAAACCATAATGGTCTCCTCTTCCTTTTCCTCTTGCTAACCTGCTTAATGCATAATTCTGTTGTTCTTATAATCCCCATTTTAAATACTGCCCACTGTTCCTCAACCCCTGATTCCTGTCCCATTCCCTTAATGCCTCTTTCAAGTATTTCCCATTTTCCCAAGTCGCCCCCTAAAATCCAGGATCGTGTTTTGTGTGGTTTGGTTCTGCTCTTTCTGTGATTTCAAACCACAATGACTGGTGGTCACTGTTACCCAGGTGCTCCCCACTGTTACCCCAATCACACTGTCCCTGTTTGTGAGCAGAAGGTCCAATATTGCCTTCTGCGAGTTGGTTCCATGACCAGTTGCTTGAGGAAGGCACCTGAAGGGAGTCCAGGATAAATCTGCCCTAGTTGATGCTGCTGCTGGGATGCTCCAGTCCGTCTGGAATATTGAAGTCTCAACCAGTACTACCTCACCCTTGTCTGCCATCCTTTGGATGGCTAGCATCAACTCCCTATCTGTTTCTTCCTCCTGGGCTGGTGGTCATAGACCACACCTATATGGATGGCTGGCCCCATTTTCCTTTCTAGCTTAACCCACAGTATCTCTCCCCATTTTGTTCCTCCTGGATCTCTGTGGCCCTTATGTCATTTTCACATACAGTGCCACTCCTCCTCCCTTCCTGCCTGCTCTGTCTCTTCTGAATATGTTGTAGCCAGGTATGGCCATCTCCCAGTCATGGTTATCATTACACAGGTTTCAGTGATGGCCACAATGTCCAGGTCTGACTGTACCATGACAGCCTCAGATCTTCCATCTTTTTGCTAAGGCTCCTGGCATTTGCACATAGCTTTCCATGATTTGACCTCCTAGTCTGCTTCACTGTTCTCTCAGCCCCTTCCTTGGTTGTCATTTATCCTGGTTCTCCTTGCTGTCTGCCCTTCTGCTGAATTTTGCCTTTTCTGCTTATCCACCTTTTGGACACTAATCTCCATCTTTTGCACACTGCTTTGCAGAGATAGCCCTCCTCTGGTTCACTGGTTCCACTGCTAGCTGTGGGGGTGAGCAAGTAGGTACCCTCCTGCTGGCCTGCCACCCCCTTTGCTAGTTAAATGCTTATCAATGTAGCATTTAAACTTATCATTGGTCTTGGATTCCCCTCCAGGATGGATGCAGGCGATCAGGCTTGAGACAAACCTCCATCCCTCCAGGTGGGTCCCCAGTCACCAATGAATCCAAACCCTTCCTCACAGCACAGTTCTTCAACCATGAGTTAAAGTTCCTGGTGCATGCACTCCTATGCTCTCCCTTGCCTCTCACAGGTAGTACTTCTGAGAAAGTGACAGAAGTAGCTACTTGTGAGACCCTCTCAGTTTCCTAAACTCTTCCTGAACTTCTTTGGCTCCCCATTTGCCAAGTCATTAGTACCTAGGTGGATAATGACATCCAGCTCACCCTCCCGTCTTGCCTTCCCAGTGATCCCAGTATCTTCCTTCCATCCCTCCATGCCGTGGCACCTGGTAGGCACCTCACCTCCCTGTCCTCTCCTCCTGTGTTCCTAGCTGGATCCCTCTTACGATGGAGTCCCCACCAGGATTAGCTTCCTCCTCCTCTGGGGTCCCTGCTTTCCCACATGGGGCCACCTCCTTGGCTAACCTCCCATCCTTTCCTTCCACTTCTCTAGGTACCTCTATTTGGTTGTCCTCATTTGCCAGTGTGGCATGTGAGTTCTTGAAGGAATAGGATCTGGGATGTGCCTCTGCCTGACTGCTCTAACCCTCCCTGAGCCACTGTCGTCCAAGTGCTCCTCGTTCTCGGCATCCTTTGAGGCAGCTGCATTGGACTGGGTGGTCCCTGGATAGGGGTGATGGTACTCCTGACCCAGTTTACTTCCGCTCTGAGTCTGGTTATCTCATCCCGTGGTCCAGAGGATGCATGCAGATAGGGCAGCACCTCAGTGTCAGAAGGTCTGCCTGAATATGGCTGCACCACAGCCACTGCATTGCACCACTCCCCACATTATACTGCAATTCCACTACTTGTCTGCTTACTGAAACTCTCTTAGTTCTCTTTTATTAATTTACAGTACTAAAATCCTGCAACTGATCCTCAGATATTTTTTTTTTAAGGAAAAAGAAACCAATAAATAAATAAATAAATGAGTCAAAACACTTGTCGTGCTGAGGGTGGGCTTCTTCCCCCTTAGGCCCCTCCTACTTCACACCTCTTACTATACCCTGTGTTTAGCTCCTGTCAATCAGATTTATCAGGGCATATAATTAAGAGTTGGGAGTTTGCTACTTTAACTCTGACTAAGCCCCTCCTCCAGTTATCACGTAGCTGAGGTCAGAGGCCAGACAATTAACACCCTTCACCCAGCTACAGGACAGTCAGACAAGCCAAGATAAAATTTGCAGCAATTAAAGACAGCACAGAATTACACCACCACTATGTTTTAAATTTTCAACACCCCAAAAACAATTATAAGTAAAGACAACAAAGAAAGAAAGTATAGTGTCAATACAAGCCCACAATCTAAGTTTAAAAGAAAAATACCAATTACCAGTTACTCTAAAGCACTGAATTGAATATGTTTCCTTCCTTCTCCTTCTGGCTTCTTCTGAGAAAATCAACCTCTGTTTGCTACTTTAACTCTGACTAAGCCCCTCCTCCAGTTATCACGTAGCTGAGGTCAGAGGCCAGACAATTAACACCCTTCACCCAGCTACAGGACAGTCAGACAAGCCAAGATAAAATTTGCAGCAATTAAAGACAGCACAGAATTACACCACCACTATGTTTTACATTTTCAACAGCCCAAAAACAATTATAAGTAAAGACAACAAAGAAAGAAAGTATAGTGTCACTACAAGCCCACAATCTAAGTTTAAAAGAAAAATACCAATTACCAGTTACTCTAAAGCACTGAATTGAATATGTTTCCTTCCTTCTCCTTCTGGCTTCTTCTGAGAAAATCAACCTCTGTTTGCTACTTTAACTCTGACTAAGCCCTCCTCCAGTTATCACGTAGCTGAGGTCAGAGGCCAGACAATTAACACCCTTCACCCAGCTACAGGACAGTCAGACAAGCCAAGATAAAATTTGCAGCAATTAAAGACAGCACAGAATTACACCACCACTATGTTTTAAATTTTCAACAGCCCAAAAACAATTATAAGTAAAGACAACAAAAAAAGAAAGTATAGTGTCAATACAAGCCCACAATCTAAGTTTAAAAGGAAAATACCAATTACCAGTTACTCTAAAGCACTGAATTGAATATGTTTCCTTCCTTCTCCTTCTGGCATCTTCTTGCATATTCACATATATTCAAATCCCACAATACTCTTTGCTTCTGAGGCCACTGACCCTGCACTGGAACTGTCACTACAGCCGAACATCAACAACATCTAAAGCTGATTTCATTCGAACTAACTCCTGCTTAACACTACAGCAACTGTTTCCATGTCTGTTGATATTACAGAGAGGCCAGTGAGGTTCCAGCAAGTGCTGGTCTGCAGGATTCTTGTTGGTGCTCCTCATGAATGTAAACCCCCTCTCTGGGGGGGGGCTTACCTGCTGGTCCCAGTTTCCCGTTTGCCACATATCCCCATAGAGTCCCAGATGCTCCTGCCATGCCCCAGTTGCCCAAAAGCTTCCGTCCAGACCCTTCATCATTTTTTTTTCTCAAGTTCAGGGTCAGAGGAGCTGAATTGCAGAGCCACCACTCTGTTTTGCACTTTGGTGCAGAGCTGACGGTCTGCGCATGCACAGTGCGCCCTTGTGCTTTTGGCCATTCCCCTGTGGCTGCATGAGTGCCTCTCCAGTGCTCTTGGTCACTCTGTTTTGCTTTTCGGGGTCCGGAGACCTGGAGGAGGCTTAGGGGAGCAGCAACAGTGTTTTTGTAGAAGCAACAATAGTGTTTCAGGATTGGGGACAGAAATGGGAGGCAGTATAGTGCAGTGGCTTAAGGCTCTGAGCTGCAAATTTGGTGACATCCAGCAGACCAGACCTGGGTTTGAATCCCACAGCTTCCACTTGCATACTGTGTGACCCTGAGCAAATCACTTAACTTCCCTGTGCTCCCAGGTCGCACCTGTAAAAAAAGCTTTCTGCTTAGTGTGCTACTCCTGGTTAAACAGCTAAAATAAAAAAAAATGAATACTGATGAGGAGGGTGGTATAAATATTGATGAGGACACTATCTGCTGCCTGGGGGCTGGTAATAACAGCAGCAGTGACAGGTTGGGGGATAGATGAATGTTTATACTGGAGCAGCCATTTAATAGGGCACAGGGGCTGCTACATATTGGTGGGGCAATAATTAAAAAGTAAACTGTTTGGCTGCACAAGGACTCTAAAGGGACTGCTGGTGGACTAAATGTAAATTGATGGGACAGCTGCCATGTTTTGCAGTTGTGGGACCTCAGCCAGCTAATTGGTGAGCCAGGATTTTGGAAAGGACTTCTGGGACTGTTTGCTGGAGTTAAAGGGGAAAAAGTTGGGGAAATACTTGGTGCCCATTCACTTAACCAATCAGGCATCAAGGAAGTCTCATACATATTAATTTTTGAAAGGGACAGCAATATCAACCAATCAGGAGTTGCAGAGCACTCCTAAAAAGGTGAGACACTATCTGGTTCTTGGTTAGTTTGGCAGGAGCCCCTCCAGAGGGAAGGGGCTCCAGCCCCTATGCAAAAAATGGGGCTGCAAGGCTGGGGAAAGGCCTGCTTGGGGCTTGCCAGCTACCTGTTCCCCCAGGGCCTGCAGATTTGCCTTTCCCCATTTATGGCTAAATGAGGTTAAGGAATATTGGTGTGCTGCTCAGCAGAGAGAGAGAGAGAGAGAGAGAGAGCGGGGAGAGAGAGAGAGAGAGAGGGAGTGAGAGAGCTGCTAGGTCCTGCAACAGGCTGCTGTGGCAAGAAGTCACACCACAATGGTGAATGTTGCTCAGAGGTTCCAGACAGAGAAAAGGCCATCTGAAATTTCAAGGAGATAGAGATCTTCTTGGGGGGCTGGAAGCCCTTCGTGCAAGGAAAGGTTGAATTCTGTCTACACCACAGCGGTGACAAACAAGGATAAAGGTGCATGCAAAGAAAAGGGTTCTGTCTGTACCCTGGCAGGACTCATTGTCGTAAGGAAAAAGGGGAAGGTCACTGGTCAAAGGTCAAGTAAATGTCGGGTTTATGGAAAAGTTTTATGGACACTTGGTATGTGATTCCCCCTGACTCGAGGGGCCTTGGCCAGTAAAACCAGGTACACTTGGCATGGAGTCTCCCTACATGCAGAGACTTGGCCAGTAAAACCAAGTAGTCTGCAGGAGGAGAAGGAGGAAGAAAGAGAGAGAGAGAGAGAGACAGAGAGACTGTTTTGGCTTGAGAGCAATTGCACAGTGAGGAAAAAGTAATTTGCAGTTTCAAGGGACTGTTCGAGTAGTTTCCGTTAGTGCCAAGTTCAGGGTCCTCGGAAGAGCCCATTGGAGTTTGCTCAAGTTTCACTGAGACTGTGTACTCAGTGAGAAGCCAGAGACTATGACCTGTGAGAAAAGGGCCAAGGCTGCCACGTCAGTAGTGTGGCTGAAGGATGTTTTCTTAAACTTTTAAATATACTGAATTTGCCAGCTGAGCTGAGCCCAAGAAACTGAGAATATGGTCATTTTCAACCTGAAGCTAGGTAGGGACCCAACCAACCCCTATCAAGTGGGGCCAACTGGGCCACAGGAAGCCACAAGCACATGCCTGTGTGCTAGGGCACTCTAGATCCGGTGGGGAGCGAACCGTGGGGTCACTCCTGGGTCTGGGGTCCTTGTGGCCTGGAAAGTCTTGTGTTCACGCTCTGCGTTGGGCTTGGAAACAGGCTGAAGGGGAGAAGCTGTGAGACTTTCAAGCAAGCCAGAAGATCCAAGCTGCAGAGTGTCTGCTCCACATCTCAAGTCTCTTCAAGTTTAAGCCTCTGAGTTCTGCTGTTCCATCTTCCCCAGAAACACAGTCACTATGCCATCAGAGACTGTCAGCAGAACCATGAGTAAATGCAAGGATTGTCCTGCACCTAGGGTATGTAAGTAGTTATTTCAAATTTGTGCCCGATGGCATAGTAGTTTAAAGCAACTAATGGATGTACAGGAAAGGTAACCTAAATGCAATTAAGCGTGCCAACGCCGGCCGACCAGCTGCACCACAGGCCTGCAACTAGGGTACCCAGGGACAGATTTTGAGGCTGTATCTGAATCTGGGGAACTGGTTTCCTAAAATTTGGAACTCCCTCACCCTGCCATATGCCAATCCCCCTCTCTCTGGGCCCTTTTAAACCACCTCAGAGATCTCGCCTCCCCCTCCTGTAATTGCTCCTAATCTCCCCTCACCTGCTCTCCTCTGACTTGTCTCCAAGTGGCTAATCACTGTAATTAGGCACTTATGTTTGGACTCTAGTTATCATGCACTTTACTTGCATCTCTCAAATACTTAGTAACTTGAGTTGAATCAGCAGCCCTGTAAATGATTGCCAAATTATGTTTGTATTGAACTCTAGTGGCTATTGTCTGCACTGTATATGGATTGCTGAGTCCCTGTCCTACATTCTTAGTTTATGTGGTACTACTCCCAATGTATTTGCGATTATGTGTTACTCTACTCTGCTCTGTAAAGATGCTGCCAAGATGTTATGCATTTATGATCTTGTGCTACCAAACCTCCACTTGTACAATTCCCCTTCCCCCAGGATGCATCTGGAAATGAGCTCCCAGCTCAGTATGCCTCTCCAGGTGAAATGTTTAAGTAAATAAACAAAACAGAAGAAAGGACAGGGAGGCAGAAATGCAGACATTGGAAAAGGACCTCAAAGCCACTGTGGACCTTTATAAGAAACAGACCCATCCATCCCAGCAGCTAATTGCCTGCCTCACTAGTATTAAAGTCAAGTTGAATTAGCTTCTCTCCCAAAAACCTATGAAGGGGCAGCAAGTTGCTGGTATTTCAGATAAAAAGAGAGACAGGCTGAGAAACATATCCCTGGCCTGCAAGACTGCAAGATTCAACCAGACAGATACAAACTCATCCAGACAAAAGTAATAATGTCTTGAAGGCCTTTTACCAGGCAAGTTTATTCCGTAGCCACACATCAAAGTGATGAGGCCATGTCTGACTTTCTCAGAGGGCTTCGCCTCAACAAGATTTCCCCAATACTTCAGCCATGCTGGATTGGCCTATAACCATCCAAGAGGTTCAGGCTGCCATCAAGTCCCTCAGTAAGGGAAAGGCCTGAGGAGGCCAGGAGGGGATGGATTTCTAATAGACTTTTTCCCAGATGATCTGTGAAGACACCAGTCAAGCACTCCTCTGCATGTTTCAGCCTTCTCTGGCAAGAGGGATCCTTTCATCATTTGAACATATGGACATACGAATGTGCCAGCAGAAACAGACCACCCGGTCTATCTAAGTCTGCTCGAGTGTGCAGGTAGCACCCCTAGTTGGCAGCTGCCCCACACCCCTCCCCTTTGTCATCCCACTGCCACCCCCCACCTTATCATCTTTATAGGAAACAGTAATCAGACAATGGAACCTACACCACCAGGCAGCTACCAGCCTATTTCACTGATCAGTGCTGATGCAAAAATCATGGCAAAAGTCTTAGCGAGTTGGCGACCAGACTAAAGGAAGCCCTACCAGGTCTCATCCACCCAGCCCAGGTAGGCGTCATCAAGGGCACTCATAACTCAGACCACATGAGGACTTACTCAGTATAATTAACAGCTTTCAGATCTCCCCCACACCAGCAGTAGCCATGTCTATGGATTTGGAAAAGGCCTTTGATTCAGTGGAATGGAAATACCTCATCTCCATCATGCAACACAGTGGATCAAAACTCTTTACAGTCAGCTGACTGCAAGTGTCCTCACAAATGAGTAATGGTCTCAGCTCTTTCCCCTACAGCATGGCACCCAGCAGGTCTGTTCCCCATCCCTGCTGCTGTTTGTGATGGCCATAGAACCCTTGGTCATCACCATCCATACTTATCCCTTCCATACAGGCATTTGGATAGGGGATCAAGAATATCAGACCCTCCTATATGCGGATGACCTCCTGCTTACACAAGCAGATGATGCAGCATCCCTAGACCAATTTTTATGCCTACTGGCCTAGGTCTCAGAAATCTCTAGGCTTAAAGTCAATCAGGAAAAGATCGTGGTGTTACCCCTACACAATTCCTGCAAACCTGAACCCTTCACAGACTAGGGACTTCAGCGGGCTAAGCATGGTATGACATAGCTAGGCATCAAGATCCATGCCTCCCTCCCTCTCCAGAATGAGCAGCCTGAACCTCTCACACATGATGGACATGGCCAGGATGAAGCTTAATAGGTGGAAGCATCTAATCCTATCACTGACAGGTAAGCTAGTGGCTTACAAGATGATGTTGGCACCCAAACTAATCCACCTTATTGCCCACATACCTCTGAACATCACATGTTCATGATTTTTCAAGATAGAGTATCTCATTGGGGATTTCCTGTAGGAAGACCAAAGGCCCAGGTATTGTAGGGCCAAGGTGTGTGGACACTGGAGAGAGGAGGATGGGGGCTACCAGGGTTTCAATGGATACCACACAGCCTTTCTCATCTCCCAAATCTTGCTATGGTTTGCACCAGCTACACACAGTTCCCCACAATGGCTGCATGTAGAACAGAGTCAGATTGACACTGGTGTAACGGCCACCTCCCTATACAACAAGCCCACAGCATTAATACAGGATCATCCAATCCTCCATGCATCCGGGGAAGCATGGTCCACCTTTTACACACAAGTCTTAGTGAATCGCACACCTCCGCAACCTGCCCCCCCCATGGGGAAATTAAACACCATCCATAGGCAGTGCTACCTTCAGGTGGTCTCACTGGGAGCAGCTAGGGATATACCAGGTCAGAGATATGCTGACCCCTGATGGCCAGCATTTGGACTCATTTTCCACCTTACAAGAGAGGTATGGTCTCCCCAGGCATGACCTCTGGAAGTCCTCCTGGATATGCAGCCACTATGGTTCTCAAAAGCGGTGGCGGGGAAGGTTAGGGAGAAAAAGATAGTATTTAGGAAGTATAAGGAAACACAGAAGGAGCAGGACAGAGAACTGTACCAGTTAAGGCAGAAGGAAGCAGGGAGGGAAGTCAGAATAGCAAAGGCCCAAACTGAGGAAAAGATAGCCAACTCGGTTAAGAAGGGGGATAAAACCTTTTATAGGTACATCAAGGAGCATAGAAAGACAAAGGGAGGGGATAATGAGGCTGAATAGAATGGACGGTGGGTGGGCAGAGAGGGACAGTGAAAAAGCAGGGATACTGAACAAATACTTCTGCACAGTATTCACAAAAGAGGAGGGGGAGGTGCCTAATCCAATTAACAGAAGCACTCTGGATAGCAGGGTTGATCCCAGTCCTTTCACAGAAGAAAGGGTTCTGAAAGGACTCCTAAAACTGAAGGTGGACAAAGCAATGGGGCCAGATGGAATTCACCGCAGAATTCTAAAGGAATTAAGGGGAGAACTACTGACACCACTGACAACCCTTTTTAACAAATCATGGGAGGATGGTGTGGCACCTGAAGACTGGAGGAGGGCGGATGTGATTCCCCTTCACAAAAGTGGGAGCAAGACAGAGGCAGAAAACTATAGACCTGTCAGTTTGACCTCTGTGGTAGGGAAAGTGATGGAATCACTTCTGAAGGAAAGAACTGTTGAGTACCTAGAGGCCAGCGGAGCACAGGACCCAAGGCAGCATGGGTTCACAGTGGGAAGGTCATGTCAGATGAATCTAATTGATTTCTTTGACTGGGTGACCAAAGTAGTAGACCAGGGAGGGGCTGTGGACATGGCTTACCTAGACTTTAGCAAGGCATTTGACACAGTCCCACACCAAATATTAATAATCAAATTAGCCAGCCTGGGAGTGGGTCCCAGGGTGGTAGCCTGGGTAAAACATTGGCTGGATAACAGGACACAGAAGGTAATTGTAAATGGAGTCCACTCTGAAGAAAGAGGGGTTACTAGTGGGGTACTGCAGGGTTCAGTACTGGGTCCAGTCCTTTTTAATGTCTTTATAAGTGACATTGCAGCGGGACTGGAAGGAAAAGTTTGCTTCTTTGCAGATGACACAAAGATCTGCAACAGGGTTGATACACACGTTGAAAGGATGAGAAGGGACTTGGCAATATTGGAGGAATGGTCAGAAGTATGGCAGCTTAGATTCAATGCAAAGAAGTGCAAAATAATGCACCTGGGAAACAAAACCCAGGGGAAGAGTACACAATTGGGGGGGAGATAGTAACAACAAAAACTGAAAGGGACCTGGGAGTAAACATATCAGATGACCTTAAGGTTAGCAAGCAATGTGAGAAGGCAGTAGGGAGGGCCGGGGGTATACTGGGATGTATAGGGAGAGGCATCAGCAGCAGAAAACAGGAAGTTGTTATCCCTCTGTACAGACAGTTGGTGAGACCCCCTCTGGAGTACTGCATCCAGTTCTGGAGACCCCGTCTCCACAAGGACATAGACAGGATGAAGGCAGTCCAGGCAGGGCAACTAAAATGGTGCAGGGTCTGCAAGAGAAACCATACAAGGAGAGACTAAAGGAGCTTAATATGTATACCCTTGAGGAAAGGAGGAAGAGGAGGGACATGATAGAAACTTTTAAGTACCGCAGTGGAATCAACAAAGTCCAAGAGGGTAGCATCTTTCAGAAAAAGAGATGTGCAAGAACAAGGGGACACAATTTGAAGATAGAGGGGGGACAGCTCAGGGGCAATGTGAGGAAGTATTTTTTCACAGAGAGGGTGGTGGACGCATGGAACAGCTTTCCAGAGGAGGTTGTGGGGTATAAAACTGTGGGAGAATTAAAGAATGCATGGGACAGACATAAGGCAATTCTTGTGGGGGGTAGGAAGAAATAAGCTGTTGGTTAACTAGGATCTGCAGCTTATCCTGTAGGTAGGAACATGAGCAGAATAGGTGGGCCAAGCGGTCCTTATCTGCCGTCAAAGTCTATGTTTCTCTCCCAGCAGCTAAGTAGGAATTTACAAACCCCAGCTCCACCACTCCCTCTCCTAATATCGCAGAGTGCCACACATTCTAAAAGAAAAGCATTGTGCATATTGAGATGCCCGAGTGACTCATAGTCACACCAGTCCCTCACTGCCAAAACAGCATGAGAAGCAGAGCCACAAGTACCCATCTCCGATGAGGCCTGGACTGCCTGTATTTCTAGCTGGCAGAAAGCCTACAAAGATGGGAGAAGCCAACTCACACAGAACAAAACACTGCTAAGATGGTACAGGACTCTGGCTGCATTTAAGCGAATGGGTCCCATGTCACACTTGTTGGAGATGTCAGGAACATACGGTGCATCTCATACATATTCTCTGGGACTGCTCAGAACTCTAAGAATTATGGACAGGGATACAGCGAGTCTGTCAGCAAACAGTAGGGCCTGCCTGACTTCTGGATGCCCCCTGTTCTTTATGGGGAGAACACTAGATTGTGTCCCCATACTTTCTCCCACTGCACACTGGCTCATAGCAGAGTGTAGCAGCAAAGAGGGCCATCTTATGCAAATGGAGAACCACTGACATACACACACCAAAGATAATTGTGACATGTACACAGTGGGATGGCAATTGTAAACTTCACTTTATTAGAGGGCAATGCAAAAACTGTAACTAAAATTCAAGTCTTCTGGTGACTCGCATGCATTGCATGTAGGTGTCTAAAGATGCCCTTCATTAAATGTGAAGTTAGAGCTGCCTTGAGAAGTGCAAAAGTGCAGAGGCATTGGATAAACTCACACAGTGCTTTGTGATTCTAATGTCATTTGTGAGTCACAGGTGGACTTGAACTGCTGTAAGTTATAATTACATTGCCCTCTAGTCAAATGAAGTTTTCCATTGCCATCCCACGGTGTACATGCCACAATTATCTTTGGTGTGCATTCGCCTGATGGTTTGATTGTGAGCACCCCTCATCCAGAGTGCTGAAGAGTGATTTTTGTTATTGAAGAAGGTGGACTGTTTACAGCCGCTGACATACTGATTACAAATAAATGGCTGAACATCATAGGTCAACTAGTTGCAGTAGAAAGAATCTCACACCTTAAAGTATGTTCAGGAACGAGTTGGACATATTTTGAGCCATATGAAACAAATACTGTGCATGCTAGAATTAAGTTTCCTCTTTTCAGAAAAGTTAGTTCCCGATAAAAACAAATGCTCTTGCTTGTTAAATTTGTTGAAAGAAAGTTGAAACCATGACTCTGCGCATGCCCAAAGTCACGGCTTCAACTTTCCTTCAATAAATTCAACATGCAAGAGTGCTTGTTTTTATCTGGGACTCACTTTGCTGAATAGAGGAAACAATTCTAACATGCACACCATTTGGTATGTTTGCTTGCATGCATGTGCAAGAAACATAGTGCCATCATTCGAGTTTTTGTAGGT
This sequence comes from Neoceratodus forsteri, assembly GCA_016271365.2. NCBI lineage: Eukaryota > Metazoa > Chordata > Ceratodontiformes > Ceratodontidae > Neoceratodus > Neoceratodus forsteri. Next base: position 496,129,212 of record CM028138.1, read on the forward strand.
GTGGCACCCTGTCTTCCAATTCAGTCAGTGTGTTAGCAGGCGTGGCCACAGTTCACCAATGAATGCTGCAGCTGTCTATGACAGCAGTTGAAAATGCAGTGCCATACAGTTGAAAGGGAGAGCTCTGCTTCAGTGAGCATCGATAAGATAGGGCTGATTAACACATTGCATGCTCATGCGCTCCCCCCACCCACACACTGCATGGCCAACGCGGGTGCCCAATCACCTGTCGGCTTTGCTGCTCCCCCAACAGGTTCAGGTGCCACGCTGGAGCCCAGCATGGAAATGTTCCAGTAAGGCTGACGGGTGCCCAATCCCCATCGGCCCACTGTCACCCCCACTGATTATTGGCTGGGTGCCACGTCAGGAGCCCACCCCAGCGTAGCAACAGTCCGTATGGGAAACAGGGGTGCCCAAAATCCCCATCGGCTCCACTGCTCCCCAAAACAGCCTTCCAGCTGCTATGCTGAGAACCCACCAGCGTGGCACAAGTCCAGCGTCGTCTCTGAAAAAAAAACTGCAAGAAAAAACGTTCCTAAGCTGACTGTCACAGCCACCCTCCCACCACCACCCACCCTCTTGCACCCTACCTCCACCCCCACCTCACCCCATACTTACCTCCGGAGTCCGGCGTGACGATCTTCTGTGGACCGGGAACATGTCTGCACTCTTCAAAGCCGACCGCGAGGTGAGGAAATGCTGGTAAGCGGTATAATGGAATAAATGGGGCTTTTTCAACTTTGATGCATGTCTCAGGCATCTTTTGGAATGTTTTCACCAAATTTTCAACACGGGGTTTATGGAACCCCACCTCATGAATTCTGGCACTGTCATTTTGTTAATTGGCCCAGAAAGGTGATTTGTGGTCACTGTGCAGGAACCACCTTTAGGGACTGATTTACAAAATGACAGTGTCACAGTTCATGAGAAGGCCCCAAAACCTAAGTTGAAAATTTGGTGAAAAATCCCAAAATGACTATTTCACGATTTCAACATTGCCATTTTACCACACCTCCTTATGAGCAGTATAGCTGTCATTTTCACATCTCTCCCAAAATGTGTTTCAGCATGTAGCACACAAATGGTGCAGTCGGTGTGTGAAATCAATGTTTGGGACACATTAAGAAAATCACACTGACACTGTTCATGAGCAGAGGTGTTAAAATGGCTATGTTAAAAATTTGGTGAAAAAAGTCCATAAAATGACTGTGTTACGAGCGACCATTGCACAGTTTCCACGCACCCTCATAAGTTCGTGCATTTCTAATATTTTCAATCAAGATTTTTACTACTGGCATTTTTACACACTTCCTTATGAACAGTACAGCTGTCATTTTTCACATCATGGCTGAAATGTGTTTTCGCACTTCCAGCACAGAAATGCGTGGTCGCTGTGGGAAATCATTATTCGCGACAGATGAAGAAAATCACAGTGACACTGTTCATGAACGGAGGTTCCAAAATGCCTGTGTTGATAATCTGCTGTAAAAAATCCCCAAACTAATTGCATTACGGGTGTGCGTTGCACAGTTTCTATGCACGCCCTTGACTTCACCAGTTTTTTAATATTTTCACTGCAGATTTTCAACATTGCCATTTTTTACACCTCCCCATGAACAGTACAGCTGTCATTTTTCACATCCTGTTTGAAATGTGTTTTTGCACCTGTGGTGCCAAATGGTGTAGTTGCTGTGCAAAATCAGCTTTCGGCTAACAAACTGATATTGCCACTGTTCATAAGGTGGGGGTCACAAAAAACCCATATTGAAAATTTGGAGTGAAAATGCCAACGAATGCCTAAGGTGTTAGGGTTTCCGACCATAATGCCCCACCCTGTAGAGACTGACAGGCTTCAGGGGTGTGACTTGGGATTCTCACCTGTAATGCTTATTCCATTCCACACCCTGCAGCCAATGAGAGGCATTGAGGTGTGCCTTGGACTCTTCGGCCCCAAAGCTCACCCCATTCTCCTATACAGCACCCATCTCACCGTATTTCCTGATGGAATGGGGTGAGCATAAGGGCCAAAGACCCCAAGGCACACTGTGACATTTGGCATTGTCTGCAGGGTAGGGTGTGGTGAAATGGCATGGCCGTTATGCCTGACAACCCAAAGGCACACCCCAATGCCTGTCAGTCTCTGCAGGGTGGTGGTGGGGTGGGCTTCAGTTCAGTACTTCACTGCCATTCCTATTATGCAGCTCTCTAACTCCTACACTACCAATGCCAGCAAGCAAATATTCGGCTTTGCCAAATACTTGTTGTACATGGCTCAAGACATATCCAACTCATTCCAGAATGTGCTTACCTGTGGCTCAGTGCCATTAGTATATGGAAGTGCGGGACCATTAGCTAGCTGGCATTTAGATCTAGTCACTTGAAGGGACACTGTCAACCCCCCTAGGTCTCAAAGTGTCCCTAGTTTAACAAGCATTTGTCAATGCCGAATGTTTGCTTGCTGGCATTGGCAGTGGTAGTGTAGAAGTTACAGAGCTGCGTAATAGGAATGGCAGTGAAGTATTGAACTGAAGCCAACACCACCATCACCACCCTGCAGAGAGTGACAGGCATTGGGGTGTGCGTTTGGGTCGTCAGGCATAACGGCCATGCCATTTCACCACACCCCACCCTATAGACACTGACAAGTGTCACAGTGTTCTTTGGGGTCTTTTGCCCTTATGCGCACCCCATTCCGTTAGGAAACACGGTGAGATGGGTGCGATATAGGAGAATGGGGTGAACTTTGGGGTCAAGAGTCCAAGGCATACCTCGATGCCTCTCACTGGCTGCAGGGTGTGGAATGGTAAGAGCATTACAGGCAAGAATCCCAAGTCACACCCCTGATGCCTGTCATTCTCTACAGGGTTGGGCGTTATGGTTGGAAACCCAAATACCTCAGGCATTCATTGGTATTTTCACTCCAAATTTTCAACATGGTTTTTTTGTGACCCGACCTCATGAACAGTAGCAATATCAGTTTGTTAGCCGAAAGCTGCTTATGTACAGTGACTACGGCATTTAGCACCACAGGTGCAAAAACATTCCGAACAGGATGTAAAAAATGACAGCTGTACTGTTCATGGGGAGGTGTAAAAAATGGCAATGTTGCAAATCTGCAGTAAAAATATTAAAAAACTGGTGAAGTCACGAGTGTACATAGAAATTGTGCAACGCACACCTGTAATATAATTAGGTTGGGGATTTTTTACAGCAGATTGTCAACTCAGGCATTTTGGTGCCTCCGATCATGAACAGTGTCATTGTGATTTTCTTTATCTGTCCCGAACAATGATTTCCCACAGCGACCACGCATCTCTGCGCTGAAAGTGTGAAAACACACTTTGGCCATGTTGCGAAAAATGACAGCTGTACAGTTCACAAGGAAGTGTGGAAAAATGCCACTGGTGAAAATCTGGACTGAAAATATTACAAAGTCATGAACTTACGAGGGTGCGTGGAAACTGTGCAATGCTCACTCATAACACAGTCATCCTATGGACTTTTGTCACCAAATTTTCAACATAGCCATTTTAAGATCTCTGCTCATGTACAGTGTAACTGTGATTTTCGTAATCTGTCCCAAACATTGCTTTCGCACACCAACAGCACCATTGTGCGCTACGTGTGTGAAAACACATTTTGGGCGACGTATGAAAAAGGCAGCTGTACTGTTCATAAGGAAGTGTAATAAAATGGCAATGTTGAAAATCTGGAGGAAAATATTGAAAATTCAGAAACTTATGAGCATGCATAGGAACCGCGCAACGATGCTCAGAAACAGTCATTTTTGAATTTTTCACCAAATTTCAACATAGCCAATTTAAGACCTCTGCTCATGAACAGTGTCACTGTGATTTTCTTAATTTGTCCCGTACATTGATTTCTGATACACCGACTGCGCCATTGTGCGACATGGGCGAAACACATTTTGGGTAAGATATGAAATGACAGCTGAACTACTCATAAGAAGGTGTGCTAAAATGGCAATGTTAAAAATCTGGAGTGAAAATATTGAAAATTACAACTTACGAAAGGCAAGGAGGAACCGCAATGCACGCCAGAAGCAGTCATTTTTTACTTTTTCCACCAAATTTCAAAATAGGCTTCGAGAGCCCACCTTATGAACACTGGCAGTGTCGTTCGTTAATCATTCTGGAAAGGTGATTTTGCACAGTGACTGTGAAATCACCCTTCGGGCCTGAGTAACGCCATGACAGTGCAAGAATTCATGAGGAGGGGTCCCAAAAACTCCCTGTTGAAAATTTGGTGCATAAATTCCAAAAAATGCCTGAGATATGCAACAAAGTTGAAAACCCCCTATCTAGTCCATTATACAGCTTACCGGCATTTCCTCAGTTTGCGGTCGGCTTTGAAGAGTGCAGACGTGTTCCCGGTCCACTAAAGATTGTCGCACTGGACCTCGGAGGTAGTGGGGCAAGGGGGTGTGGGGAGGCGGGTGCGTGAGTGGGTGCGGGTTGTGGGGGCCAGGGAGAAGCGCCGAGGGACAGTTTTTAATTTTCAGGGTTTTTTTTCAGTGACGACGCGGGACGTTTGCCATGCTGGGGTGGGCTCCCAGCATGGCACAAGGATGGCTGGGGGGCCGTGGAGCCGACGGGGATTGGGCACCCCATCGGCCATATGATCAGTTGTCATGCTGGGGTGGGCTCCCAGTGTGGCACCAGTACTGGGGGTGAGGACAGTGGAGCCGGCGAGGATTGGGCACTCCGCCGGCTATTCTATGAGTTGCCAGCTGGGGTGGGCACCGAGCGTGGCATGTGAAAACTTTGGGGGCGCGGCACAAGCCGATGGGGGATTGGGCACCCGTCGGCTATACATGATGTGCGGGGGGCAGCACGCGGGATGCGTCGTGCATTTGTGTGTGTGTGTATGTGTGTAGGGGCTGCGCGCGGGCAGGCGATATCTTATCGCTGCTCACTGAAGCGTAGCTTCCCCTTTCAACTGTATGCCACTGCATTTTGGAGCTTGTCACAGACAGCTCCAGCATGCATTGGCGGACAGGGGCCGCGCCTGCCAACACACTGACTGAATTGGAAGAGGGGTGATACACCTCCGAAAACTTCGATGATGGCACTATGTTTCTTGCACACGCGTGCAAGCAAACATAAAATAACACATTTTATGACTGCCAGCATTCTGTAAAGATTGCTGATGTACTAGCTGGTAATTTGATTCTGATTCTTTTTTTCTTTAAAAAAGTGAAAAGCAGACTGCCTACCATACTAGTGTTACCACACAAACACAGGTTTGTTTACATTCCATGATCAGCTCCAACTGCATCTTTCCTGGATGTGGAAACACCCACAACACACTCTAGTCCCTCATTATACAATGTGAGTTTAGGAGGCTACTGCTCCATGAGTGACTGCACTGTTTGTGTGTGTCTGTAATGCTCAGAAAGTATGCAGTATGAACAGATCCAGGATTGTAAACAAAACAAAGTTGTTTATAAATATACATTAGCATGCATTTCAGTTCTACTAAACAAGGAGACAGACAAAACAAACTGCAACATCAATGAATATTAGAGAAGGTAAGTTATCATAAAATGTAGTTTGTTTTTTTTTGAGTAATCTGTTTTTCCGCCCCCGTGCTTGCTGGTCCTTCACTCCTTCGGGCCCTGTCAAGCTCCCTCTGACGCCTTCTGACCTTTCTCGACCCTCCTTGGATCCCCAGATCACAGCCGCCCCCCGGGATATCCCGGTATATCCCTTTTAACGGGTGGGTCCCTCTCCTCCGAGGGGGAAGGCACCGGGAGAGGGGATAGCCCCAGCGCACACTTTCTAGGGTCCGGGGATGCTGCTGGCGAACAGGAGGTGCCGGGAAGGCACTGGAGGCCTCTGAGGAGCAGAGAGCCGTCATCTAAAGGCCAGCAAGCTATTTTCCTGGCTTTCTTAAGGTCTGTCATGCACCACCCCCAATGGCCCTGACGTGCTGCACTACCACTGGCCTCCACCAGTAGTCGCTTTGGCACTGGGTCACTATCTCTTCCCTCCCTGGAGACAGCGAGCAGTCGTGGGATGCTCAAGCTGCCTCGTCCCCCCCAGCCGGCCCTCCAGCTAATCGAGCTCGTTCCCGAACCCGGGTCGCTGGCGTTGCAAGTGGGAATCCAACCACTGCGTCGACGGGCCGGCTAAATGTAGGTTTTTAACTAGAAATACTATGATGAAAACAGGTTGAGAGTGTCCCTTTAAAATGTGATTTTTATCAGTGAGATCATACAGTGTTACTTTTCTGGTAAAGGAATGGAACTTACGCAATTAGCAGACATGGAGCAAGCCACAGGGTCAGCATTTACATATCCTTTCAAATTTGACAAAAAGCTGACCGTGCCCCTTTAAGCTATATTAGAGCAGAGGTGAAGCCTGTCCACATGGCTGCTTAAGCTGCTTTCTCCATGCTCACACTGATCAGCATACTCAACTTTTCCGAGGATCCTGGAGCGCCATAACGATCAGCTTACTGTAATGTGGTAAGTGTCTGCACAGAAGCCTTTGCACTGGAGCAACACAAGTGCCCAGGCTGCTCCAGTGCAAATGAGACTAAGGCACTCTATTCAGACCCCAAAAAGCACCTTGGAAAATCTGGGGTTCCTAAAAAAATCTGCAGAATTCCCAAACAGAATCTGTTCAGGTGCTGTACTTCATAGGAGCAGAACTGGACAACCTGCAGGAGAAGGCATTCCTCCAGCAGGGCAAAGGGGTAACTGCGACAGCTAAAGCAGAATCCTCCCTGTATCCCTCACTGACTGTGATAAAATCGGACTTTCAAGAAAGGCCTCCGCCTCCTCCTAGCCCAATCAATACACTGTGACTGCACCTCCTAATCTTAACTATGACCCAGTACCTCCTCCACCACACCCTCCTATTCACCTCACTTCCCTCTCTCTGACAAAGCCTACTCTGGCTGCTACCTCCCCACTCTACCCTTTCCAGACAAAGTCTACTCAGGCAGCTACCCACCTACTGACTTGTACTTAGTAACCCAAGTGTTCCATGAGCGCAATAGCAATGTAAACTCGACAAATGAATTATTATGTATTCCTTCATCCTACTGTTTGTAACTCTCTGCACTTTTGAAATTGTTACTTTTATGTATACCTGTATACCATACAATTCTGTCTTGTGGCTTGTATTGCACCTAATGTTCTTGTATTACGTGTCTATGTTTTGACTTGGAACCTTTGTAAATGAGCCTCTTGGCTCAAAGATATTAATCTGAATCTGAAATAAATTTAAAAAAAAAAATCCCTTCAAAGTAGGCCGTCAGAGATCCACAAGGGATTTCTTGCAACTGCTGGGACACATGGCCTCCTATACAGCTGTGGTTCCATGGGCCAGGTTTCAGATCTGAGATGTCCAGTTCCATTTAAGAGACCACTGATATCAAAGATGGAACCATCCCTCAAAAACTAGTGTTAGTTACAAAAACTTTGCTAAGGTCACTATAATGGTGGAATGAAGAAAGCAACCAGCCTCAGAGGGCATTCAGTTCATTCAGCAATCACCAGCAAGTATCCTTACAACAGATGCTTCACTCCTGCGGTGGGGCGCCCACCTACAGGATCTTTCAGTAAAGTGGAATCTGGAGTCCACTGGAGATCCTGGAGTACAACAGTCTCCTGGAGCACAGGGTAGTATTACTAGCAATACAGGCATTCTTCTCCCATCTACAAGGTCGGTCTGTCCTGACTAGAACAGACAACACCACTACAATGTACTAGATACACAAGCAGGGAGGAACACGTTCTTTAAAACTGTGCAGAGATGCAGTGAGGATCTGGGACCTGACATACACCTTAGAGGCTCAAATTTGTTTGATGCATTAGCCAGGCAAGGACGATGTATTGGCAACTCCCCTAAGCAGAATCAGAGAGGAAAACCATGAATGGGCCCTGAACTAACAGATTTTGGCCACAATGTTCAGGAGATTGGGAGCTCCAAAAATAGATCTGTTTGCTTCCTGGGAGAACAATTAGCTCCCGCAGTTTTGTTGCCGACCACCAGCCAAGGGAACCATCGCAAAGGATGCCTTGGCTCTGGATTGGACCGGGATGTTCCTGTATGCCTTCCCACCATGCCCACTCATTCAGTATGTACATAGAAACATAGAATATGTCAGCAGAAAAGGACTGGCAGGCCCATCTAGTCTGCTTTATTTTCCTCTGCCTATTACATCATCCTGGATCCTAATCAGTCACAGGTGACCTTTTTCCTCCCTTTTTTCTTTCTGTTATGCCCATGTGTCTATCCCACACATTCTTGAAGCTCCCCATTGTCTTTGCCCCCCATCCCCACTTCTTCAGTAGGCTGTTGAAGGCATCCACCACCCTTTTTCATGAAGAAATATTTCCTTACATTCCTCTTAAACTCCACCCCCCTCCAGCTGCCTAGCATGCCCCCATGCTCCAGTGCTCCTCCCCTGAAAGAGACTCCCCTCCTGCAACTTGTTTACCCCTGTGAGGTACTTATAGGTCTCAATTGTATCCCCTCTTTCCCTCCTCTCCTCCAGGGAGTACGTGTTGAGTTCCTGCAGCCCCTCCTTATAAGGTTTCTCCTGCAACCCCTGCACCACTTTGGTTGCTCTCCTCTGGACCACTTCCACATTGTGGAGGTGCAGCCTCCAGAACTGGACACAGTACTCCAGGTGGGATCTCACTAGTGAGTGGCACAGTGGTAACACCACCTCTTTACTCCTGCTAGAAATCCCCTTCTCTAGGGACCCCTGTATCCAGTAGCCTTGCCTTTTACCTTGTCGTACTGTCCTGCCACCTTGAGTTCACCAGGTATGACTACCCCAAGGTCTCTTGCTTGGTGACTGTAAGTACCTCCATCTTATATACAGCTCCAGGGTTTTCCTACCCCAAATGCATGACTTTTCACTTTTAGCCATTGAGACCCAGTTGGCACCCCCTAGACCACTCCTCTAGTTTTCCCAGATCCCTTTGCATTATCTCCACCCCTCTTGGGTGTCCACCCTGTTGCAGATTGTTGTATCATCTGCAGAGACACATCTTCCCCTCCAGTTCCTCAGCAATGTCACTTATGAAGACATTGAAGCGGACAGGTCACAGTCCCAAACCCTGTGGTATTCCACTGGTCACTCTCCCATCCCCAAGTGACTGCCGTTTACCACCACCCTCTGCTTCTGTTCTTCAACCAGTAAGATACCCAGTTTACCACCTCACTCCCCCCACCCCCAGGTTGCTAAGTTTCTTAATCTTAATCAACCTCCTGTGTGGTGATGAAGTCCTTACTTAAGGAGAGGATTGTGAAGTTTCTGGAGGATAGCAAGGCACAGGATCCAAGGCAGCATGGATTCTCAGCGGGAAGGTCCTGTCAGATGAATCTTATAGATCTCTTTGACTGGGTAACCAGGGTGGTAGATCAGGGAGGGGCGGTGAATGTGGCCTGCCTGGATTTCAGCAAGGCCTTCAACACCGTCTCGCACAGGAGATTGCTAAATAAAGTGGGGAGCTTTGGAGTGGGTCCTATGGTGGTAAAGTGGATTGGGAACTGAATAAGGGACAGGATGCAGAGGGTGGTGGTAAATGGCATGAAATCTGAGGAGAGGGAGGTGACCAGCAGGATGCCACAGGGGTCACTGCTGGGGCCAGTCCTATTCAATGTCTTCATCAGCAGCACTGCAGAGTGTCTGGAGGGAAAGGTGTGCCTCTTCGCAGATGATACCAAGATCTGCAATAGAGTGGACACACTGGAGGGGATGGAAAAAATTAGAAAGGACCTAAGCCTATCAGAGGAATGGTTGGGTGTCTGATAGTTGAGTTTCAATTTTAAAAAGTGCAAGATCATGCACCTGGGTCACAAGAATCCAAGGGAGGAATACAGGATGGGTGGGGAAATTCTGGCCATCACAAGTCAGGAGAGAGACCTGACGGTTATCATATCTGATGACCTGAAGGTGACCAAACAGTGTGAAAAGGCAGTGGGGAGAGCAAACAGAATGTTGGGGTGCATAGGGAGGGGCATAACAAGCAGGAGGAATGAGATGGTGATGCCACTGCACAGATCACTGGTGAGGCCTCAGTTGGAATACTGTGTCCAGTTCTGGAGACCAAATCAAATCAAATCAAGCTTTATTTGTAAAAAGGTTCAACATCTCCGAAAGGACATTGACAAAATAGAGACAGTCCAGAGAAGGGCAGTGAAGATGGTACATGGGCTGCACCAAAAAGCCTACGAGGAAAGACTTAAAAACCTTAATATCTATTCACCGGAGGAAAGAAGGGAGAGGGCAGATATGATAGAGACTTTCAAGTACCTTAGGGGAATAAACAAGGTACAGCTGGAAAGCATATTTCAGAGAAAACTCTGCACAAGCACAAAGGGGCATAGGTAGTCCATGACCATAGTGACCAAGACTGAGCACCTAGAAAAATTCAGTCTCGGCGACTGTGATCATGGCTACCTAGGGAGCAGGGTGAATGGATACAGCAGTTGGCAAAAACTGTGACAGGAACTGTTTCGTATTCATGTGTGCACCTTCGGGGCGGGGGGAAGCTGGGGAGGGATGGCATGCGGGAGGGGTTGCGGCAAGCAGCTGTCGAGCTGGATTGCTGGCATTGTGGAGAGGGTGGTCAGGAGTCATGGGGTACTGGGTTCTGGTCTGGCGGGGTGCAGGTTTTTTTTTGCCGCCTGGCAGCATGTATTTTAAGTTTGCACCCCCTGGAATTGAGAATCCATAAGTGGGGGTGTGAGGCACAACCTCCCACATTAAAATGAGACCTGCGGTCTCTGGTGCCTTTTTTCTATGCGCTGCCAGTGTGCATTGGCTTTAAATTAATAATCATGATAGAAGATTATAATAGCGATCGCTGTTTCTCAATCACTATTATGACATGGAACCAGGGGTGTGATATGAGGCTGAAGGGTGGAAGGCTCAGGGGTAATATTAGGAGGTTTTTTTTTTCACTGAAAGGGTGGTGGAGCCATAGAACAGCCTTCCAGAAGATATGGCAGGGGTGAAAACAATATGGGGGTTCAAGAGTGCATGGGATAGACATAAGAGTACCCTAGAGATATGCAGAGCAGGGGAGCCGCAGATCAGATAGAATCTGGGGTAACAGCAGTGAGTAGGGAAATGGGCAGACTAGGTGAGCCACATGGTCCTTACCTACAGTACATTTTTATGTTTCCATGTTATTGACAGTCCAGATAGGACACATCCACTGCCCTTCCCTGGTCCACCTCCCTAGTTGCCCAGTCAAAGAAATCTCTTGGATTTGTCTGACATGACCTCCCCACTATGAAGCCATGCTGCTGGGGGACCTGTAACCCATTTGCCTTCAGGTACTCCAGCAGTTTCTCCTTCAGCAGGATTTCCATTAACTTCACCCATTACTTATGTGAGATTGAGTGGTCTGTAATTGCTAGCCTCCTTCCTGTTGCTGTTCTTGAGCAGAGGGACCACATTGGTCCTCCTCCAGTCTACTGGAACTACCCCTGTCTCCAATGAGTTGCTGAGCAGTGTTGCCAGAGGGGCTGCTAGCACTGTGCTCAGTGCTCTAAGTACCCTTGAGTGGATCCCATCTGGCTCCACTGCCTTGTTTACATTTAGGGCTTTGCCTTCCAATCCCTGGTGGACTCTGTCTTCCAAAAATGGACTTGTGTCTACTGCTCCCTCCCCCTGATGCTTGCTGGTGCATGTCAGTCCATCTCCTCCTCCCTCCACTGTGAAGACTGAGCAGAAGAAGTTGTTTAAAATTGCAGCTTTTTCTTGATCTTCCTCTGCACAGCCCCCCTCACCCACTCTCCTGATCCTCACCACACACACACACACGCTTTTCTCAAGGGATTCCTGGAGTTAGAAGAAACAAATTACTTGCTGTAGAAATGTTGTTTCTCCTCAAAGATCCCTCACTATGATTTTTTCTCCCTAACCTTACCTCCCCTTCCAGAGCCTGAAGAGGTTTACACAATTATCAGTTCTTTTTCATTAAAATGCTTGAGCTTTGCTGTTGCAGTCACTCTACAACTGTGATGTTGTTTTTACCTAAATATTTCAATGTCCATTAACATTTTACATCTGCTTCAATTTGATTGTTTTTCAAAAAAAAATTTAGTTAACATTTTATGTAAATTTTTGACAGCCTTTTAGCTAGTTTTAGTCACTACAGCTCCACTCTGTCTATAGAAACACATCTGGAGTAACTGTCAGAGTGGGCTGTGGATGCAGAGTTTGAACCAGATTCTAAATTCTGTTGTAACCCCCCTGCAAATGGGGGTTCCCAAAAGACTTCCAGGAGCTTGCTTGAATACTCCAAGCCTGAATGGTGTTTGGCGTCTAAGCCATTTATCTGTGTGTGTTTTTAGAGCCTCTGGTACTGTCTCTTTAAGAGCTGTCTACTTGCAGACATAATTAGTTTGTATGGGGGGGACTGTGTGTTTCTCTGCTTGAGTACCACTCGAGCTGCTGCCAATTCACTCCATTTTTGCAGTCACTAGGAGCGCAAAGGAACCTATCTGAAAGATGTAACTGTTTGCCAGAAATCATTTAGAGTAATAATGAAAATACAGTTTGTCTAACCTGCTTTCTTTGCAGTCAGAACTGTGTTTGCCTAGTTCCCCATTCTAGTTTTGAACTGCTGAACTGGACCAATCAGTGTGGGTTAAGGTAGCTCTAAAATGGTGCCTTGGAGCGAATCAGAACTTGGACTCGTAATCTGAGCCAGCCACAAGAGGATTGTATGGGCAGTGACTCTGGGAGATGTAGTTTAGACTTGGTGCCTTTTGGACCAACAGGGGCAGTCTATTGTGAGTGACAGCCAATCCAGCCAAGAACTGGGAGGAACTCAAAGGAAGTGCCCAGTTTGTCTGCTGGAGTTTCAGTTGAGCTCTGGCAGTGAAGAGGGAAGGAGCCCTGTGCTTTTTCGGTGTGCAGTTTTAGTTGGGAAACGCGTGTAAGGCCCCGAGTTCTGGTCTGCAGCTTGTGTAACTGCTTGTTAGGACTGAATCTGTCCTGTGAAGAGAATCAAAGGATATCTGAAGAGTAGAAACCAGGCTCACCCTGTAGAAGACTGGAGAAATTGCTGAATTGCGCTCGGTCTGTCAGGAACTGAATCTGCTGTGTGTTCTCCCGGGTATTGTGCAGTAATTGCGATCCGGATAGCGAAGCAGCCTGCCTGGTATAGTACTTTCTTTTTACCATATAAATGTGTGAGGAGGCTTGTGTAGCTCAAGTGAATTCTGCTGCCATTAAAGGACTTTTGCCTGTTACTGTTTACCATATAAATGTGTGAGGAGACTTGTGTAGCTCAAGTGAATCCTGCTGCCATTAAAGGACTTTTGCCTGTTACTGTTTACCATATAAATGTGTGAGGAGGCTTGTGCAGCTCAAGTGAATCCTGCTGCCATTAAAGGACTTTTGCCTGTTACTGTTTACCATATAAATGTGTGAGGAGTCTCGTGGAGCTCAAGAGTAGCCCTGCTGACGTTGAAGGACCCTATCTTGTTTGGAGGTCGTGAGTACTAATTCAGGTACGCTCCCTGTTGAATTGCCACATTGAATCCAAATGGAATTACTGTACTGCTGACTGTTTAACTAATTTTTCTTTTCTCTGTGTGAAAGGGCCCCTACCAGCTGCCATGGTTTGGACCAGCCACTAGGGCTTGGGTACCCAAGGACAGTAACTGGTAGGGATAGGCCTGTGCACAGAGCCATAGGTAGATGAGTAAAGTGATAAGCTAATTAACCTGATTTCCCCCTGTCCTTGTTATATCCCCCTAAATAAATCAGAGCTGCTTGTTTCAGCAAAGTCATACTGCCTGAGGTATTTGTCTATGTTAAAGTATTGTACTGTGATTGTTGCACTGTATCTTCTTATTTTACAGGGGGGGTCCCAGTGCCTGAACCAGTCCTGGGGGTAAGTGTATACTGTGAAGGTAATTCTGATATACTGTGTGGGCCACTAGTGGGAAGAAAGGGGGGTTGCAGTGTCCCAGAGGGCTGTGACCAAGTTAGTTTAACTATTGCAAACCCTGACCTCTGGGTGGAGGCACCCGCCATTGGATCCAGGCCCCTCAACCTGTTAGTGGCAAATCAGGCAAGGGTAGTAGCCCCTGGGATAGCGCCATCTAGGGGTTACATCTTGGAGGCTCACCGCTGGGATTGTGTGTCCTCTAGTGGCCATATTTACGAACCACTGTTAATAAAAAAATGGGTACCCTGACAGAAGTGGCTGTGCACCGGCTGGTGGAGTGGTGTACTGGGGAGGAGATCGACCCCCAAAATGCTATGCTTATCCTGGACATCCCCCTGGGTATCAATACGGACACTGTACAGGGAGTACTTTCCAAGGTGGAAGGTTTACAAAACCCTGTGGTGGTGGGTCGGCATGCTAATCTGCTCACTCACACTTTCCTGGCCCTAGTAGAGTTTAAGGATCCCATAGATAGCTCCAAAGTGCCACAGACCATTACCCCGGAGGGAGCCCTCACTGCCTGGAGAGTGATAACTAAGGACAGTAAAGACCCGGGGGGGAATGAGCCCCCACCACTGTCTGAAACTTTTGAGGAGAAATTTGCTAAATGGTTGCTGGGGAAGGAAAACATGGGAGGACTTGAAGAAACTATTCTTGCCACCTGGGGGTGTTCCTCCCCCAACACCCTCTCCTGCTCCAGTACCCGTAATGGTGGCTGAACCAATGCAGACTCCTATTTCTGCACCTGTCATTAGTCACGACTCTTACCGAAGGTTGAGGATCTTCTCTGGCACCCTCCCCACCCCCCAAGGGGAGGATGACTGGGAGACCTGGATAGACTATGTTGCCCCCCAAGTGCTAGAATGGCAATGCTCGGAAGCCGAAAAGCGAAAGAGGGTTAGTGAGAGCTTCCGAAGTCCTGCCCTGGCTACCATCCATGCTAAACGGGCCAGTAACCCTGAAGTGACTGCACAGGCCTATCTTGAGGCCTTGGAGGATGTGTATGGGAGCCCAGATTCTGATGAGGACCTATGGTGGAGAGTAAGAAATGCACAACAGTACCAAGGGGAGTTGTTGTCTGTGTATGTATCTCGGCTGGAAAAATTGTTGCAAGAATGCCTCAGAAAGGGTAGTTTGCCAGCGATTGAAATGGACCGAACCAGGTTGGACAGGATCCTTAAGTCTGCCCCCTTCTCAGAACTGCTGTTGCTTCAGTTACGCCTGGCAAATTGACTGGAATTCCCACACTCCTATGATGAGTTAATGAGAGAAATTCGAGGAGTTGAGAAAAGGCGACCTCGGGAGGGACCTGCACGAATAGCTGCGGCTATGACCCGAGTGACTGAGGGTGACCCATCAAGTGAAGTTCAGGGGCAGAGGTTGGCAATCAGTGAGTGCTCTGACAAGGAAAAAGATATGCCACAACGGGGCGAACTGTTGAGAGAGATCCGGGAATTCAAAAACAGTCCCTTTATGAAGGCCACGCCTGCAAGTACGGGCCCCGACCTATATCCGACTGCATCTGCTATGGGGGTGGGGGTACCCACCCATGTATCTCCTGCTGATAACAGCTCCAAACTCAATTCCTTGACCATGGAAGTGGAGAAACTGACGAGATGTCTCCAAATGCTTATCACGCCGCAGACAGCGATGGCACCCAGGTTTCCAGTTAGTAGTACCCCCGGCCTGGCTCCCAGTGTGGCGCCTCGGCCAGCTCAAACTCCAGAAAGTACGCTTTGCTATAATTGTGGGAAGGATGGGCACATGAAGAGGGAATGCCGGTCCCCAAAAGACACTGACAAAGTTGCATATAGGCTACAAGGAGAGCTTGAGCACAAATCAGTGGTTAAGAGGTGCACAAATGATCCCAGTGAGGGCACCAAAATGCTAACTCACGCCCTTTGTGGCAAGGTCAGTTGCCCAGGCCCCGCCACGCCTCTCCAGACTGGTCCAGAATAGTGGCCTCCATGGAGACCTACTGTAAAGGTGAATGGAGTGTCTATGAGAGCTGTATTAGACGTGGCTCCCAAGTGACAATTATGTTCCAGGATTGGTATCAGAAGCATTTGTCAGGCTGCCTTACAACCATTAGAAGGACTGCATGTATGGGGTTAAGTAGGAAGGCCTACCCTATTCCGGGTATATCCGAATTTGGCTGTCTTTCCCACCTCTGTAGCTGGAGTGGCCGAACAAGTAGAGACCCTAGCCTTAGTGTGTCCCCCACTGGGCTGTATGATGGTGTCCCTTTGTTGATTGGAGCAAATGCTCATATGTTCGGAAGGCTGGCACAGTTGTGTTATGAAAAACAGGGTCAAAGACTAGTAGAGCTTTTAAGAGTTCCGGCTTTAATTAAGAAGGCCTATGAGGCACAGAGAGATGCTGAAAAATAGAACCAGAGGAACCGCTCGAATTGTATGGAAGAGGGATCTGAGTCTCTGATCCTGACGCCAAATGCCCAGTGTACCTTACAGGAGAGGTCCGTATCAGAAAGGATGTTAAGAATAAAATATTAATGTTGGATGCACCAGGCGATGGAAGATTGCCAGAGGGACTGCTGGTTGCCTCAGTATTTTGCCCGCTAGAGCCCATGCTTATGCTAGAAGGGTAATGGTCCAAGTTCATAATGTGTCTGAAAGAGACATTCGAGTAAATAGAGGTTGCATCCTGGCTAATGTGCATTGTGCAGACACTGCAGTGCTACCCAGCAGCAAGAGTTCGAGGAAGAATGACAGAGTAATGCCTGACTTGTTTGATTTCGGCGACTTCCCGTTACCAGCTGAATGGAAAGTGAGGATCAGTGAGAAGCTTGGCCAGAGAGACCAGGTGTTTTCTTTAAAGGAATGGGACGTAGGATGCGTGCAAGGAGCTGAGCACAATATCCGGCTGCATGACGAAAGACCATTTTGTGAGAGGTCTCGACGTTGGCACCTGCTGACATAGATGATGTGAGATGGCATCTGCTGGTGTAATACAAGAATCCAGAAGCCCTTATGCTTCCCCCATTGTGGTAGTGAGGAAAAAGAATGGGACAGTGGATTATCGCACCTTAAACCGGCGGACTATCCCTGATCAGTACACAATGCCCCACATTCAGGATGCTTTGGACTGCCTAAACGGGAGCAAGTGGTTCTCTGTGTTGGATCTCCGCAGTGGGTACTACCAGATCCCGATGGCCCCAGAGGACCGTGAGAAGACAGCCTTTATCTGTCCGCTTGGCTTCTATGAATTCATCAGGATGCCTCAAGGGATTTCAGGTGCCCCAGCCACTTTTCAACGATTGATAGAGCGTGCAGTGGGGGACATGAACTTACTAGAGTGCCTGGTATACCTAGATGATGTTATTGTGCTTGGCAGCTCACTGGAGAAACATGAGAGCAGATTATTTAAGGTATTGGACCGACTGGAGGACTTTGGCCTTAAACTGTCCCTTGATAAGTGTCAATTCTTTCAAACATCAGTAAAGTATGTGGGACACATAGTATCCACCGAGGGAATAGAGACTGACCCAAGTAAAGTTGAGGCCTTGATCACCTGGCCACAGCCCAAAAATCTAAAAGAACTGCAAAGATTCCTGGGATTCTGTGGTTATTATCGGCGTTTCATCAAGGACTATTCAAGAGTGATCCGCCCTTTACTTAACCTTACTCAAGGGTATCCCCAACCCACAAAAATACCAAAAGTCAGCGTCCTCAAGACTGAAAGAGTGTATTTTCGTCCGAGTGAAGTATTTGGGGCCCGCTGGACTCCTGATTGTGAGACTGCTTTTCATGAGATCATATATCAACTTACCCATGCTCAGTGCTGGCCTACCGATCCAAGAAAACCTACGTCCTGCACACTGATGCTAGCTTGCAAGGGTTGGGGGCTGTGTTGGACCAAGAGCACGAGAATGGCCTGAGACCAGTGGCCTTTGCCAGTAGAAGCCTGACCCCATCCGAAAAAGAACTATCCTGTACATAAGTTAGAGTTCCTAGCTTTGAAGTGGGCTATTGTTGACTAATTCCATGAGTACTTGTATGGGCTAAAATACTAGTAAAACTGACAATAATCCTTTGACCTATGTACAGACCTCAGCTAAGTTGGATGCCACTGGCCATAGGTGGCTTTCTGCATTATCTACATACGCCTATGCTCTCGAATACCGAGCAGGTCTGAATCACATAGATGCTGATGCTCTCTCCCGGAGGCCTGTTCCCCAGAATGATTGGGTCAGATTGGCAGAACCTGACATTCGGGCACTCTGCCGGAAGTTTGACAGGGAGAAACAAATGTCCACAGACGCAGTGGACTGCATGGTGGATTGCTTGGGACCCTCTGAGAATTGCATACCTGCTACTTATTGCCACTTTTCTGCAATAGACATTGGTGCACTGCCTCAGCTGGACAATGACAGTATTCGGCGGGCTCAGTCCCGCGATCCCATGATCAAATCAGCTTTAGAAGCCCTCTGTGCAGGAAAAGATGTGTCCAAATTATGCTCCACTGATTTGAGAACTGCACTGTTATACAAAGAAGGTCCTAAGTTGAAACTGATCAATAAACTGTTATACAGAGAAACAGTAGACAGAGGGGACAAGTAGACAAACAACAACTAGTGCTGCCACTGCCTTTCGAGACTCAGTATTGAGGTCCTTGCACAACCACATGGGGCACCTTAGTATAGACAGAACACTTGACTTGGTGAGATCCAGATTCTATTGGCCTAAGATGGGGGCTGATGTGGAGCAACACATTCGAACTTGTAGTCGCTGCTTACAGAGGAAAGCTTTCCCAGAGGGCTGCCCCTTGTTAACATCACCACCAGTGCACCCATAGAGCTGGTCTGTATTGATTTTCTGAGTTGGAGTCAGATCAGAAATATCAGTAATATGCTGGTGGTCACTGACCATTTCACGAGATATGCCCAAGCTTTCCCCACCAAAGACCAGAAAGCATCCACTGTGGCCAAAGTACTTGTAGAAAACTTTTTGTTCACTATGGGGCTCCACAAAGAATCCATTCTGATCAAGGGAGACTTTGAGAGTCGTCCTGATCAAAGAGATGCTTTCTCTGTGGGGAGTGCGAAAGTCCAGAACCACTCCTTACCACCCCAGGGGACCCACAGCCTGAACGCTTCAACTGCACTTTGCTAGATATGCTAGGCACCCTGCACCCAAAGGACAAGCCTAGATGGAGCCAACAAATTAGCACCCTGGTACATGCTTATAACTGCACCAAAAGTGATGCCACTGGGTTCTCCCCCTACCGCCTGATGTTTGGAAGAGAAGCTCGACTACCGGTAGATGTGTGTTTTGGGGTCTCTCCTGATGGGGTTTAAGCTGACAACTATTTACAGTATGTGCAAAAGTTAAAGGCCCAGCTAACTCATGCGTACCAACTGGCTCAAACCATGGCTGCCAAAAGAAATCTGGCCAACAAAGAAAGGTATGATAAAAAGGTGAAAGCACAGGAACTCCAGGAGGGAGATCGGTTATTGCTAAGAAATCTGGGACTGCATGGCAAACACAAGATTGCTGACAGATGGCACCATCTCCCTCACATTGTAGTGGGCAAACTAGATGATCTGCCAATGTACTAAGTAAGGCCTGAGAATAATTCAAAAGATGTAAAAACAATGCATAGAAATCATTTACTGCCCATTGGACAAATCTTGATTGAGTCTGAGTCCCCAGAAGATGCCCCCTCTGGACCAGTGACTAGAGCTGCTGCTAGGAAAAGATCAAGAAAGTCTGCACCTACAGAAGCAGAGTTAAAGTGTTCCCTCCACAAGTCCCAGTTGAGCATGACTGTCAGTCCATATCAGAAGAAAGTGAGAGTGACTTTGAATACTATCCTTCTTACGAACTGAGTCAGTTGTTTCGGGCAATCCCTAGTCAATACTGGAGACGAGCTGGGCCTTCTGGACTGTCTAAGCCCCAGCTTCGTCCCGAGCCAATGCTCCCAGAAAGTGAAGTGCAAAGCATCAGATCAGATGAAATGGAATCATTGTGCATGGTTGAACTGTTTGAGCTTTCAGGGAGGAAAATGATGGATTGGGGCAGACTGGTTATACACCAGAACAAGAAGAGTATTTGAGTGCCCTGACAGTCCACTGCCAGTGTCCGAAAGCTCTCCATGCAGCCAAATGTTGTGGACTCAGAAACTGTAACTCCTGGAGCTGAAAGTGCCCCAAGTTCTAGCCTCTCTACACCCATGGAGACTCCCCTGACAAGTGAGGACAATGCTGAAAATGAGGCTCAGAGTGCAGAGACTGTAACAGTTCCCCCTAGAAAGACTAGTCGACCTGTAAAGCCTGTGGTGCACCTCAGTTATGATTCCCTTGGGAGGCCTGTGGACTTGCCTCTCAGTGTTGTCCATAAAGGAGTGTATGTGTCCCCGACCTCATTGCCCCAAACTGAGCGTCAGTGCTAACTCCAAGTTACTTGTGTTGCCCTCTACATGGTGCCCTTGCCCCGTCCAGCCCCAAGGTAACTGATAGGAAGGCCCCTCTTCAGGTTTCATGTACAAGAGGCATAACTTGAGTTATGGTACATTGTGTGTGTAATACTGTGTAAAGAGTGACGACTGCAATGTTTCAGAAATGTGTTCTTGGTAAAATGATATATTGACTGATTATGTGTGAGCCTAATGCAAATGTATATGGTTGCAGTTGAAACTTATGAAGTACTTGCTGATGCGGACATCAAGCTTTCCCAGGCCAGGAAGGGTGTAACCCCTGCAAATGGGGGTTCCCAAAAGACTTCAGGAGCTTGCTTGAATGCTCCAAGCCTGAATGGTGTTTGGCATTTAAGCCATTTATCTGTGAGTGTTTTAGAGCCTCTGGTACTGTCTCTTTAAGAGCTGTCTGCTTGCAGACATAATTAGTTTGTATGGGGGGGGGGACTGTGTGTTTCTCTGCTTGAGTACCACTCGAGCTGCTGCCAATTCACTCCATTTTTGCAGTCACTAGGAGCGCAAAGGGAACCTATCTGAAAGATGTAACTGTTTGCCAGAAATTATTTAGAGTAATAATGAAAATACAGTTTATCTAACCTTTCTTTGCAGTCAGAACTGTGTTTTCCTAGTCCCCCATTCTAGTTTTGAACTGCTGAACTGGACCAATCAGTGTGGGTTAAGGTAGCTCTAAAATGGTGCCTTGGACGAATCAGAACTTGGACTCATAATCTGAGCCAGCCACAAGAGGATTGTATGGGCAGTGACTCTGGGAGATGTAGTTTAGACTTCGGCGCCTTTTTGGACCAACAGGGGCAGTCTATTGTGAGCGACAGCCAATCCAGCCAAGAACTGGGAGGAACTCAAAGGAAGTGCCCGGTTTTGTCTGCTGGAGTTTCAGTTGAGCTCTGGCAGTGAAGAGGAAGGAGCCCTGTGCTTTTCGGTGCAGTTTTAGTCGGAAAGTGTGTAAGGCCCGAGTTCGGTCTGCAGCTTGTGTAACTGCTTGTTAGGACTGAATCCGTCCTGTGAAGAGAATCAAAGGATATCTGAAGAGTAGAAACCAGGCTCACCCTGTAGAAGACTAGAGAAATTGATGAATTGTGCTCGGTCTGTCAGGAACTGAATCTGCTGTATGTTCTCCCGGGTATTGTGCAGTAATTGCGATTGGGATAGAGAAGCAGCCTGCCTGGTATAGTACTTTCTTTTTACCATATAAATGTGTGAGGAGGCTTGTGTTGCTCAAGTGAATCCTGCTGCCATTAAAGGACTTTTGCCTGTTACTGTTAACCATATAAATGTGTGAGGAGGTTTGTGCAGCTCAAGTGAATCCTGCTGCCATTAAAGGACTTTGCCTGTTACTGTTTACCATATAAATGTGTGAGAAGGCTTGTGTAGCTCAAGTGAATCCTGCTGCCATTAAAGGACTTTGCCTGTTACTGTTTACCATATAAATGTGTGAGGAGTCTCGTGGAGCTCAAGAGTAGCCCTGCTGGACGTTGAAGGACCCTATCTTGTTTGGAGGTCATGAGTACTAATTCAGGGTCACTCCCTGTTGAATTGCCACATTGAATCCAAATGGAATTACTGTACTGCTGACTGTTTAACTAATTTTCTTTTCTCTGTGTGAAAGGGCACCTACCAGCTGCCACGGTTGGACTAGCCACTAGGGCTTGGGTAACCAGGGACGGTAACTGGTAGGGATAGCTTGCACAGAGCCATAGGTAGATGAGTAAAGTGATAAGCTAATTAACCTGATTTCCTGTCCTGTTATATCCCCTAAATAAATCAGAGCTGCTTGTTTCAGCAAAGTCATACTGCCTGAGGTATTTGTCTATGTTAAAGTATTGTACTGTGATTTTTGCACTGTATCTTCTTATTTTACAGGGGTCCCAGTGCCTGAACCAGTCCTGGGGGTAAGTGTATACTGTGAAGGTAATTCTGATATACTGTGTGGGCCACTAGTGGGGAGAAAGGGGGGTTGCAGTGTTCCAGAGGGCTGTGACCAAGTTAGTTTAACTATTGCAAACCCTGACCTCTGGGTGGAGGTACCCGCCATCGGATCCAGGCCCCTCAACCTGTTAGTGGCAAATCAGGCAGGGGTAGTAGCCCCTGGGATAGCGCCATCTAGGGGTTACACTATTATTTGAATAGGGTTCCATCTTCAGAGCATCTGTCTTCATGGAGCTAGATGGATACAGTGTAATTCATAGTGAGGGATCCCCTGAGAAGAAACATTACTAGTGAGTAACGTTTTCTTCCTGATCACTTCTGCAGCTTGGCCATATCCCTTCCACTGTATCCACCCTTCCACAGAGCTTAGTGTCATTCCCAAAGAGGCACAGCTTGCCCTTTATTCCATCTCCAGTGTCGCTAATGAATAAATTAAACAATACCGGACCAACCACTGAACCCTAGGGACTTCCCTTGAGCCTGAGAGCTCTCCCCTACCACCACCCTCTGGGTCCTATTCTTCAGCCAGTCCGCCACCCAGTCATTGAGTTTATCTCCTACCATCAGATCTTCCAGTTTCCTGATCAACCTCCTGTGGGGAACTGAGACAAAGGGCTTGCTGAAATCCAAGTAAAGAATGTCAACCACTTGCCCTGTGTCCGCTGTCCTCGTTACACAATCAAAGAAGACAATCAGTCTTGTGTGGCAGCATCTCCCCACCATGAACCTGTGCTGTCTTCCAGCCTGGAGACCATTCTCCTCTAAAAAAGCCTACCAGGCTTTCTTTAAGGATTGCCACCATTTGTTTGCCCACAATTGAAGTCAGGCTGATGTGCCAGTAGTTGCCTGGGTCATCTTAGTGCCTATTCGTGTGGAATGGAATCACATGTGCTACTCTCCATTTCAGTGTCCCTACCCCTGACTCCAGCAAACTACTGAACAAGTCTGAAAGAGGGCCTGCTAGTTCTACCACCAGTTCCCTCAGCACCCTGGGTTGGATACCATCCGGACCTGGGGACCCATCTACCTTATGGGTCAGTAGTCCTTTCCTTACACTGTCCTTACTGATCTTTCATCTATGCACCCCCTCCACCCTTCTCCTCCCTTGCAGTACCAGGCTGCCTCTCCTTTATCAAGACAGAACAAAAGTACTCATTCAATACCTCTGCCTTGCCCTACTACCTTCCACCCACCCCATCCCCCTTTTTAGCCTTACAGTATCATCTGAACCCCCTGGGCATAAGTCCTAGGAGAACTTTTTGTTGCAAAAAAAGTTCTCCTAGGACTTGTGGCCCCAGGGGTTCAGAAGTTCCTTACCCTATACAGCTGTCACTATCAAACTAGAAACTCTGAGAACCAGATCTTCAAGATCCCATGCAGTCATACCTCCCTTGGTCAAAGGTGCTTCGCCAGTAGAGCCCCACTCTGGCTCAACTACCTAGTGAAATATGTTCCTCCTGCATGCTAGGATCATTTAAACCTAAGCTTCAGTAGTGTCTTGTAACCACTTCTAGCTGTGATTGCTTCCACTATATACCTGCCACTGTTGAGTACCCTCTCAGTACTTACCTGGCCCAAACCTTATATCCTTTGTTTTTCAGAGTGTCCACTCCCTTGCACTCTCCCTCCTCCCCTTCATCCATTACACCCTCCCCAACCCCCGCTTGCCCTCACCCTCCCTACTTCCCTCCCTCCTTTTGCTCTTAACCTCCTCTCCTTATGCAAATGCCCTCCTCCTTCCTACCAAACCTCCCCACCTCCTCTTTTCCTACCCCTTCCCTTGCCCCCTTTTCTCTCTCTCTCTCTCTTTCTGTCTTCAAGATGAGGCCTACTGGGTTGACACTCGTTGTTACAACTTATGTTGTAAATTGTTTGTAAGCCATTGTCTTCCTATTCTCAAATGTAACCTGTAACAGCTCTTGTTAATTGTTCACAATTGTCACATTTGTATTCCATACCACTTCATTGTTCAATTTTGTTGCTCCATGCCTGTCACCCGCTTTGTTTTACCCGATTGTCTACCATTTTGTAATCTATGTTGATTGCAAATCTTGACGTGGACCCTATGTAAAGAGCTATTTGCTCAAAGGTTTTATCTGAAATATTCAATAAATAAATAAATCTCTCTTGTCCCTCTTCTCCCTGATGTATTGAAAAAAGGCTTTGCCCCCTTTTTTGATCCCTTCAGCTAGTTTCAATTCCTTCCTGGCCTTGGCCAACTGGACTGCTTTACCTGTCTCTCTGGCTTTTCCATAGTATTTTTCCATGTCCTCCTCCTCCTCCTCTTGGCTCTTCTTGTACTTCCTATAAGTGTACCTCTTTCCTCTGACTGCCTGGGCTCCCTCCCTGCTAAACCAACTAAGTACTTTAGTCCTAGAGTTTTTCCCTTTCAATCTGACACACTCATTTGTGACAGCTGCTATCCAGTCTTTGATGATGGACCACTTCTGATCCACCCCATCCCCTCACTGTGACCAGCCAGGTGTCCCCTAAGCAGTTCTTCCATCTTCTTCCATCCCATTGGGTATTTAGGGATTGCTTACCCAAGTGCCCTCGCCAACTCCTCTCCCTGTAATGGATGTTTGTATACCACCCCTGTATGGACAGCAGACCGAGTGCCTGTGTCCAGGATAACCCACAGCACCTCCAGCCCTTCCATTTCCTCTGGGTGCCCCTGCACTACCATGGCCTTAATTCCCTCCCTCATATATAAAAAGTCCCTCCTTGCCACCTCCCTTCCCTGTCTCTCCTGAACAGAGTGTAGACTGGTATAGTCATGTCCCAATCATGGCTACCAGTTCATCAAAACTCCATTATGGTCACCATATCCAGGCTTGCCTGTGCCATGATAGCCTTCAGGTCCATCATTTTATTTTTCAGACATCCTGTAATGGCGCACATGGCTCTCCTTGCCTTACCCTTTCCCTGCCCCCTCCTCCTCCCTGTACTGTTTCTTGATGTGGCATGCATTACTCTCCATACCTTACTCCCTCACTGCCTGCTTCCCTGCCCCCTCCTGCTCTCTGTACTGTTTCTTGATGTGGCATGCATGACTCTCCATACCTTACTCCCTCACTGCCTGCTTCCCTGCCCCTCCTCCAGTCTGCACTGTTCCTTGTCACTCCCCTGGCCCAACTTTTCCATTGCTACCAATACCTGTCTCTAGTGTTGCTCAGATAGTAACCTAGATACTAGGATACCAACAGATACCCCCATTTGGCCAGACAGTTGCTGTGGTAGGATAGCAGTACTATCTGACCATGGATCCAATCCTCTAGGATCCAGTGTATGGATTCTACAAAGAAAGTTGTGGATCCTGAGGATCCTAGCGGCAGATCCATGGATCTGACCAAGAGACCCAGTTCAGATCTTAACTATCCAAACTTGGATCCTTGGATCTGACCTAGGATCCCTGGATCCAACCTAAGATCCCTGGATTCTAACTAGAATCCATCGTTATCTGACCCTGAACCCTTTGGTAGGATTTCGGATAGGATCCTAGCTAGGATGCCAGCACTATCTGAAGAAGGGTGGGAGGATCCACAAAAGCACTATCTGAGCAACACTGCCTGTCTCCTTTACTCCTTACTATATAAAAGGAGTCTTGTAGACAGCTGGGCATCGGAGGGCCAAGCAGGGGAAAATGTGAGGGTTCAAAGGAGTGAGGTACCAGTGAGCTGTAGGTGCAAAGAAACAACAAGTACCTTTTTGGTTTCTAAGTAGAACTGATAAAAGTTTTCCTCTTTGGCCCCCTGCCCACTTCTAATGGCTGTAGCTCATACCTTCCTGCATGCCAAGTGGTTAGAACCTAAAATCTAAAATCTCATTATGTTGCACTCTAGCTTCGAAATCAAATCCTCTGACACCCACTCCACCACAGGAATAGTTTTGCTCCACACTAAATACCACAAAATTCCAGAGACTTTTTGCCTCAAACCAAAATAAATCGAAGAGCTGTGGAATGTGTGGGAACGGTGATGACTAACTACAAACAGCTCACACAAGCAAGAGGAGGAACATCAAAAGGTTGAAGAAAAGAAATCTGGCAGCACTTTCCCGTCGAATAAGCAGAGAAAAATAACAACAAATAAACCACTGATGACGCCTTTTATTAGACAAAAAAAAATTCTTAAAAGAATTCTAAATCATGACATCATTTTGAGCCAGAGAGGTGGTGTATTTCTAAACATTCCAGATGCTAGCTGTAACCAGAAGTGATTATCCTAGCCGGTTCAAATTTCTAAAGCTCTGAGTTCAGTTGGCATTATCCATTTTCCTCACAGGGCTTTTTCTGATTAAGTATGAAGGCTTGACAGGACTTGGGCTACCATCCTTTAACCCTTTGACAGTAGATTTAGAATGTATAGAAATTTAGGATGTATGTCAAAGTCTGTGGCACACCAAGGGTTAAACTACCCTAGGGGAAACATGAGGTATAGAAACATAGAAATTGTCAGCAGATAAGGACCGCTAGGCCCATCCAGTCTGCCTATAGGCCCTATACATTATATGTGGCCACTGACCATAGAAACATAGAAACATAGAATTTGACAGCAGATAAGGACCGCTTGGCCCACCCAGTCTGCCCATTTCCCTACCTAATGGATAAGCTGCAGATCCTAATTAACCAGCAGCCTACTTCTTTCTGCCCCCAACCCCTAGAATTGCCTTATGACTGTCCCATGCATGCTTGAATTCCACCACTGTTTTTGACTCCACAACCTCCTCCAGAAGGCCGTCCGTGCATCCACAACCTCTCTGTGAAAAATACTCCTTAAATTACCTCTGAGCTGACCCCCTCTATCTGCAAATTGTGCCCCTTGTTCTTGCACACCTCTTGTTTTGAAAGATGCTACCTCTTGGACTTTGTTGATTCCCTTGAGGTACTTGAAAGTTTCTATCATGTTCCCCTCTCCTCCTTTCCTCAAGGCTATACATATTAAGCTCCATAAGTCTCTTTTCATATGTCTTCGGTGCAGACCCTGCACCATTTAGTGCCTCTCCTCTGGACAGCTTCCATGTCTATGTCTTCTTGAAATTGGGTCTCCAGAACTGCACAATACTCCAGATGGGGTCTGACCAGCTGTCTGTACAGAGGATAATAACTTCCTGTTTTCTACTGGTGATGCCTCTCCTATGCATCCCAGTATCTCCCCAACCCTCCTTGCTGTCCTCTCACATTGCTTGCCCACCTTTAGGTCATCTGATATGACTACCCCAGGTCCCTTTCCATTTTTGTTGTTGTTAGTATTTCACCCCCATTGTGTACTCTTCCTCTGGGTTTTGTTTCCCAGGTGCATTACCTTGCACTTTAGCATTGAATCTAAGCTGGCATACATTTGACCATTCCTCTAACCATGCCAAGTCCCTTCTCATCCTTTCCACCCCACCTTGTGCATCAACTCTGTTGCAGATCTTTGTGTCATCTGCAAAAAGACATACTTTTCCTTCCAGTCCCACTGCAATGTCGCTTATAAAGACATTGAAGAGGACTGGTCCTAATACTGAACCTTGCAGTACCCCACTAGTGACCCCCCTTTCTTCAGAGTGGACTCCATTTACTATTGCTCTCTGTGTCCTATTCTCCAGCCAATTCTTTATCCAGGCAGTCATCTTGGGACCCACTCCCAGGCTGGCTAACTTGTATATTAATCTTTTGTGTGGGACTGTGTCAAATGCCTTGCTAAAGTCTAGGTAGGCCATGTCCACAGCCCCTCCCTGATCTACTACATTGGTCACCCAGTCAAAGAAATCTATCAGATTCGTCTGGCATGACCTTCCCACTGTGAATCCATGCTGCCTTGGGTCCTGTGCCCCTCTGGCCTCTAGATAATTGACAATTTTTTCCTTCAGAAGTGATTCCATCATTTTCCCTATCACTGAGGTCAGACTAACAGGTCTGTAGTTTTCTGCTTCTGCCTTGCTCCCACTTTTGTGAAGGGGAATCACATCTGCCCTCCTCCAGTCCTCGGGTACCACACCATCCTCCCACTATTTGTTACAAAGAGCAGTCAGTGGTGTCACTAGTTTACCCCTTAGTTCTTTTAGAATTCTGGGGTGAATCCCATCAGGCCCCATTGCTTTGTCCACCTTCAGTTTTAGGAGTTCTTTCAGAACCCTTTCTTCTGTGATATCGTCCTTGGGTGTACGGGTATCCAACAGTACTACAAAATCTATCAGGTCTTATTGTTTACATGAACCTAAACTTTTTATATTTAAAAAAATGAATGTTTTATAACTAAAATTCTAATACTTCTATGTGTACCTGAAGATTTCCAGCCATTAACCCCTGCAGGGGTGGGGAAGTGGCCATAGTTTTCAGAGCCAACCTGGGCTTCATGGTGCATTCAGTTGATAATACCAGGTCCTTTGAGTGCATTGCCATGCGTGGGGGTCCAGGTGCAGGTTGCAGGATTCTCCTTATTTACCGCCCTCCGGAGGTGGGAGGAGAATTCCTGCAGGAGGTAGCAGACTTCGCCGTCGACCAGCTGTTGGAGTCCCCCAGGTGTTTAATCTTGGGGGACTTCAATGCCTGGGTCGACGATGAATCCTTGCAGTTCAGTTATGACCGCCTCCAGCTGATGTTATCACTATACCTGACACAAGCAGTTGCTTCTGTGACCCACCAGCATGGCCACACACTTGATCTGGTGTTCTAGCTGGGTCTTGGGGTTGGCAGCCTCAAGACTGATCGGGTTTCTTGGTCCGATCATTGCACTGTGGGGTGCACATTTGGGGCACCCCATGATAGTCCTTCCCCTGTGGAGATGGTCAGCTACCACACTTCAAGGGGTCTACACTCGGAGGGACTATTGGCATTAGCTGACCTATCTAGAGTTGAGGCGGCTTATGCGATTGGCACTGTTGAGGCAGTGGCCACCTATAACGAGGTGGTGTCCAAAGCACTGGATGTCTTTGCTCCAGTTCGTGTACAACTCAGATCCTCTCACTTGAGATCCCCCTTTTTTAATGGGGATCTCAAGGTGATGAAGATCAAAGTTCAGAAGTTGGAGCATTACTGGTGGAAGACCCGGCTGGAGGCTGACAAACTGATCCTACGTGCCCACTACAGTGAGTACCAGGAGGCAATCTCCCGTAAGAAGGCAGAATTCCTGTCCAGAGAGATTGCAACAGGGAAGAACAGACCTGCTCAGCTTTTCTGGACTGTGGATAGACTTCTCCATCCTGCCTGTCTACAGCCAAAAAGACTTTTTTCATCCACTTTGTGTGAAGAGTTTGCTCTGTTCTTCTCTGACAGAGTGTCATCTGTCCAGTCGGGATTCCGGCAGGGAGGCCCATGCCTTGTAGTGGCTGGACTGGTGGAAGCAGAGGCACTCTGCCTATCTGGGAGGACTTAAGGTAAAAGAAAGGGTAGGAGAATGGTGCTTGTAAAGTCCCCAAAATATGCAGTCAAAACAGAAAAGACTCTGCACTCCTTGTCAAACACAAAATGTACATATACCACCAGATTTCTTCTGTAAAAGATTCATTGTGGTGAAAACAAGTAATGTATCCTGGTGTAGCCTGAGGAGACTACCACAGACCTCTGTATTGGCTTATTGTGACACAACATTTATGTCCACTATAATCTATATATGTGCCAATAGGATTGGACATGTTTACAGAAATATAAATATTTTTCCAACACACTCCTAGAAACTATATACAATGTTAGTAATGCTAACTACATCCTGAGCACTTCATGAAGCTAGGAGACAATTTAGTGATAGATAGATGAGAAATGGGGGGCCGGGGGTAACAGAGGGAAAAATTCAAAAAATACGTTTTAAGGTAAGAAGATTTTTGGATTTTTTATTGTTTTGACTTAATTTGATTAGACTCACTTTTAATTTCATCGTTTGACACTGCAAGTATATTATACATTATTTTGGTATCCGAAGAAGGCAGTAAGAGGGCCTCTTTCTGTATAACATCAGTTGATACTTTTTGCAAGGTGGTTGGTGAGCGCTTCTCCTTTGCACTGCAAATATTTCTGGATTATTTGTCATGGACAACAAATGACTGATGAAATTTGTTTACCTGGTTTAGTGAATTATTGTTATATTATTGATGTGTTGTTTTGGAATATTTTTCAATAATATTTTAAGGCACATAAGTGAGAGTTGCAGGGTGTGTTTTTTGGGGGGTTTGTTCTATTTTATTTTTGTTGTGTGTAGATTGGCTACTGGGTGGTTACTGCCCACAAATTGAAGTGGGGTTGTGATAGTAGATTATGTTTTAATGTGTTGTGAAGGTTTAAGGATGGTCAGGAAGTGTTCCCCTACTAGGCTCAGGGAGATGTGTCCATTTAATTGCCCCTCTTTACCAACAGAAATGTATATACATTGTCGATCCTTTGGAATTGCTAGGAGGAATAGGAAGAGGGGCAGGACTGGGCCTGGTAGTGGAATGGAAAGAGGGGGGACGTATTGAGGTATTGGGGACTAGGCGACACCCTAGGGCGAAATGACGTCAAGACAGGTGTAATCCCTGTCTTGCTCCCATACCCAAGGGTCCAGAAATTGGTGCTGGACAGGAGTCGAGGTCTTTCCCTGCATCTCATTCAACCTGGGCGGTGTTATGTAATGCTAGATCTAGCAAAAACAAGACGGCTATTATAGCTGATCTTGTTGAAACAGTAGACCTGGCATGCATCATCGAGACCTGGCTGGATGAAAATGCAGGCCCAGTGTTGGCTTCTGCAGTTCCAGCTGGGTTCTCGGTGATACACTGCCCGAGGTTGGATCATAGGGGTGGGGGTGTAGCCATCTTTTTTAAGACCGAATTGGGCCTTATGGATGTTCCAGTGGGGACCACCAGCTCCTTTGAGTGTGTTATGGGTGAGGGTGTAGGTTGCAGGATACTCCTCATTTACCGTCCACCAGGTGATGGGGATCTATTCTTGCAGGAGATTGCAGACTTTATCGTTGACAAGGTGCTGGAATTCCCAAGATGGATAATTCTGGGGGATTTCAATGTCTGGGTTGACAACGAACTCTCGCAGTTTGGTCGAAATCTCCTCCAGGTAATGACAACGCTGGGCCTTACACAGGTTGTTACCTCCTCTACCCATATAGGAGGCCACTCATTGGATCTGCTGTTCCTTCTGGGGATGGAGATCACTGATTTGGGGGTGGAACCTGTCAGTTGGTACTGACCATCACACCATAGGGTTCTGTTTCTGGACTCCCCCCAAATGGACCTACCCCTTTGGAGATGGTTCAGTACCACCCCTTAAGGGGAGTTACCCCAGATGGTCTGTTGGAGGTGCTGGACCTATCGGGATTGCTGGGTGAAAACACAAGTCCTGGGGTTCTTGTACTAGCCCATAATAAGGCAGTGGGAGATGCCCTGGACTTGATTGCTCCTGTTCATGTTTGACCACCCACTCTTCACCCAAGGTCCCCTTGGTTTGATGGGTCCTTGAAGGAGTGGTCGATGGCTGGAGAGAGCATGGTGGAAGTCCAGTCTGGATGCTGATGGGCTTAGATTAATGGAACATTATGATGGCTATAGATCAGAAATCACCCATAAGAAGGCAGAGTTCCTGTTCAGGGAGATTTCTGCTGCACAGAACCGACTGGCTCAGCTCTTTCATACCATTGACAGATTGTGCAATCCAATCTGTCTGCAGTTTGGAAGAGTTTTTTCACAAGCTAAGTATGATGATCTAGCTCAGTTTTTCGCGGATAAGGTTGCCAGCATCAGGTCTGGAATTGGCCTGGCTCTGTCCATAAGGGGTTGTGGAGGTTGATGTGAAGTGGCGAGGACCAGGTCTATCTGGACAGATTTCTGTCGACTGGAATTCATGGACATTGTGAAAATTGTCCAGTCTTTGCGTCCAACCTGTTGTAGTTTGGATCCGGGTCCTACCTCCCTTTTGGTGGGATGTGTAGATGTTTTCTGCCCGATCCTAGCTGAAATTGTATGGAGATCCTTGGAGGGGGAACCTTTCCGGATCCCTTAAAGGAGGCAGTCATTAGACCACTCCTGAAAAAGCTGTCCTTGGATCCCATTGACCCAGCTAACTACTGACCTGTCTCTAACCTTCCCTTTGTGGGGAAGGTTATTGAGAAGGTGGTTGCATTGCAACTTGATAATCATTTGGAAACTCACGGTGTCTATGAAGCTCTCCAGTCTGGATTTAGGAAGAGGCATATCATGGAGACTGCCCTTGTCTGGGTACTAAATGACCTTCTGATGGTGAGAGATTGAAAGACTCGTACCATCTTGGTCCTTCTTGATCTCTCTGCAGCTTTTGACATTGTGGACCATAAGGTGTTTTTGGAGACCGTGCGGTTTCTTTGTGAACTGTCAGGTACAGTCCTCAAATGGTCAATCTTTTCTAACAGGCAGGTCTCAGAGGGTGGTCACTTGAATTTATTCCTCTAATGCCCTCCCCCTGTCCTGTGGAGTACTGCAGGGCTCCATACTGGCTCCCATGTTGTTCACGGTGTATATGCTGCCCTTAGGAGATATCATTAGGCAATACGGCTTGAGTTTTCACTGCTATGCAGATGATAGTCAGCTGTATATATTCTTTGTGCCTGGACAGGTTGATGCGGTTTCCATGCTAAATAGCTGCCTTTCTGAGATCAAAGACTGGATGAGCTCAAGTTGGCTGAGATTGAATCCGGATAAGACTGAGATGGTGGTCATGGACCCGGGCCGCACAGGTGCAGGTGTTGGAGCTGGGCACATGTCAGGTCTTTGGCTTGATGGTGTCCACCTTATCACCTCAGATTGGGTGCGTAACCTGGGTGTTGTTCTTGATGATGGCTTGACCTTGAAGTGTCGGGTGTCAGCGGTGGTCAAGTCCTCATTTTACCATCTGAGGAACATCACTCGGGTGAAACACCTGATTCCCCCGGGTGACCTTCCAACAGTGGTCCATGCCTTCATTACTACCCGTCTTGATTACTGCAATGCCCTCTACCTAGGGCTGTCAAGGGTTGATATCCGCTACTTGCAGCTGGTGCAGAACGCTGCAGCCAGATTGTTGACCGGTACCTCTAGGTCCAGTCATATTACTCCTGTAGCTGTCTGCCAGTTCAGTGGTGGATCACCTATAAGGTAGGTTTGCTTACCTTTAAAGCCCTACACAAACAGGGACCCAGCTACCTTAAAGATCTCCTGACTCCCTACTCTCCCAATCGCCCTCTCCGATCTGCCGATGAGGGATTGCTAGAGATTCCCAGGGTTCGTCTTAAAACATCTGGAGCACGTGCTTTTTCATTTGCAGTACCAACCCTGTGGAATTCTTTACCTCATCAGTTAAGAGAATGCCTGATTATCACTAATTTTAAATCTATGTTGAAAACATATTTGTTCTCACTGGCCTTCCCAGACTAATTGAATTGTATTAAGTTGATTTTAACAGTTTTATATGCTCTATTTTAATGTATTTATAATCTGTGCAGCACCTTGGTTTTTGAAAGGTG
This sequence comes from Neoceratodus forsteri, assembly GCA_016271365.2. Classification (NCBI taxonomy): domain Eukaryota; kingdom Metazoa; phylum Chordata; order Ceratodontiformes; family Ceratodontidae; genus Neoceratodus; species Neoceratodus forsteri. Next base: position 496,162,992 of record CM028138.1, read on the forward strand.
CTATAAAAATAAAGATTTATTTGATTTGAGATGCAATGAAGAACATTTCTATCATTAATGCAATAGCCTTGCTAATTCTATCTGATCATTAATGCCTGGCCATTCCATTGCACCAAGTTTATATATCCAAAAGACCTCTCTTCTAGCCAGTTTGGACTCTGTATCACCACCCTTGTTACCTGTCATTACTTTATCAATACCCATAAACTTAGGTGCATGTAATGATGCTTCTCTAGCATTATTAATGTGCATTGCAAGTGCATATTTCTCATTTTTATGTTTGCTTGTGCACATGCACAACCAACATGATGTGACAGCTTAGGAGAGAAGCTGGGTTTTGGAGGCACAGCACTGTGGCAGCCAGTGCTCCCACTGCATTTAGAGGCTTGGACCCCTTTCCCCAATGTGGTGGCATGCTGCTGCTGACATTAGTTAAGCAAGTGTGCCACCAACTTGAAGAACACCGCTGCAATGAGGAGCGACCCTCATTGCAGGCGGTCCTACCTGGTGTAAAATTACCATAACATGGCGGCAGCTGTTGCCGCTCACCTCAGAGTCCCCATGAAAACCGTGGGTGCCCAGTCCCCATTTGCATGCCCCTCCCATTTCATTTTTTTCGATAGGGAGCCCACCCCTGCCCACATAATGTCCCCATAGAGTTGTTTGCCGAGGGTGGTGCCCAATCCCCTCGGCATCATGTCCCCCCCCAAACACAGATCCTTTTTTTTGTCAACAGACCCAATCCCCATTGGCTGCAGTCCCTCCCAAAACAAAAACATGCAGGTGGCACACTGGGAGCCCATCCCAGCATGCCAAATCTACCTGCAAAAAAAGAAAACCTCCCCGAAATGGTTTTAATTTTGTTTTTTTCCTGAAATGTACAAAATGGTCCCTCATTGTATCTGGTGGCCCCTCCCCCAGCCTACACCCACCCTCTGCATATCTGACCTCCCCACACACCCTCATCCCATACTTACCTCCGGAGCCCAGTGCGACGATCTTTGGTGGACCGGGAACACGTCTGCACTCTTCAAAAGTCGACCGTGAACTGAAGAAATGACGATAAGCTGTATAATGGCATAAATGTTTTTTTTTTCAACTTTGGTGCATATCTCAGCCATTTTTTTTGTAAATTTTGACACCAAATTTTCAACATGGGGTTCTTGGGACTCCACCTCATGAATTCAGTCACTGTCATCTCATTATTCTGTCCCAAAAAATGATTTCATGGTCACTGTACTAAATCACTTTTTGGGACTGATTAACAAAATGACAGTGTTACTGTTCAAGAGATGGGCTCCCAAAAGGCCTATGTTGCAAATCTGGTGAAAGAATTCCAAACAATTACCGTGTTACGAGCGTGCATTGTGCAGTTTCTACATACGCTCGTAACTCAGAGGATTTTTAATATTTTCACTCCAGATTTTCAACATTGCCATTTTTCCACACCTCCTTATGAAGAGTATACCTGTCATTTTTTACATCCTGCCCAAAATGTGGTTTCACACATGTGGTGCGAAATGGTGCGGTCACTGTGGGAAATCAGTGTTCGGGGAAGATTATCAAAATCACAGTGACACTGTTCATGAGCAGAGGTCCCAAAATGCCTATGTTGAAAATTTGGTGAGAACATTTCACAAACTGACTGCATTACGAGCGTGCATTGCTCAGTTTTCACGCATGCTCATAACTTTGAGAAATGTTAAATATTTTCACTCCAGATTTTCACCATTGGCATTTTCCACACCCCGTTATGAACAGTATAGCTGTCATTTTTCACATCCTGCCCAAACTGTGTTTTTGTACATCTGGCACAGAATGGTGTGGTCACTGTAGCAAATCAACATTAGAGACAGATTAACAAAATCACAGTGCCACTGTTCATGAGCAGAGGTTTCAAATGCTTCCATGAGGTGGGGGTCACAAAAAGGCCATGTTGAAAATTTGTAGTGCAAATACCAACGGATGCCTGGGGCGTTACAGTTCCTAACCATAACATCCCACCCTGTACAGACTGACAGATATCAGGAGTGTGCCTTTGGATTGCTGGCTGTAATGCTCATGCCATTCCACCCCCATCCTGTAGCAGGTGACAGGCATCGAGGCATGCCTTGGACTCCTCAGCCCCAGACTTCACCCCATTCTACTATACTGCACCCATTTCAGTGTATTTCCTTATGGAATGGGGTAACTGTAAAGCCGAACACCCCAAAGCACACCTCAACACTTGCTGGTATCTTCAGGAAAGGGTGAGGTGAAATGGAGTGAACATTATGCGCGATGGCCCAAAGGCACACTCCAATGCCTCTCCATCTCTGCAGGTTAGATGTGGGGTTTGTGTGAAGTTCAGTACTTCACTGCCATTCCTATTCTGCATCTGTCTAACTCCTGCACTTCCAGTGCTAATACCAGCAAGCAAACATTCATCATTGACTGATGCTTGTATAATTTAGAGTTGAATAAGTTAGGATTCCTACTAAAATGCAAGGCAAAACCTGAGTGGCCTCAAACCGCACATTCATTTGCTAATGTCTTTTGCACTGCACATGATGACATGAGTAATAGTCTACACTTATGGGAACTGTCTGTGTTGTCTAAAAAGGGGGGCGCTACATGAACTGAAAGCTCATTTATGGCTTAGTAACCCGTAACAGTATTTAGTGGGTAATTAGCAGTTTTTTAATGTAGCAAAGGTAGAACTAAAGCTATAGCTACAAAGGTAACAAGATTCAACGTGTGCTACTTTAGTGGTGTATACAGTATCTTTTGTCTATCTATCATTAAGCTGGAGACTGGGAGTCCAAATCTCAAGGGATAACATTTTTTTTTCAGCTCAGATGTGGCATTTTATTTGGTGTACAGACTACTTAAGTGAATACTGAGGCTGTTAGAATATAACTGATCTTAAAAAAACAAACACAAACAGAAATGTTCATTTAAAGGTACAGTATTTTCTGAAGGACCCCCTTTCCATTTAGAGAAAACTGAATCTGTTATGCCATAGCTGTGGACTCTAAGCAAAAGTGCAAAAATTAGTGTGTGTGTGTGTATATATATATATATATATATATTCACACATATATATATATATAGGAGGTGATACAGTTGTTCAATTTCACAGTGTCTCAATATGCTAAAGACAGTATGTTTTTATATGCTTGTCTAACAACACTAATGCAGAATTAACCCATATAAAAGTCCCACTTCATTGGTGCACAGCTTTTGTTACCATGTACTGATGGTAACACTGGAAGAGTCAATGTAGATTTAATTCCATGAAAGGGACACATTTAATATTAAGCACAGAGGAGCTGGCTAATGGGCAACCAAAGTAAACAACAAGGCAGAAAATGAAGGCTGATGACTCATCAGATACAATTCAAACATTTATTAAATGCAGAAAACTTGACAGGCTATCTCATGTAACATGCTGTAAAAGTTCTGAAATCCACTTTAGGATTAAGATAAAACTGTGCAGGCAGAATATAATAAACACTCTGTTAGTCTACTTCTATAAAGATTTTATGACAGTCAATATAATTTGCATGAAAAGAGTAATGAATCTGCTAGAGAAAAACTCATGAATTATGTCATTACCAAGTGGCATAAGTTGTAGTCACGATATGTCGGTCTGAATACTTACATGAGGTCGTCTGTCAAATTTGTTTGTATATACATTCTGGACTTGCAGAGGGAAGTGGGGAAGACTGTTAGAAGGGCTAAATTGCAGATGGAGTAAGATATTGCTAGTTAAATCAAGGAAGGGGAATAAGGCATTCTTTAAATACACTGGGGAGCGCAGGAAAAACAAGATTGCGAGAGGGAACTAGTTTAGAGGAGGATGGCCCTAAGGCTAATATAGTGATCAGGTATTTTTGTTCAGTGTTCATCAGAAAGGGTGATGCTGGGGGCCAAAGATGGAATGCAGAATTGTGGGGGGAAGGAACAGATACCTCACCATTTATGGTAGATAGGGTCTTAAAGGAATTAGGTAGTCTTCAGGTAAACAAAGACATGGGTCTGGAAAGGGTACATCCCAGGATCCTGAAAGAGCTCAGGATGGAATTAGCAGAGCCACTGGTGGAACTGTTCGCCCTGTCACTGGAATCAGGAATCATTCTGGAGGACTGGAGGAGAGCTAATGTGGTACTGCTACACGGGGGGCAGGGAGGAGGTGGGAAATTATAGGCCAGTGAGCCTGATGTTAGTGGTTGGGAAGATCATGGAGAGCTCCTAAAGGAAAGACTGGTAGACTACCTGGAAGGGAAGGGGCTGGTCGATCATAGGCAACATGGGTTTGTTCGGGGGAGATCCTGTCAGGCAACCTTATTAGAGTTTTTTGACTCAGTGACAGTAGTGATGAACCAGGGAAGAGCAATGGACTTGGCCTTTCTGGACTTCAGAAAAGCTTTCGACACTGTTCCCCACAAAATATTGTTAAACAAGATGGGTGGTCTGGAAGTGGGCCAGGCCTTAACGAAGTGGGTGGGAGTGGAGTACTACAGGGTTCTGTACTGGGCCCAGTCATTTTCAACATTTTCATTGGGGACATTGCTGAAGGTCTAGAGGGGAGGGTGTATTTTTTCACCGATGATACCAGGATATGTAATACAGTGGACACTCCCGGGGGGTTGAAAGAATGCAGGAGGATTTTGATAGGCTAGAGAGGTGATCCAAGGTTTGGAAGCTAGGGTTCTATGTGGGAAAATGCAAAATTATGCATATGGAGCATGGGAATCCGAGAGCAAAGTAGGAGATTAACCGGGGAGAGAACAGCAGTTGTGGAACAAGACAGGGACTTGGGTGTCATCACCTCATCTGACCTGAAGGTAGCAAATCAGTGCCAGGCTGCAGTGGCGAGGGCAAGCAGAATGCTGGGATGTATGAGTTGAGGCACTGCCAGTAGAAGGAAGGAAGTCATCATGCCCCTGCATATGACCCTGGTCAGACCTCATCTGGAGTTCTGGCTTCAATTCTGGAGACCACACCAGAAGAGGGGTATAGAGAGAGTGGAGGCAGTCTTGAGGAGGGCGACAGGGATGGTTCAGGGGATGCAGGGGAAGACATAAGAGGAAAGGTTGAAGGATCTGGATATGTACTCCCTGGAGGATAGGAGAGATGGGGGGATATGACTGAGACCTTCCAATATCTAAAGGGTATAAACAGGATGCAAAAGGGGAACCGACTACAAAGGAAAGGAAATTCAGCAACTAGGGGCCACAGTATGAAGCTGGAGGGTGAACATTTTAGGGGTAACATGAGGAAGAACTTTTTCACAGAGAGGGTGGTGGATGCTTAGAACAACCTGCCGGAAGAGGTGGTAGAGGCAGAGACAGTCTCGAGTTTCAAGCACGCATGGGATAAGCACATGGGAATCCTGGGAGAAAGGTGAAAAGGGTGGGTTCTGTGGGGGGCTCAGTAGCTGGCATGTACTGGGCAGACTAGGTGGACTATGTAGGTCCTTATCTGCTGACATTATGTATGTATGTATGTATGTCTACATTTCTGATATGCATTCTGCTTCTTTTTGGCGAATTTTACCTAACAACATGTTCAGGCAGATGCTGGCATAGTTTGTTATGTGTTTACTGTAGATGTGTGCTGTTGGCATGATGTTTGTCATTCTTAATTCACAAGTTCTCCTGCAGGCATCTCTCATGAGTCACATAGCATGCTGATACACTTTCTTTTCCTGTCAGCACATGTGTGTTGAGAAAGTACTTTTAGCATAATTCCAAAAGCCTTGCATGCACAGTTCTTTTTAGCACAATGCTTGATGCACTGCTCTCAAATTTACACTCCATTTCCCCCCCACAATATTGGTTTCCCACAATTGCATATGGTGCAAACAACCATAATTAATTGGTTACTATTGAGGTGGTCACAGTTGCAATTGCAAACAAACAAACAAAAAACCCTCCCGCTGCATGGGTACTGGTTGTTCTATTGATAGTGATGTTCAGCACCCTGAACAAGCAAATAAGTTGTGAGTTATTCCACTTCCCTGGTCTAGAGGATTTCCAAGTGGTGAAACTGGTTCTTGAAGAGGTGAGACATGCCATGAAATGCATTAATGTTATTAAGATAGATTGAATCCTGTGTTTGGGGGACTTTAACCGGGAGGGAACTGAGCACCTTTAGTTGTAATAAGAGTCACAAACATAAATGTCCACACCGTCTGCAAAGTCTGGATTCTCTTTATTCCCACACAGAAAGTTATCAGTACATATAAAGCATGGTGGACACTTGAATTCAGGTTAGAAGCTTTAAATAACAAAGGCCCAAATAGTTACAGCTAAGTACTCAGTCTAGGGAGGTAACGTGATTGCGTAGCTGTCATGCTAGTCCCAGCCAACCAGAAAATTACTATGTGGTGGGAAGGCAGTTTAACAAAAAGTTCAGACTTATTGCAGTATATCCACAGGATAACTAATGGCATGGTATTCCACCACTATCTTTAGGCAATGGGCAGTTATGGAGTAGAATCTGACAATTACAGCTAGTAACTGATGTAGTTGTGTATGACAAATAAATAGGAATGGCAATTGTGTGACTGCACCATGTCTGTAAACATGCAAAGGGATGGTTCAGACCCACCTGGGCACCAACATACTGTATAACACCTAAATCCATCACCCCCATGCATAAGGAATTGAGCCTGTGGGCACTACTCCAGCTACAGAGTGAGCATCAGACTCTGCCAGACAGCAATGTTACTTTTCTGACACCATCCCTATTACTGAGAAAAACAAGAAAGGCTGCACATAAAAACAGCCATTTGTCAATGCCGAATGTTTGCTTGCTGGTATTAGCATTGGAAATGCAGGCGTTAGATGCAGAATAGGAATGGCAGTGAAGTATCAAACTTTACGCCAACCCCACCTCCACCCTACAGAGTTGGACAGGCATTGGGGTATGTGTTTGTGTTGTCGCCCATAACGTTCATGCCATTTCACCTCACCCTATCCTGCAGACACTGACAAGTGTTGAGGTGTGCCTTGGGGTGTTCGGCTTTACAGTCACCCCACTCCATAAGGACATATGCTGAAATGGGTGCAATATAGAATGGGGTGAACTGTGGGGCTGAAGAGTCAAAGGCACAGCTCAATGCCTGTCAGTGGCTGGGGTGGGGTTGGAATGGCATCAGCATTACAGTCAGCAATCCAAAGGCACACTCCTGATGTCTCTCAGTCTGTAAAGGGTGGGATGTTATGGTTAGAAACCATAACGCCCTGGGCATTTGTTGGTATTTGCAGTACAAATGTTCAACATGGCCATTTTGTTGCCCCCCATGAAAGCATTTGGGACCTCTTCTCATGAACAGTGGCACTGTGATTTTGTCAATGTGTCCCGAATTTTGAGTTTCCACAGTGACTGTGCCATTGTGCACCAGATGCACGAAAACACAGATCGAGCAGGATGTGAAGAATGACAGCTGGCGCCATTCATAGGGAGGTGTGAAGAGATGGAAATGTTGAAAATCTGTAGTGAAAATATTAAAAATGCTCAAACTTCCGAGTGTACATGGAAACTGTGCAACGCGTGCATGTAACGTAGTCATTTAGTGAAATTATTTCACCAGATTTTCAACACAGGCATTTTGTGACCTCTGCTCATGAACACTGTCACTATGATGTTCTTAATCTGTCCTGAACATTGATTTCCCACAGCAACCGCTGTATTCTGCGCCAGATGTGTAAACGCATATTTCGGGCAGGATGTGGAAAATGACAACTGTACTGTTCATAAGGGGGTGTGGAAAAATGGCAATGGTGAAAATATGGAGTGAAAATACTGTACTACAAATTTGCGAAGTTATGAGGGTGCGTGGAAATTGCAAAATGCACTCTTGTAACACAGTCATTTTATGGACATTTGTCACCAGATTTTCAACATAGGCATTTTAGGACCTCTGCTCATGAACAGCGTCACTGTGATTTTACATACGAACATACATATGAACATATGAACATACAAATCTGCCAGAAGAATACACCAATCAGTCTATGTAAGTCTTCCCAAGTGTGCAGCTAGCACCCTAGATTGCAGCTGCCCCAGCATCTTCCCCCCTCAGTTCCTCCCCGCTTTTCCCAGCCCCTGCCCTCCCGACTCTTTCTCTTGCTTTATCCCAGTCCTCCTTAAATCTATTGACTGTCCTACATGTTACTACCCCCTCTGGCAGCGCATTCCAACTAGACACCACCCTCTCAGAGAAGTAGTGCCTCCTCATTTCCCTCTTGAAATGTCCCCCTTCCAACCTTAGTCCGTGCCCCCTTGTCTCTCTTCCACTCCTCAGTTTAAACACCCCCTTGGTGCTAGGTTTATTTACCCCCTCAGGTAGTTAAACGCATCAATCATATCCCCCCATCCCTGCTCTCCTCCAGTGTGTACATCTTCAGCTCCATCAGCCTAACTTCATATTCTTTTCCTTCCATCCCCTTTAACATTTTTGTTGCCCTCCTTTGCATCCCCCTCCAATAACTTTACATCTCTCCTCAGGTATGCCTCCAGTATTGCACACAGTACTCCAGGTGTGGTGCAACCTATGATCTGTAGAGAGGTAGGATCACATCCCTGTGTCTGGATGAGAACCCCCTTGCGATGCATCCCAGCATCCTGTTTGCCTTCGCTGCTGCTTTCCTGCACTGGGCCGAGTTGTTCATGCTCCCAGTTACCAACACCCCTAGGTCCTTCTCCTCCTCTGTGATCCCTACCCAATAGTCCCTCTTCTGGTATTTAGCCCTGAAGTGCATCACCTTATACTTCTTTGCACTGAATCCTAGCTGCCACTCCACCAACCATGTCTGTAGTTTGGTTAGGTCCTCCTGCAGTTTTTCCCATCCATCCTCTTCGTCCTCCACTGCCCCCAATTTGGTATAATGTGCTAACAGACTAACCTTGCTCCCCAGTCCGTGTGCTATATCAGAGATAAAAAGCCCAAATAGCACTGGGCCCAGCACTGACCCATGCAGCACCCCGCTTGTCACTGCTCTTGGTGCTGAGAGCTACCCCACCACCACCCTCTGCACTCTCCCCTGTAACCAGTTTTCTATCCATTTAGTCCGACCACCTTCCACCCATACCCCTCCTTCTCCTCACTCTTCTCCTTGGCCTGTGTCCCTCCTCCCGGTAGTCTGCACCCTCTCTCCTCCTTATTCTTATCGGGTGGTGGTGCCTTCTGTATTACACTCAGACCACTCTGCCTGCCCCCTTCCAGGATTACTACGCCTCCGCCTTTAACTATATCTAGGGGGGTAAGCTAATTAGGCTCCGCTTTCTGGACCTTTCTACCAACCTCAGTCTTTTGGCCACCTCCCCGACTAGTTTAAATCCACCTTAGTAGAGGTATACCCCTCTAATCCTGCCTTTAATGCTCCCCTCCCCTTCCTGTTCAAGTGTACTCTGTCCCTCGTGTACAAGTCACTATTCCCCCCCAAACCCTACTGCTGTTAGTCACTAACCCATCATTTTTGGTGTGGCACCAATCCCTCAGTCACTCATTGAACTCCTCGTGCCTACACTTCCTTCCCATGCTTGCACATGGTACCGGCAGTATCTTCAAGAATGCCGGTGACTCCCCCACCCCCTCACACTGCCTGCCCAACTACTCAAACCTCCCCTTCACTGCTTCCACAGTCCCCCATGCCAAGTCGTTTGTACCCACATGCAACACTAAATGAGGGTTCTTCCTCCCCCTCAGTGCACACTTGTGCAGTGCCTGCCCTGCCCCTCCTGCAGTCAACCTGGGGATAGCTTCAACCCAAATAAGGCTGTGCCTTCCCCCCCGCCACCTCATCTCACCCCTTTCAGTATGGAATCCCCCAGGATGAGTACCCCCTCTCCCTTACCCCATTTTCCTTCTAATGCCCCTTCCACTACCCCAGTATTCATTCTTCCCTGCCCCTTACCCCCGCCAGCTGCTCCATCTGTGACTTCTGTATCTGTATCCCCTACTCCCGCCTCACCCCTTTTCTCTGCCTTATTCCTCCCATCCCCCTTGAATACCTTTCCAGCCTGACTACTTCCTACTGGGCTTCCCATGTCGATCTCCCCATCTCCCCTGCTGATTTCCAACCTCTCTCCTGTCCCCGCTGTTGTCAATTTAGAGCCTCCATTCCCTTCTACCCCAATAGTGATGCCTTTCCCATCCTTCCCCCTTCCTGCAGCCTTCTCTCCTCCAGTCACCACCCCTCCTTCCTTACTAGCCCCCTTCTACCCTTTCATCCTTGCTATCTCTTCCCCTGCCTGTTGCCATCCCTCTCATGCTTCACTTGTCCCCTCTTCACTATGTTCCTGCTCCCCCCTCTCTCTCCCATAGCAGAGGTTTGAATCTATTCCTAGTTGATACCCTCCTACATCTCTTCCCCTATCGGTTCCCCTCCTACTTGTTCCTCTCATCCACCCTGGTCCCTCCTACCGCAGCCATCTGCTCTCTCCCTAGTACTCCTCGTGACCTCTTCCTCCCGATCAAGAGCCCCCCCACTCAGGCACCCCTCCCTTCTCCTCTCTTTCTGTTAATGCCTCTGATACTGGGGTCAGTTTCACTCCCTAGTTGTTCTTTTCCGTCCCCTTTGCATCCCCTGTCCCCCCAACCAGGATGCCTACCATTCTCATCTGCCTGCACACGGGCCCCTCCCTAACCTATACAGTTCCTCCCTCAAACTAGCCAGTCATCTGCAGACCATGCACACCCCCCCATCCTCCAAGCCCAGTCCAGGATCATGGTGGACCCACAACCTGTACACCCCACCACCCTTCCAAAGATGCCCGCCCTATTGATATGTGGCACCTGACCCATTTTGGCCCCCATCTTATGTTACGGGCTCTTACTCCCAGGTTCTGTACTCTACTACAACCATTAGGCCCCTATTTACTCAAATTCCTGCCCCCCACGAGTCCCCTACTGCCCCTTGCTGACCGGGTTAATTCAGTCTCAAATCTCATCCATTAGATACTGTATTACTGTAGCAATCCTAAAGCCTCCTTGTCTGTTTTTCACCCCTCAGCTACCATATATTTTGTTCTCAGCTCTCATACAGTTTCACTTGGCCCAGTTAGAAATCCTATTGCACTCCAAGTATTACTCAGCTCAGTTAGAGAAATAAACAGAACAACTAAATCTGCATTATTACAGCAATCCTAAAAGTATCCAATCATTGCTGTGTCTCCACTCCAGGGACCCTGCTGTAATATAGGACCACAGAAGACACTGGGCAGGAGGGTGGGCAACTCTAAAATCCCAGCAGAGCTCCATTAAGCTTGCTCACTCCCCCTCTCTCACTTGCTCGTTCTATTTCTCCCGACACTGCAGGCTGCCCTTTTGTACTGGGCTCCTGCCTGCGTTGGCACCTTTTTCTGCCCACAAAGAAATCTGCAGCAGTCCCGACAGAGCTCCATTGAGCTCGCTCACTCCCCCTCTCACACACATGCTCGTGACACATTAAGAAAATCACAGTGACACTGTTCATGAGCAGAGGTCCTAAAATGCTTATGTTGAAAGTTTTGTGCTGAAAGTCCATAAAATGACTGTGTTACGAGCGTGCAATGCAGAGTTTCCACACACCCTTGTAACTTTGCAGATTTGTAATATTTTCATGCCAGATTTTCAACACTGGCATTTTTCACACCTCCTTATGAATAGTACAGCTGTCATTTTTCACATCCTGGCCGAAATGTGTTTTCGCACTTCTGGTGCAGAATATTTTATTTATTTATTTATTTATTTGAACATTGGTTTACAACATTTGAGCCAGAGGCTCATTTCCAAAGGTACCTCATCACATTGAGGACAAATACATAACAGACTTTTGATTACCGCATATGGGTTACATAGATTGCAAGCACATAACAGACTTTTGGTTACAGCATATGGGTTATATAGTTAGCAAGCACATGTGATTACACCAGATAAACAGATAAGCCAGTTTGGTTACAATGGCACATTCCTGCATGATGGTAAGAGCAAGCAGCAGGATAATAGCAGTACAAACAGCAATGGGTGAGGATTAAAAGAGGTGTGGTGTGGATGCTGCCCAGCGGGCATTGTCAGGGCACAGAGAGCTATGCCTCAATTATAGATAGGTGCAGCTACGCATGTTAAATAGTTGGCTTTGAAGTGTGGGTTTGAATTTAGAAATTGTGGGGGCATCCGAGATGAGGGCAGGGAGCGAGTTATACCAGGATGGAGCTCTATAGCAGAAGGACCTCTGTCCATGGGATGTCCTAGATCTTGGGACCAGAAAAGGGGTCTTGCTGGAGGATCGTGTACAGACCAAGGGCTGGGCTTGGCGGAGGGAGGCTGTCAGGCCAGGTGGGGATAGCCCAAGAAGAGTTTTTTTGTTATAACATGTTTGGTATCGAGACGCTCATCTAGATTCAGCAGTATTGCCAAGTCATAAAGCTGGCACGAATGCGTAGCCTGGGGCCCCAGTGATTAGCCTGCATGCCTTATTTAGGATGAGGCGAATTTTATTGAGGGCGGTCATGTCAGCAGCGTCGTATACTGGTAGGCCATAGTCAACAAGGGATAATATAGAGGATGTAACCGCTATACGGAGGGCAGCGGGGGGGAGACAGTTTTTATAGCGGTATAGGATACCTAGATGCACATTAGTGGCTGAGGCAAGTGCATCAATGTGGGTGTGGTAGGTGAGAGCTGAGTCTAAGGAGACCCCAAGGTACTTGTAGGAGTGGTTGTTTGGAGCAGGGGAGGATATGGAGTGGGAAGTTGCTGGCTTTGTTTTGGGGGTGGGCAAAGAGCATTGTTTTTGGTTTTTTGAGATTAATGACCAGTCTTTGCTCTTTAAACCAGGTTTCGGCATCATTATAGGATAGTTGTAGGGAGTCCTGGAGAGAGATAAGGTTACGGTGGGTGGCAAAGATGATGGCATCATCTGCATACCGCAGAATTTTCCCAGTGCATGCACTGGGCAGGGTGTTAAGGTAGAGTGAGAAGAGTAGGGGTCCCAGGATGGAGCCCGGAGGAACCCCAGAGCAGATGGGACAAGTTTTGGAAAGTGTCCCATTAATTCTGACACATTGGGAGCGGGCAGATAGGTAGCTGGTGCACCAGGCGAGAGGCCCAGTAGAGAAGCCAGTGTGGAAGAGGGCATCCAGCAGGAGGGGGTGGGAGACAGTGTCAAATGCCTTTGAGAGGTCGATGAACACTGTCCTGGCTAGGGAGCCAGAGAGGAGTGTAGGAAAGTTGAAAATTCAACTAGTGCAGTGCCGGTACTGTGTCCTGCATGGAAACCGTGCTGTTCAGGACAGAGGATGTTGTGTTTGGTCAGGTATTCAGTGATTTGTGTGGCAACCAGCTTTTCTAGGGCTTTGGAGAGGGGTGCAGTGGGAAATCAGTGTTTGGGACAGATTAAGAAAATGACAATGACTCTGTTCATGAGCACAGGTCCTAAAATGCCTATGTTGAAAATTTGGTGACGAAAGTCCATAAAATGACTGTGTTACAAGCGTGCATTGTACTGTTTCCACACACCCTTGTAACTTCGCAAATTTGTAATATTTTTACGCCAGATGTTCAACACTGCCATTTTTCCAAACCTCCTTATGAACAGTACACCTGTCATTTTTCACATCCTGGGCAAAATATGTTTTCACGCTTCTGGGGCAGAATGGCGTTATCATTGTTGGAAATCAGTGTTTGAGACAGATTAAGATTGAGCCAGTGAGAGAGGGGGAGCAAACAAGCTCAACTAAGCTCTGTCAGGATTGCTGCAAATTTCTTTGTGGGCAGAAAAAGGCTCCAATGCAGGCAGGAGCACAGTACAAAAGGGCAGCCTGCAGCGCTGTGAGAAACAGAACGAGTGAGTGAGAGAGTGGGAGTGAGTAAGCTGAATAGAGCTCTGTCGGGACAGCTGCGGATTTCTTTGTGGGCAGAAAAAAGCACCAACACAGGCAGGAGTCCAGTACAAAAGGGTAGTCTGCAGCGCCAGGAGAAACAGAATGAGCTAGTGAGGGAGGGGGAGTGAGCGAGCTCAACAGAGCTCTGTTGGGACTGGTGCAGATTTCTTTGTGGGCCGAAAAAGGTACCAACACATGCAGAAGCCCAGTACAAAAGGGCAGCCTGCAGCACTGGGTGAAACAAAATGAGCAAATGAGAGAGGGGGAGTGAGCGAGCTCAATGGAGCTCTGTCGGAAGTGCTGCGGATATCTTTGTGGGCAGAAAATGGCACCAATGCAGGCAGGAGCCCAGTACAAAAGGGCAGCCTGCAGCGCTGGGAGAAATAGAAGGAGTAAGTGAGAGAGGGGGAGTGAGCAAGCTCAACAGAGCTCTGTTGGAACAGCTGTGAGCTTCTTTGTGGGCACAAAAAGGCACCAACGCAGGCAGGAGCCCAGTACAAAAGGGCAGCCTGCAGCGCTGGGAGAAACAGAATGAGTGAGTGAGAGAGGGGGAGTCAGCCACCTCAACAGAGCTGTGTCGGGACTGCTGCAAATTTCTTATGTCAGCAGAAAAAGGTGCCAACGCAGGCAGGAGCCCAGTACGAAAGGGCAGCCTGCAGCTCTGGGAGAAACAGAACGAGTGAGAGAGGGGCAGTGAGTGAGCTCAACGGACCTCTGTTGGGACTGCTGCAGTTTTTTTGGGGCAGGAAAAGGTGCAACAAAAGCAGGAGCTCGGTACAAAAGGGCAGTCTGCAGCGTCGGGAGAAATAGAATGAGTGAGTGAGAGAGGGGGCGTGAGCAAGCTCAATGGAGCTCTGCCGGGACTTTACAGTTGCCCACCCTCCTGCCCAGGTCCTCTGTGGTCCTATATTACAGCAGGATCTCTGGAGTGGAGATAAAACAATGATTGGATACTTTTAGGATTGCTGTAATAATGCAGATTTAGTTGTTCTGTTTATTTCTCTAACTGAGCTGAGTAATACTTGGAGTGCAAAAAGATTTTTAACTGGGCTAAGTGAAACTACATGAAAGCTGAGAACAAAAAGTATGGTAGCTGAGGGGTGAAAAACAAACAAGGAGGCTTTAGGATTGCTACAGTAATACAGTATCTAATGGATGAGATTTGAGACTGAATTAACCCGGTCAGCGAGGGGGCAGTAGGGGGACTAGTGTGGGGGCGGACAGGAATTTGAGTAAATAGGGGCCTAACAGTTGTAGTAGGGTACAGAACCTGTGAGTAAGAGCCCGTAACATAAGATGGGAGCCAAAGGGGCAGGTGCCACATGTCAATAGGGCGGTCATCTTTGGAAGGGTGGTGGGGTGTAGAGGGTGTGGGTCCGCCATTATCCTGGACTGGGCTTGGAGGATGGGGGGTGTATGGTCTGTAGATGACTGGCTAGTTTGAGGGAGGAACTATGGAGGTTAGGGAGGAGTCTAAGTGGCAGGGCAGATGAGTATGGTAGGCATCCGGGGGGATAGGGAATGGCAAGAGGAAGCAGGAAGAACAACTAGGGATTGAAATTGACCACAGTATCAGAGGCACTAACAGAAAAGACACGAGAATGGAGGTGGTGCCCGAGGCGGGGGGGGGGGGGGCTCATGATTGGGAGGAAGAGACCACAAGGAGTACCAGGGGAGAGAGCAGATGGCTGCGGGTAGGGAGGGACCAGGGGTGGCACGGAGGAGAACATGTAAGAGGGGGAACTGATAGGGGAAGAGATATAGGAGGGGTATCGGCTAGGAATAGATGCAAACCTCTGCTATGGGAGAGAGAGGGGGAGCAGGAAATACTGAAGGGGGGAGGACGAGCGGTGCATGAGAGGGATGGCAACAGGTAGGGGAACAGATAGCGAGGATGAATGGGTAGAAGGGGGGCTAGTAAGGAATGAGGGGTAGTGAATGGAGGAGAGAAGGTTACAGGAAGGGGGAAGGATGGGAGGGGCATCACTATTGGGTAGAAGGGAATGGGGGCTCTAAATCGACAACAGTGGGGATAGGAGAGGGGTAGGAAATCAGCAGGGGGGGAGGAGGAGAGGTCGACATGGGAAGCCCAATAGGAAGTAGTCAGGCTGGGAAGGGGTCCAAGGGGAATGGGAGGAATGGGTTAGAGGAAAGGGGTGAGGCAGAAGTAGGGGGTACAGATACAGAAGTCATGGAGGGAACAGCTGGTGGGGGTAAGGGGCAGGGAAGAATGAATACTGGGGTGGCAGAAGGGGCTTTAGAAGGAAAGGGGTAGGGATGGGGTACTCATCTGGGGTTCTATACTGAAATGGGTGACATGGGGTGGAAAGGGGGAAAGGCACAGCCGTATTTGGTTTCTAGCTGTCCCTAGCTTGACTGCAGGAGGAGCAGGGCAGGCACTGCTCAAGTGTGCAGTGAGGGGGAGGAAGAAACCTCATTTATTTATTTATTTATTTTCATATTCGGATTTACAACCTTTGAGTCAAGGACTCATTTACAAAGGCACCTCGACGCAGGGAGGGTAAACAACAATTGGTGGAGTACAACAATGGATAACATTACAGGTCAGATACAATAGAAGAACATACAAAGCAGTTCCAGTGATACAGAGGTGTACAAAGGCTTCAATTAGTGGTGTACAAGGCTTCAATTAGTTACAATTAGACTGATATACATATAAATAATAAGGTAGCCCTAGAGGTTCTGGGTGGCGATACCTGGGGGGGTGGTTGCAGGGAAGGGAGGCAGTCCGGGAGGACTTTGTTTGGAATTGGTGTTGCATGTGCATAAAAATGACTTGGCAGGGGACACTGTGGAAGTAGTGAGGAGGAGGTTCAAGTAGTTGGGCAGGTAGTGTGAGGAGGGGTAAGTCAGTGGCATTCTTGGAGGTACTGCCGGTACCATGTACAAGCATGGGGAGGAAGGGTAGGCTTGAGGAGTTCAACGAGTGGTTGAGGGATTGGTGCCACACCAAACATTATGGGTTAGTGACTAACTGGGGTAGGGTCTGGGGGTAATAGTGACTTGTATGTGGGGGTCAGGGTACACTGGAGCAGGAAGGGGAGGGGAGTATTAAAGGCAGCATTACTGCCAGCCTTCTGGTGCTGAGGGTTGAGACGCTGGATGCCACACCTCGCGCCACGCTGGTGACCCGGACACGAGCCCAGACTGCCAGGGGTCGGCAGGGGAGGGATAGGATTGAGCATCTGGAGGACTCCTCTCCTATCCCGGGGCAGGATCCAGGGACCCACCGCTCTGTAGCAGCCCCTGGTAATGACCAGGGGCACTACTAGAGCAGTGTAGTAAAGGGAGAGGAGTGTGGCAGACGTTGGCATGCTGTGCCTAAGCATCATTGCTCGCCCGTACTCGGCAAAGGGGAAAAAAATGGAAAATGGGCTACGGCCGGGGAGCATGAGCTTCTGACCCCCACTGACAGTTCTTAAGCATGGTGCTTTTACTTCCAAATGCCAAAACAGCACATATAAGAAAGCAACATTCAGCATTTACAAATGCTTGTTTATGTAGAATTTACTGGTTTTGAACTTCTGTTTGGCACTTCAAATTTCCCCAGGGACTGCTTACATTACTGTATGTGCTTTTCTACGTAGCTACTGTTGGGCCAGTCCATGGCCCCTGAGAAAGAACTGGTATGGTTTGAACTGCTGGGTTGTTTTCTTGTGGTCGCTCCTTTTT
Organism: Neoceratodus forsteri; assembly: GCA_016271365.2. Taxonomy (NCBI): domain Eukaryota; kingdom Metazoa; phylum Chordata; order Ceratodontiformes; family Ceratodontidae; genus Neoceratodus; species Neoceratodus forsteri. The sequence goes on from CM028138.1 coordinate 496,180,542, forward strand.
GCATCTAATAAACACTGCTCTCTCTGACTTTTTGAATCTGGTTTTTATATGTGGTCTTTCTTCTTTCTCTCAGTGTTGTTGCAGCTGCTGCATTTTGATTTTCCGTGCACTGAGATGTTCTGATCGTTTATAGTACCATCCCTATTAACTGCTCAGGATCTCCACAGGGGTGACCCATGCAATGACAGTTTCATACAGTGCCTTCAGAGAGTATTCACCCCCCTTGGATTTTGTCACATTTTGTGATGTTGCAAACTCAAATTAAAATACATTTATATGGGATTTTTTGTCACGTTTCTACACAAATTATTCTATAATGTCAAAGTGGAATGAAACTTCTGGAATTTTTTGTACATGTAATTTAAAATAAAAACCTGAAATGTCATGATTTGATAAGTATTCACCCCCTTTGCTATGACACTCCAAATTGAGCTCAGGTGCATCCAATTTCCTTGTGAGATCACTCTAAAACTTGAATGGAGTCCACCTGTGGTCAGTTCAAATGGTTGACATGATTTCAGAGGAAATACACCTGTCTATATAAGGTCCCACTGTTGACAGTGCACGTCAGAGCAGAAACTCTACCATGAAGACCAAGGAGCTGTCCGTAGAACTCTGCGATAGAATTGTGAGGAGGCATAGATCTGGGGAGGGGTATAGAAACATTTCTAGGGTGCTGAAAGTTCCCAGGAGCACAGTCAAGTCCATCATTAGGAAATGGAAAGATTACGGAACCACCCAGACTCTTCCTAGAGCAGGCCGTCCTCCCGAACTGAGCAACCGGGCAAGAGGGATCTTGGTCAGGGAAGTGACCAAGAACCCAATGACCACCCTGACAGAACTACAGAGTTCTATGGCTGAGATGGGAGAACCTGTCCAGAGGACAACAATATGCAGCACTTCACAGATGTAGCCTCTATGGGAGAGTGACTAGATGGAAGCCACTCCTGAGAAAAGGTCACATAATAGCATGCCTGGAGTTTGCAAGAAGGCACGTGGCTGACTCTAAGACCATGTGGCAAAAGATTCTCTGGTCTGATGAAACAAAAATTGAACTCTTTGGCCTGAATGCAAAGCGCTATGCCTGGCGTAAACCGAACACAGCTCATCACCCGTGTAACATCATCCCTACCATGAAGCATGGTGGTGGCAGCATCATGTTATGGGGATGCTTTTCAGTGGCAGGGACTGGGGCACTTGTCAAGATAGAGGGAACAATGAATGGAGCCAAATACAGGCACATCCTTGAGGAGAACCTGCATCAGTCTGCAATAGACCTTGGACTGGGGCAAAGATTTACGTTCTAACAGGACAACGACCCAAGCATACAGCCAAAGCAACACTGGAGTGGCTTCAGAACAAGAAGGTGAATGTTCTTGAGTGATCCAGCCAAAGCCCAGACTTGAATCCCATTGAGAATCTGTGGAAAGACTTAAAGATTGCGGTTCACCGACGCTCCCCATCCAACTTGACAGAGCTTGAGCAAATCTGCAAGGAAGAATGGGTGAAAATCCCCAAATCCAGATGTACAAAGCTGATGCAGACATACCCAAGAAGATTCAAAGCTGTAATTGCTGCCAAAGGCGTTTCTACAAAGTATTGACTCAGGGGGGTGAATACTTAAGTAAACAAGATATTTCAGTTTTTAATGTTTCATAAATTTTTGTTACACAATAAAAATATTTTTGCCCCTTTAAATTGTTGAGTATGCTGTGTGAATCAAGGGGGAAAAATAATTTCAATGCATTAAAAATTCTGGTAGTAACACAACAAAATGTGACAAAATCCAAGGGGGTGAATACTTTCTGAAGGCACTGTACTGCAGCAAAATCAAATGTAAAACTTGGTGTTTAGATGTTTTCCAGTTCTTGCACCAGCTAACTTAAGAAGAATGTTAGCATTTTGATAGCATTGTCAATTGTGATATCTAATCCTGGTACAGAATAATGAGAATTATTGCCCGCAGCAACTGATGGAGAGAAGCACAAAGAAAAAGGCCAGGAGCACCCAAGTGGCAGTCATCTTGGTGGAAAGCCTTTGGTATTTCAACTCAGATTTCAAACACAAAAGTTAGATCCCTCTGTTGTCACAGAACATTTGCTGCCGTTGTGACTTCCATTTCCATGGCATAACTGGTCTGTAGAGCCGGGTTTTCATGTTCCTCCTCTGTATCATCAGATTCAGCCACAATTTGTTGGTCATTGGCATGATAGCGAGTCCTTACCAACCCAGGTGTGGCTTGTTCCCAAAGCAAGTTCAAGGGCACATGGATACTGTAGCAGCAGGTCCTCTGACCCAGCCTTCTCAGGCTGCATGCATGCATTAGCATAAATACCCAGTCCAGAACATTTGACTAGACAGTCTCACTTAGAGTTGCTGACATTGCAGACATCTAGTGCTGACTGATGCCTCCACCACTGTGTGTAACAAGATTCCTTGTATATTTAGCCCTGCAGTATGTGACCCTGGAGCTTAGACCCAGAGTTTCAAACAGTTTTATATCTCCCTGCAATACTGCCCCAGACTTCTTTACAATACCTGCCACACTTTTCTGTACAACTGAATTATGGAGTAATAGTTACCCATTGGGAGCATGAATTGCTTCTAGATTTCAGGGTGAGAAGAGAGGCTCTATCCAAACTGCACGCTTCATGGAAGGGCACATGCAGTACATTAGAATTATACCTCCTTTCAAGGAACCTAATCATTAGTTCTTGAGCCTATTTATTGGAAGATTACATACATGAATGACTGTGTTGTAGGTGTATAAACTAGATATTTGGCATTGCACTCTTTTTTTTCCTCATCTTGATTTGCACTCTGTCCACCAAAACTGCCTCTTTCAGGCCAGCAGCCCTATCACTCACCTTCTTCAGGTTTTTTTTCTCATTGTTTAATTGTAGTTCACTCACCTGGCAGGTGTTATTATTTGTTGCCTCCCGGGTCCAGTTTGAGCGTGCGTGTGTGTGTGTGTGAGAGAGAGAGACAGAGAGAAAGAGAGAGAGACAGGAGCTGGTGTCAGGGGTGCTGGGCCTTTGGGTGCTTGGCATTCATCCTGATGTAGCCAGTGAGTTTTTCCTCCTCTGTTTTCTTCCTGGATCCCTGAGACAGCATCAAATTGCATGTGGGGGTTGGGGGCATGCCTCGGCTGCAAACAGCATGTCTCTACTTGGAGAGCAAGCTCCCCTACCCACCAGAAGGGGTTACTGCTGTACCAGAGCCTGTCACCTCCTTCCCCTCACTGGGATATGTTGCCAGTGGCAGCACTGATTCCCAGCCTGGCTGACCAACTGCCAGCTCCTGAATTCACTCCCAAATCTATGTCATCAACATGGAATATCGCTCTGCCAATTGGCCATTAAGTGGCCCTTCTGTATAGCACTCTTGAGCTGGACCAGATATGCCCATCTACTTGCAATGATGTATTCCCTCCTGGGGGGTTATAGTAGGCTTCTGTTGAAATTGATGCATCATTGTTGGCAGAAATTGAAGGTTCAAGGACTCAGTACTGCAAGATTCCAGGGGAAAAGTAGATGACAGATGGAGTGCATTACTGTAAGAAAGACTAAAAGTCCTGACTGCTTCTGAGGAACACCTCCATATTATCAAGATGTCATTAATAAACCTACCCAATATGCAGTTTGTTTAAAATGAATTAACCTGTTCATTAAAGACAAAATATTCCTACTGCTATCCTTAAAACACATTTGCATAGGATGGGGCTCCTGTAGTACCCATGGTGGTTCCACAGATCTGCAAATAAAACCTGCAGTCAAAAATAAAATAACTTGAGTGGTTAGGATAAGTTCCAGCATCTCTAAGATATGAACCCCCTCCTTGACACCTTTATCTATGGGCTTTGCCACAATATCAGGCATATTTATTTATTCTTGCAATGTCTGCTGTTCCTCTGTTGTTTAAATTCATCTTGCAGTGTCCTCAATTAGATTGGAACAGGCAACCCAGTTCTTGGTGGACTAGTGACTGATATGTTATGAGTGCAGGTGATACAGTCACTGAAGAATTGAAAGCAGACTTAGGTTTGAAACGTCTGACATATTTGGACAGAACACAGCCTATATAGATCTGTATTGGAGAGATACTCCACTGACATTGCTGGGGATGTGTTAATATCACCTAGGGGTGCGTGAGGGAAAAATAGTATTTCCCGAATATCATGAATAATGCACTATTCATTATTTGGATATGAACAATGAATAGTGGCATTATTATTCATATTTTGAAAATAATAAAAAAAATGAAAACCAGCCCACCACCCTCCTCCCCAGCCAACTGCTTACAGATCCAGAACGTCCATCCTCTTGCCCACCTCCTCTCCCTAAGCACCCACAATTTAATGTTTAAAAAATGATCCCACGATAAGCAACCACCACAGCCTGCCCACCTCCGCAGCTAGCTTCCCTGTCTTGTAGAATGTTTGCTTTTTTTTTAGTAGGTCCCAGGAAATAAATAATCCCCCCAACCCCACCCCAGCAGTACCCATTTCCTAACCTCCTCCCTCAGCACCCACATTTCCTTATTGTGAAGCCCCTTCTGAGGTGTGGGAAGGTGACCAACACAACCCACACTTGCTTGCATGATAAAGCAGATGATCACATGATGGGGAGGAGGTTGGGAGCTGGGTGCTGCTGCCAGAGTGGGGGGATTTTTTCTTTCTTTCCTGAGACCTACTTAAAAAAACTCATGAATGCACTAAAAGAGACAGCAGCTGGCCTTGAAGGTGGACAGGCTGTGCCAGTCTCTCATTGTTGGGATATTTTTCAAACATTAAATGGTGGATGCTGAGAGGAAGTGGGGTCTGATGTGATGGGGGGGTATGGATCTTTGAACAGTTGGGCTATTTTTTACTTTTCCCACCACAAGAACATGAATAACGAATATGAATACCACATTCCAAGTATTTGGGGACCCTTATATGAATGTTTGGCTGAATATTTGAGATAAGATATTCACCACCTCTAGAATCACCAGCTAGGTAGTCATCCAGTATGAATCTTGAGATGCAGAGTTAGTCTCTGGTTCTACTTCATTAAGAATATCAACAAGCATTTGTCAATGCCGAACGTTCGCATGCAGGTATTTGCAGTGGTATTTGGCACTTGGACATGGCTTAAAAAAATCAGTGACAAAGAAGTACAAGCATTTGTCAATGCCGAATGTTGCTTGCTTCTATGTGCAGTTTAGGTATTTGGAAGTCATTGGAGTGCAAATATTGAAAATTTGCGAACTTACGAGTGTGCGTAGGAACTGCGCAACGCACGCTCGTAAAACAGTCATTTTTAGGAATTTTTTCACCAAATTTTCAAGAAAGCCATTTTAAGACCTCTGCTCATGAACAGTGTCACTGTAATTTTCTTAATTTGTCCTGTACATTGATTTCGCACACCGACTGTGCCATTGTCCGCTACATGGGCGGAAACACGTTTTGGGTGAGATGTGAAAAATGACAGCTATACTACTCATAAGAAAGTGTGGTAAAATGGCAATGTTGGAAATCTGGAGTGAAAATAGTGAAAATTAGCGAGACTTCTGAATAATAGTAGGAACTCATGAATGCACCCTCATAAAACAGTCATTTTAGGAATTTTTTCACCAAATTTTCAACATAGCCATTTTAAGACCTTTGCCCATGAACAGTGTCACTGTGACTTTCTTAATTTGTCCTGTACATTGATTTCGCACACCGACTGTGCCATTGTCCGCTACATGGGCGGAAACACGTTTTGGGTGAGATGTGAAAAATGACAGCTATACTACTCATAAGAAAGTGTGGTAAAATGGCAATGTTGGAAATCTGGAGTGAAAATAGTGAAAATTGTGAACTACGAGAGTGCATAGGAGCTGTGCAACCGCCTTCATTAAACAGTCATTTTGAATTTTTCGCAAATTTTCAACAAAGCCATTTAAGACCTCTGCTCATGATCAGTGTCACTGTGATTTTCTTAATGTGTCCCATACATTGAGTTCACACACCGACTCGCCATTAATAGCTACATGAGCATAAACACATTTTAGGCAGGATGTGAAAAATGACAGCTGTACTGCTCATAAGGAGGGTGTAGTGAAATGGCAATGTTGAAAATCTGGGTGAAATAATGAAATTCGCAAACCTCGGCGTGCGTGGGAACTGCCTTTGCTAAATAAACAGTGATTTTTAGGAATTTTCAACATAGCCATTTAAGATCTCTGCTCATGAACAGTGACACTGTGATTTTCTTAATGTGTCCAATACATTGAGTTCGCATTACCGACTGTGCCATTGTGTGCGCTACATGGGCGGAAACCGTTTTTGGGCAGGATGTGAAAAATGACAGCTGTACTGCTCATGAGGAGGTGGTAAAATGGCAATGTTGAAAATCTGGAGGAAAATATTGAAAATTCACAACCACGAAGGCATAGGAACTGGCGCACCCACGCCGTAGTAAAACAGTTATTTTTAGATTTACTAATTTCAACATAACCATTTTAAGACCTCTGCTCATGAACAGTGTCACTGTGATTTTCTTAATGTGTCCCATACATTGATTTCACACACCGACTGCGCCATTGTGCGCTACATGGGTGGAAACATGTTTTGGATGAGATATGAAAAATGACAGCTGTACTACTCATAAGAAGGTGTGGTAAAATGGCAATGTTGAAAATCTGGAGTGAAAATATTGAAAATTTGCCAACTTACGAGCCTGCGTAGGAACTGCTCAATGCACGTTCGTAAAACGGTCATTTTTAGGAATTTTGCCACCAAATTTTCAAAATAGGCTTTTTGAGAGCCTGCCTTATGAACAGTGGCAGTGTCATTTCATTAATCAGGCCTGAAAGGTGATTTCGCACAGTGACTGCGAAATCACCCTTCGGGCCCGAATAACACCATGACAGTGACAGAATTCATGAGAAGGGGTCCCAAAAACCCCATGTTGAAAATTTGGTGCAAAAGTTCCAAAAAATGACTGAGATATGCAACAAAGTTGAAAAAACCCCATCTAGCCCATTATACAGATACCAGCATTTCCTCAGTTTGCGGTCGGCTTTGAAGAGTGCAGACGTGTTCCCGGTCCAGCGATGATCGTCGCGCCGAGCTCCGGGGGTAAGTATGGGGTGAGGGGGGGTGTGGGGAGGCAGGCTGCGCAGTGGGTGGGTGCAGGTTGTGGGAGGGGGTGGGAGACAGCGATGGAAGATTTCTTTTTTACAGTTTTTTTTTTTACTCAGGCCGGCGTGAAGCGTTTTGCCCACGCTGGGGTGGGCTCCCAGCGTGGCAGCGAAAACTGTTTGGGGAGGTGGAGCTGATGGGGATTGAGGAACTCCCATCGGCAGACAATGCAGGATGTTTGCCAAGCTGGGGTGGGCTCCCAGCATGGCACCAAAGATTTGGGGGGGGCGTGACGCGCAGCCAGCACACAGCGGTGGTTTTCTTTGAAGAGAAGACCACCGCTGTCATACACAGCACCGCATCAATTGTTGCAGGACCGCCATGCCTGCTCAATGGAGCAGTGGATTGCACAGGACAGGCACACCTCCAAAGTGTCCCATTCTCCCAAGATGTTCCTTGCGCATGCGCGCAAGCGAATGTAATAAGGACTTGTAGAGGACGTTCATGGAGGATGTCACTGGCATAGGTGGTATTTTTAGTGTACCCCATTTCTGAGGTTTAGTAAAATAATTTCTTAAGGCTTAGTTTTCTAAAACACTTTCTCAAATCTACGCTATATGAACTTGAAGCTCATTAACCTAAGGATCTGATACTACAGACAAGCCTTTGCTAGGTAATGTGATGTTAGCTTCTGTTAGTTCGATGTTTAACAGATATACTACTTGGCAGGTTTCCTTTGTAGTGTGTTATTTCTTGATCTGTACTGTAGCCTCCTCCTGTTCTGCTCATGATTCCGAAGAGGATGGGGGGTTGGAGGGCACTGTGAGGACCACGTTGCAATCTGAAGAATGATGGATTTTTTTTCCACTTCATATCCTGGTACCTCATGACAGTGTCTGCATTATTCCTTTTCTGTAGGTACTTACTAAAATGCATTTTACCTGTTTATATGATAGGTTACTTTTAGTGTTATGCTGTTGTAGGGACAGATATTTACATTTATATATGTATATATGGGTTTTCTAGTAATTATGTTTTTATCTATAGGTTGCCCTTACTTTCCGAATTACATTGTCAGCTAATCCTAGTGAAGACTTTGAAGACACTAATACATACTTTGTTAATGTTCCCATTTATACCCCTTTCCTTCTCTTCCCATCCCCTTCCCATTTCTTCCATCCCTCCCCCTTCTCACACCTTTTCCCCTCTTCCAATGCTGCTCCCTCTCTCTGTTCCCCTTCCTCTTTCCTGTTTCTTTCCTCCCTCCCATAATTTTTCACATCCAAATAATGCTGATAGCAAGTTCATTGATTATTTTCCTCTGTGATTAGGTTCCACACAAGAAATATATCTGTTCTGTAATTCTTAATATGGGGTCAGTATCATCTGCCTTTCTTACTTAAATATATTAATTTTAAACGTTGCTGTCCTTTGCCTTCCATTTCTATATCCCCATTGATGTTTCCTTATCTACAGTTCTTTTTGATTCAGGGTTTGTTTGCAACAGTACACTCAGTTTTTGCTTCTCTTTAATTTACTCTTTCAGGCCATTTGCTTTGTGAATCGACTCAAAGATTCTAGCATTCATAATTGGGATACACTGATGTACTTCAAATTAGAGACATTCTACAGTGTTGACTACCATCAAATATCATGTTCATATCAGCCAGCATAAAGGTGAGACATGCTGAAGACCTGGCTGCCTCACCACCTGTCACACCAGTGACCTGGGTTTGGGAACAGATCAGGGTCACTTGGGGGCCAACTGGGAGAAGGAGTATTGAGTGTACCCAGGACTGCTCTCCTCCTTTGGGTAGGGGGAATGCTGTGACTCACTGCACTACTATTACCCAGTGGTGGCTGGGCAGTATGACAGGTGAGCACCTAGTTAAGGGGCACTGATGTGGATGACTGTAATGTGCGCATGCATCAACATGTGTACAAGTATCATTTCATGTGACTTGGCCCCTAGGAGAAGTAGGGGACAAAAGACAAAAAGGTATGTGCACCAGATGGCATTGATGATGGCGCTGGTGCCTTTGGGGTTCACCCTATGTGGAATCTGGCTGGCAAAATGGCAGGGGGAGTGGTGGATGGGACTGAGGGTGCAGGACAGAAGCCTGAAGCACATGGTGGCGGATGGAGCCAAACAGCCATATGAAAAAATGTATTGTTGCCCCACCACTGATGAAGTGTCATGTTTAGGATGTGCAGTGTCAGGTTTGAGCTGCCTCTCAATTTTTTCCCTTCATTACACTTTTTTGCAGCAGATCACGTAGTTTTCATGTTTGCTTGTGCCACATGCGCAAGACACATCTTGCAACAGTATCACATTTCAGAGGTGTGTCAGTATTGTGGTCAATGCAGCAGACACTTTACAGGGCACACCCCTCAGCCACCAATCAAGGGGGAAGCTGCCAATGACAACAGTTTCAAAGACAGCCAAGGAGTTGAAATGAATCTGCCACTGCAATCACAAGCAGTTTCGTCACTGCAGCGGCACGTCCCCCCTCCCTCGCAACCTTGTCGGCTCCTGCCACCCAGTACTTTGTCCCTGGCCTTTAATCCACCAACAACTTGTTTGTTCTGTGTGCCTTTTCCTGGTGAAACAAGTAGTGAGCTGCAGCTCCTGCCACTCACCACACACTCCAAGGAAAGCCGACATCTGGGTGCCCAGTCCCCCTGTCGGCATGTATTCCCCCCCTCCCTCCATTAATGTGACATACTGGGATCCCACCCCGGTGTGCCAAAATGTTTCTGATACTGGGATGCCCTCTCCCGGAGTTGAATGCACCCCCAAATTCATCTGTAATCTGCTGACATCAGGGTTCCCAATCCCTGTGTTGGCATGCCCCCCCACCACTGTTGTGGCACACTGTGAGCCTACCCCAGTGTGCCGAAATGTTTTTTTTTTTAAACCTGTAAAAGAAAGAAAACCGTGCCCCCGGCATCTTTTTTTTGTTTGTTTGTTTTTTACCTGTAAATAAGAAAATGATTCACCTTCATCTCCCCAGTGCCCCCTCCCACTGAGTACCCACTTCCCCTCACCCATATTTACCCTCCGGAGGTAGAGAGCAGCAATCTTCCCTGGACCGGAACATGTCTGCACTCTTCAAAGCTGAACTGCTAACTGAGGAATCAGGTAAGCGCTATATAATGGGAGTCAATTAGGGGTTTCAACTTAGGTTGATATCTCAGACACTTTTAGGAATTGTGGCCCCAAATTTTCAACGTGGGATTCTTGGGACCCCACCTCATGAACATGTCACTGTCATTTTGTTATTCAGTCCCAAAAAGTGATTTTGTGGTCACTGCTCAGACTCACCTTTTGAGACTGAATAAGGAAACGACAGTGCCACTGTTCATGAGATGGGGTCCCAAAACACCCATGTTGCAAATTCAGTGAAAAAATTCCAAGAAATGACTGCAGTACGAGTGTGCATTGCACAGTTTCTACACACGCTTGTAACTTTGCCAATTTTTATATTTTCACTCCAGATTTTCAACATTGCCATTTTTTCTCACCTCCTTATGAACAGTACAGCTGTCATTTTTCACATGCCCAAAACATGTTGTCACACCTGTGGGGTAGAATGGCACAGTCGCTGTAGAAAATTGACTTTTGGACAGATTAACAAAATCACTGTGCCACTGTTCATGAGGGGAGGTCCCAAAATGCCCATGTTAAAAATTTGGCGAAAAAAAGCTAACAAATTATTGCTTTATGGGTGTGTGTGTTGTGCAGTTTCTACACACGCTCATAACTTCACCACATTTTCATATTTTCACTCCAGATTTTCAACATTGCCATTTTTTCACACCTCCTTATGAACAGTACAGCTGTCAGTTTTCACATGCCAAAACATGTTGTTGCACCTGTGGTGCAGAATGGCACAGTCGCTGTAGAAAATTGACTTTTGGACATATTAACAAAATCACAGTGCCACTGTTCATGAAGAGAGGTCCCAAAATGGCCATGTTGAAAATTTGGTGAAAAAATTCCAAAAATTATTGTGTTGTGGGTGTGTGTTGCACAGTTTCTGCACACACTCATAACTTCACCACATTTTCATATTTTCACTCCAGATTTTCAACATTGCCATTTTTTGACACCTCCTCATGAGCAGTACAGCTGTCATTTTTCACATCCAGCCTGAAATGTGTTTTCCCACCTGTGGCGCAGAATGGTGTAGTCACTTTGAAAACTCACCTTTCGGGATTGAGTAATGAAATGATAGTGCCACTGTTTATGAGGTGGGGTCCCAAAAAGCCCATCATGGAATGGGGTGAGCATAAGGGCTAAAGATGCCAAGGCACACCACAACACCGGTCGGTGTCTGCAGGGTGGAGTGAGGTGGAATGCCGTGAGCATTATGGCCAATGACACAAAGGCACACCCTCAACACCTGTCAGTCTCTGCAGGGTGGGGGTGGGGGATGGCATTAGTTCAATACTTCACTGTCATTCCTATTATGCATCTCTCTAACTCCTGCACTACCAATGCCAATGCCAACAAGCAAACATTTGGCATTGACAAATGCTTGTTATTTAATATTGCATGCATGTGTTCCCCAATCCTTTCTTTTAGCTTACATTTTGTTCTCCCTACATGAAATACCCCACAACTACATAAAGCCAAATAAATTACATTTTGTGTGTCACACGTAATCAGGCTGCATATCTTATATTTTTTGCCATCCTTAGGGCCAAAAAAGAAAGAGGTCCTTTCTAGAACACTGCAATACTTGCAACGTCCACATCTGACACATCCAGGATTTAGTGGGGGCAAAAATCCAGATTTTCTCTCAACTGGCTGCATGCTATGCACAGTTTGATATCTAATGCTACTAGCCCTCCTGTATGTAATTCTGGGGGGGGGGGGGTGTCAAATACTCCTTTAAGTTTAGTTTCAGCTTTAATAATATCCAAATTTTTTTAAATAATGTTCTTCACTGCACCTGCATCACAAGAATATGTGGTCACAAAATTCAAGGAGTTCTTTACCTCAACTAATTGTTCCCTTGACTGTAATAATGTAGTCCTATCCATTTGTTCAACCTCCCTTCTGGCATTCTGTACATTTCCAAAACTATAACCTCTTTTCAACAGATCCACTGAAAGTGCATCTGCATACTCGGCAAAATCCTCTGTGAGGCTATAGTTATGTTTTAACCTCATTAATCGACCCTTAGGTATATTTGTAACTGTATGCCAAGGATGGCTGCTCTCTGCCTGAAACAATGTATTTTTGTCCATCTCCGTGCGATACAGGGAGGTCAAAAGATCACCTGTTTCTGTTTTTCTTATAGTGATGTCCAGGAAGTTCATTCTGTCTCCACTATACTTTACATCAAAGGTGAAGCTTGGTATATGACTTTCCAAATATGTAATAAAAAATTCTAGTTCTGATGATGTACCATCCCACACCATTATACAATCATTTATGTAATGACACCAGAACTCCACCTTTGCACGAAAAGGATTCTTTGTACTGTATATTACATTATCCTCCCATAGTCCCATAGCCAAATTAGCATAGTTGGGGGCAAATGTTGCCCCAATTGCAGTACCCTTTTTTTGTGGATAATGTTGACCCAAAAAACTGAATGTGTTATTTTTTAATACCATTTCTGTCATGTCTAGCAAAAGCTGACTAGCCGGTACCTTTTGTTTGCTCTTCTCTAAAAAGTACTGTAGGGCTTCAAGTCCAAAATCATGTGGAATGTTGGTATATAAACTGGAAACATCCAATGTTACCAAAAGTTTGCCCACCCCTAGATACATTTCTGATGTCAAGTGAATAATGTCTCTGGTATCCATTATGTATGACCTAAGATCCATTCCCAAAGGCAGTATATGAAAATCAATAAACTGTGACATAGTCTCTGTCAGTTAACCTTGGCCTGATATAATTGGTCGCCTTTGGGGTTTATTAAGGTTTTGTGCATTTTGGCCAATAAATAAAAAAAAAATGGACGAATTGGATATTTTACTGTAAAAAAATCTCTTTCTTTTTCTGAAATGTCACCATTTAGAAAGGCCTTTTCTATAAGTTTATCCACCTTTATTTTGTTAGTCATTGTAGGGTCAGTAGATAGAGGCATATATGTATTAGAATCACCAGGCTGTCTTTGTGCTTTAGCTATATAATCTTCTGTGTTCAAAAGTACAACCCCCCCCCATCGGCAGGTTTTACTGTCACATCTTTATTCTGACTCAGCTTATCTAAAGCCTTCCTTTCCTGAAATGACATATTCCAAAAAACTTAATTTCTATGCTCATTCTTTTTATAGTATGCTTCCAGGTCATACATACCAGCTTTGTAAAAAGTGTTGATTACAGGATTCATGGGAGGTATAAACGTAGAAGGCCTTCTAAGGCATCCCTCACTACTGCTATAACTGTTCTCAGTGATAGGTATCTGACTCTCTGGTGTTTCATTTAGCTCTTCGGTTATTACATTCAAACCTGCTGTTCTAGGTTGAAAAAACATTTTAAATTCAGTAATCTTATAAACTTATTCAGGTCTATAAATGTTTCAACCAGTTCACCCTATTCGTGGGTACAAAACTCAAACCTTGGTTTAATACTTTGAGCTCAATATCACTTATAGTGTAATTAGATAAATTTATAACATTATTTATGCACTCAGTGTTCAGAGTCTCTAGAACTGGTGTCTCAATATTAGTCCCTGTAAGCACATCAGAAATAGTCCCACTTTCCTGTACTTGATTTTCTTCTCCGAAAAGGAGACTCAGTTCTGATGATAAATCTGATGTTAAATCTTTTTCTTGTGCATCAATATCAGTCAGTATAATGGTGTGGGATGGTACATTATCTGAACTAGAATTTGTTGTTACATATTTGGAAAGCCATAGACCAGGCTTTACCTTTGATGTGAAGCATAGCGGAGACAGAATTAACTTCCTGGACATCACTATAAGAAAAACAGAAACAGGTGACCTTTTGACCTCCCTGTATCACAAGGAGATGGACAAAAATACATTGCTTCAGGCAGATAGCAGCTATCATTGGCGTACAGTTACAAATATACCTAAGGGTCAATTTATGAAGTTAAAACATAACTGAAGCCTCACAGAGGATTTTGCCGAGTATGCAGATGCACTTTCAGTGGATCTGTTGAAAAGAGGTTATAGTTTTGGAAATGTACAGAATGCCAGAAGGGAGGTTGAACAAATGGATAGGACTACATTATTACAGTTGAGGGAACAATTAGTTGAGGAAAAGAACTCATTGAATTTTGTGACCACATATTCTTGTGATGCAGGTGCAGTGAAGAACATTATTTTAAAACATTGGGATATTATCAAAGCCAAAACTAAAATAAAAAGAAGTATTTGACCCCCCCCCCCCGAATTACATACAGGAGGGCTAGTAGCATTAGAGATCAAACTGTGTATAGCATGCAGCCAGTTGAGAGAAAATCTGGATTTTTGGCCCCACTAAATCCTGGATATGTCAGATGTGGACGTTGCAAGTATTGCGGTGTTCTAGAAAGGACCTCTTTCTATTTTGGCCCTAAGGATGGAAAAAAATATAAGATATGCAGCCTGATTACGTGTGACACACAAAATGTAATCTATTTGGCTGTATGTAGTTGTTGGGTATTTCATGTAGGGAGAACAAAATGTAAGCTAAAAAAAAGGATTGGGGAACACATGCGTGCAATATTAAATAAAAATGAGAAATATGCCCTTGGAATGCACATTACTAATGCTAGAGAAGCATTATTACATGCACCTATGTTTGTGGGTATTGATAAAGTAATGACAGGTAACAGGGGTGGTGATATAGAGTCTAAACTGGCTAGAAGAAAGGTCTTTTGGATCTATAAACTTGGTGCAATGGAATGGCCAGGCATTAATGATCAGATGGAATTAGCAAGGCTATTGTATTAATGATGGAAATGTTCTTCACTGCATCTGACCTTAAAATGTATTTTTTTAATTTTTCCTTTTGTTACCCCCCCATTTCTCATCTGTCTATCACTATATTGTCTCATAGCTTCATGCACTGCTCAGAATGTAGTTAGTAATACTAACATTGTATATAGTTTCTAGGAGTGTGTTGGAAAATATTTATATTGCTGTAAACATGTCCAATCCTATTGGCACATATATAGATTATAGTGGACATAAATGTCATGCCACAATAAGTCAACACATATATATTTGGATTTAGGACTGCAGAGGTATGTGGTAGTCTCCTCAGGCTACACCAGGATACATTGCTTGTTTTCACCACAATAAATATTTTACAGAAGAATTCTGGTGGTGTATGTACATTTTGTGTTCGACAAGGAGTGCTAAATCCTTTCTGCTGTGACTGTCTGGGAGGAGTTTAGGCCAGTGGAGATGTCCAAAGTGACTGGGGTGATCTTAAAATTGAAGCACACATTTTGCAAACTGGACCCAGCCCTGACACGATTCTTAATGGGATACACAGAGGCTGTTGGCCCAGTGTTCTCCAGGATTGCCAGGTGCTTGATGGTGGAAGGGGTGTTCCCAGTGGCTTTGAAAGAAGCACTAGTGAGACCCCTCCTTAAGAAACCTTCCCTTGATCCAAATGTCCTGGCGAATTACCGTCCAATCTCCAACTTGCCATTTTTGAGCAAGGTTGTTGAGAAACTGGTGGCACAGCAGCTTGAGGATCACCTCATGTCCTTCGACATCCATGAGCCATTTCAGTTGGGTTTTTGAGCTACACACAGCACAGAAATAGCTCTAGTTAGGGTGCATAATGACCTACTCAGGGCTAGAGATAGAGGAGACAGGTCAGTTCTTGTGCTCCTTGATTTCTCATCAACGTTTGACACCATGGACCACATCGTGCTTCTTGATTGGCTCTGTGAGTTTTGTGGACTTTCCGGTGCTGTCATCAGATAGTTTGAGTCCTACCTCTCTGATAGGGTTCAAAGGGTAGTGATGGGGAAATTCTCCTCCTCCACAATGCCTCTGTCATGTGGAGTTCCACAGGGCTAGATCTTTCACCGATGCTGTTCGTGGTGTACATGCTGCCTCGGGTGAGATCATTTGGCAATACAGCTTGGAGTTTCACTGTTATACAGATGACACTCAGTTATATTTGTCATTTGCACCCAGAACATCCAGTGCTGCTGACATGTTTAACATCTGTTTGGATAAAATCAATGACTGGATGGCTTCCAGCTGGTTGAGACTAAACTCGGATAAGACAGAGGTGCTAGTGGTCGAGCCAGGTTGCAGGTGTGATGGGTTGCAACCTGGAGCAGACACAAGTCTTTTCCTGGGGTCTGCTCCATTGGTGACTTCCCCAAGGGTGCGTAATCTAGGTGTGATCCTGGACAGCAGGCTGACCTTTGAAGAACAGGTCTGAATCTGTTGTCAAGAATGTTTTTTACCACTTGAGGAACATTGCCAAGATCAAGCCCCTCATTCCACCCGAGGATCTGCTGACACTGGTATATGCCTTTGTTACTGCTAGGCTTGACTACTGTAATGCTCTCTACTCTGAGGTAATGGGAGGGACCCTTCGCAGGCTGCAGCTGGTGCAGAACGTGGTGGCCCGGTTGCTGATGGGCCTGCCCAGGTCCTGTCATGTGGCCTTGGTCCTGCGTGCTCTGCACTGGCTGCTGGTCAGGTGGATGGTCCTTTTCAAGGTAGGCTTGCTCACCTATAAGGCCCTATACAGATGGGGTCCTGGGTACCTGTTGGAGCTCCTGACACCTGCAACCTCTGCTTGCTCCCTCCACTCCTCTTCAAAGGGCCTCATACACATTCCCAGGACTTAGCTCAAGACATCTGGTGACCAAGGGCTGGATTCACAAAAGAAAGCAGGGCAGAAAATAAACTGCAAGTGTCCAAATATTGCGTAGCTGCAGGAAAACACACCCACATGTGCTGCGGTGAATTCACAAATCCCCACAGATTATTGGGAATATCCTCTTTGGTTGTGAAAAAAACATACGTGCGGAAAATATGTTGCGGGGAAAAAGTGCCATGATATGCATGCAGCATCCCCTGAAAGGCTATTCACAACCAGTTTTTTTCTGTAGTTGCAGAAACAATTTTACACATAGTGGAATGAGGTGTAACTCTCCCTCAGCAAACTGCAGTAGTGCCCCAGTAATTGGAATCAATTAAGGTGGAGGTGAGGTACAGGTAATAGCATCCCAGATAGTGTAACTGGCTGCTGTAACAGCAACAAAAGCACACATTGCCATGACGTGGCAACAGGCAACAACCACCAGACATGGTGCAGCTCATGACGGAGCCCCACAGGCAGTAGATCCTGGCCACCCTGCAGTGAGTGCTACCCCTGCAGGCAAAAGGAACACCCCAGGGAGGGAGGACCAGCAGTGGCAGTTGGCCACTGTGGTGCAATGGTATTGCTGGTTCCTGTGGTGCTGCAGTGGTCCCGGTTGAGGGACTGGTTGCTGGTCTCTTTGTGGGTGCTTTCAGCTTCATTCTATGGCAGCAGTGTTAAAGACTGCTGGTCCAGCTAATTAAATTCACTGGGCAGGATTCACAAAGAAAGTCAAAAATCCCGCAACTGCGGGAAAAAAGCCTGCAGCGCTGTGGAAACGCAGTTGCGTGATATTCATAAAGAAATTTTGAGCAGGTGCGGAATTTCGTAACATCCCCGCAGCTACGGAATTTCAGCAGCTGAGGAAAATGTGCATGTGCTGAAAATCTGCAATTGCGGATCCGCAGCTCCAGAAATAGCTTAGGAGGCACAGCAACAGTGAACTTAATTAGGTGAAACAGCAGACTTTAACAGGGCTGCCATAGAATGAAGCTGAAAGCACCCACAAAGAGACCAGTAACCAGTCCCTCAACTGGGACCACTGCAGCACCACAGGTACCAGCAATACCATGGCATCACAGTGGCCAACTGTTACTGCTGGTCCCCCCTCCCTGGGGTATTCCTGTTACCTGCAGGGGTAGCACTCACTGCAGGCTGGCCAGGCTCTACTGCCTGTGGGGCTCTGTCATGGGCTGCACTGTGTCTGGTGGTTGTTGCCTGTTGCCACATCATGGCAATGTGTGCTTTTGTTGCTGTTACAGCAGCCACTGTTATACTATCTGAGATGCTATTACCTGTGCCTCACCTCCACCTTAATTGATTCCAATTGTTGGGGCACTGCTGCATTTTGCTGAGGGAGAGTTACACCTCATTCCACTGTGTGTAACATTTTTTCTGCAGCTGCCAAAAAAACTGGTTGTGAATAGCCTTTCAGGGGCTGTGCCTTACTTACCTCACACCTTTTTTTTCCTCATGGACTTCCGCAGCTGCACTTTTTTCCACAATCCTTAGTGTTGTTTTTCCGCAGCTGCAGAGGGTTTTGTGAATATCACTCAGTACAAGTTCCCCTTTGTTTCCATAGCTACGGAAGTTTTTTGGACTTAGGGAAGGTTTTGCACCTTCAGAAAGCTTTGTGAATCCAGCCCACTGTTGATATGCCTCCTAAGCTATTTCAGCAGCTGCGGATCCGCAGTTATGGATTTTCAGCAGGTGAGCAATTTCCGCAGCTGCTGAAATTTTGCAGCTGAGGGGATTTTATGAAATTCTGCTCGAAATTTCTATATGGATATCACACAACTGCGTTTCTGCAGTGCTGCAGGCCTTTTTCCCGCAGCTGCAGGATTTTTGGCTTTCTTTGTGAATCCTGCCCACAGCATTTAGTGTCTCTGGGCCGACCCTGTGGAATGTGTTTCCACCTGCAGTCTGGGTGGCCCCCTCAGTTGGTATTTTCAAGTGGAGGCTAAAAGCCCACCTTTTCAGTCTAGCTTTTGCACAATGATTTTACATCCTACTTGTAACCCTCCTGCAAATGGGGGTTCCCAAAAGTCTTCCAGGAGCTTGCTTGAATGCTCCAAGCCTGGATGGTGTTCGGTGTCTAAGCTGTTTGTCTGTGAGTGCTTTTAGAGTCTCTGGTACTGTCTCTTGAAGAGCTGTCTGCCTGCAGACATAATTAATTTGGATGGGGGTCTGTGTGTTTCACTGCTTGAGTCCCACTCAAGCTGCTGCCAAATCGCTCCGTTTCTGCGGTCACTAAGTGGGCAGAGTGAGCACTTTTCAAAGATGTAGTTGTTTGCCAGAAATCATTTAGAGTAATAACGAAAATACGGTTTGTCTAACCTCCTTTTCTTTGCAGTCAGAACTGTGTTTGCCTAGTCCCCCATTCTGGTTTTGAACTGCTGAACTGGGCCAATCAGTGTGAGTGAACCTTTGAAATGGAGCCTGCTGCTGGCAAATCAGAACTTGGACTCTCATTGTGGAGCCAGCCACCTATGTACTATATGGCCAATGCTTCTGGGAATTGTAGTTTGGACTTCGACGCCTTTTTGCACCAACAGGGGGAGTCTGATTGTGAGTGACAGCCAAACCAGCCAACTGAACTGGGAGGAACTCAAAGGAAATGCCCGGCTCTGTCTACTGGAAAGATCAGATCAGTTTGGGCAGTGAAGAGACAGGGAGCTGTGTGCTTCTTCGGTGTGTAGTTTTAGCAGGGGAATCACGTGTAAGGCCCTAAGTTTCTGTCTGCAGCTTGTGCAAGTGCCTGTTCGGACTGAATCCGACCTGTGAAAAGAATCAAGGAGATCTGAAGAGTAGAAACCAGGCTCACCCTGTAGAAGACTGGAGAAATTGCTGAATCGCGCTTGTTCTGTCAGGAACTGAATCTGCTGTGTGTTTTCCCGGGTATTGTGCAGTAATTGCAATCGGGATAGAGAAGCAGCCTGCCTGGTATAGTACTTTCCTTTTACATATAGATGTGTGCAGAGCTTGTGGGGAATCACGTTTCAAATCCCTTGTGCAGTGAATTGAGTGCATGAAGCTGGAAGTAAACCCCAGCTTAATCCAGACTACATCCATTTGCTCTAAACTGCAGTGGGGTCTAGTTACAAGGACCTTGTCCACATGGTCTGCTCCTCCTGGCAATCCAGGACAATCTGCCTTCCATCCAGTTCCCAGCACTGAGTTTGTGAGTACAAAGCAGGGTAGCTCCCTGCCATCTGTTTATTGAATTGCAAGTGTGTCATCTAATTGTTTTTTTTTTTTTTTAATTTCTTCACGAACTGAGCCAACCGGCTCCAGATTACAATTTGGGTATTGTGCCAGTGTTTTTCCATCACAGGGCCCCAACCAGCTGTACCGATCCTAGCTAGCCCCCCCCCCATCCTGGGTACCCAATGAAAGTGACAATTTGGGACTCTGACTATGTGCACAGTACTGTGATTATTAATGTGATTAACCTAATTAACCTGATTTCCCCCTTCCTTGTTACAGCTCCTTAAATAAATCAGATCTGTTTGTTTCAGCAAAGATATGCTGTCTGAGGTATTAGTTTATGTTAAAGTATTGTACTGTGGCTTTTGCATTGTATCATCTTGTTTTACAGGGGGTCCCCAGCGTCCATTCGACAGAGCCAGTCCTGGGGGTAAGTGTACATTGTGAAGATATTCCTGATGCATTGTGTGGGCCACTAGTGGGAAGAAAGGGGGTTACAGTGTCCCAGAGGACTGTGACCAAGTTAGTTTAACTACTGCAAACCCTGACCTCTAGGTGGAGGCACTCACCATTGGACCCAGGCCCCTCAACCTGTCAGTAGTCAGTCAGGCAGGGGTAGTAGCCCTTGGGATAGCGCCACTTGGGGGTTACATCTTGGAGGTCACCGCTGGGATTGTGTGTAATCGAGTGGCCACATTTACGAATTACTGTTAAAAAATAAATGGGTACCCCAACAGAAGCGGCTGTACACCAGTTGGTGAAGTGGTGTACTGGGCAGGAGATGGACCCCCAAAATGCTGTACTTGTCTTGGATATCCTGCTGGGTACCAGTACGGACACTGTAGAGGGAATACTTTCCAAGGTCGAATGTTTATGAAACCCTGTGGTAGTGGGGTGGCTGGCTGATCCGCTCGCCCAAACTTTCATGGCTCTAATAGAGTGTAAGGACCCTATAGACAGTTCTAAAGTGCCACAGACCATTACCCCAGAAGAAGCCCTCACTGCCTGGAAAGTGATAACTAAAGACAGTAAAGACCCCGGGGAGAACGAGCCCCCCCCCAAACTATCTGAAACTTTTGAGGAGAAATTTGCTAAATTGTTGCTGGAGGAAGGGAAAACTGTGGAGGATTTAAAGAAACTATTATTGCCACCGGAGAACGTTCCTCCACCAGCACCCTCTCCCCCTCCAGCACCCATTATTGCCCTCCTTCTGTGCCAGTGCAAGCCCCTATGTCTGTACCTGCCAATAGTCACGACTCATACCGCAGGTTGAAAATTTTCTCCGGCACCCTCCCCACCCCACAAGGGGAGGATAACTGGGAGACCTGGATAGACTATGTTGCCCCTCAAGTGCTAGAATGGCAATGCTCAGAAGCAGAAAAGCGAAAGAGGATAAGTGAGAGTCTCTGAGGTCCTGCCCTGGCTACCATCCATGCCAAATGGGCCAGTAACCCTGAAGCGACTGCACAGGACTATCTTGAGACCTTGGAGAATGTGTATGACAGCCCAGATTCTGATGAGGACCTGTGGTGGAGAACTTGCTGTGAGCATAATTTGGATGTGAAAAATTATGGGAGGGAGAAAAGAAACAGGAAAGGGGAAGGGGAACAGAGAGAGAGAGAGCAGTATTGGGGAGGAGGAAAAGGTGTGAGAAGGGGGAGAAATGGAAGAAATGCACAACAGTATCAAGGGGAGTTGTTGTCTGTGTATGTATCTCGGCTGGAAAAACTGTTGCAAGAATGCCTCAGAAAGGGTAGTTTGCCAGCGATTGAATTGGACCGAACCAGGCTGGACTGGATCTTTAAGTCTGCCCCCTTTTCAGAACTGCTGTTGCTTCAGTTATGCCTGGCCAATCGACTGGAATCCCCACCCTCCTATGATGAGCTAATGAGAGAAATTCGAGGAGTTGAGAAAAGGTGACCCCAGGAGGGACTTGTACTAATAGCTACTGCTATGACCCGAATGACTGAGGGTGACCCGTCAAGTGAAGTTCAGGGGCAAGGGTTGGCAGTTAAAGAGTGTTCTGAGAAGGAAAAGGGTGTGCCACCATGGGGTGAACTGCTGAGGGAGATTAGGAAAGCAATGGACAGTCTCATCATGATGGCCGCTCCTATGAGTACAGGCACTGACACTTGCCCGACTGCTTCTGCTATGGGGCGGGGGTCCCCACCCAGGCACTTCATGTTGACAACAGTTTGAAACTAGATGCCTTGACCATGGAAGTGAGGGAACTGAAGAGATGTCTCCAAATGTCCACCCCACCACTGGCTGAGGTGGCACCAAGGTTTTCTATTGACAGTACCAATGCCATAGCCCCCAATGTGATGCTTTGGTCACCCCAAACTTCAGCTGACATATTTTGCCATAACTGTGGGAAGGATGGGCACATGAAGAGGGAATGCCGGTCTCGGTAAGACTTGGAGAGAGTGGTGAGCCGGCTACAAGGTGAACTTTGGAGCACAAAACAGTGGTTAAGAGGTGCACGAAATGACCACAGTGAAGGTCCCAAAAATGTTAACTCACGTCCCTTTGTGGCAAGGTCATTT
Organism: Neoceratodus forsteri; assembly: GCA_016271365.2. Lineage (NCBI taxonomy): Eukaryota > Metazoa > Chordata > Ceratodontiformes > Ceratodontidae > Neoceratodus > Neoceratodus forsteri. The sequence continues at coordinate 496,203,207 of CM028138.1, forward strand.
GCCCGGGCCCCCACTACCGCCTCTCCAGACTGGTCCAGGATGGTGGGTCCCTCCATGGAGACTACTGTAAAGGTGAATGGAGTGTCTACAAGAGCTGTATTAGACAGTGGCTCCCAAGTGACAATTATGTTCCAAGACTGGTATCAGAAGCATTTGTCTGATGTACCCTTACAACCGTTGGAGGGACTGCATGTCTGGGGATTAAGTGAGAAGGCCTACCCCTACTCGGGATATATCCAAATTTGGCTGTCTTTTCCCACCTCTGTGTCTGGGGTGGCAGAGCAAGTAGAGACCCTGGCCTTAGTGTGTCCCCCTATTGAACTGTATGATGGGGTTCCTTTACTAACTGGGACTAATGCACATATGTTTGGACAGCTGGCACAGCTGTGCTATGAAAAACAGGGGTCAAGGACTAGTAGAGCTTTAAGAATTCCTGCCTTGATCAAGAAAGCCTATGAGGCACAGAGAGATGCTGACAAAGTGGAACCAGAGGAACCAGTTGGAGTTGCCAGGAAAAAGGATCCCGAGTCTCTGATCCTGGTGCCAAATGCCCAGTGTACCTTACAGGGAGAGGTCCATATCAGAAAGGATGTCAAGAATAAAATATTAATGTTGGATGCACCAGGTGATGGAAAATTGCCGGAGGGACTGCTGGTCAAGCCTAGTATTTTGCCTGCTAGAGCCCATGCTTATGACAGAAGGGTAATGGTTCAAGTTCATAATGTGTCTGACAGAGAGATTTGAGTAAACAGAGGTTGCACCCTGGCTAGTGTGCATTGTGCAGACACTGCAGTGCTACCCAGTAGCAAGGGTTTGGGGAAGAATGACATAGTAACACCTGACTTGTTTGATTTTGGTGACTCGCCATTACCAGCTGAATGGAAAGTGAGTGTGGTTTTGAATATTACCCTTCTTACAAACTGAGTCAATTGTTTCGGGGCAATCTCCTAGTCAATCCTGGAGATGAAGCTGGGCCTTCTGAACTGTCTAAGCCCCCAGCTTTGTCCCTGGAGCCAATGCTCCCAGAAAGTGAAGTGCAAAGCATCAAGTCAGGTGATATGGAATTGTTGTTTATGGTTGAACTGTTTGAGCTTTCAGTGGAGAAAAATGATGGACTGGAACAGACTGGTGACATACCAGAACAAGAAGAGTGTGTTGAGTGCCTTGATAATTCACTGTCGGTGTCAGAAAGCTCTCCATGTGAGCCAAGTGTTGTGGACTCAGAGACTGTAACTCCTGGAGCTGAAAGTGCCCCAAGTTCTAGCCTCTCTACCCCAATGGAAACTCCCCTGGCAAGTGAGGACAATGCTGAAAATGAGGCTCAGAGTGCAGAGACTGTAACAGTTCCCCCTAGAAAGACTGGTTGAGCTGTAAAGCCTGTGGTGCACCTCAGTTATGATTCCCCTGGGAGGCCTATGGACTTGCCTCTCAATGTTGTCCATAAAGGAGTGTATGTGTCCCCGAGTTCATTGCCCAAACTTAACATCAGTGCTAACTCCACGTTACTTGTGTTGCCCTCTAGATATGGTGCCCCTGCCCCATCTAGCCCCAAGGTAGCTGACAGGAAAGGGCCCCCTTGCTTCAGGTTTCATGTACAAGAGGTAATAACATGAGTTATGGTACAATGTGTGTGTAATACTGTGTAAAGAGTGATGTACTGCAAAGTTTCAGAAATGTGTTTCTGGTAAAGTGATATATTGACTGATGATTACATGTATGAGCCTAATGTGATCCTGATGCAAATGTATATGGTTGCAATTGAAACTTATGGGGGTACTTGCTTGACGGGACGCCAGGCTTTTTCTTCCAGGCCGGGAAGGGTGTAACCCCCCTGCAAATGGAGGTTCCCAAAAGTCTTCCAGGAGCTTGCTTGAATGCTCCAAGCCTGGATAGTGTTCGGCGTCTAAGCTGTTTGTCTGTGAGTGCTTTTAGAGTCTCTGGTACTGTCTCTTGAAGAGCTGTCCACCTGCAGACATAATTAATTTGGATGGGGGTTTGTGTTTCCCTGCTTGAGTCCCACTCGAGCTGCTGCCAAATCGCTCCATTTCTGCCGTCACTAAGTGGGCAGAGTGAGCACTTTTCAAAGATGTAACTGTTTGCCAGAAATCATTTAGAGTAATAACGAAAATACAGTTTGTCTAACCTGCTTTTCTTTGCAGTCAGAACTGTGTTTGCCTAGTCCCCAATTCTGGTTTTGAACTGCTGAACTGGGCCAATCAGTGTGCGGGAACCTTTGAAATGGAGCCTGCTGCTGGCAAATCAGAACTTGGAACTCTCATTGTGGAGCCAGCCACCTATGTACTGTATGGCCAATGCTTCTGGGAATTGTAGTTTGGACTTCGGCGCCTTTTTGCACCAACAGGGGGAGTCTGATTGTGAGTGACAGCCAAACCAGCCAACTGAACTGGGAGGAACTCAAAGGAAATGCCTGGCTCTGTCTACTGGAAAGATCAGAATAGTTTGGGCAGTGAAGAGACAGGGAGCTGTGGGCTTCTTCGGTGTGTAGTTTTAGCAGGGGAATCACGTGTAAGGCCCTAAGTTTCTGTCTGCAGCTTGTGCAAGTGCCTGTTCGGACTGAATCCGACCTGTGAAAAGAATCAAGGAGATCTGAAGAGTAGAAACCAGGCTCACCCTGTAGAAGACTGGAGAAATTGCTGAATCGCGCTTGGTCTGTCAGGAACTGAATCTGCTGTGTGTTCTCCCGGGTATTGTGCAGTTATTGGGATCGGGATAGAGAAGCAGCCTGCCTGGTATAGTACTTTCCTTTTACATATAAATGTGTGTAGTGCTTGTGGGGAATCACGTTTCAAATCCCCTGTACAGTGAATTGAGTGCATGAAGCTGGAAGTAAACCCCAGCTTAATCCAGACTACATCCATTTGCTCTAAACTGCAGTGGGGTCCAGTCACAAGGACTGTGTCCACAGGGTCTGCTCCTCCTGGCAATCCAGGACAATCTGCCTTCCATCCAGTTCCTAGCATTGAGTTTGTGAGTACAAAGCAAGGTAGCTCCCTGCCATCTGTTTATTGAATTGCAAGTGTATCATCTAATTATTTATTTATTTTTTTTATTTCTTCACAAACTGAGCTAACCGGCTCTTGATTACAATTTGGGTATTGTGCCAGTGTTTTTCCATCACAGGGCCCCAACCAGCTGCACCGATCCTGGCTAGCCCCCCCCCCATCCTGGATACTTAGTGAAAGTGACAATTTGGGACTCTGACTATGCGCACAGTACTGTGATTATTAATGTGTTTAACATAATTAACCTGATTTCCCCCTTCCTTGTTACAGCTCCTTAAATAAATCAGATCTGTTTGTTTCAGCAAAGTTACATTGTCCGAGGTATTTGTTTATGTTAAAGTATTGTACTGTGGCTTTTGCATTGTATCATCTTGTTTTACAGGGGGTCCCCAGTGTCCAGTCGACAGAGCCAGTCCTGGGGATAAGTGTACATTGTGAAGATATTCCTGATGCAGTGTGTGGGCCACTAGTTGGAAGAAAGGGGAGTTACAATGTTCCAGAGGGCTGCGACCAAGTTAGTTTAACTACTGCAAACCCTGACCTCTGGGTGGAGGCACTCGCCATTGGACCCAGGCCCCTCAACCTGTCAGCAGTCAGTAAGGCAGGGGTAGTAGCCATTGGGATAGTGCCACCTGGGGGTTACATACTGTTTTAATTATTATAGGTGATTGTAAAACTGGAATTTTATTTTATTTATTTTTGTAATTTTTTAATCTTAATTGCTGCTTTATTTCTCATGCTTTTGTCAGGTGCCCAGAGCATCAGGGATTGGGTGCCCTAAAAATAAACTTTGCCTTGTCTTACCTTGTAGAGTGCTTTCAACCAATCAGAATGTTGCATTTCCAACCTTTGCTCTATAGTGTGCTGCAAAATAAGACTGGTTTCTTTTTAAATCCAAGTTCAATTTTTTTTTTAAATGCATCTTTAATGTGATTTATAATATGCTTATGAATAGAGTTATCATGTTTTATTTATTTATTTTTTGTTGACTGGGTAAGTGCACTAGACAAATTCTGCCTATTTTCAGGCACGACCTGGGGGAGGGGGATACAGGCGAATGCCAACTGACGAGGGCAACCAACATTGACTTGGCCCTGGCCTTCTTTGTAAGCACTTTCAACTTTGCCTGTGATATCTTTGCTCCCATAACTGCTAGGAGGTCCAAAGTGAAACATGCCCCCTTGGATCACCCCTGCCCTACTGTGGCAACTTAAGCAACGTGACAATCTTTGGCACCTTGCTGTTGCTACTGGCCGTTCAGCTGACAGGCAGTCCTATGCTGCCGCCGCAACCAGTGCACCTGGGCCATCCAAGAAGCAAAGGCGGAATACTACCAAGCCTCTTCACCTCCTCCTGGGGAACCCCAGGTGCTTCTGGGACAACATCAAGCAACTGAATGGTCACTCCCAGTCCCCTCTCCTTCTCTTCTCAACATCAATGGTACCGTCTCCTCTGACCCTGCCCTCATTGCCACCCACCTCAATAACTCCTTTACAGACCTTAGCTCAGTACTTCCTGGTAACTTTTCAGTCCACCTCCTCCATCTGTACCACCACCCATTGCCCGCCCTCTTTCCACTTGCGTCGTGTCACCATGCAAGAAGCTAGGCCTTACTTGCTAAAAGCCCTAAAGGTAACACCATCGGTAATGACTCACTTGATCCCTGCCTTTTACGTCGGGTCCTGGATCAGGTCCTCTCACCAATTCATTGCATTTTCAACCGTCACTCTGTCTCGGACAATTCCCTCTGCCTGGAAGATTGCCACAGTTACCCCTGTCCATAAAGGTGGTGACAGGACTCTTCGGGTAACTACCGACCCATCTCAATCCTCTCCCCCCTCTCTAAGGCATTAGAGAAAATTGTGGCATCCCAAGTCTCTGACTACCTCTGTAAGTACAATGTTCTCTGCCCTGAACAACACGGGTTCAGAGCAGGTCACAGTACCAATACAGCACTCCTGGAATTTTCAAACTTCCTTCATGCCTCCTTGGACTCTGGTGCCCTGGCTGGTGCTATATTCATTGACCTGTCTAAAGCATTCGATACCGTTCGCATCTTCTTTTGCTCTCCACCCAGAGCCTAATAGGCTTTGCCTCAGGACCTGTTCCTGGTGCACCAGCTATCTCTCGCTCGCTCCCAATGTGTGAAAGTCAGCGGTACTCTCTCTGAAACATGCCCCATTCGGCTCTGGGGTGCCGCAGGCTCAATTCTTGGACCCCTACTATTCTCACTCTTCTTAACTCCCTACCCAGCAGTTGTATGGTAAGATGCTTCTCTATGCTGATGATGCTGTTCTCGTTGCCTCCACAATGACCCCATGCTGCTAGAACTCCCTCCAACTAGTCTTTGACTCTGCAGCTACCTGGTTCACTGAGCACTGACTTGTTGTCAACCTTAAGAAAACAAAACGATGCTCTTCTCCACCCCCAAAATAAGTACAGCAAGTTTCCTTAGCTGTCCACTCCACACCCAATCTCGTCATTGACCAGGTGCAGTCCTATAAATATCTTGGTATAACCTTTGACCCCTTTCATTCCATGGACATATATCTGCCCTAAATTCTGTCGCCAACTCACGGCTTAGGCATTCTTTTCCGGCACAAGAAATGCCTCCTCCTGATGCCCTCCGCTGGCTGTCACCTCCTCTGTCATGTCTCTCATTGACTATGGCCTTCGGTCTATGGCTCAGCAGATCAGACTGCCCTCAACAAGGTTCGCCTCACAGTTAATAAGGCCTGCAGACTTATCACTGGGGCTCCCAGACTCACTCACACATGTGAGCTGTACCCCCTAGCTACCCTACTCAACCTGGAAGAGCGACTCATGCATCAGACATGCCAGCTCACCTTTAAAGCCCTCGTGGCCCTATCCCCATAGGCCTATCCAACTCCATTCGCCGTACTGCACTGGCCCTGATCATCGCGGCTCGTCCAAAGCTACCCTAGTTATTCCGAGACCAGGACCTCTCAAGGTCAGAGGGCATTCCCCTACCGTACGCCCACTGGTATAACTCCCTCCTGCCAGTGTCTCAAACTCACTAACCTTAGCTTGCTTTAAGCCCAGGCTCAGAAACTTCCTGCTTAGCTCGCAAATGCAACTGCCGCTAGCCTAGTGTAAAAAAAATATATATATATATATATACTCTGTTTGACAATGCTCACTGAGCTGCTCCACCCCTTCCTTTCCCTATTAATCCTCCTCCCTATCTCCTCCCTTCTACTCCCACCAGCTCTCCCGACCATAAGTGTTCACCTTTGTTATCTTTTGCTTCTTGGAGATTGTATTCTATTGTAACAAAATTGTAATTGAACTGTAACTTTTTGTTTGTAAGTACTGTGTCCCTTGTACTACTGTTCTGATGTCCTCTTTGTGACGAGGTACCTTTGTAAATGAGCCTCTGGCTCAAAGGTTTCTAAACTGATGTTTAACTAAATAAATAAATAAACTGACTTTGAACCAGATTAAGCTGTTGGTGGTATTTTTTTAGTGAATGGGGGGAAATTTGGCCAGGGCACCGGGGAAATACCACTACTCTTTTCGAGAAATGCCATGGGATCTTTAGCATCCACCTGAACTACCACCAGAACAGGCAGATAGGACCTCAATTTAATGTCTCATCCAAAAGACGGCACCTCAGGTGTGCAGCACCCCCTCATGCTGCACTGCAGTGTCAGTATTGGGATATTAACCCAAGTGCCTGGTAGGGGGCTAGAACCCACAGCCTTCTGATCGTCCGGCCTCAGAGGTGGGTGTGTTACCTGCTGAGCCACTGACACTGACTTATGGTTCTAAGAGCATCTGCTGAGGCCCTTTGTATGCCAGAATCACTCAACTTTGCATTGCCGATCCCTCATCCAAAGGACTTGAGAAATTACTCATAGCCACAAGGCCCTATAATTGTACCTATAGACATATTAAATACAAGCTTTTGGGAGTCTATGCTCTCAGAATATAACTTTGAAAGCTAGTCAAAAATGTTTTGTTACTGCAATAAACTGTATTTTCCAATGAGTTTTTATTATTTTTTCCTGCAAAAGGATTGATCCATTGTACAGTATTATCCCTTAAAACTACCAGCCCACATTCCTGTCCAAAAGTCACTATTTCTGTTGATTTGCTGTGTTAATTTGGAGGGCTTACTGGTAGTGGGAGAGAGTATGCACATGTTAACTATCATTTTCATCAACTGGTCCATTAATTCTCAGTCCACCAAGTGAAAGAGGGCGGTAAGATCCTAACAACTTGCTGGAGACAATTTTGGTGATACATTTGCAAGGTTTTGCATATTGCTGCTGTGAGATGTTGTAAAGCTTAACACTTTCAATCGTTGACCATCTTGGCTTCCAAGTATATCCTGTGAGGGCTGTTCCCTCCTGGACTTAGTGAGAGAGAGTTGGAAGGGGTTGGGGGTCTCTTCATTGTCATTTTGCACTACCTGTAACACTCAAGAAGAAGAGGTTTTTGTGGCTGTTTGACCTGTAGTTTCCTGGGATGGGACTCCTAGACTTGGCCTGTCGCCTTGTGGCAGTAGGCAGGACTGTCTTCTCTGAATTTTTAGCCAGCAAACAAATCCATTCACCTGACTGGCAACGGCAAGGAATTTGAAGCTGAGATGAATTATGAAAAGACACTTACCTGAACCTTGACATATCTAGTTTTATGACTGCTGATTTATTCAATTTTAATATAGAGTGAGTGGGGATCAAGTGAATGTTTATTTTTATTACATGGAATGAGTGAGGTGGTGTGCGTGAAAAGTGAGGCATTGTTTGAGGGTGGGTGGATCTTTATATCGTGAAAATTGCTTTGCTAACAGGGTTTTTTTTTTTTTGAATATAGTTTTTGGAATGAATTTTGGGTTTGGATAGTTGAGTCATCATGGACTGAAAATCACCTGCTCCTTGACATGCCAGCTTCCCAGAACTGCTCTGCTAGCTCTGTCCCTTTTGACCCCATTTCTTCCGGAGGCAGTTATTGATCACTACAGGTTACAGGGGTTCCTATGAAGGCACAGAAGGGGGCAGATGCATGACCCGGAGGTAGATTTTTCGGGATGGGTCAGATCAGGAGTATAAGGCTGAGCAGACAACCAGGATCGAAGAGGGTTGGAGAGAAGGGTCTAATTGTAGTAAGAAAGAGAGAAAAAAATGTTTCCCACTGGGAATTGATCCCAGGCCCTCTTCCACTATTGTTCTGGTGCTCTGCCTCTGTGCTATCATGCCACATGGTAAGATAGATGTTTTTGGAGAGATATGCATTTTATCACATAAATTGTAATGAGAAAGAAAAACTGTTCCCCACTAGAACTCAAACCCAGGCCTTCTATTAACTAATCTCCTAGTACTCTGCCATTGTGCTATTATTCCACATCATGGTAAAGAAGGTTCCTCTCTCCTCTTCCAGACTCCATAGCCCTGAGAGGGCTAGCCGGGTGCCAGGTGGGCACGGTCGATGGGACCTGGATCTCACCGCGCCACCTACGATGCCTCCTCTAGCCACCTCCCGACCCCAATAAGCTGACTTCATAGCCCTAAGAGGGCTAGCCGGGTGCCAGGTGGGCACGGTCGATGGGACCTGGATCTCACCGTGCCACCTACGATGCCGCCTCTAGCCGCCTTCCGACCCCAAAAAGCCGGTAAAGACATTCCTCTGACTGGAGAAGCAGTGTTCGGCTGCGATTGGCTGACCACGCATTGTGCTGAGCACTGATTGGTCTCCGGTCTCAGACCCTGCTTCCTGATTGGTCTGGGTGACATTGGGCTTAGCTGGGCTCGAAGTCCATTGACTTGCACTGCTCAGTGCCGAAATGTTGTGCTCTTGGACATTTTCAGCCTGAAATCTGAATTCTCTACTGTATTTTACCACTGTTTCACTATTAGTTCTATCTAACTACTCAGATTTGCATATTGTTTCTAATTTTAATCTGTAATCAAGCTGCGCTTTTCTGTGTTAGGCTGCCTGGTATTTCCTTGCTTAACAAGTATTTATAGGCTGCTGCTAAATTGTTAGCCTACCATTCATGTTATCGTTTAAATGATTTTCCTTTTCTGATTTTCATTATCTTGCTTCAGGTGTCCCCTGCAGTCTGATTGATATTTACTGAGCTATAGTCTATTTAATTGTTGTGCAAAACGGCTGTGGCTGCTTGACTCTTCTACTGAAACCTTTCTGTCTCTCTCTCCCCCCTCCCTCAAACTTCTAGGGTGAGCCTGCTTCGTAATTCCTTCGTACTACTGTACACTCGCTAGCTGCTACCTCTGCCTCTCCCCTAGTAACTCTCTCTGTTCCCCTTCTATTATGCAGTTACTAGGCAGCTGTCCTCTGCTACAATCACGTTCTTAATTCAGCTGTGTGCACTACCATTACTGAGTGTCTCCCTCTCTGACTTCTTCCTCCTCCCCTACTGCTGCTAGCCTGACCCTCCCCCCTTTCTACCTACACTTTACTGGATCTTGCCCTCCTCGCATCTCCCTCCTTGCCCCCCACCTCTTCTCCTTCATTTCCACCCTCTTTCTGCTGTCCCTCCAGACTGGCGCCAGCAATCCGCTGGACCTGATCGTTTTGGCTAACACCTCAGCCCCGTCCACTTAGTTCCCTTGCACTCTCACATCACCACTCTGACTTTATTTTCCCCCGTCCTCGCTGCTTACGCTTGCATTTCCTCCCCCTCCTCCCTGTTATTCAGCCCTATGTCACTGCCTTCTTGCCTCTGATATAGCAAGCCTTATTCACCGCCCTCTTCTCTCTCTCTCCTCTTCCAGACTCCATAGCCCTGAGAGGGCTAGCCGGGTGCCAGGTAGGCACGGTCGATGGGACCTGGATCTCACCGCGCCACCTACGATGCCTCCTCTAGCCGCCTCCCGACCCCAAAAAGCCGGTAAGGACATTCCTCTGACTGGGGAAGCAGTGATCGGCTGCGATTGGCTGACCGCACATTGTGCTGAGCACTGATTGGCCTCCGCTCTCAGACCCTGCTTCCTGATTGGTCTGGGTGACATTGGGCTTAGCTGGGCTTGGAGCCCATTGACTTGCACTGCTCAGTGCCGAAATGTTGTGCTCTTGGACATTTTCAGCCTGAATTCTGAATTCTGTACTGTATTTTACCACTGTTCCACTATTAGTTCTATCTAACTACTCAGATTTGCATATTGTTTCTAATTTTAATCTGTAATCAAGCTGCGCTTTTCTGTGTTAGGCTGCCTGGTATTTCCTTGCTTAACAAGTATTTATAGGCTGCTGCTAAATTGTTAGCCTACCATTCATGTTATCGTTTAAATGATTTTCCTTTTCTGATTTTCATTATCTTGCTCAGGTGTCCCCTGCAGTCTGATTGATATTTACTGAGCTATAGTCTATTTAATTGTTGTGCAAAATGGCTGTGGCTGTTTGACTCTCTCTGAAACCTTTCTGTCTCCCTCCCCTCCCTGAACTTCTAGGGTGAGCCTGCTTCGTAATTCCTTCGTACTACGGTACACTCGCTAGCTGCTACCTCTGCCTCTCCCCTAGTAACTCTCTCTGTTCCCCTCCTATTATGCAGTTACTAGGCAGCTGTCCTCTGCTACAATCACGTTCTTAACTCAGCTGTGTGCACTACCATTACTGAGTGTCTCCCTCTCTGACTTCTTCCTCCTCCCCTACTGCTGCTAGCCTGACCCTCCCCCTCCCCCCTTTCTACCTACACTTTACTGGATCTTGCCCTCCTCGCATCTCCCTCCTTGCCCCCGACACCTCTGTCTTAATAAAAAAAATTTTATTGCTCTCTCTTTCTTCTTCATTTCCACCCTCTTTCTGCTGTCCCTCCAGACTGGCGCCAGCAATCCACTGGACCTGATCATTTTGGCTAACACCTCAGCCCCCCCACTTAGTTCCCTTGCACTCTCACATCACCATTCTGACTTTATCTTCCCCCTCCTCGCTGCTTATGCTTGCATTTCCTCCCCCTCCTCCCTGTTATTTAGCCCTACGTCACTGCCTTCTTGCCTCTGATATAACAAGTCTTTCTCACCGCCCTCTTCTGTCTCTCTCTCTCTCCTCTTCCAGACTCCATAGCCCTGAGAGGGCTAGCCGGGTGCCAGGTGGGCACAGTCGATGGTACCTGGATCTCACCGCGCCACCTACAACGCCTCCTCTAGCCACCTCCTGACCTCAAAAAGCCAGTAAGGACATTCCTCTGCCTGGGGAAGCAGTGATCGGCTGCAATTGGCTGACCGTGCATTGTGCTGAGCACTGAATGGCCTCCGCTCTCAGACCCTGCTTCCTGATTGGTCTGGGTGACATTGGGCTTAGCTGGGCTCGGAGCCCATTGACTTGCACTGCTCAGTGCCAAAATTTTACGCCCTCCCCCTTCCCTCTCCTACCTTTATTAAATAGTCTCCTTTGTCGCTGCCCCTTGCTCCAAATACCCGCCCACTGTCTTACATCCTATCCTGTACCGCTTACTAAACCACTCCCTCTCCCCTGCTTTCCCTATTGCTGCTAGCTTCTCTAGGGATATTACAGGTCACTGTGTTTTCAACTCTCTTGGCTTCTTTCTCCTGCCTCTCTCTCCTCTCCTGCTTCATCCATTATCTTTACATCCTTCTCTCCTCTCCTAGCCACTATGCCTCCCTGTAACCACATTCTTCTGTCTCTTCTTGCCCTCTCCGTGCTTCCTACCTTATGCCATCTTCCTACCTCTTCCTATCCCTCACGACCCACTACCCTGGTCCTTCTGGCAATCTACCCCTCATCAGGTACAATTGCAATCTCCCTCTATTCGCATAAATGGTGCCATCTAGCAATGGACTGTTTAAATATGAACAATTACGACGATGGCCTGGGGGCGATTCGGCACCTATTCATGACAAATGCCTTACACTAGGATCCTAGATGCCTGTACTGGGCCAAAACACATAAGAAACAGAGGTTGATTTCTACCTACTATGAACTACGGCTATTGACTCTCAAACTCCTGCTCCTCCTCCTCTTAATGTCAGGAAGTGTTCACCCTAATCCTGGCCCTATCTCCCTCAACACAACAAAACCAGCCAAAACTGAGGGGGGGACTCACCTTTGTCACCCTAAATATCTGTAATCTCCTACCTAAACTGGCCTCCTTACAAACCTTTGCCAGCCAACATAACCCGGATGTCCTGGCCATTGTTGAAACTTGGCTGACACCCACCACCCCTGATCATGCCATATCTATTCAAGGCTACAAGATACTCAGGCTGGATAGGACCTCAAAAAGGGGTGGTGGCTGTGCTATTTATATAAAGGAATATCTCACATGCCTCCCTGTTACGTATACCACCACGGATACTGGTGTACAACTCCTTCCTATCAAGCTACTCCTTGGTGCCCACAACAAAGTCCTCATGGTTACTGCTATCTATATCCCACCAAAAGACCTGGTGTCCGGCCTCCAGACTATACTAGAATTCATCAGATCTCAACCTCCTGATGCTGAGCTCCTTCTCCTTGGTGACTTTAATATCAACTGGCTAGCACCAGACACAGGGTCGACTAAGGATGCCATCCTTGCTGCAAACTTAACACAGCTGGTCAATTCACCTACTAGGAAAAACTATAAATCTGGTAATAGTACCCTAATAGACTGGATCCTTACCAATCACCCTGCATGGATACATAATGTCGCTGTTCTCCCAGACTCTCTTAGCGACCACTCTCCCTTAAAATGTACCTGGTTAAACAAGTTCAGAAAACCACCTCCTAGAACCATCTCTAGTAGAGTACTACCTTTTGGCAACCTTACCCCTCTCAAGGAAAATCTTAGATAGAAAGACTGGTCTCTCATTTACAATACTCGAGATGTCAATGAAGCCCTTAATCACTTTATCAACACTATCAATGCTGCCTGTGATTCCTATGCACCTGTAAGAAAGTGCAAAGTGAAAGCGCTCTCAAATCCTTGGCTCACTGCTAATCTATTGGCCCTACACAAAGGAAGGGACCACCTCTGGGCTATAGCATGAGGCACTGGCTCTCTGACTGACATCCAAAAGTATAAACAGGCCCCGAAACTACTGTACCAAAGACACTCGCCGGGTGAAGAGCACCTACTTCAAGAAGGCCCTCTCCAACTCCTGGGGTGAAGGGAAATCCTTCTGGGACAATCTAAGAAATATCACGGGTAAGCAGTCCAAGTCCTCTCCTACTATATTGAATGTGGATGGCACTACCACACTTGACCCCTTGGTCATAGCAAACGCCCTTAATGAGACTTTCACTGACCTTAGCAGTGTCCTCTCATCTGACTACTTCGCTGATACTGACCCTTCAATCTCTATATCCCCCCCTGCCCTCCAAGCATACCACCCTTCCATCTTAAAATAGTTAAATCATATGAAGTTCATAAATACATAAAGAAGGCTATATCTAAATCCTGGGCAAGCAGTGACTCTATTGACCTTAAAATACTGTCCGTTACTCTAGATGAAGTTCTACTCCCCCTCACCAGAATATTCAATCTCTCCCTCTGCTCCAGCAAGTTCCCTAGTAAATGGAAGGCTGCAATAGTCACTCCGGTACACAAAAGTGGTGACAAGTCTCTGCCTGGTAACTATAGACCTATTTCAACACTTCCTCCCTCGTCAAAGGCACTTGAACGTATAGTGGTTGACCAACTAACAGACTACCTACAGAAATATAACATCCTCTGTGCCCAGCAACATGGATTCAGACAAAGGCATAGCACATTGACAGCCCTGCTCGAATTCTCAGGAGCAATCCACAAGGTCTTGGACAAAGGACTCCTTACTGGAGCTGTGTACATTGATCTAACGAAGGCATTTGACACTGTACATCATGGTCTACTTATCAGTCAACTACAGTCTCTTGGGCTCTCCCCAGGCTTTGGTGCCTGGATAAAAAGCTACCTTGCCCAACGCTCTCAGGTTGTAAAAATAGCTGGAGTTCTCTCAGACCCTAAGCCTGTCCTCTCAGGAGTGCCGCAGGGATCCATCTTAGGCCCTCTCCTCTTCAGCCTTTTTCTAAACTCCTCCCTAAATCCTGCCCAGAGCAAATTATCCTCTATGCTGACGATGCTGTGATTCTGACTTCTACAAGATCCAAACCCTTACGCCTTAGCCTCCAGCATGCATTTGCCTGTGTTGAGGCGTGGTTCATTGAACATAAGCTGATCCTAAACCACAAAAACAAAATCCATGCTCTTCTCAAGTCCACAAAACAAGAAAAGACAAGTACCTCTCACTATCAACACATCCCTGGGAATCACCCTTGAACAGGTGGCTACCTTTAAATATCTTGGAATCACCTTTGATCAAGGCCTACTCTGTGCAACACATATTGATAATATAGCCAAAACTGTTAATCAGCGGCTTGGAATACTTTAGCGGAACAGACAACTCCTTACCCTACCAGCACTGAAGCTAGCTATTCAATCCTCAGTCATCTCAGTCATTGACTACGGCTTAATTGTCTATGGGTACGCCTCTTCTAGCACACTTAAACGTATCACAACTTCCTTTAACAAGGCCTGTCTGCTGCTTACTGGTGCTCATCAACGTACTCATACTTGCAAGCTCTACTCTGAAACTGGGTGGTTACAACTCTCAAACTGCATAAAGTACCTCACCTGCCTTATTGCTAAGAAATCCATCATGGGCCTCACCCCACCTTGCATTCAAGACCTGTTATGCCAGAACACAAGTGACACCCACCAGAAGATCAGTAAATCAGCCTCTTCAGGTCCCCCGTTGCTGGACTACACAGGGTCAATGATCATTTGCCTATAGTGCCCTCAACTGGCTAAATACCCTTAGCACCACTATTACCTCCTCTAACTCTCTAGGTGCTTTTAAATCTAGCCTATTCTCTCACCTTGCCACCTCCAACTCTTGTGTTTGATTAAATCCTAACAATTTCCTTTTCTCCGCCCTGACCACCTACCTGACAAAGGCCTGGTAGAGGTTTCCTTTTCTCTAACCATGGTCCACTCCTCCCTCCTTTCTCTCTCTTGTACTACCTATCACACTTCCCTTACCTATTCTTTCCCTTTCCCTAATGTTCTCTAAATGATGAACATGTTTAACTGGTAATTTATCTGTTGTTCACAAATGTATATGATGTTTAACTGTTTAATGTCACTGTTTATTTCCTCAATGTAATCTAAATGTGCAACTCACTGTAACCCTATTGTCTGTACATAATTTGACGTGGAACCTTTGTAAAAGAGCCTTGGCTCAAAGGTATTTAATTCCTAGAATACAATAAATAGTGGGAGATGCATCCCAACAATATAAATTGTAATATGAAAGAAATATGTTCCTTACAGGTAGAGAGAGAGAGAGACAGACTAGAAAAATTGTAGTAAGAAAGGAAAAAGATTCCCACTGAGACTCAAACCCAGACCCCCTTCCAACTATTGTTCTGGTGCTCTTCCACTGTGCTATCATTTTACAATATGAGACAGAACATTTCTAGAGAGAGATGCATGTTAACAATGCACAGTATTTTGTGGTCATAAAGAAAAAAATGTTCTCTACTGTGAATCAAACACATCACCCTTCCCAACTATTGTTCTTTTGCTCTGCCACTGTGCTATCATTCCAACTGGTGAGATGGAGGGTTTCTACAGAAAGGTGCATGCAAACAATATAGATTGTAGTGAGAAAGAAACAATATTCACCACTGGGAATTGAACCCAGGCTCCCTCCCAACTACTGTCCTGTTGCTCTGTTACTGTGCTGTCATTCCATATAGTGAGACTGAAGGTTTCTAGAGAGCGATGCAGATGCATGCTAACAACATCAATTGTAGTAAGAAAGAAAAAATGTTCCCACAGGGAATCAAACCCAGGCCCCTTCCAACTGTTGTCCTGGTGCTCTGCCACTGTGCTATCATTCCATATGGTGAGACTGAAGGTTTCTAGAGAGAGAGGGAGAGATGCCTGTTAGCAATGTAATGGCAGTGATAAAAAAAAAATGTTCCCTACAGGGACTCAAACATGGGTCTCTCCAAACTAATGTGTGTATGTGCTACCACTGTGCTATTGTTCCACCTGGTGAGACAGAGGGTTGCAGTAGAGAAATACATGCAGACAACATAAATTGTAGTGAGAAAGAAAAAAATGTGCACAACTGGGAATCAGATCCAGCCTCCTCCCAACTACTGTCTTGGTGATTGGCCACTGTGCTTTCAGTTCACATGGTGAGACAGACGGTTTCTAGACAAGAGACGAATGTAATGGGAAAGCAAATCCTTCACTGAGTGCTGCCCTTCCCCCCATGCACAGCCGCAGTGCAGTTTAGTAATGAACTATCTGCCAACTTGAAGTAATGCTTCCCACCAAGTTGCATTCAAACCTAGGCAAGCTTCAGAGTGTCAGCCAGAATGAGTTAAGTTGACTGCAACACCAAAGTAGCAGCTTAATGTTCTGAAGGTCTGCTCTAATCATTGCTAAAATGATCACTGACATCAACATTGACATCTAACAATTTCTTTCATTCTCCATAGATTGTAGTGAGAAAGAAAACAATGGGCTATACTGGGGATCGAACCCACACTTGTGTAGGTCTGAAACATTATGCCAAGCATAGGCCTCATCATTGTCATCATTAATAATGTAATGCATCTGAATCACTCACAGTGAACTGAAGATAGAAAAGCATACACATGAACAGAAGAGGTGTTTTTGCAAGCTATGCTTGCTCTGACATGTAAAAGTATCTAAAAGAAAGAAAAAAAAAACAAGGAGAAAATGATGAGGAAGGGGATGCTGCATCAATCAGGCCACACTGCTCAGAGAAAAGACAATGCTGAAAATGTAGTTAAATACCTTCGGTGGAATGGATGTGAATCAGATAAATCTATTAATACTGGTGATCAACCCATTACAGGTATAGGTAGACCTCTTTGAATTAGTTTGACAAATTTATTTGGCATATTTTTCTGACAATAACTCAAACCAGGATGGTGGTAATTATACATCGAATATGGGAGAATGAAATCTGAAACATATTACTACAGAACTAAATATTAGTCTCCAGATTTTGGAGATAATCATGACATAATTCAGACTTTCCAAAACCCATCAGGTGAACGTACAAGCAGACAATCAATTGAGAGATCTGAACGTGTAATGAATCTAATAATGACATTGATCGATGAAAGTTGCAAGGCAGTCTAAATTTAAGAAAACTAACAGAATTTTTGGAACAGAAAGAAGAAATCAGGACAGGGTACTCAAGTGAACCAATGGCAATGTGATGGCTACTGATATGCTACCTATATTTAGAATGAATAATGTAAACAACAGCACTATCAGGAAAAGGCTTTTTAAACCAAAGTCCACATTTGTCTTTACCTTTAACACATGGAATTTGGGCACTCACCATCATATATGATACTGATACCACGTTGAAAGTACACAGGAGCAAATATATTGCATATTAAAATAAAAAACGCCCACCTGACACATTTCAGCCCCTCCTGGACCCTTTCTCAAAGGCATGGGCAACCAAAGTGCAGGTGCTTTATATACAAGTGCAAATAGGTGTGTCATGATGACAACATCATTCATTCACACTAATTCAATTAAATATATATATTTTTTAAAACAGCACATGAAAAACACTTTAACATGATACATTTAAATGCATACCCTGATAATACATACACAGTGACATACAACTCTAAAAGCAATCTATAATACCTTTCTGGCTATAAAACATACAAGGAATGGGAAGGGGGGAGAGAAGAAAGATAAATGCAAAGCCAGGCACTAAGTGCTTGTTCAAAGTAACACAGCAGTGGAGCAATGAGAAATGGAAACTTGAACAGAGGAGGGGGGATGTCTGAAATCGCAACAAACTAATTCATTGCATTTAGTTCATTTCTTATCTTGTAAATATGGTTTGATTTCAAATCCCACATTTAAGCCTAGAGATCTAGTTGCCTTCAAATTAATAATCCAGAAAGTACAGCATGTTATGAATAATAAGAAAGATGGCCAGGTCCATACTTTCTCTTATATGGCAATTCATAAAGTGAGTTGTAATCCACGTGGGGGTAATTACAATAACCTGGTATTGAAATGTGAAACTTTCTTGATTATTAATTTGAAGGCAACTAGATCGCCAGTCTTAAATGTGGGATTTGAAATCAAACCATATTTGCAAGATAAAAAATGAACTAAGTACAATGTATTAGTTTGCTGCGATTTCAGACTCCCCCCACCATTCAAGTTTCCATTTCTCATTGCTCCCCTGCTGTGTTACTTTGAACATGTGCTTAGTGCCTGGCTTTGCATTTATCTTTCTTCTCTCCTCTCCCCCCTTCCCATTCCTTGTATGTTTTATAGCCACAGAGGTATTATAAATTGCTTTTAGAGTTGTATGTCACTGTGTATGCATTATCAGAGTATGCATTTAAATGTATCAGGTTAAAGCGTTTTTCGTGCACTTTTTAAAAAAAAAATATTGAATTGAATTAGTGTGAATGAATGATGATGTCATCATTACACACCTATTTGCACTTGTATATAAAGCACCTGCACTTTGGTTGCCCTAGCCTTTGAGAAGGGGTCCAGGAGGGACCTGAAATATGTCAGGCGGGCGTTTTTTATTTTAATATGCAATACATTTCCTCATTTGTACTTTCAACATGGTGTCAGCATCATATGTGGTGGTGAGTGCCCAAATTCCATGTGTTAAATGTCTTTTTTCATTCAAGAGCACCACAGCCTTGTGTGCACTCCCCTACATGTCTACATCTATTTGTCTCTACCTGTATATAATTTATGATGAATATATGAGAGCATGGTGAGCCATGAAGTATCAAAAATTCTACCTAAGTTACCAGAACACTGAACACACAATTTGAACCCCTTCTCCCCTGAGCAGCAGACACTTGATGAATTGTGTAAAATAAAAAGGATTGTAATCACACGTGCTAACAAGAAGGGCAATATTGTTTTCATGGATATGTCTATGAGTATAGAGATTGTCTTAGACCTTTTGAATGATTAGAAAAACTGCAGTAAGTTAAAAAGTGATACTACAGATTAATTTAGAAGAGAACTGAACCTGCTAATTGAGGAAGTAAAGAGGATCTGTAAGAGTGAGTGCAGAAGAATTTAAATATCTATGGCCAGGCCAGCTCAGTGGTACAGAGGGTTGAGGTACTGGATGCCTTACCTCACATCATGGTGTTGACCCAGGTTTAGAAACAACCTTGGGTTGTCAGAGAACTGGCACAAGGGGGGAGCAGGTTTGAGCAGCCAAAAGGCAGCTCTCCTCTTTCAAAGAGGTTGTTGCCCCCACCCGCAATTCTGTTTCTATCGGGTGGAGGTCCAATGGGCAGTGTAGGTGGGAGGTGGGCGGCAAGTAGTGGGTGGGTGGGTGCCTTGAGGCATGACAGTTGCATGCCTCCACATGCACATGCACACCCGAGGCATGGGGATGGGCAAAAACAGGAAAACTTGGGGAGAAAAATTCTGTATAGAAAAAAATATGAATCTATGGCCAAAATTTCCAAAAAAACATATATTCTACATTCTATCCCAGATTTTAAAAAAATCTAGAAAGGCCACAGGATGTCAGATTGTCTCTTTGGTGGTATCACTGACAGTTTGTCTATCTTTGTTAATTTTTTCTGCACTTATAGAGTCCCTATATACCCGAATACAGCTCAGGACAGTATTAGAGCAAGTGAATGCTACCTGCTAAAGGATGCACTGCACCTTTCAACAAGAAAACTGGAAAATTCCAACTTCAAATACAAGGGCAATTTCTACATTCATACATGTGACATAGCAATGAGAGCTTCTATGACTCTCTCGTATGCCAACTTATTTCTTGGGTAGGAAAGAAGATAGTGTCCTGAGTCTGAAACTGGAAGTCATTAAACACTAGAAAAACATAGTTTAAAGAGCAGGTGCTTAGTAAGGGTGCATATCTTAAAGAATGAAGGTTCGGGGCCTTTAGATGCCTCTGCTGTCATTCAGTTTACTTTTATGTGTTTCTTTACTCAATTTATCATCATTTGTTTGTATTTTGCCAACTGCTAGTGAAAAAAGAATCTAGTGTAATCCCTGTATGATGATGTCATAAAATCCTTACTGGCAAGGCTGCCAGTATATTTCAGTGGGAAACTACAAATCTGTTTCCAAATTTTTATGGAGAAATAACACTTCCTTTTTTATCTATCTATCTATCTATCTATCTATCTATCTATCTATCTATCTATCTATCTATCTATCTAGCTATCTATATATATATATATATTTATCTTCCCCCCCCTCAGTTCAGAAAGGATCAGAGTTCCTTTTTCCATCACAGGAAAATCTTCTTGATCAGGTCTCTATAATCCATTCATCATTTCAACTGAGAGGGGGGCCCAGGAACCTTTTCTAACTTGCCAAAATTAATATTTTGACAATCTACAATAATAATTGAATATCACAAATTGAATTGCACAATTGCCAGTAGGAATGGTGCCCAAATGTTATCAAACTCTTCCTTTTTCCTTCTCATAATACATTTGCTCTAATTTTGCAATATCGATCATCATATTATGCCATGCCTTAAAGATAGGGGGATCTGCATCCTTCCACTTTAAAAGAATACACTTTTTGGTCACAACCACAGACATAGTTACAAATTTTTCCTGGTATTTTTTAAGTACGTCATGATCTGGATGTACTCCTAACAATTTAACCAGTAATGTTAAATTGAAATCTTTTCCCAAGACTAAGTTACATACCTGTTCTGTCTTTGGCCATAAATCTGACAGGTACGAGCATGATGCCAAGAGGTGAACCAGGGTCCCTGTAGTACTTGGACACCTTGGACATGTATCTGATATAACACTGTTACACTGATGAAGTCTTTTAGGTGTATAATACCTTCCATGTACTGTACTAATGGATGCTAAGTTATTAATATATGCACCAATAACTTCACTCCACAATTCATTGGTCAATGTTATGCCTACATCTCTCTCCCATTTAGCCCTAGTTTTATTAATATTTCCTCCTATTTTATTCTGTAGAACATCATACAATAATGATACCAAACCCTTAGCTTCTAATTTTTTTGTAATGCATCTAACAAAAGCGATTTTTCATTAATTCTTACTTTTTCTTTGTTTTTACAAATATAGCTCTTGCACTGATTATAATAAAGGCCATGTTTCTGAGATATCCCATACTATCCAACCAATTGATTAAATGTCTTCAGTCTATCATCAAACCACAAATCCCCCACTTGTTTAAGCCCTTTGACCCTGCCACGCTTTGTAAATAGATGATTTTGGTGGTTGAAAATCATAATTATTGTGTAAGGGAGTATATTCCGAAATACATTTTTTATCTCCCACCAAGTTTTGTAATTGAAGCCAGGATGTGTAAGTAGTATGAGTTGTAATCAATACATTTTGCACATATTTTTGCCTAGAAGATGAATAAAGTAAATTAACTAAGAAAGGTTATGGTTGCATCTCTGTCTCCATTGCTAATGAGGAGATACCCAAGTTGCTTCTTTCCTTAATCCAGTACCATTCTTAAGCAGCCTGAGCAGATAAATAATAATTACCAAAATCTGGCAACGCTTGCCCAACTTTTTCTTTTGGCAGTAACAAAGTTTTCCAAGCTATTCTAGTATTTGCATGTTTCCAAAGAAAGTTAGTTACCATTGTCTTCAGTTGTTTAAAAAAATTTATGGAACTGGTATTGCCAAGGCCTGGAAGAGAATAAGAAATTTGGGTAAAACTTGAATGTTGACCAAATTGACCTTACCTATCAAAGTCAAATATAATGTATTCCATTTAATCAGATATTTCTCCACTTTTGTCAACCAGCCTTCATAGTTAATTGTATACATGGTTGTCAGATCTGCTGCAATATTCACAACCAAATATTTAAAAAAACTTGAAGCTATTTGCATCTGAGAACTAATAGATTGATGAATCCGTAAATTAGGATTTTATTTTAATAATGTGGTTTTCAACCAATTAATTTTGTAGCCTGAAATGTTACCGAACTGTGCTGTAATTGGAATTATTTGTGGTATTGACTTATTATTAGTTAAAAACAGCATTAAATCATCTGCATATAGTCCTAGTCTTTCTTCCTTTCTCCTCACATTTATACCCCTAAGTATATTGTCATTTCTAATAGTAGTTGCCAATGGCTCAATAATTAAGGCAAAAATCAGCAGGGAGAGGGGACACCCTTGTCTCGTACCTCTACCTAAAGCAAATGTTTGTGACACTATATTGTTTACTTTCACCATAGCAATTGGAGAATGATATAATACTGCTATCCATCCACTGAGCTGTGCACCCAGGCCCAGTCTCCCTATTAGTGCCCTAATATAGGGCCACTCAATTCTGTTAAAATTTTTCTCTGCATCTATTGTCATTAAGGCTGCATCATCCTGTTCATTTAAAGCTATAATGTTCAAAGTGCGTCTCACATTTTCCATTAATGACCTGCCCTTTATAAATCCATTTTGGTCTTGATGAATTAATGATGGAACAATCAGTTCAAGTCTTTTGAAAATAATTTTATAATCTGTATTTAACAGGGAGATGGGCCTATAAGATGGACAGGTCAGTGGGTCCTTATCCTTTTTTAGAAAAACTTCAATAATGGCCTCTTTAAAAGTCTCCAGGATCTTGTGAAGCTCCAAAAATGATCCAAACAGTCTCTTCAGAGGCAAAATAAATAAAGAACTTATAAATTTATAAAACTCTGCCCCAAGACCATCTGGTCCCAGGGGTTTACCCACAGCCAGATCTTGAATAGCTGTTTGAATTTCAAATTCAGAAATGGGGAGTTCCAAGCTTAATCTTACATTTTATGTAACTATTGGCAAATACACAGTATCTAAAAAGGTATCTATATCCCTTTTATCACCTTCATATTCCGAAGAGTATAAGAACTTATAAAATTGTAAAAAAACTATTTGTAATATCTTCTGGTTTTTTACAGATTACTCCTGAGTTTTTTATGGCCATTACAGAGTTTTGAGACTGATCTTTCTTAATTTGGCACATTAAGAGCTTCAAGGGCTTGTCAATTTTAAAATAATAATTTGATCTAGCATAATGAATGATGGAATCTGTCCTCTCATTAATCAATTGGTTATATGGAGCTTTTTTAGAAAGTATATTTTTATAAATATCCTGATCAAACGTGTCACTATGAATCTGTGTTAACCTACCAATATCTCTTTCTAATTTCTTAATTAACTTTTCTCTTATTTTATAATTAGAAGATGACATTTTCTACCTCTCATTGTTACCTTGAAAGCCTCCCAATTAATTATGGGTGTTGTTTCTCCCTCTTTATTTAGGCCAAAAAATTTACCTGCAAGCCTTTACTATTTGAATACCCATTTTAATTTTATTTAAAACAGCTACATCCATTCTCCACATTTTTTGGTGAGTGAAAATGTCTGAAATGTTTAATGTCAACAGACAGGGAGAGTGGTCAGAGATCACTATACCTGAATAATTCACCCCCTGCACCAAATGAAGTAAAGTGTTTGATATTAGGAAAAAAATCAATCCTTGATTAAGTCTGGTGAGCAGCTGAAAAATATGAAAACATGTTATCTGTCCTAAATAATTCCCACCAGGGGTCCACTAACCCCAAATCAAGCATAAATGATCTAATTACTGTTCTAGCTGTTTAATGTGTTTTATCCATACCACCTGTCTCATCTGCTTGATTAAGGACTAAATTGAAATCTCCACCTATTAAAAAAGAGCCTCAAATGATGATAAAGTAAAAAAAAAAATCAGAAAAAAATCTAGGACAATTTTGGTTAGGTGCATATATTGCTGCACATGCAAAGTTGATATTAAACAGCTGCAGCTGTAAAATAACAAATCTACCTTCTTTATCTATATCTACTTTATTTGAGGTCTAATTTTTTTCCTATGAAAAGCAATTTAAACGCCTCTGGCATTACTCGAGTATTCTAAAAAATGCAGATTCCCCCATCTATTCTTAAACCAGTCAATATCTGTTCTGCTTAAGTGAGTTTCTTTAAACATGACCAAAGCTATATTTTTATTCTCCATATGCTTAATTACTTTAATTACTTTTTATCTTTCTTATAGGCCCTTAGCATTCCATGTGGCAATTTTGAAACTATCTTCCATAGCAGGATTTTTTTTTATAACACTAGGTTCCCAGACCCCCTTTATAAGTCCAATTAGAATTAAAATATAATACCCCATTATGAAGCAAAACAATCTAATATTGTGAAAAAAAGGAAAAAACAAAGATCATCATACAGCTACCCTGAACCCCCTCCCTCAAACTCCCTCCCTTTACTACAGTGAGTCCTCTCTTCCCTCCCCCCAATTCCCTAAACCCCGAGATGGCTACACAGCCGATTAGGTACACCCTAAAGCACATCTGACCTGAGCAGAGAAGAGCCAACAAGTATAGAGAGACAAATAAATAATGCCTGTCTAAGCCCCTCAAATATAAACTCCTCCTAAATTTAATTCTCTAAATGTCTTTATTAAAACCTATGTTCCTTAAAGACAATGTATGCACATTTTTTATTTTTTTCCCCAATTTTTTGTTGTTAGTTCCCCTTCTAGCCAGTTTTATCTGCTTCTTCTTCTTAACCCTTCAAACTTTCCTACTTGAGAATGGCGGCATAAGAGCTATACCAATGAATTACCCTATCCAATAGCTCCTTATTTACATTTTTTCTCCCTGTTCTTCCATTCCGGGGGGGGGGCCGGCTTCAACACTCTCAGCTCTTACATCCTTCCCCTCCTCATAATAAAAGGAGAGAGAAATAACTATCCTAGGGACACAACCCTCCATTACTCCCTCCAAAGACTAAAAAAAGCCACTTCAGCAAATCCATGCTATAGTTTCTTCATATGCCAGCTGTATGCCTCCAATGCATCTTCTGCTGAATCGAATGTATGGAGGCGATCAGTTACAACAAACTGTAGCCTTGCAGGATACAGCATTGAGAATCTTATTCCCTTTTTATATAACTGCTGTTTTATGAACTTAAACTGTTTCCGCTTCTCCATAGTCCCAGGTGACAAATCAGGATGTGCATTACAATGAATGTTCTCAAAATTCAAACTCTTAGTAAGTCTTGCCTTTTGTAATATAGCTTCTCTGTCTTGAAATTACAGAATTTTTATAAACACAGTTCTGGGGAATTCTGAGTTACCATTATTACAAATGCCAGCCCTGTGAGCTCTATCAATAATTACTTTTTCTTCAGGGTACTTTCTAGCTATAGCCAGTGTTAGCGCTTTCTCAAAATAAGGGACTGGATCTTCTGTCCCCTCTACCCTCTCTGGAACCTTAAACAAATGAATGTTCACTCTCCTTGCTCTGTAATTTTTAGCTGAAGATTTTGTAGTTGACACTCTAAATTCAGAATTTGTTGTGGGGCCTTTTTTATAAAATCTTCCACTTGGGAGACCCGCCCCTTCAATTGCTCCATTCTGTCCAACAGCCCATTCAGCTTCTTAATTTCCACCAGAGTCCCAGTCACACTTGTCAAAGAGCCTTTAATATCCACCAAAGCCTCAAGCATTTCTTTTCTGAGGCCCAAAACTGCTTGGAGAAGTTCAATTTCAAAACATAAAAAAACTTCACCCCCACTACGCACAAAGTCTGGCAGTAGTATCTTCAGAGTTGCCCATGGGTAGTACTGGTTGAGAATTAACTGGAATTTCCCCGGGTTCAGAAATTACTGCTGGGCTATGGAGTTGTAATATACTCATACCCTGAGAGTTATCTGCTTTAACAAAACTTTCAGAAGCACAAGAAACAGAGCACCGGGATTGTGGCAATGGTGCTATGTGAATAATTAAATACTGAAGAACAATGAAAGCACCTGTCACCCCACCACAGAGACTCTAGAACACTCAATTCTGTTAAATGGATTTTTATAAAAACAACATCACCAGGTGCAAGTCCAGCAGGAAATACAAACCATGACTGATGTTTCACTTAGTGTGCTACTAAACTTCCTCAGAGTCAAGAAGCTTGTGTGCCAGGTGCTCCTTAAATACTATAGGTCATGTGACATGTACCACTTACCTATGCTTTCTCACAATCTCTACATTATTTAAGTAAATTGCATATATTCAACATAGTCTGTATAATAAATCCTATTCATAAAGGTCACTACACATATCTCTCGCCATGTACATGAGTTCTAATTTTTATTAAAAAAGCCAGTTTCTAAAAACACTTTTCCCTACAAAATGTTTTTCAAAGTTTATCTTTAAAAAGATTTCTAAACATTTATAAACATGGGTACTGTTCAGTAAATGGTTCATTTTAAATGCTATTGGTTAAAATTACTTATACAAATGAACCATAGTAATCCCGGGCACCTTTTTCACTTTACTATCAAGCATTCCATAAACAGGCCTCTGATATTCCATATTCCTTTACTTCAATATTTCATTATTATTTCCATAACACGATCCTCATATTGACTAACATATACCCAAAAAAGAATTCTGAATTATAGTTAGAAAACAGCTGAATCATTCTATTACATTTTATTTTTATACATTTTGTTATATGTTGTCATATGTTCTATTCAATTCTATAGCTTTAGTGTGTTCCACAAACTCATATAAAATGTGTGCTAACACATATCTAGAATTGCTCAATTCATTTTATTTTATTTTCTATTATTTTTGCTCCTTCATTCATCAAAATATCCCCCACTTATCTACGCAAAGTGAAGAAAGGGGAGGGGGGAAGGAAGGAGGAGAGGGAAGGGGGAGGAGGAGAGGGAAGGACAGAGGAACAATACGGGAGAGACAGCCACAAGATAAAACAAATGCATTTTTTACTGTCCTTTGCACCTAATACGTTCCATCAATACATATAAAATGAGATGCTAACATATTTACTTTGTTTTTAACTTCTTATAGGCATCTACTAGGTGTCTATATTTAAAGAATTTATTTTAACATCTTTATTTTTTCAAAAAAGCTGACAAATCTATACTATCATTAAGTCCCAAATTTTGTCTGGCCCCCAGTTCAAAAAGCCAATAACTCGCCCGTTGTCATATTATTTTCTTCACATCCCTCCTCTCACCCCAATTTTAACTGTTTCTATACCAATGAAACTAATGTTATGTACACCTCCCCCTATTTGCAAGATGTCTCACAATAGCATAGGAGCAATCCTTTCTTTGAACTGCCCTCACATGCTCTCCTATCCTCACTTTAAAACTGCAAACAGTTCTCCACACATGAAATGCTCCACAACTGCATTCTAACAAATAAACTACATTAATGCTGGAGCATGTAATAAAATCTGTAATAGAAATTAGTTTACCTGATCCAGGGTGGACAAAACACTTGTCTTGTTTTACAAATTTGCAATACATACATCTTACACACCTATACATTCCCTGGGGTGGGGATGATAGTGTGGACTGGCGGGAAGTCACTGGACCTGGACAGTAGTTATTAGCTACTCTATCCATTATATTCTGGAAATTATGTATCTAGATTTAAAAATGTACAAAAATGGAACAGGAGATGTATGTACTATTTTGTATCAAAAAGTTACAGATAAGAATAGTTTGCTAAGATATGACAGTTGCCATCCAGAACATGTGCGGTTCAACATACCAAAAGGACAATTGGTGAGAACTTTAAGAAATTGTACTGAGAATGGAGAATTTTTACAGAAAAAAGTGTTGTAGGTGCATAGGTTTAAGGAGAGGTGGTATAGTACCCATAGTATAGCAACTGCTATTCAAAAGGTAGATGCAATTAACAGAGAGACTACCTTACAGTATGCAAATAATGCACAAACTTTAGTACAGGATATTAGTTGTCCCTTTGTCACCACCTTTTCCAGTAGAGCAGATCAGGTTTGGAAAATTATAGAGGAAAATTGGGCAATGCTTTCTGTTGAGCCAAAGCTGGAAAGTGTGGTGGCAGCAGGACCTAAGGTTGTGTTCCGCAGATGTAAGAATATAAAGGATAGAGTAGTTAATAACTACTGTCCAGGTCCAGTGACTTCCCACCAGTCCACACTATGATCCCCACCCCAGGGAATGTATAGGTGTGGAAGATGTATGTATTGCAAATTTGTAAAATAAGACAAGTGTTTTGTCCACCCTGGATCAGGTAAACTAATTTCTATTACAAATTTTATTACATGCTCCAGCATTAATGTAGTTTATTTGTTAGAATGCAGTTGTGGAGCATTTTATGTGGGAAGAACTGTTTGCAGTTTTAAAGTGAGGATAGGCATGCATGTGAGGGCAGTTCAAAGAAATGATTGCTCCTATGCTATTGTGAGACATCTCCTTGCAAATAGGGGAAGTGTACATAACACTAGTTAAATTGGTATATAGAAACAGTTTAAATTGGGGTGAGAGGAACGGATGTGAAGAAAATAATACGACAACGGGCGAGTTATTGGATTTTTGAACTGGGGGCCAGACAAAATTTGGAACTTAATGATAGTATAGATTTGTCAGCTTTTTTGAAAAAATATAGATGCCTGGTAGATGCTTATAAGAGGTTAAAAACAAAGTAAATATGTTACCATCTCATTTTAAATGTATTAATGGAATATATTAGGTGCAAAGGACAGTAAGAAATATGTTTGTTTTACCTTATGGCTGTCTCTCCCATATTGTTCCTCTGTCCCTCCGTCCCTCCCTCCCTCTCTTCCTCCCCCCTACTTCCCTCTGCCCTTCCCTCTACCTCCCCCTTCCTTTCCCTTCCCCCTCCCCTTTTTTCACTTTGCATAGATAAGGGGGGATACTCTGATGAATAAAGGAGCAAAAATAATAGAAAATAAAATTCATTGAGTAATTCTGGATATGTTTCAGCACATATTTTATATGAATTTGTGGAACACACTAAAGATATGTATAGAATGATTCAGCTGTTTACTAACTATAATTCAGAATTCTTTTTGGGGTATATGTTAGTCAATATGAGGATCATGTTATGGGAATAATAATGGAATGCTGAAGTAAAGGAATATGGAATATCAGAGGCCTGTTCATAGAATGCTTAATAATAAATTGAAGAAGGTGCCTGGGATTGTTATGGTTCATTTTTAAAAGTAATTTTAATCAATAGCATTTGAAATGATAAACCATTTACTGAACAGTACCCATGTTTATAAGTGTTTAGAAATCTATTTAAAGATAAACTTTGGAAAAAATGTTGTATAGGAAAAGTGTTTTTAGGAACTAGAGTTTTTGTAATAAAAGTTAGAAACATAGACACATAGAATTTGACGGCAGATAAGGACCACTTGGCCCACCCAGTCTGCCCATTTCCCTACCCGATGGATAAGCTGCAGATCCTAGTTAACCAGCAGCCTACTTCTTCCTACTCCCACCCCCTAGAATTGCCTTATGACTGTCCCATGCATGCTTGAATTCCACCACTGTTTGTGACTCCACAACCTCCTCTGGAAGGCCGTTCCATACATCCACCACCCTCTCTGTGAAAAAATACTTCCTTAAATTACCTCCGAGCCACCCCCCTTCTATCTTCAAATTGTGCCCCCTTGTTCTTGCACACCTCTTTTTTTGAAAGATGCTACCCTCTTGCATTTTGTTGATTCCCTTGAGGTACTTGAAAGTTTCTATCATGTCCCCCCTCTCCCTCCTTTCCTCGAGGCTATACATATTAAGCTCCTTAAGTCTCTTCATATGTCTTCCGGTGCGGACCCTGCACCATTTTAGTTGCCCTCCTCTGGACAGCTTCCATCCTGTCTATGTCTTTGTGGAGATTGGGTCTCCAGAACTGCATGCAGTACTCCAGATGGGGTCTCACTAGCTGTCTGTACAGAGGGATAATTACTTCCTGTTTTCTACTGGTGATGCCTCTCCCTATGCATCCCAGTATCCCTCCAGCCCTCCTTGCTGCCCTCTCACATTGCTTGCCCACCTTTAGGTCATCTGCTATGACTACCCCCAGGTCCCTTTCCATTTTTGTTGTTGTTAGTATCTCACCCCCCATTGTGTACTCTTCCCCTGGGTTTTTGTTTCCTTGGTGCATTACCTTGCACTTCTTAGCATTGAATCTAAGCTGCCATACATTTGACCATTCCTCTAACCTTGCCAAGTCCCTTCTTATCCTTTTCTCTCCACCTTGTGCATCAACTCTGTTGCAGATCTTTGTGTCATCTGCAAAGAGACATACTTTTGCTTCCAGTCCCTCTGCAATGTCACTTATAAAGAGATTGAAGAGGACTGGTCCTAATACTGAACCCTGCGGTAGCCCACTACTAACCCCCCTTTTTTCAGAGTGGACTCCATTTACTATTACTCTCTGTGTCCTATTCTCCAGCCAATTCTTTACCCAGGCTGTCATCTTGGGACCAACTCCTAGGCTGGCTAACTTGTATATTAATCTTTTGTGTGGGACTGTGTCAAATGCCTTGCTAAAGTCTAGGTAGGCCATGTCCACAGCCCCTCCCTGATCAACTACTTTGGTCACCCAGTCAAGAAATCTATCAGATTTGTCTGGCATGACCTTCCCGCTGTGAATCCATGCTGCCTTGGGTCCTGTGCCCCTCTGGCCTCTAGATATTTAACAATTCTTTCCTTCGAAGTGATTCCATCATTTTCCCTACCACTGAGGTTAAACTAACAGGTCTGTAGTTTCCTGCTTCTGCCTTGCTCCCACTTTTGTGAAGGGAATCACATCTGCCCTCCTCCAGTCCTCGGGTACCACCCCATCCTCCCATGATTTGTTAAAGAGGGTAGTCAGTGGTGTCACTAGTTCTGCCCTTAGTTCTTTTAGAATTCTGGGATGAATCCCCTCAGACTCCATTGCTTTGTCCACCTTCAGTTTTAGAGTTCTTTCAGAACCCTTTCTTCTGTAAATGGGCTGGTATCAACTTCTGTATCCAGAGTGTTTCTACTGTTAGTTTAGGTACCTCCCTCTCTTCCTTTGTAAATACTGAGCAAAAATATTTGTTTAGTATCTCTGCCCTTTCACAGTCACCCTCTGCCCACCCTCCCTCCCTTCATTAAGCCTCACTATCCCTCCCTTGGTCTTCCTTTGCTCCTGATGTACCTATAAAGGTTTTATCCCCTTCTTAACTGAGTTGGCTATCTTTTCCTCGGTTTGGGCCTTTGCTGTTCTGACTGCCTTCCTAGCTTCCTTTTGCTTTAACTGATACAGTTCTCTGTCCTGTTCCTTCTGTGATTCCTTGTACTTCCTGAATGCTTTCTTTTCTCTTGAGCCTTCACTGCCACTTCCTTTGAGAACCATAGTGGTTTCTTACCTCGTTTGTTTTGTTTATTTGCTTTACAAAAGGCTTGATACCTTTGTGATGGCAGTTTATTATTCCCCATTGTTCTTCCATCCCTCCTTCCTGCCCATTTGCTAGTGCATTCCTAGGCACTCACCCATTTGACAAAGTCAGCCCTCCTAAAATCAGTACCTTTGTCTTTGTATGGCTTGACTCTATTGCTGTGTTTATTGTGAACCATACTGTTCAATGGTCACTAGTTCCCAGATGGCTGCCCACTTCTACATCTGTGATCCTCTCTTCATCTCCATTTGAGAGAACCAGGTCTAGATTGCTCCCTCTCAGTGGGCTCCAATACTAGTTGTCTAAGGCATGCCCCTGTAGGGGCATCTAGAATAACCCACTCTTAGAAGTGGCTGCTGCAACTGCACTCCAGTTAACATCTGGCATATTCAGATCACCCATCAGCAATATCTCCCTTTTCTGCCATTCTAAGTATACTTTCTATCATTTCCTTGTCCATTTCCTCCCCTGAGAAGGGGGTCTGTATACAACCCCTGTGCGTATTGTGGTGCCATTGCCGGTCTCCAAATTTACCCACAGTGCTTCTTCTCCTCCCTGTTTACCCTTTTGTTCTGTTGCTTTGTTTCCTTCCCTTTTGTAAAGAGCTACTCCTCCTCCTCTTGTACCCTTCCTGTCCCTCCTGTAGATAGTGTATCCTGGTATGTTTACATCCCAGTCATGGTTTTGTGTGTACCATGTTTCTGTGACTGCCACGATATCCAGATGTTCCTCCTCCATCAAGGCCACTAATTCAGGAAGCTTGTTACTCAGACTATGGGCATTGGTACTCATTGCTCTCCATTTTTTGATGGCTTTACCCTCTGTTGCAGCATCCCCCACTGACCTTTCTACCTCATGTACATGGTGAGAGATATGTGTAGTGACCTTTATGAATAGGATTTATTATACAGACTATTGAATATATGCAATTTAGTTAAATAATGTAGAGATTGTGAGAAAGCATAGGTAAGTGGTACATATGTCACATGACCTATAGTATTTAAGGAGCACCTGGCACACAAGCTTCTTGACTCTGAGGAAGCTTAGTAGCACACTAAGTGAAACATCAGTCATGGTTTGTATTTCCTGCTGGACTTGTACCTGGTAATGTCATTTTTATAAAAATCCATTTAACAGAATTGAGTGGTCTAGAGTCTCTGAGGTGGGGCGACAGGTGCTTTCATTGTTCTACAGTGTTTAACAAAACTTTGACTTAATTCGGCATTTTGTGGCAAAAGGGGGTGTTCTTCTAAAGTAGGGTGAAGAAAAGGAATCTTACACTGGTCCTCTTTTCCCTGTATGTTGAATGAATTTACTGATTTCAGCATAGAAACATAGAAACATAGAATTTGACGGCAGATAAGGACCGCTTGGCCCACCCAGTCTGCCCATTTCCCTACCTGATGGATAAGCTGCAGATCCTAGTTAACCAGCAGCCTACTTCTTCCTACCCCCAACCCCTAGAATTGCCTTATGACTGTCCCATGCACGCTTGAATTCCACATTCTCACCACCTGTTAATAGTTCCTGTAAGGGAGCTGCTCCCTCACTCTCTATATCCATTCTGCCCTCTGATGGTTCTGCAACTGTTTTAGAGAGGAAAAATAAGACATTACCTTGAGCCCCCCTCCTCATGGCGGGGGCTTGTTAATGGAGATAAGAGCTGTTGTGGTGGTTCAGAGATTGCTGCTAATTCTTGCAAATCACTCTTTGCTGAGGTGCGTATAGCATGGGTATTTGTTTTCTTCTTGTCTACACCACGGGCTTCCACAGAAATAACACTTCCTACTACCCAAATATTATCTATTTAATAGAAATAAGTAATTTTTGATAATATGTGATCTTTTGTTATACTTTGGCAGGTGACATTTTCTTCATAACCAAATTTTATTTGGAAAGAAGTAAAGAGAAGCTAATTATTGTATTCAAAAACAGAATCATACAGCTAAAGCTCTATAGTGCAAACATACAGTACACAAGGCAAAGTTTGTTGCTTAAATAAGTATCAATTTCTTTTGAAAACTATAGAAACATATATTTAGTTTCTCATTGAAATACACTTGTCTCTTCAGTAGCTGGCAGTTTCTGAGATCACAATACCAGCACTGAACCAAATTCTTTTTTACTAGTAGCATTTAAAGCAAAGGTGAAAATCCACTTGTTTCACTCCACTAACAACAATTTAATATAAAAGTAGAAAGTAATTACTAATACATCAAAATACAGTAAGTAAAATGATCAGTTTTCTGTTTATTAGAAGTTAACACCTGCTCATTAAGAGCCCAGTGTATTTCAATGAGAAACTAAATATATTTTTCTATCTTTTTCAAAAGAAATTGATACTTATTTCATCAACAAACTTTGCCTTTTATATGTTTGCACTATAGTGCTCCATCTGTATGATTTTACATTTTTGAATACAATAATTAGCTTCTCTTTACTTCTTTCCAAGTAATATCTGGTCATGAAGAAAATGTCACCTGCTAAAGTATAACAAAAGATCACATGTTATCAAAAATCACATTTCTATAAAATATATAATATTTTGGTGACATGAAGTGTTATTTCTCCATAAAAAAATCTGAAAACAGATTTGTAGTTTCCCATTGAAATACACTGGCAGCCTTGCTAGTAAGGATTTTATGACATCATCACACAGGGATTTCATTGGACTCTTTCACTAGCAGTTAGCAAAATTCAAATAAAATGATGAAAAAGTAAGTACAGAAACAAATAAAAGTAAACTGAATGATTGCAGAGGCATCTAAGAGCCCTAAACCCTCATTCTTTTAGATATGCACCCTTACTAAATATCTGCTCTTTAACGGCTATGATATGTCGATAATACTGTATGTGTCTGGAAGGATTGTGAAGCAGAGGTAGATGAATTTATTGGCTGGTTGAATTTAAAGAGCTG
Source organism: Neoceratodus forsteri (assembly GCA_016271365.2). Taxonomy (NCBI): domain Eukaryota; kingdom Metazoa; phylum Chordata; order Ceratodontiformes; family Ceratodontidae; genus Neoceratodus; species Neoceratodus forsteri. The sequence goes on from CM028138.1 coordinate 496,237,435, forward strand.
CTGACACCTCAAAGAAAACTTTGGAAAATATAATGCAGTATTTAGGTACAATTGAGCTGGTATTCCATGTATATTCTATTGATTTCTCCTTCAAATTAATTATTATTGAGGCAATTTCCATGAATACATGATCTTTATACCTCAGAGTTCATCTGCCTTTATAGCTTACTCCCTACTTCAAGTCATAATCCTCTGTTGTGGCATCACAGTCTGTTGCCATTGGAGTAACTGTGATGTCACAAGCAGTGATTTATGACTTCAGGTAGGGAGAAAGCAACAGGATTTGATGGACTCTTCAGGAGCAAATATCCTGTTTTCATGCAGATTACCCTCAGTAATAAATAATGGGGAGGAGGAATACAGAACTAATGTGAAATACAAGCCAAACTGTGTCTGAATATTATATATTGTTAAAGTTCTCCTGAAGGTGTCAGCTGCTCCTTAAATACCTTAAATCCCACTCTGGCTAAACTCCAGGAACACCTTGCTCTCACCTAACTCTACTCCTACCTAGACAAGTCTTCCTTGTTCACTCCCTTCCAATCTGGTTTTCAGAAGAATCACTCCACAACCACTTCTCTACTTAGACTCACTGACTCTATTCATTCAGCCATGGATAGAGGTCACATCACGACTGCTATTTTTGTTGACCTTACCAAGACTTTCGATACAGTCTCCCACTCCCTCCTCCTTGAAACCCTCTCATCAGCTGGGTTGTCTGTGCCTGCCTGCAACTGGTTCAGAGCCTACCTGGTAGGCAGAACACAAGCTGTCAAAATAGCTGACTCTGCGTCCCCTGTTTTACCCATCTCTACTGGGGTGCCTAAAGACTCCATACTTGGCCCTCTCCTCTTTCCAATTTTCTTAAATGACCTACCATCAGTATGCTCCTCATCCTCCATCCATATGTATGCTGATGACATGGTCTTGTACACCGCAGGCCAATCTCTCTCAGATGTGACTTCTGAACTTTAACTTGACTTCAATAATGCTTAAAGCTGGATAAGCTCACACATCAGCTTTTCCTCAATGCCAAGAAGACAGTCTCCATGACTTTTGGAACTAGGCAGAGACTCTCTAGGCTGCCCTCCCTTCCCTCCTTCCACACCTTTGATGGGACAACTCTAGAGGATTTTACCTCTTTTCAATATCTGGGTGTATGACTTGATCAACACCTAAACTTTTCTGTTCATATTAACACCATCCTGCAAAAACTCTGCCCCAAGCTTGACGCCCTGTACAGGAACCGTAGTTCTCTACCACTAACAGTTAGGTGCGATTTTGTTCAGAGAATGATCTTCCCTATTTTTGACTACTGTGACAGTCTACAGTGCTGTACCCAAGTCTTCCCTTACCAGATTAGATTCCCTTTTCAATACTTTCGATCACTTTGCCCTTGATGCCCCTTCCTGCACACATCACTGCACCTTGTACCTCTCCCTCACCTTCCCCTCCCTTGAGTGCAGGCTTCTCACCCACTGTGACAAATTAACTTCTTAATTCTGGCTTGATACTCTCCCCTCCTACCTCTCCTCCTCATTCACTGCCCCACTAGCCTCCTCCCAACCTCTCAGATCCACTGATGCTCGCAACTCTAACCATTCCTCATTGCTCTTCCTCCATAGGCCAGGAAGCCATTTCCTACTGCTTCCCAAAACTCTGGAATTCACTTCCTCCTCCTATTAGACACTCATTGACACCTTACTCAGTCTCTCTAGCCCTACGCAATTTTTATTCCCCTAACTGTACCTGCTATTAGCCCCATAACCCCAAACTGCACTTATTCTCATCACCCTTCCACCACTAAATTGTTGACTGCCCTTCAGCCCTCCTCTCTCTGTCCTCAGCCTGTCCGCCCCTCACGACCCGACTCCCCTGACCCCCTTATAGGGAACTTTTGGGGCCTAGACTGTCTCTCTCTGTAACCCCTCCCCTCCCCTCCCTACTCCTTCACCCGCCCCTCCCTACTATTGCTTACTGCTCTGACTGCCACCCTCACCATTATTACCTACCAATTACTACCATTATCTCCTCCTCTCCAGCTTTCCTTCCATGCCTCTCTATTTTTGCCACTTCTCAGCCTGGTATTGACCCCTGGCAGGGTTCACAGCATCCTGGAGGGGGATTAGATACTGACTAAACCTCCCCTCTCCCACTACCTTTCCCACTGTCATCCCCCCATCCATCCTATGCCCTGAGTATATAAAAATGACCCTCCCTTGTGTTTACATTAGCACTTCTGTTCTTATGTAATGCTTTCTTCCCTAGCACTTTCATCTGTGTGTGTGTCAGCCTCCCCTAACGTATCCCCTACAGGATCATTGATATTTAGTCTGTTTAAATGTATGTAAATTTATTACTAGTTTGTACTCCCACACCGGTAGGTTTGAGTCTCTCAACTCTGTACCTGTACTCAGTGATTTGTCTTAGTAATTGTTTACTCAAATGTCCCCAGTGATTTGTATTAGTATGTACTGAACTGCTCATGTATTCTGTGTATTTGCTGTTTCTATTATTGCTCAATGTACTCAAATGATTTGTATTAGTATGTACCTGTACTGCTCCCAAATATTGCACCCCCTCTCCCCTGGACACTTTTGGAAACGTGCTGTTTACAGCTCATGTTGTTTTTCCTGGTGAAACATTTTCCAAATAATAAAATAAATAAATGCGTTTACACAACCTGATCTGCACTGTTGCCGTCAGTGCAGATGAGTTGCACTGGCCCAGATAAAGTCATGTAAATGAACTGAGGAGCATTGTACATTGCTCCATTGCAGTGAACCGTGATCCCTGTTTTGGTGGGATCATGTAGCGGTACAGGCGTTTTTTTTACAAGTATGTAAACACGCTGCCCTGTCTGCACCGGTGCACCCCTAAACCCCATGGCAAGTAAAAAAAAAAAAAAACATACCGGTCAGTATTTGAAATCTCTGTTGCTGAGCTGAGGATATGCTGTATTCTGTGCTGACTTTCCCAGTGTTTTCCGAGTGACTATTATTTTTTGGGGGGGCATGCAGACCTGCTTCACTCTCAGTTTACCCTTCCTTCAGTGACCCCAGTCCCAGCATCTGCCCCAGCAGAAATGCTGCTAGAATTCAAGAAGCCTTCCTGCGATGATGCACACCATTGGATGTGTAAATGTGGCCCTGAACATTGCAGTTTGAACCGTGGCCAGGCGCTGCAGATGGCAGTGCAGCAGTGAGGTAAGCATAAACATGCCTCAAGATGAAGATTCACACACACTGTTAGTAGGGAGAGATTAGACCTTTTAGACATAGCCTTGTTTCAAGCACAGGGACTTTAAGGTTATGACAAAAGGCCATAAGGAGAAAAGCAGTGCCGAATGCGTTCATGCTCATAGGCAGGTCACGCTCTAAACCACTTATAAACTCAGTTCCATAGGGTCAGTTCATCAGAATCCATATACGTAGAAACACTGAAACATAGAAATTGACTGCAGATAAGGACCACTTGGCTCACCAAGTCTGCTATTTTCCCTACCTACCTACTGCAATACCGCAGACCCTACTTGGTCTCCAGCTTAACCCTCCTTTTCCTAGCTGCTAAGGTTCTCTTACGCCTATCCCATACATTTTTAAATTCCTTTACCATTTTTGGCCCCACCACTTCCTCTGGGAGGCTGTTCCACACTTTCTCACATTACCCTCGAGTCAACCTCCCTCCACCTTCATATCATGTTCCCTTGTTCTTGAACATCTTTTTTTTTTCCTGAAAAATGCTTCCCTCTTGTACCTTATTTATACCAATGAGGCATTTGAAAGTCTCTATCATATCCCTTCTCTCCCTCCTCTTCTTCAGAGTGTACATATCAAGGTCCTTGTGTCTCTCCTCATAGAACTTTTGGTACAGACCCTGCACCATTTTGTTTGCCCTCCTCTGGACTACCTCCACTCTATTTATGTCCTTCTGGAGATTTGGCCTCCAGAACAGGACACAGTGCTTTAGATGAGGTTTCACCAATGAGTTGTACAGTGGTATCATCTCCTTTTTTCTGCTAGTGATACCGCCCCCCCCATGCATTCCGGCATCCTGCTGACTCTCCCCACTGCCTTGTCATACTGGTAGCCACTTTTAGGTCATCAGGTATGATTACCCCCAGGTCTCTTTCCTGTTTGGTGGTCACATGTCCACTTCCCCATCATGTACTCTGCCCCTGGGTTTTTGTGCCCCAAGTGCATGATTTTGCACTTCTCCACATTGAACCTTAGCTGCCACAGTCTTGACCACTCCTCAAGCTTACTTAGGTCCTTCCTCATTTTTTCCACCCCCACTCAGAGTGTCAGCCCTGTTGCAGATCTTTGTATCATCTGCAAAAAGGCATACCTTCCCTTCCAGCCCCTCTGCAATGTCACTAAGAAGACATTAAAGCGGAACGGCCCCAGTACTGATCTTTGTGGCACTCTGCTGGTCACCCTCCTCTTCTCGGAGTGAACTCCATTTACCACTACCCTCTCTCTCCTGTCACTCAACCAATTCCTTACCCAGTTTAACCACCTTGGGAACGACACCCAGATTGCCCAGCTTGTATCTAAGTCTCCTGTGTGGAACAGTGTCAGAGACCTTACTGAATTCTAGGTAGGCCACATTCACCACTACACCCAGATCCAATTCCCTTGTCATCCATTCAAAAAAATGTGACATGACCTCCACCAGTGAATCCATACTGCCTCGGATCCTCTAATCCACTGGATTCAAGATATTCCACAGTCCTTTCCTTTAGCAGTGATTCCATTACTTTCCCCACCACCGAGGTCAGGCTGACTGGCCTGTAGTTATCAGCCTCCTCCCTGCTCCCACTTTTGTAAAGAGGGACTACACCTGCCCTCTTCCAGTCCTCTGGAACCACTCCTGTCTCCAGTGAGTGGATGAACAGGGTTGTCAGTGGTGCTGCCAGCACCTCCCTTAGCTCCTTCAGCATCCTTGGATGGATCTCATCCAGCCCCATTGCCTTGTCCACTTTCAGTTTTGCAAGTTCCTTCAGGACTGTCTCCTCCATAACTGGACTGGTGTCCAGCTCCCTTCCATTGATGCTCCCGTCGCTTATCTGTGGCTCCTCACCTTACCCTTCTTCTGTGAATACTGGACAAAAATATTTGTTCAGGATTTATGCTTTTTCCTGATCCCCCTCCACACACTCCCCTCCTTCCCTTCTTAGCCTTACATCCCTCCCCTGTTTTTGTTCCTTTCACTTTGGTACCGACTTACATTCCATAGGAATTGCTCCAATGATTTAGGTTTTGAAGTACAATTGGAGCATATGAGGCAATCATTTATTGAGAAGTACTATCAGGCTGAAATAATGGAAAATTTCCTACAGAGTTTTTTGCCATGCCAACTATTTGAATATGATTGCCTTGAGCTGAGAAAATGGGTGAACAGAATAAAGAACACCTTTATAATTCATGTTTCCTCATAATTTTTTTTTTTTTTTCTTTGACATTGTTTTCAACATAGTCTTTTTATTACACCACGTTTTGATCAAGACAGGCAGACTTTTCAAAGGTGATCTTTGCAGCGTGGCAGAAAAAAAAAAACTTGTTTCAGAGGGAATTTGAAAAATAACAGCCTTCATGTTTATTAGGTGTGGTCATACAAGGGCTATGTTAAACGTTCTGGGCCAAAATCTGCAAAAATAAAGTTATACGTAAACAATGAAAATAGTCACTGTTTCTGCACATTTTCATTATTTTTTATGTTTTGACCCCTAATTTACAACATAGATTTTTATGACCCTGCCTTTTGATCGAGAAAGTTTTTTTTTATTATACTATTATTTATTCTCCTCAACAGAGCAGCCCTACATGATCTCCAGCCACCCGGCCCTGCACCTCTGGACCCAATCATGCGTGCGGGCCACACTAACCCGCTCTCCCAGTGGGCTGGCCATTATCGCTCTCGCACCCACCGGGCACACGCCCCTATCAAGTCTCTCTGGGGGCATAAGGCGCGGCCATCAGCCACGAAGGTTGCCCTCTGCATTTTTCACATTTTCTCCCCAGTGGAGAACTGGACGTGCAACGGCGTCCAAGCACGTAGTGCTGACGCCCGCCGTGCTCTCTCCCCTTACTATTGCATGCCACTTGTAGTGCAGCTGGCCTCCGCCAGTCACCGCTACAGCATGATGCAAGCCCCACTACCCACCCCAGAGAGAGGAGAGCAGTCATCAGACGCTCAGTCTTCCCTCTCTCCTGCCAGCGCCCGGCAGCCCGAGTCTGTTCATGAACCCGGGTCACCGGAGTGGTGCGAGGTGTGGCATTCAGCACCTCAACCCTCAGTGCCACCGGGCCGGCTGACCAAGAAAGGTTTAATGTTTTTAAATCTCATCTGAAAGGTGATTTCATAGAGCATTTGCAAAACCATGTTTCGAAGGGCATTTAGAAAATGACACCTGTCATGTTCACCAGGTGGCGAAACAAAAGGGGTTGTACATTTAGGGCCAAATCTGCAAAATCCACTAAGTTATGAAAAAAGGTTGAAAACGGGCAATGTTTCCTCATCACTTTGTCATTTTGTTAACATTTTAACCCCAAATGAGAAGACAGTATAGGGCAATGGTTTAAGGCTCTGAGCTACAAACCTAGAGACCTGGGTTTGAATCCCACAGCCCCCACTTGCATACTGTATGACCCTGAACAAGTCATTTAACTTTCTTGTGCTCCCAGGTCACACCTGTAAACAAGCTTTCAGCTTAGTGTGTGTCTCCTGGTAGAAAGAAATGTTCAACATAGTCTTGTTATGACCTCATCTTATGACCAAGAGAGGTAGAATTTTTAAAACCCACCTCAAAGGTGATTTTGTTGATTGACTTCAAAAACATGTTTTACAATGGAGTTGAAAATTGCACCTGTCATTTTCATAAGGTGGAGTAACTAGAGGGCTGTGTTAAAAATATGGGACCAAAATATGCAAAAAATCAGAAGCTTATGAGTAAAAGTTGATAAAAGCAGAATTCATTGTTTTTTGATATTTTGACCACAAATTTTCAACATAGTCTTTTGAGGGCACTACCTTATGATCAAGACAAGTGGAATTTTGTAAATTCCGTCCAAAAGGTGATTTTACAGAGTGACTGCAAAACATGTTTCAGATGGGATTTAAGAAAAAATTACTCCTCCCTTGTTTTTTCACGAGATGGGGCAAAAAAGGCTATGTTGAAAATATGGGATAAAAATGATAAAAAAATAACATTATGAGTAAAAGTTCAAAATGCGATAAAAAGCCATTAACTAAACTAACCTTGTTTTCAGTCAGTTTGTAATTGTGCTGTGGAGCAGCAGCTTGTCTAGTGGTTGAGAAAGGAGTTCAGAGCTGGATCACGGAGGGTGCAACTTCTCCTGCTTTACTAGAAACATAGAATTTGATAGCAGATAAGGACCGCTTGGCCCACCTAGTCTGCCCATTTCCCTACCTAACGGATAAGCTGCAGACCCTAGTTAATCAACAGCTTACTTCATCCTACCCCCCACTAGAATTGCCTTATGTCTGTCTCATGCATTTTTGAATTCCCCCAGTATTTTTGACTCTACAACCTCCTCAGGAAGGCAGTTCCATGTATCCACAACCCTCTCTGTGAATAAATACTTCCTCACATTACCTCTGAGCCGTCCCCCCCCCATCTTCAAATTGTGCCCCCTTGTTTTTGCAGATCTCTTTTTCTGAAAGATGCTACCCTCTTGGACTTTGTTGATTCCCTTGAGGTATTTGAAAGTTTCTATCATGTCCCCCTCTCCCTCCTTTCCTCGAGGCTATACATCTTTAGTTCCTTTAGTCTTTCTTCATATGTCTTGGATGCAGACCCTGCATCATTTGGTTCTGCCCTCCTGTGGACAGCCTCCACCCTGTCTATGTCTTTGCGGAGATGGGGTCTCCAGAACTGTACACAGTACTCCAGATGTGGTCTTACCAACTGTCTGAACAGAGGACAACAACTTCCTGTTTTCTATTGGTGATGCCTCTCCCTATGCATCCCAGTAACCCCCCCATCCCTCCTTACTGCCTTTTCACATTGCTGGCCCATATTTAGGTCATCTGATATGACTACCCCCAGGTCCCTTTCCATTTTTGTTGTTGTCAGTATCTCACCCCCCATTGTGTACTCTTCTCCTGGGTTTTTGTTTCCCAGTTGCATTACTTTGCACTTCTTTGCATTGAATCTAAGCTGCCATACTTTTGACCATTCCTCCAACCTTACCAAGTCCCTTTTCATCCTTTCCACCCCACCTTGTGTATCAACCCTGTTGCAGATCTTTGTGTCATCTGCAAAGAGACACACTTTCCCTTCCAGTCCCTCTGAAATGTCACTTATAAAGACATTAAAAAAGACCGGCCCCAGTATTGAACCCTGTGGTACCCCACTAGTAACCCTCCTTTCTTCACTGTGGACTCCATTTACTATTACCCGCTGTGTCCTGTTGTCCAACCAGTGTTTTACCCAGGCTACCACCCTAGGACCCCCTCCTAGGCTGGCTAATTTGTTTATTAATCTTTTGTGCGGGACTGTGTCAAATGTCTTGCTAAAGTCTAGGTAGGCCATGTCCACAGCCCCTCCCATGTCTACTGCTTTGGTCACTCAGTCAAAGATATCAATTAGATTTGTCTGACATGACCTTCCTGCTGTGAATCCATGCTGTCTTGGGTCCTGTGCCCCACTGGCCTCTAGGTAGTCAACAATTCTTTCCTTCAGAAGTGATTCCATCATTTTCCCTACCACCGAGGTCAAACTGACAGGTCTGTAGTTTCCTGCCTCTGCCTTGCTCCCACTTTTTTGAAGGGGAATCACATCCGCCCTCCTCCAGTCCTCAGGTACCACCCCATCCTCCCATGATTTATTAAAAAGGGTAGTCAGTGGTGTTACTAGTTCTTCCCTTAGTTCTTTTAAAATCCTGGGGTGAATCCCATCAGGCCCCATTGCTTTATCCACCTTTAGTTTTAAGGTTCTTTCAGAACCCTTTCTTCTGTGAAATGACTAATATCAACCCCCTATCCAGAGTGCTTCTATTGACTGGATTAGGTATTTCCCCTGCTTTTCCATTGTGAATACTGAGCAGAAGTATTCATTCAGTATCCCTGCTTTTTCACTGTCGCTCTCTGCCCAACCACCTTCCTCTTTGTTCAGCCTCAGTATCCCTGCCTTAGTCTTTCTTTGCTCCTTAATGTACCTATAAAAGGTTTTATCCAACTTCTTAACTGAGTTGGCTATCTTTTCCTCAGTTTGGGCCTTTGCTGTTCTGACTGCCTTACCCGCTGTCCCTTGGTGGCCTATGGGTGGAGGTGCTGTGTGAGAAGGAATGTAGTGGTCCCTTACAGAGTGATCTTACATTGGCACACACCCATTCACCATGCTTGTAATGTGGAGACCTCACATGTTTAGAGCATGGCTGGCAGGGGAGTTCCAAAGGAGGGTTGGGGCTCACTTGACCCTATCACAGCCCTGATAGGCTGAATACCAGGTCTATGCATAGGTGTATGCCCTGAGGGAGGGGTAATGGGTGGGAGTATGGACAAAAAATGGGAGGACAGTCTAGGGCCAGAGGAAGCCTCCTTCTCCCACCACACCCACCTGGGTTACCTTGCCTGCCTTCTCCTCACAGATTATTCCCTCTGGTCAATTGTTCATTCAAGTGAAATATGCCCTTGGAGACATGAATGCCCTTGAGGCACTGCCTGTGGGGACCAAGACACTTATTTTGGGGCCAGAGTTAGGAATGGGTGAAAGCAGTAGGTAGTCTCCTATGGGGTTCCAAGGGCTGGACAGGGAACCTTGAGAAAGCCAGAAGGAGGCCACCAGGTCAGGTTCAAGAAGCTAGAAACATAAAGTATATAGGAAAAGGAAAAGACACCATAAAGGGTGTTGCAGTTTGAAAAACTGGATTGCACTCCTTTTTCAATATTGGAAATATTTTTAATTTTGTAAAGACCTTTTCATTTAAACTTGTATATGTATTAAAATGTTACAAAAAATAAGTGTATTAGTATGCATGCCGAAGAATCTCTACACTCTTCAAAAGTGCTTCCTCTTGTGTCCTTCTGATACCAAATAGAGGGGATGGACAGAATATTTAGAAATCCTGATTTGCAGAAAACAATGTTGTGTTTCATAACGAATAAATAAACTGGGTCAAATAAACTTACTAGAGGTGGGGAATTCACCAAGGAGTTCCTCCTTCAATACATGATGCATCAAGAAAAGCAGCTACAGAATATTTTATTAACCAATTTATTTGGTGAAACAAAAGTATAAAAACACAGTAGAAATGCTGAAGGCAGGTGTTTGTTGTCTCGTGAGCATAGCAGTGGTTTGTTTGAATTTTGAGAGTGTTGAGTGATGATAAGCTCCTTGTGTTTTCTTTTTTCCCCTTATCATTTTCTGTACTTGTCTTTCATCTCTGGTGGGCAGTCTTTGAAGTGATCATGGGCAAAGACACAAATGGAGACCACCAGGGACATGAACTCGTCAAACGAAACCTTATTGTCTTTGGTGTGTGTGTCCAAATTCTTCAGCATTTCCCTTGCAATTTCATCCTCCTTCCCTTTTACTAGGTAAGAAGAAGAATAAGAGAGATTTCTTTAGGCACAATACATAAGGTAAGGTAAGTAAGAAAACAGTTTCTGTGTAAAAATGCTGGGGAAGGTTTCCTCATACGGAAAATCATGACTCTCACTTGCAGGTGTAAGTAGTGATGGAAAGGTCCCTGAGGATGGTTTTGAGGCAGAGAAAGGCGAGAAAGTGGAGCATATAAAAATGAGGACGTTTTTCACAAATGGGGAGGAAGAGGAGCGTTTGGAAAGGGGTAGGCTGTTATAGTAATGGGGATTAAGAGGGGTGTATGAAACGGAGTAGGTTATTCCAGAAATGAGAGAGAAGATGAAGAGGAGCACATGGAATGGGGTAGGTTTTCCAGAAATAGGGAGGAAAAGGAGCCGATGGAAAGTAGGTTGTTCCAGAAATGAGGAGGAAAAGGAGCATATGGAAAGGGCTAAGTTGTTCTAGAAAACAGGAGGAAGTGGATGAAGAGGAGCAAATGAAAAGGGGTAGTTTTCCAGAAATGGGAAGGAAAAAGAGCATATGCAAAGGGATAGGTTGTTCCAGAAATGAGGATGAAGAGAAGTATATGGAAAGGAGTAAGTTGATCCACAAATGGGGATGAAGAGAAGTGTATGGAAAAGGGTGGGTTGTTCCAGAAGCAGGGAGAAAGGAGTGTACAGAAAGAGGCAGGTTGTTCCAGAATTGGGGTGGAATAGTAGGATGTGGAAAACAGTAAGCTGTTCCAAGAATGGGCAGAAGGATGAGCACCTACCTGGAGAAAAAGACAACGAACAGATGGAAAAGCAGCAGTTTGGGATCTTTGGACATACTTTGAAAAATGCGCCATCTTCTGTGCCTAAGCAAGCAGGGATTGAACTTTAGGGTAGGGCAATTCTTTTTCTTAAAAGAAAACAAGGTATGCTAAAGTGCTGGACAAGTACTAAACTCAGGAGGGAGTTGAAAACAAAGTGTGTGTGGGGGTCTCATATACAAACAGAGTTGAGCAGGCTGTATACTCGGGAGGGAGATAGAAACTTGGGAGGGAGTTAAACAAAAATAGGGGGACTGTAAACTCATACAGGGGAACTGTAAACTTGCACATGAACATTTTGTTGGGGGTGGGCAAATTGTAAACTCAGGAGGGAGTTAAACAGTTTGCAACAAAAGGAAAATCACTAACCTGTTTTTTTTTTTTCAATTCTTTTTACCGCCTCCTTGTCTCCGAACATCCAGGGCCCCTTCAGACGAGACCCACTTGGCCAGCACTACTGCCCTGCCAGAACCTGTCCTGGTGAGGTACTGGGGACAGAGTCCTCCCCTCCAAGCCTGAGATTGAGGGGAGAACCCGGGAGAGTCATCCAGGATGTGGCCGGTGGTGGACGTGTGTGCTGCCATTGGGGACTGCCGTCTACCTCCTGGTGCCAGGATTTTTCCTCCATGCTTGGTTGCTCCCGAGGTGGTGGACAAGCAATGATGTTGATGCAACTGGGAACAGGAACACCCCTTCCCAGACGTCTGCCACCACCTCCCCCAACTTATGTCCCTGCCTAATGCAGTTCCCCGATCTCCTTTGGGAGCTGTTGCAGGTGGGAAAGCCCCCAGGATCCCACCCCAGGAAAGGAGAGCAGCCCTCTGGGCACTCAATCCTCTCATCCCCCCCTGCCAACGCCTGATGGCCCAAGTTCACTCCTGAACCTGGGTTGCCAGCATTGCACGAGGTGTGGCATCCAGCGCTTTAATCCTCAGCACCACCAGGCAATTACTAACCTGCTATTGAGTGTTCTTTTTTGTGCAGGACAGGAGCCACAGCCAGATCACTTGCTTCAGGTTGAAGGAGGAGAAAGAAATGAAGCGGGGTCATGTGACTGGCCAGGGATCAATCAGGAGAGCTGCAGGATGACTGGAAGTCCCACCTGGAGGAGGTCCTAAGGGTTGGATAAAAGGAAGCACTCCTAATGTGTTCCACACATGTTCGTGTCCCAGTGGGTGAGCAGAACAGTGAAGGAGTGGAACAGGTGTAAAGACTGGCATCTTAGACATTGCCAAGTGTTCATAGAAGGAAGCAGAAAAGTGGGGGACTGCCGGTCAACTAAGGTAAGGCACCTATTCAGTCCTGCTGTTGCATTTACTGCTGGAAAGGGCAGAAGGTAAAATGTAGGCCTATACTAGGAATAGGAGCAACACTCTATCCAGGGTAAGTATACAGGGGGAATAACAAACAACAAAAGGGGTAAAACGTAAAACAGTCTATCAAGGGTAAAAGTTACACAAGGAATGGGAGGAAGCAAAAGTGTAGGCTAAAACTAGGAAAAGGAGAAACACCCTTTCTAGGGTAGGTGTACAAAGGGCTATAACAAACATAAGGGAAGAACTAGAAGCATCCTATCAAGGATTAGGGTATGTAAGTACTTCCAAATAACACGAGGAGAGCAGGAGTTGGGAATGCTGTGAGTGGTGTAGTGTAGTGGTTGTGGGGAGGCAGTTTCCAGAGAGACCTTCTGGAGAATGTGGTGCTGCCCCATCCACATGAACTTCTCTAGGTTGAGGGAGTAAGTCACTAGATTCCAGACTGCATTGGCTAGGATCTGATGGACTCTTTCATTTACCCAGGGGCCACCATATCTGCCTCCATTACCTCATAGGATGCCAGGGAGGAGGGAAGGCTGTACTATATTGGGTCTGGAAGGGTGGGGTGGTGGGCTCTGGAAGGGTAGGGGTGGTGGATTGGAGGTATGTTCCTCAACCGGTAACACTATAACATTTCTGCAGGGTAGGACTGCCAGGAGGAGGCACCTATGGTAGTGGCAAGGGAGGATATAGGGGTCCTCCATAGTGCAGACCCCAAGGAGGGTGGGAGAGGACCCCAGAGAAGGAGGAAACATTTATGGTGGGAGACTTGATTGTTAGGGAGATAGATTTGGGAATAGGAAGGGGGGCCATGAGAAAGGTCAGGTACCTATTTGGCACCACGGACTAGAGGGATGGGAAGCGGATCCTGGGGATTGCCAGGGCAACAGGATGTAAGAGGGAAATGGATGTCATTGTCCACCTGGGGACCAATGACCTGGCTAAGGAGGGGGCTGAGATAGTACGGGGGAGTTTAGGGAGCTGGGGAGAGATCTTAGACAGGTAGCACACTCAGTGGCTTTCCTTGAGGTGCTACCTGCCTATGACAGGGGGGAGGAGATGGATCCTCACACTAAGAGCTTCAGTTCGTGGTTGAAGGAATGGTGCAGAGAGGAGGGGCTCAGCTACAGTGGCAACTGGGAATACACCTGGACGGATAAGGGCCTATACAGGGGTGATGGCCCGCATCCATCCAGGAGGGAACCGCAGTTCTCAGTTACTTTGAATATTTAAACTACCCAAGGGGGTGGTGGTAGAAATCGGGGAGGCAGCAACTGCCCCTACATAGGCTGATGTAGAGAGTAGGGAGAACCCAAGGGGAAAGGAACTCCCCAAGGTGCAAGAGTGTAGGCAAACAAAGTCACTGTACAGTTTGTGTACAGTTTTTTTTTAAGACCTGTCCCAAACTATATGCCTTATTGTTACCAGAATAATTCAAATCTGGAGTATACGAGTTAGTGTAGGTCACAGAGTAGTGCCTGTATCTTTTTAGACTTATGTTGTTTAGGACATACTGTAGATATGTGTACAACCTGTTCAGAGATTAGATGAGCCATCTGACACAGTCTGTTTATTTTTTTGTGCTGGGGCAGTGGTTGGAGAGGATGTATACATTTTTTAATGGGGGGGGAAATTGGAGACAGTGTGTACAAAACAGAAATGCCTGACTACCCTCCTGCTATGGTGCAAATTAACACAGGAAGCAGGGGGATAGAAATAAAGGGATGGCTAGGGGTTGGATCATAAGCATCAAGAAGAGATAGAGGGTCAAAAAGGAAAAAAGGGGGTAACAAACAGAATGCTAACAAAATCTGGAAGGCCATGTGTGCAAATGCTAGAAGTCTAGGATGTAAGATTCCAGATCTAGAGGCCATCGTGGCAGAGGCTGGCCTAGATATCATGGTCATTACTGAGTCATGGTGTACTGAAAACCATGACTGGGATATGACCATACCATGCTATACTCTGTTCAGGAATGACAGGATGGGAAGGAAAGGAAGGTGTGTGGTGCTTTATGTGAGGGAAAGCATAAAAGCAACAGAGATGCAGGGAATACGGAGGGCAGAGGTATGGTGGGTCATCCTGGAGACAAGGAACAGAGCCACCATTCATACTGGTGTGATCTACAGACCGTCAGCACTGGGGGAGAAATTAGATAAGGTACTGGTTGGAGCCACTAGCAAAATGGCAGAAAAGGGGGAGGTTATGCTGCTGGGGGACTTCAGTCTGCTAGATGTAGATTGTAGCCTACCAATTGTGGCTTCAGCCAGAAGCAGGGACATCCTGGACTCCTTGCAGGGGGTGTTCCTCAGGCAAATAGTCAGTGAACCCACTTGTGACGGGACAATACTGGACCTGGTACTCACTAATAGGAACAGTGTTGCAGATGTCAAGGCGGAAGGCCACCGTACAGTATGGTTCAATATAAGGACAGCTGTGGAGTCAAATCACACAAGAGCAAGGGTCCTGGACTTCAGGAGGGTACATTTTATAAAGATAGGTGAATGCCTCAGGGACGACCTAGTGGGGGGATGACCTGGAGGGGTGGAGGAACAGTGGACTGAGCCAAAAGGGGGCATAGTGAAGGTGACAGATCTCTGCATCAAGCAAGTAAGCAAATGCAAGAAGGAAAAGAGACCTCTGTGGTTCTCAAAAGAGGTGCCAGAAAAGGTGAACAGTAAAAGAGTTGCATTCAGAAGGTATAAAGAGATGCAGGCAGAGGAAGACAGGGAGATGTAGCAGGGGAAACAGAATGGAGCAGGGAAAGCAGAGAGAAGCACGAAGGTACAATCTGAAGAGAGAATAGCCCAGGTGGTGACAAAAGGGGACAAGACATATTTAAGGTATGTAAGTGAAAAGAGGAAGATCAGGGGTGAGATTGTAAGGTTAAAAAGGGAAGGAGGGAGGACTGTGCAGAGGGGGACTAGGAAAAGGCAGACAACCTGAACAAATACTTCTGCTCGGTGTTCACAGAAAAAGGAGAAGGGGAGGGACCAAAACAAAGTAACAGGAGCTATGGAGGGTGGTGGACAGTAGTCCTTTTCTGGAGGAGAGAGTCCTGAAGGGACTCACTAATCTGAAAGTGGATAAGGCAATGGGGCAGGACAGAATGCATCTCAGGGTACTGAGGGAGCTCAGGGAGGTATTGGCTGCATTTCTGACAGTCTTATTTAACAGCTCCCTGGAAACAATAATTGCTCCTGAGGACTGGAGGAGGACAGCTGTGGTTCCACTTCACAAAAGTGGTAGCAGGGAGAAGGCTGGCAATTATAGGCCAGTCAGGCTGATATCAGTGGTGAGAAAGTTAATGGAAATCTCAGACTCGTGTCAGGCTAATGCCTTGATAAAGCTCTCGGTGAGAAACTGTATGGTGCTGGGGTGGTGGTTAGTGAGCTGCTGTGGACTTTTGATTTAATAAAAAATATACAATTATCCTATGACTGAGCTCCAGTCTCATCATTGCTGGTAAACTGCTAGCCTGACTTGAGTTTGAGACACTGTGAGAAGATGTCCCAACTTTGATTATATATCCCTGGTTGCCAGCTGTGTATCCTAAGTCCAAAGTTAATGGAAATACTGCTGAAGGAAATTAAGGAATGGATTATGGAACATCTTCAATCCAACAGTTTACAAACTTGAGACAGCATGGATTCATGGGGCGGAGGTCATGTCAAACAAATCTGATAGATTTCTTTGACTGGGTGACCAAGGAATTACATCAGAGTGGAGCAGTAGATGTGGCCTCTCTACATTTCAGTAAGACTTTTGATACTGTTCCACATAGGAGACTAGTAAGTAAGCTGGGTAGCTTAGGAGAGGATCCAAAAGTGGTAAACTGAGTAAAACATTGGTTAGGGAATAGATGACAGAGGGTGGTGGTAAGCAGAGTACACTTCAAGGAAGGAAGGGTGACCAGCAGGGTGCTTCAGGGATCAATGATGGGACAGGTCCTCTTTAATGCCCTTTTAACTGAATTGCAGAGGAGTTGGAGGGAAAGGTTTGACTCTTTGTGGATGGCACCAAAATCTGCAGCAGGATGGATGCTCTGGGGTGGGGTTGGAAATGATGAGCAGAGACCTGAGAAAAATTGAGGAGTGGTCACGGGTATGGCAGCAGTATTTCAATGTGAAAACGTGCAAAATAATGCACTTAGGGCACAGAAACCCAGTACCGGGGTACAAAATGGGTGGAGTGGTTTTGACAACCATCAAGCAGAAACCAGACCTGGGAGTAATCATATCGGATGATCTAAATATGGCCAGGCAATGTCGCAAGGTAGTCGGGAGGGCAAATGGAATGCTGGGGTGCATAGGGAGGGGTATCACTAGCAGAAAGATGGAGGTTGTGTTGCCCCTGTATAGATCACTGGTAAGACCCCACCTTGAGTACTGTCTTTTCAGAGATGTGGTCTCCAGAACTGGACAAAGGCCATGTCCAATTTTAGAGACCACATCCCTGGATGGACATAAAGTTGAAGTGGTCCAGAGGTGGGCAACTAAAATGGTGCAGGGTGTGCACCCAAAGCCCTACAATGAGAGACTAAAGGACCTCAGTAAGTAAGCCCTGGAAGAGAGGAGGGAGGAGAGAGGGATATGACAGAGACCTTTAAATACCTCACCGGGGGTAAACAATGTACAGGAAGGGAGTATTCTTTCAAAAAAAAGGAGCTCAAGAGTAAGGGGACATGCTATGAAGCTGGATGGGGTAGATTCAGGAGAGATGTGAGGAAATATTTCTTCATAGAAACAGTGATGGATTTCTGGAACAGCCTTCCACTGGAGCTGGTGGCGGAGAGAACAGTGGTGGTTCAAAAATGCATGGGATATGCATAAATGTATCATAGTGAAAGGAGGGGAGCCAGATATTGATTAGGGTCTGCAGTGATACTGTAGGTATGGGAAAATGGGCAGATTGGGTGGGCCAAGCCATCTGTATCTGCCACCAAATTCTTTGTTTCTATATGGAAAAGGGGTGGTTGTTGCAAGATGAGGGAGAAAGAGAGGAGCATATGAAAAGGAGCAGGTTGACCCAGAAATGGAGAGGAGGAGGAGTGTATAGAAAGGGATGGGTTGCTTCAGAAATGGGGAGGAAGAAGAGCATATGGAAATGGCTAGGTTGCTCCAGAGATGGAGAGGAAGAGAAGTGTATGGAAGGAGTAGGTTGTTCCAGAACTGGGGTGGAAGAGGGCATATGGAAAAGGGCAGGTTGTTCCAGAAATGAGGAGGTAGGAAAGTAAGTATAATACCCAACCAACGTTTTGCAGCAGGGAATAGAGAAGGAGTTGGCATTAGAAGAAAGGTGGGAGTAGGAGGAGGAGGGGAATGAAGGAGGGGAGGGAGGAGATGTAGCAGGGGAGGGATCCGAACAAGTAATTGGTGAGAAAGATTTTAAAGCAGTGGTATTTGTTATTGTAAAAGAATATCACCATATACTTTTGTAGCAACCATGTATTTCTGGCAAAAACATAAATATATCAATTTTCTTTCCATTTTATTTCATTGTTGGACTGTGACATGTGATTTGGAAGTGCTTAAATGCTCCTGCTCATGTACCAGAGCCACCCTGAAGAAACATTTGCTCACACCATCCTAATACAGTCACAGTATGAATCTAGTTTATACAGTCAAATGTAACCTCGACCAAGGAGATTTTTAAAACTTGACAGTGGTGGCCATCTTTATTGACTTGAATCATTAATTACAAAACTAGTAATGAGAGCAGTTTTAAAGAAGATGGGAAACCATTATTGTACAGCTCTAGATGTCGGTCTGTTTTCCTTTTAGTGTATATCCAATATTCTGATATGTTTTGACATTTTTTCTTAAGTTAACAATCTCTTTGTTTTGCTTTTGCATCTACTCTGAAGAATCCCCGTCTCTTCAGCAGTTGCTGTTCCCTTATCATACCGCATGAACATTTTTTTTTATACGTATTTTGTGGAGTTTTTTTTCCTTTTTTCTCCCTGACCTGGGACCCCAGCGGACACGTACGTGTGCATGCAAGGAGGCACATGTGCATGCCAGGTACCAGCTCGGCCCCTTCCACCCTACCCCTGGCTATCACTGCTGACCCTTCATGCCTATGCTTCCCATTGGACCTCCACCCAGCGGGAGTGGCACTATGGAGGGTGCAGGCATCCATCCCAGGAGGGAAGAGCTGCCTTGTGGCTGCTCAATCCTGCTCCCTCCCTCCCATGCCGGCTCCCCGACGACTCGAGGTCATTCCTGAACCCAGGTCACCGGTATAGCATGAGGTAAGGCATCCAGCACCTCAGCCCTCAGTGCCACCAGGTCAGCTGTGCATGAACATTTTATGACAGCAGTAACACCACTGCAGGTCACTCAGATGAATAGCATGGAATGGGGTAATTAATTGCAACAGAATGTCTTAGAAATATGAAAAGAACAAGCATTTGTCAATGCCGAATGTTTGCTTGCTGGCATTGGCAGTGGTAGTGTAGAAGTTACAGAGCTGTGTAATAGGAATGGCAGTGGAGTACTGAACTGAAGCCAACCCCACCACCACCCTGCAGAGAGTGACAGGCATTGGGGTGTGCGTTTGGGTCGTCAGGCATAACGGCCACGCCATTTCACCACACCCCACCCTGCAGAGACTGACAAGTCTCACGGTGTTCCTTGTGATCTTTGGCCCTTATACGCACCCCATTTCATTAGGAAATATGGTGAGATGGGTGCGATATAGGAGAATGGGGTGAAGTTTGGGGCCGAAGAGTCCAAGGTATACCTCGATGCCTCTCACTGACTGCAGGGTGTGGAATGGTATGAGCATCACAGGCAAGAATCCCAAGTCACACCCCTGATGCCTGTCCTTCTCTATAGGGTTGGGCGTTATAGTTGAAAACCCTAATACCTCAGGCATTCGTTGGTATTTTCACTCCAAATTTTCAACATGTTTGTTTTGTGACCCCACCTCATGAACAGGGGGAATATCAGTTTGTTAGCCGAAAGCTGCTTATGCACAGTGACTACGGCATTTAGCACCACAGGTGCAAAAACATTCCGAACAGGATGTAAAAAATGACAGCTGTACTCTTTCATGGGGAGGTGTAAAAAATGGCTATGTTGCAAATCTGTAGTAAAAATATTAAAAAAAATGGTGAAGTCACGCGCGTACATAGAAACTGTGCAACACACACCTGTAATATAATTAGGTTGGGGATTTCTTACAGCAGATTGTCAACTCAGGCATTTTGGTGCCTCCGATCATGAACAGTGTCACTGTGATTTTCTTTATCTGTGGTGAACAATGATTTGCTACAGCGACCACGCATCTCTGCACTGAAAGTGTGAAAACACACTTCAGCCATGTTGTGAAAAATGACAGCTGTACATTTCATAAGGAAGTGTGGAAAAATGTCACTAGTGAAAATCTGGACTGAAAATATTACAAAGTCATGAACTAACGAGGGTGCGTAGAAACTGCACAATGCTCACTCGTAACACAGTCATTTTACGGACTTTTGTCACCAAATTTTGAACATAGCCATTTTAAGACCTCTGCTCATGAACAGTGTAACTGTGATTTTCTTAATCTGTCCTAAACATTGCTTTCACACACCAACAGCACCATTGTGAGCTACATGTGCGAAAACACATTTTGGGTGACATATGAAAAATTGCAGCTGTACTGATCATAAGGAAGTTTAATAAAACAGCAATGTTGAAAATCTGGAGTGAAAATATTAAATTTACAAACTTACGAGCATGCATTGGAACTGTGCAACGGACGCTCGTAAAAGTCATTTTTAGGAATGTTTTCCCCAAATTTTCAACATAGCCATTTTAAGACCTCTGCTCATGAACAGTGTCACTGTGATTTTCTTAATTTGTCCTGTACATTGATTTTGCACACCGACTCGCCATTGTGCGTAACATAGGCGGAAACACGTTTTGGGTGAGATGTGAAAATGACAGCTGTACTGCTCATAAGAAGGTGTGGTAAAATGGCAATCTTGAAAATCTGGAGTGAAAATATTGAAAATTCACGACCTTCGACGAGCGCATGGAACTGCGCAACGTGACGTCAGAAACAGTCATTTTTGAATTTTTCACCAAATTTTCAACATAGCCATTTTAACACCTTTGCTCATGAACAGTGTCACTGTGATTTTCTTAATTTGTCCCATACATTGATCTAGCACACCGACTGCACCATTGTGCTACCTGGGCAGAAATCGTTTTGGGTGAGATGTGAAAAATGGCAGCTGTACTGCTCATAAGAAGGTGTGGTAAAATGGCAATCTTGAAAATCTGGGTGAAAATATTGAAAATTCACGACCTTCTGACGTCGCGTGAGGAACTGCGCAATGCTGCGCCGTATAACAGTCATTTTAGGACTTTTTCACCAAATTTTCAACATAGCCATTTTAAGACATCTGCTCATGAACAGTGACACTGTGATTTTCTTAATTTGTCCGTACATTGATTTCGCATACCGACTGCGCCATTGTGTGCTACGTGGTGAAACACATTTGGGTGAGATGTGAAAAATGACAGCTGTACTACTCATAAGAAGGTGTGTTAAAATGACAATGTTGAAAATCTGGAGTGAAAATATTGAAAATAGGAACTGCGAAGCGACGTCAGAAATAGATTTTTTAATTTTACAATTATCAACAGGTTTAGATATCTTTCATGAATGATGTCATTAGTTAGGAGAAGGCCCAGCAGTGATTTCCGCAGTGACTGCGAAATAACCCTTCGGCCCGAATAACGCCATGACAGTGACATCATTCATGAGAAGGGTCCCAAAACCCCATGTTGAAAATTTGGTGCAAAAATTCCAAAAAATGCCAGAGATATACGGCAAAGTTGAAACCTCTCTATCTAGTCCATTATACAGCTTACCTGCATTTCCTCAGTCCACGGTCGGCTTTGAAGAGTGCAGACGTGTTCCCGGTCCACCGAAGATCATTGCGCCGAGCTCCAGAGGTAAGTATGGGGTGAGAGGGGGTGTGGGGAGGCTGGGTGCACAGTGGGTGGGTGCAGGTTGTGGGAGGGGGGAGACAACGTTGGACCATTTTTTCTTTATAGGTAAAAAAAAGAAAACCAACGACATGGGACATTTGCCATGCTGGGGTGAGCTCCCAGCATGGCACAAGAAATGGTTGTGCAGGGGGGTTCAGCCAATGGGGATTAGGCACCCCGTCGGCCCTAGGATACATTGCCATGCTGGGTGGGCTCCCCAGCATGGCACTTAACTCGAGGGAGGACTGTGGAGCCGACGGATTGGACACCCCGTCGGCTATATAATTTGTTGCCACGCTGGGATGGGCACCAGCATGGCATTTTGAAGCCTTTGGGGTATTAGCACAGCCGATGGGGATTGGGCACCCTGTCGGGCTATACAGTGCTTATGGGGGCGCAGATGCCTGTGTGGGCACGTGTGTGTGTGTGTGTGTGTGTGTGTGGGTGGGGCTGTGCATGAGCAGGTGATATCTTATCACTGCTCACTCAAGTGTAGCTCCTTTCAACTTATACCACTACATTTTGAGTGTGTCATAGACAGCTCCAGAATGCATTGGCTTACAGGGGCCCCGCCTGCCAGCACACTGACTGAATTGGAGGAGGAGGTGACACACCTCCGAAATCTCCGATGATGGCACTATGTTTCTTGCACATGCGTGCAAGCAAACATAAAAAGGAGTAGCTAGTGAGGAGAGTGGAACTTTATGTAGATCCGATCACACTACAGGGGTACATTATTAAAATTGGGAATGTATAATTAGCATGGAAAGGAAAATGGGAGGACCAGTAACTATACAATAATCATTTCCAATCACTTTTAAAGATACCCGAGGAAAGTAAGTATATACTGATGATGAATGTAAGGGTGTCAGGAATACATTTTTGCTAATAAACTATATAATGAAATTGACTGTAGACTAACAATTCCCATATTTATCCAAATAGAAGCCACACTCAAATACAAGTCGCAGGTCATAGTAAATAATTTTAATAACACACCCTTATATAGAAGTCGTAGCTTCTTGTTAGGGTTAAGGTTAAAATCCCTTAGTTCAGATTCAGAGAAGCATTGTTGTTCAGTGCCCCTTCTACCCATCCCACTACAGGTAATTTTGCCCACACTTACTATTAGGTAACGTGGCAGCTCCTTTTCTAAAAGGGTTTTCAGCTCCGATAGGGTCAGTGTAAGCCCATCTCCGTCTGCACCAGCATACTTGCGGAAAATTTGGATGCAGCCATCCATGCATTTTTCCAAGTCACTCAATTGGTCACTCATTATAGCACACCTAATTGGAAAAAAACATAAAAAGATAGATGTGTCACATGTCATTTAAAAGGAGATTGTTCTGGAAATAGGCTGCATGCTTTACATTATGTAGGATTTCATTAGTGTTGCTCAGGTAGTATCCTTCCAGGTTGGATACCGTTTGATACCATCAGTTTGGTTGGATAGCAGAAAGCCTCAGATGGCAAAGACATCCCGCCAAGGATCCAAGTTCCTAGGATCCACTGTAAGTATCCAATGGATCCGACCATCAGATCTGTTTATCCGAGGTGGATCCAAGGGATTCGACCTTGGATCCATTGGCCAGATCCTAGGTCAAATACCAGCACTATTTGATGGGGGATAGTCAGATCCACTAAAGCACTATCCGAGCAACACTAAATTTCATCAGAAGTTGTGGCAAAGGGAGACCTCAATCCATCTAGTTCAGAACTTAAAAGAAACTCCCCTTAAAACAAAAAGTTTGCCACAGAGCTGAGGTGCACGCCCGGCTCCCAGGAAGGGAAAAGGCATAGATCACTCAACAGTTGTGCAGCTTTACCAGCTGACTAAGAAACTGCATTACAGCTAGATGCTTGCCTGTTCTACTGCGGCTTTCTGGAGATGGGGTAAAAAAACAGTGAGTGTTTCTTAGTGCACAAGTGGTTAACATGTCAGCGCACACAGATTTAAGCATTTCACTAGTTTTGGAAAGCACTGCAAAAGCAAGATCCTTTAGAATGTTTTGGAGCCCAGTTTAACAGTGAAAAAGGCTTGTGCATCACAACTCTGTTACTGCATGTGCCCGCGCCCCCCAGTGCCTCACCCCAATTAGATAAATGTATTCTTTCTTTGATTTCGCACTGGGGCTCAGCTAGTTTTCAAGTAAAGCTCATAAGTCATGACTGGGTGGCTAGGCCCATTGGCAGCTGGAGCAGCTGACATCAGTTGTAATTTCAACCAAGAATCAAGTCAAGATACCCAGATAGTGCATTAACAGATCACTAACTCTGGATAGCTCCAGAGTCCTTCTATGGGTGGGCAGACCTGGGTAATGACTAGCATGCCTTGATAATGTAGATAATTTATCAGGATACTGGGAAAGACGGACAGATACTGTAGACAGAGAGATAGAAATAGATACAATACATAGAGACATATAAGATGCAATACATAGATACAAATAAGACAGATCAGAGGACTGAGAAGGCACTGTTACGGCTTTGTTTTAGAGAAACAGGGTGAGGAGAATAAAATAATGTAAGGTCTTAAAATAAGGAAAAATGTTTGTAAATTGTTGTGGCTGACATGGGAATATGAAGCAGTTTTGGCTTCAGGTAGGTTGAGCAGGGTGGAATTTCCTAAACTGTTCTGTGGTCGCCTCTGTACCTGCCTTAGACACAGTGCTGTTACTGTCGGATAACATCACTGTCTCTAGGGTAGTCTAACCAATCAGAATACTAGATTTATTCATGTCATTGTATAATTATATTTGTATCACAACCTAGTCTCACTTTACAAATGTTGCCTGCTGTGATATCACTGTATACATATAGTACTTGGCTGGTTGCTCTTTATACTTGTTAATATGTTACTCATAAATTGCAAGAAAACTAAAACCAAGCTGTTCACATGTCACCAAACAAAAAGAACAAGCTATAACCCTTTATCATTAATAGGGAAGGCAAAGCTGTGAAACAGGTCAACACCTTCAAATATCTAGGCATCTACCTAGATGACAGTCTCTCTCTTTTGCACACCATGCTGACCAAGCTGTAAAAATGGTAAGTCAGAAGTTGGGCACCCTTTATAGACACAAACTGTACATGACTCCTGGCTTAGTAACAGAACTCAGAGGGTGAGGATAAGGGGCTTTACATCAGGAAGTGGGCATGTGTTGAGTGGGTCGCCGCAGAGGTCGGTCCTGGGTCCAACTATGTTCTCCACATTTATTGCAGATATGCATGGTGAACTAATGTGTGTCTTAAATTTGCCGATGATGCTAAACTACTAGCAGAAGTGGGATCTTGGGAGAAATCAAACACTCTTCAACAGGACCTTAACAAACTGGTGAAGTGGGCAAAAAGTAATGGCATGCAATTTAACAGGATAACACAGGGCATCGGTATAAGTTTGAATGGATGCAGATTAAGGAACACTACTACAGAAAAAGACCTAGGGCTACATGTTAGTGATGATCTGACCTTTAGTTCCTACTGTAAAGAAACTATTAACAAATCTAATAGAATAACTGGGTGCATAAGAAAAGCATTTGCTACAAGAAACAGAGCCTGTATTATGCAGTTATATTGCACATTTGTTAGGCCACAGTTGGACTACTGTACTACTCTTTGGAGTTTGCACCTGCGAAGAGACATTGATGGGTTTGAGAGAGTGCAGCATAGAATGACTAAAATGGTGGAGGGATTGGTGGGCGAAACATATGAGAGGAGACTTGAGATCTTGTGTCTGTACTCATTGGAGGTTAGGTGCACAAGAGGAGATCTACATATGTTCAGGATCACTAAGGATTTGGAATTATCACAAAGTTTGGGCCTGGCTACAGGGTGTAAAGTGTCTGGACTAAGAAGCCATAAAAACAGATTAACCTTACATACCCAAGAACAAAATTGAGAAGAACTGTTTTTTACCCAAAGGATTATTTCTGTTTGGAAAGGCCTCCTTAGAAATGTAGTAGAGGCTGAAAACTTTCAGACCTTCAAGAGAAGGTTGGATATATACCTACTAAATAGATAAGGGTACCAATGCCCGCTTGTGCGGGGGACTTGCCACATGGGCCTTGTGCCTTCTGCTAGTCCTACAAACCTAGTATTGTAACCTAGTATGACCAAGGAGGCTTGATGACTTGTAGTTACCTCCTCAGTCCTCCTTGTGATAGACTACTGGCTAGTGGTCTACAGTGCAGCCACAGACTCGATTCTACACAGAGTAGAGGCCGACCTTAATAAAGCATGTTGCTTAGTTCTAGGTACTGACAGATTGACACACACTTGTGACTTCTACATAAATATAGGATGGCTTACCTCTAGACCTATGTATCAATTACCAAACAAGCTTTCTTGCAAAAAAAGACCTTCCTTGGTCTCTCCTCTCCCCTCTCTTAATTTGCTTATCTACCCAGCTCATCACAAACACCCCACCTGGAGTGCCCTCAGGAAATTCCTACAAGTACCTTTTTGTAGGACCAACCTGGCCAAGCACACCTTCCTAGTTAGATCGCCAACTTGGCTAAATGAGCTCCCAACTGCTATACTGGACTTGTCCATCCTTGCTCTTTTCAAATCTACTTTGAGAAAATACTCTCCACCAAAAATAACCTGCAAATGCACTTAAATACCTAACTTAACCCCGCTACGGGACTACATAATCCAACTCACCCTCCCTCCTTCCTCTCCTCTGCACCTGCCCTTTCTCCCCCCTCCTATTCTCTCCTATGTTCCTGCCTACCCAGACAGTGCTACCTTGTAGTGGCTGCCTATGTGTTTCCAGGTCGAATGAAGGTCATGTTGTTGAAATGCTTGTCCTAATCATTGTATTGCTTGTGTCTCATCCAAATACCGTTCTGTAATGTATGATATGGAACCTGAAAGAACACTTGCTCAAAGGTACATCTCCGAAATATTAATAAAGAAATTATTTGCATCTGTATCACTGTGTACAGTTCAATTTTTTTTAAAATAAAAATTCAGTTAAATGTTTAACTACAAACTTGAGGGATGCCAGTCGCATCCTCAGCTGACTGTGAAGAGCATTCACACTCGTAATCTCTGTTTTGAGGAGTATGACTTTTCTCTCATCAGCACAGCGATACTGTCTTTAACTCCGAACAGAGATGGCCACAAAGTGCCTCCATTTCTTATTAGAACTATAGCACAGGCATTAAACGATTATTGATTTTTTTTTTATCTAGAAACTTGCAGAATTGATTTTTAGTTACATAGACACAAGTGGTGGGAAAAACCGGGGAGGTTCTGATTTTGATTGTGCCGGAACACCCCCAGCGTTGGTTCTGGTTTTGAGTTCAAGCCAAATCCCACAGTCCCATGACACCATCTTTTAGTACTCTTTCCCCTCGCCAACTTTAACTATGCCTTCTACCTTTATGGGGCAAAATCCCTCTGTTAAAGGCTTCCCCTAGACCACTCGATAGCATATCCGATCTCCTACCAATACTTAGTCCTACCTAACATGTATTTAAAATATTGCCCCTCTTGTCCATTGCCCTCACCCAAAAAAAGGAAAGTAATTTCATTTTATAGCACCTTCCGTACACACTGTTTCTCAAAGTGCTTTACAAACAAATTGGTTGGACACTGGTAGAGCAGGGAATGTAGAATAGATGTTTAGGGTGTTTCTTTCAACTGGCTTCCTTAAGTGCATAATTTACATGAAACATGACTAATGATCTCACTCAGTCTCTCTACTTCTCATATCTGCCTATATGATCTATCTTTTTATATGTTTTCTGGCTGATCTTTGTTCTTTCTTTTCTCTTTTAATGCTCACTCTGTTATTTTTCTTTCTTCTTTAGAAACATGCAAGCAATAACCCACAATGGGGTATGGGGTTATAGGGATTTAATCCACACCCCGGTGCATTGTGAGGCATGAGACCCTAGGCTGAGTGCTCTTACAGCACCCAGGGCATGGATTGATAGCACAAAAAGACCAAAGGTCCATCTAGTCTGCCCAGACTTCACTACCTGCCTCAGGACCTATTGTCTATATGGGGCTTTATCCCTACTGGCCCACCCCACTGCTCCCCTTCCTACTGCTACAGACCTGAGCAACCACCAAACCCTTCACTCTTTGGTCTAATGCTTTCTTTCATCGTTTACTGCGTTCAATTTTATGGGCCATTTTATTTAATTTATATTTCTTCTGAATTTCCCTCATACTTTCATTGGGCTATTTTCCTTCTCTCAATTATTTTCTCTCTAGGCTCTTCCCCACCTTTTTCTCAATTCTCTGACATTGTTTTGTCAGGCTCCAGCCAAGGAAACAGTGGGCTGCTTTCTGGCTCCTTTCTTCAGCTTCTGACTTTTCTGTCCCCACTTGCTCCCATTCATCTGGCCTGTCTACATACTCTTTCTCCCGATCATGACTGCTGCATTATAAACCCCCTCACAATGGTTCCTTTGCTGTTGCTGAGGATGGGGGAACCTTGTGCCTTTTTCTGCATGCTTGTTCTTATGCCCACCCAGATATACATTCCTCTGCCGATTTCTGCCTGCCCACCCTGCCCAATTGCCTGCTAACTTGCCAAGTAACCACAGATTGACTGAAGAAGCAGACATGTAATGCTCATCCTCACATGATGGGGGTAAGCGTTGGTTGCTGTGAGGAAGAAAAATACACAAACAAACAACTAGAGCCAAACCATCAAAATTTGACTTGGGTTTCGTTAAAACTGAGCTGCCCAAGTTTGGGGTTGCTCAGTTTTGCTCTTGGAGGTTCTGCACATCTCTAATAGATACATAAATATTTATGGACATAAAAAAACTCCTGGTCATCCAGTTTACATAGTTCCTACCTGAAAACATAGACTCTAGAGAAACAGGGTTTGTTGGCAGAAAATGACTGCTTGGCCAACACAGTCTGCCCAGATGATTCCTGCCTAATCTGTCTCTGCAGACCCTAACTGGTCTTCGGTGACTCTCCGACCTCTCTGCCTATTTACTAATATTCCATTATGTCTATCCCATGCACGCTTGAAAGTACTTCACTGTTTTCACCTCCATTACTTCAATTGACAGGGTGTTCCAGGCATCTACCACCATTTCAGTGAAGTGGTACTTCTTCATAACTCTATGAAATCCTCCTCCACTAGGTTTGTCACAGGTCCCCTGGTTTTGGAGCTCTTTCTCATTTGAAAGCGACTCGTCTCCTGCATCCTGTTTATCCCTCTCACCTTGGCCCTCACCAGTCTAGCAGTAGCTATACCTCTACTAGATCAAACATTCCATAGTTCTGCTTAAACCAACTCCCCCCCCATTTGCTTCAACCCTCCCCCGTCAACATTAGCAATTCCATTTGTCTATCCCACTCCCTCTTAAAACTTGGCTCCATGTTAACATTTACCAGCTGCACTGGGAGACAGTTCCACTGTTCCACACTCTCTCTATGATGAAGTATTTTCTTACATCCCTCCTAAATTTCCCCACAGCAGCTTACAGATGTGGCATCTTGTGATGGACCTTTTGTTAGCATAAACAGTTGATGGCTGTCTACCCTCCTTATACCCTCAGGTACTTGAAGGTTTCTGTCATGCCTCCCATCTCTTACTGTGGTATCATAGCACACCTTGGGAACTGAATTGAATCATGAGGTACTACTGAGTGCCTTATGCACCCAAAAAGTGTTGTTATTCCACAATAACACACTCCATGGAGGACCTTGTAGCGATTATAAAATGGTTTCACAACTTTTTGTTTTAAAGACTGAGTAATGAGGTTCTACTGGCCTGTGCTGCTGTGCTGGTATAACATACAATCATGTGATCACATCTTGCCAATCACAGGCCTTAGTTTTGTCACCCATTTCTATAATAGTGTATCATAAATCAGTCATACCTTTGCTGTAGTATATATCTTAATTCTGACCCTGCCTCCTCTGGACCACCTGAAACAAGCTGTTGTTCAGCTCAGTGTATCCTCCTTGCCAAACAGGGTACTTTAAATAAAAATAAATAAATAAATAAATAGGTGACTTGCAATTTTGTAGACATGGAAAACAAAAACAAAAACCTTTTGCGGGGAATATTTATTTGTTTATTTTTACCAGTGATGTCTACTTTCTCAAAAAATTAGTCTCTTGGCAAAACTGACTTTCATAAAAAGGGAACCATGAAGTAATTTCCAATATGTGGAATGACTTCCAGATGTGGACCTATGAAACCTCTTGATTCACAACAAAATAAGAGATTAACTGAACCCCTGATGTACAGGGAGAAAAGTGAAAACATAAAATGCCCGCAGTAACAGAAAATCAGTGTTGGAATTATTGGGGAGGGGGCTAAGGGCTCAGCCCTCAGAGCCATGAAATGAGCACCTGGGACCCCATTGCTCCCAAAGTTTGTAATGTGTAATATCAACAGTGACAGAAATCTTTTGAAACTGAATAAAAAGGTCCTGGGTTCTGTTTTTTTGCCAGAAAGAAAAGCTAGTATTGTGAATTTGAAGGGATCAATTTTCAACATCTCAGTAAGGCCCTCAGGATAAACGGTCTCAGCTTGTTTAAATGTCTTATCACACAATACATAACTATAATTAAAAAGAGAAAGAACCTCTGTGCGCAAGCACTGAGGCAATGGTTACCCCAAAGGGCATTTGGCTGGGAAGCCAAGTTTCAAAGAAATACAAAATCACACATGCCCCCGCAATGCAAAGCATCATGGGCTGCATATGCAAATCACCACAGAATATTATGCTGGTTCAACTTTAAGCAGAAATGCATGGTGCTGAAAGGCCTCTCACACAGTTTGCAAAGGATGCCAACAGAAGACATAGACACTTGTTTCGTCCTAGCAGGACTCATCAGTTTGCCGCATCTGTTTGACACCCCAGTGGAATGAACCAGCTACCCTAAGATGGTCTATCTGGGTCATGTTGTGGTGAACCCAATTAATACAAAAAACAATTTAAAAAAAGAAAGAACCTCTGTGCGCAAGCACTGAGGCAATGGTTACCCCAAAGGGTATTTGGCTGGGAAGCCAAGTTTCAAAGAAATACAAAATCACACATGCCCCAGCTTGAGTGCCGTGGATTGCACTTTATCCTTCCTTACACAATGTAATCATTCTGTTTCCTGTGCCTCAGCTTGTTTAGTTTTACGTGGGATGTTGTTGATGCAGATTTGCAATCAAATTTAGGTTTGAAGTTAAGTCTTTCATTCTTGAAGTGCTTTGCAAAGTTAACGCTGGCCCTAGCTATCGTGGTCCCTGTGAGAACCTCCTTGCTGGGGCCCCACATCAGAAGCCATGAAGCCCCCATGGAACATTCTCATCCCTACCATGGCCTCCCTATATCTTCATTTTCAGCTAGTTTTGTTTCATTTATGCACTGTACCTGTATTAGAACATAGAGGGCCAGGAAGAAAAGAGGCCAACAGGACTGCTGAGGCTTTTGGAGAGCCACTCTGCTCCTGAAGCCCTGTGTGAATGCACAGTTTGCACCACACTGAGTCCAGCCCTGTGCAAAGCAATGGATTAGACCCCAGTGGCACAGGGACTGCATGCAGGCACATGATGCAGCCAGTATTCACTCAGCAACATCCTACACACATCTGTGGACTATTTCATTGAAGGAGAACAGTGTTGAACCTGTAAGTCACTTTTTCCTATTGAAATTTACTTATTTTTTTATGTTGATTGTGCACAGTGCAAGAAACATATTGGCACAGCTTGCTGAGAAGCAGACTGTGGAGGCATGGCACTGTTGTGGTCAATGCCCCCACAGCCTGCAAAGGCTTGTCCCGCTCCTTCCAATGCTGTTGCAGGCTGCTGGTGACACAGGTTTGGAATGTTCACACCAACTTGTGACAAATCAGCCGCTGCAATCAGGGGCCACCTTGTCATTGCAGTGTAAGCCATCCACTGCAATGAGGGAGTGACCCGTCATAGCAGTGCGGATCTAGCAAGCCTGATATTGTTTGTGAACATGGTGGTGGGTTGCCGCCCTGTTCACAAACAATATAACCCCCCCAATGTTTATCTGCCGACTGGGGATCCCACTCCCCGTCGGCATAATGTGACCCTCCCCGTTTCATTGTCTGAAGACGGGGTGCCCAATCACAGTCGGCAAAAAGAATCCCCCTCTTTGTTGTTTGCCGGTGGGGTGCCCAATCCCCGTCGGCAGAAAGGAATCCCCCCCTTTTGTTTGCTGATGGGGGTACCCAATCCCCGTCAGCAGAAAGGAATCTCCCTTTTGTTGTTTGCCAACGGGGGTGCCCAATCCCCTGTTGGCTACAGCGCCCCCCCAAAAGCGAGACTCCAGTGGCACGCTGGAAGGCCACCCCAGTGTGCCAAATGCCCCTGTGAAGTAAAAAACCATCCCGCGTTGTCTTTTTTTTTTTAACCTGAAATAAAAAAAGGTCCATCGTGGTCTCCCAAGCCCCCCTCCTGCAACTGGTGCGCACCCACTGTGCAATCTGCCTCCCCACACCCCTCCTCACCCCATACTTACTCCGGAGTCTGGCGGGACGATCTTCGGTGGACCAGGAACATGTCTGCACTCTTCAAAGGTGATCGCTGCATATCTCAGGCATTTTTTGGAATTTTTTCACCAAATTTTCAACATGGGGTTTTTGGGACCCCTCCTCATGAATGCTTCAACTGTCATGGCGTTAATCGGCCCCAAAAGGTGATTTTTGCGGTCACTGCGTGGAATCACCCTTGGGGGCCAATTAACAAAACGGCAGTGCCAGTGTTCATGAGGTGGGCTCTCAAAAAGCCTATGCTGCAAATTTGGTGGAAAAAATCCCCAAAATTACTTGTTTTATGAGCGTGTGCTGTGCAGTTGCTATGCACGCTCGTAACTTCGTGAATTTGCAATATTTTGATGCCAGATTTTCAACACTGGCATTTTGTCACACCTCCTTGTGAACAGTACAGCTGCCATTGTTCAGTTCCTGGTGGAAATGTGTTTTTGCACTTCTGGCGCAGAATAGCGCGGTTGCTGTCAGAAATCAGTGTTCAGGACAGATTAAGAAAATGACAGTGACACTGTTCATGAGTAGAGGTCCTGAAATGGCTATGTTGAAAATTTGGTGATGATAGCCCGTCAAATGACTGTGTTACAAGGGTGCATTGCACACTTTCCACACACCCTTGTAACTTTGCAGATTCGTAATATTGTCATGCCACATTTTCAACAATGGGAATTTTTCACACCTCCTTATGAGCAGTACAGCTGTCATTTTCACATCCTGAATGAAATGTGGTTTCACAGTTGTGGCACAGAATAACGCGGTCGCTGTGGGAAATCAGTGTTCGGGACAGAGTAAGAAAATAATAGTGGCACTGTTCATGAGCAGAGGTCCTAAAATCCCTATGTTGGAAATTTGGTGTCAAAACTCCATAACGTGACTGTTACAAGCGTGCATTCAACTGTTTCCACGCGCCCTTGTAACTTTGCAAATTTGTAATATTTTCACGCCACATTTTCAACAGTGGCATTCTTTCACACTTCCCTATGAACAGTACAGCTGTCATTTTTCACATCCTGGCTAAAATATGTTTTTGCACTCCTGACGGAGACTAGCACGGTCACTGTGGGACATCAGTGTTTGGGATAGATTAACATGGAATGAGTGAGAGGGGGGAGTGACTGAGCTCAACTAAGCTCTGTCGGGACTGCTCCGGATTTGTTTGTGGGCAGAAAAGGCCCCAACACAAGAGGCCAGTACAAAAGGGCAGCCTGCAGCACTGGGAGAAACAGAATGAGAGAGTGAGTGAGGGAGGGGGAGTGAGTGAACTCACCGGAGTGCTGTCAGGACTGCTGCGGATTTCTTTGTGGGCAGAAAAAGGCATCAATGCAGGCAGGGGCCCAGTAGAAAAGGCCAGCCTGCAGCGGTGGGAGAAATAGTATGAGTGAGTGAGTGAGAGAGGGGGACTGAGTGAGCTCAACACAGCTCTATCAGGACTGCTGCAGATTTCTTTTTTGGCATAAAAAGGCACCAATGCAGGCAGAAGCCCCGTACAAAAGGGCCGCTTGCAGTGCCAGGACAAACAGAATGAGTGCTTGACAGAGGGAGACTGAATGACCTCAATGGAACTTTGTCGGTACAGCTGCGGATTTATTTGTGGACAGACAAAGGTGCCAATGTAGTCAGCAGCCCCGTACACAAGCGCAGCCTGCAGCGCCAAGAAAAACAGAATGAGTGAGTGACAGAGCGGTAGAGAGTGAGCTCAACGGAGATCTATTGTGATTGCTGTGGATTTCTTTGTGGGCAGAAAATACGGCCCAGTACAAAAGGCCAGCTTGCAGTGCGGGCAGAAACGGAAGGAGTGAGTGAGACAGGTGGTGTGAGCGAGCTCAATGGAGCTGTGTCGGGACGGCTTCAGATTTGTTTCTGGCCAGAACAAGCCACCAATGCAGGCAAGAGCCCAGTACAAAAGGGCAGTCTGCAGCGGCAGAAGACACAGAATGAGTGAGTGAGGGAAGGGTAATGAATGAGCTCAACGCAGCTCTGTTGGGACTGCTGCAGATTTGCTTGTGGGCAGAAAAAGGCAGCAATGCATGCAGGGGCCCAGTACAAAATGGCAGCCTGCAGTGGCAGGAAAACCAGAATGAGCGAGTGAGAGAGGGGGAGTGAGCGAGCTCAACGGAGCTGTATTGTAACGGCTGCAAATGGCAGCAATGCAGGCAGCAGCCCAATAGAAAAGGGCAGCCTGCAACGCCACTAGAAACGGAATGAGTGAGTGAGTGAGAGAAGGGGACTGAGCAAGCTCAACGGAGCATTGTCGGGACTGCTGCAGATTTCTTTGTGGGTAGAAAAATGTGCCAACAGAGCCAGGAGCCCAGTACAAAAGGGCAGGCTGCAGCGTGAGGAGAAA
This sequence comes from Neoceratodus forsteri, assembly GCA_016271365.2. NCBI lineage: Eukaryota > Metazoa > Chordata > Ceratodontiformes > Ceratodontidae > Neoceratodus > Neoceratodus forsteri. Next base: position 496,271,936 of record CM028138.1, read on the forward strand.
CAGAATGAGTGAGTGACACAGAGGGAGTGAGCACCCTCAATGGAACTCTGTTGGGACAGCTGTGGATTTCTTTGTGGGCAGAAAAAGGTGCCAACACAGGCAGGAGCCCAGTACACAAGGGCAGCCTGCAGTGCTGGCAGAAACAGAATGAATGTGTGAGAGAGGGGGACTCAGCAGGCTCAACAGACCTGTGTTGGGACTGCTGCAGATTTCTTTGTTGGCAGAAAAAGCCACCAACAGAGACAGGAGGCCAGTACAAAAGGGCAGCCTGCAGCACCAGCACAAACAGAATGAGTGAGTGATAGAGGGGGAGTGAGCCACCTCAACGCAGCTGTGTCGGGACAGCTGCTGATTTCTTAGTGGGCAGAACAAGGTGCCAATGCAGGCAGGAGCCCAGTACAAAACAGCAGCCTGCAGCACCGGGAGAAACAGGCTGAGCGAGTGACAGAGGGGCAGTGAGCGAGCTCAACACACCAGCGTAATCAACATTCGGCATTGACAAATGCTTGTTTAATACTGGTTCACATTCTGTTATTGCTTACATTTTACTGGCTTACTTATAAACTCAGTAGGTATTTGTGAGTTACACAATGGTAGTGAGTACCATTTAGGAACTGTAGGATGTAGCGTATGCCTCTTTCTACCACAGAGTTCTATGGTGGGACATGGTTGCTTTGGGACAGCAATGTAAGCATTTTGGCATACTATGGAAATTGTCATACATTACAAAGACTAATAACACATTACAAAATGGTTACAAAAATGCTGAAAGCTGATAGATTTGGAGCGCGAGATTCATCCATTAAGTTATTCCAGCATAACCTCACAGGTGAAACTAGTACCCACTATACAGCAACTTATGACCATAAACACATACAGTAAATGGATCCATTATATAATCACAATAAGGCACTTTAGGGTGTGTGTTGCTCGGATAACGCCACTTCTCAGGACATCGAATGCACTGGGCCTGTGGCCTCATGCTCCACAATGCACCTAAGGCATGATGTTATCCCAGCACGACACATGCCCCGATGTGTCTTATTGTTCAGTTAAGTACTGATAAGTATGCCAGTTTCCATTATAGGGCCAAATACTGTAACAAACAGAAATTGTGCATTAAATCTCTGTATAAAGCCTTGAGTGCTCTCTCTCTCTCTCTCTCTCTCTCTCTCCCCTCCTCCCTCCCTCTCTCTCTCTCTCTCTCTCCTCTCTCTCTCTCTCTCTCTCTCCCTCCTCTCTCTTCAGTGATGTCATCATGCATGCCGTTCACATCATCTTAGGTTTAGATTATTGTGCATCTTTTTTTAACTGAACTTTATCTGAAATTCAGCATGTTGATGTACAGTAAGCCATGATAAACAGTTCATAATTCTTTAGTTTACAAGTAATTACTGCTAATACAGTGTCAAGTGTATATCGTCCAGTCTCAGCATTACGCAGTATCCATGGTCATTTCTCCAGGGGTATTGGTGCTGTACACAATGTGCTGTAATGAGTTATACCATCATTTTCCAACCATATTTTCTTAAACAATACCAAGAAAAACTGTTTTTTAACAATAAAGAACAGTAACTCTTGTGACTCTGCAGTCCTGTATGCATCCTTCTTTCCTTGTAATCATTTTGTAGGTTCTTAGGGTCCTGAGTGTCCCCTTCCATGTGTTCTCTATTTCCTTTCATCTCACCTCACCACCCAGAACTCCTCATCAGAGAAGGCGGTGGACCCCGGGTCATGCTTGTGTCTCCTTCCCCGACCCCATTTTGACACTTAGCCCAGAGTTGCTCATGTTTCTCCACTGTCAGCTGCATCGTGGCAGTGATCCATTCCATTCAGTATAACCTCTCCACTTTACTGATCCACATTCCACGTGTGGGGGTTCTTGGTTTCAACCATAATGTTGTTATCCCCTTCAGCACCACTGTTGACAGGGCCCAAAAGAAACCCCTGAGCTTTGTTTCCTCCTAAACATCGCACTGCTACTCCCAGCACCAGTTTGTTTTTTTTTCCATATAGGTGTTTATCCCTCCGTTGCAGGCTGGGTGGCTGTATCAGCCCATTCCACAGTCCCCGGCAGTCCTGATTCTCCATTCACCCCTCGAGACAGAGTGGACCATTGGTGGTAGAGGGTCAGACTTCAGGTAGCCTAACCTCCATATTTTCAGCCAAATTTTCTCCCTGAGCATGGCAGACATGCAGTGAGCATGCAAGAGCCCTCCACTTCAGAGGAGGTACTCCAGCACTCCAAAACACCAGCTCGTCCCACTAATTTGTCGGCCTCGCACACGCTACCGTTTGACTTCCACCAGGGAGGCAGTATAGCACAGTGGTTTAAAGCTCTGAGCTGCAAATCTGGAGACCTGGGTTTGAATCCCACAGCTCCCACTTGCATACTGTGTGACCCTGAGCAAGTCACTTAACTTCCCTGTGCTCCCAGGTCGCACCTGTAAACAAGCTTTCAGCTTAGTGTGTTACTCCTGGTAAAATAATTGAAAAAAAGTGGAGGCACAGAATTCCTCTCCTTAAGGGAAGAGAGCTGCCCAGATGCTCTGTCTTCCCGCTGCCTGCCCCCCAATGATCCGAGTCCATTCCCGCACCTGCCGCCGGGCATGGACTCAACCTGCCGTGCCACTCAGCCATCTCTGCACCAGGTGTTTAACAGAGAATGGGATCAGGGTCTTCCATATGTAACAGAGTGTGGCATGCACCTCCATCCAGTACTCTGTTAGATAGGGGTATTCCCCAAAAATATGGATGTGCATCCCTTCCCACCTGCAGCTTCTCCACCAGAGGCCAGAGTGTCCTTGGCCAAAGTGCTGGGTAATGATCAGGATGTGGAAGAAATGGATGTGACACTCCCACCAAAATTCTCTCCATCCAGGAGATGACATGAACTGACACCCCCTATCCCAAAGGGACTTCCACTCATCATCTAAGAAGTCTATCTGAGCTCCCCCCCAACACATCTCTCTCTGAGCCAGTGAATTTCAGGGTGTTGTTCTCCCTGGAAGGTTTTATAGGCTCTCAAGACCACTCCCCCTTGCTCCTTGTGAAAGGCTGTCCAAAATAAAAAGTGTGTCATATTTCTCATGATCTTTGTTAGCCTTCTCTCTCCTTGCGGGTGATGTCGCACCTGTAGGTACCTATGAAAATCTTGTCTGGGGAGTGCAAACTGCTTTTGTAGCCATGCAAAAAGGAGGCAGTGCCCTCCTCTGGTTATATGTGTATATCACACTAGTGCCTGTCTGTTCCACCTTTTGAACCTGGGGTCGACCTGTAGTGGGAGGAACTCTGGGTTACCCACCATTACTGTCAGTGGACCTTTATTATTAGCATGTTTGTGAGAAGTCTTGCTCTGTTGAGAACCTGGAGACTATGGGCCAATTCTAAGATGCATGTCACAACTGGCGTATGTCAGGATGCGACATGTACGCTACCAGCACCTGTGCCCTATTCCAAGACAGGCAGGGTCCCGGCACCCCATCCTGCGCCGTGTGGCAGCCATGAAGCACACCATAGGAATAGTGCAATGGACCTGGGTGCAAGCCCGCCATCCATGAGAACAGCCCCCAGTCCACAAGCCCTGAAGCGAGAGCGCAAGCCCCTGGGGACCATGGGGTTGGTGGCACAGGCATGAGGATGGCACCAAAAATGGTCCCGGGTGCCCACGGGTGGCACCCAGAATCGGGGGGCATCTATGTGATGGGGGTGTCCGTGGGGCATGTCTGTCTGTGTGTGTTGTGGCATTCAAGGGGGACAACCACCATTGACATAGATGGATGCCCCTTAGACAAGCTAACTGCTGGTCTAACCATGCAGTGGTGCCGTAGGGGCAGTGGGAAGCGGAAGTCCGCTTGGGTGCAGGTCGCATTTTGGAATAACAAATGGCGTAACGCATGTCGCAAAGTGTGACTTGCACCATGGGGTTTGGCGCAAGTCACATTGCAACATGCGTAACCTGTTTTAGAATCAGGCCCCATGTCTCATTCAGGGATTTGATATTTTTGCACAAGTCCCTGGAGTCAGTTTGCAGGTGAGGAGGGTGTATAGTGGGACAGGTAGAGAAGCTGTAGCTTGCATTTTTCTAGTAGAGTCTGGGCAATGATAATGTCTTCTGAATTTCTTTTCTTCAGCTCCGGAAGGGTGAAAAAGATCAGCTTCTGTACCACAACAAAATCCGGAGTCTTATTCATATCTTAAACTCATTCTTTATTGTACAACAACGCCCCTACGTTTCGCTTCTATGAGCTTGATCACGGGGCTCTTTTATATATCTATTTCAAAAAAAAAATATATATATATAAATGCATTTTTAGATTTATTTTCTCCTTACTTTTTCAGTTAAAATTTCATCAGAATCTTAACATAGCAGATATCTACCTTATTTCATGCAATTTTCAACACCGCTGGTTAATAAACTTCTTTAAAATAATTCTTCCCCCTACCAAAAAATATTTTTGAACATTACTTTTGATTAATTGTTTTCCTTATTCCATCTGTACACTTATCATAATCCATAATACTTACAATCACAATTCCTTGTTAAATGTAATTCTTTATGAAGCCTTGTATATATTCTTACTATTATTAATGGACATCTAATCATCTTTATAAGGCTTCCTTTACTCATAATAGCCACAAACTTTTAACCACGCCAAAACGTAACCAAAGTATAATAACTTAAACATCTTTTTTACTAGCGTACCTTGGAGAGTCTTTTATCCTTCTTGTTGCTCAATTCCTTTTTAAATTCTTTACTAAAAGATTATGGTTATATTCCCAATCTGTAATAATCAAATATTTAACATTCAATCCTTTTGTCTTTTAAGGCTTAATATCTTTTCACAGTATATTAATTCCGTTTGCATTTATTTATTAATTTGGAGCTCACCCTCTCAGCCTTGTGCCAAATACAAATCGCGTTCTCTAGCGCTCAATGCTGTATCAGAAGGAACCTTTGGATACCTTTGTATGTGCTAGATATTTTGCACCCGTAATGGCGTTTAGACACCGATTCACTCTCTGGCGTTCTGACTCTCCAAGGACCCTATGCCTCTTCAAACAGCTTGAGTTTCCCGCGGGAGTGACGTCCTCACTAGCCAAAACTCTCACTAATCGCGAGAGCGTTGCTAAGCAACTAAACACACATGCCCGACCAAGCGGGCATGTGCGCGGTTCCCTCAAGCTGTTCGTGGATTTGGCAGTTTGTTTCGCTAATTTCATTATTGAAACACTGATGAATGTTTATTTATACTGCTTCAAATGTGATTTATTTTAAATACTGATGCAATTCTTTATATTCAAAGGGATGTAATGTACAAATATACAAATTTTGTATTGTATTACTTAAAGCACACCATCTTTTTTTTCTCGAATGATGAACTTTACATTCCTTGAATTTACTTATTGAGAATTACTCCTCCATACTGCCCATGCATACTGATCACTTTACTTATATCTTTATTCACATTTATACAAACAACATTATGTGCTATGAATACCATTATTTCAGAAACATTTTATATACATTTTGAAACATACCAACATTGTACACATTATTATTTTTATGCTCAACAACTCTCTTAATTACTAAATAAATGTACAATAGAGTACAGCACAACCATTCTTAGACCCATATTAATTGTTACTTTTAGATTTTTTATATATTGAATCTTATTATTACCATTTAAATACAGGCTTGCCAATTCTGTTCCATATTCATCCCTATTTTAGGATCCAATGTTTTTAAGCTAAAAATCCATTTCATTTCAATTTTATCCATTAATTTTTTATAATTTCCACCCCTTAATGGTTTTTTTACAATTTCCAATCCCCAAAACCTGAGAGAGGCTCCTGTATGACCTGCCCCTTTGAATATAAAGAATTGCATCAGTATTTAAAATAAATCACATTTGAAGCAGTATAAATAAACATTCATCAGTGTTTCAATAATGAAATTAGCACAAACAAACTGCCAAATCCACGAACAACTTGAGGAACCGTGCGCATGCCGGCGGTGGGCATGTGTGTTGAATTAGCAGCGCTCGCGATTAGTGGGAGTTTCGGGTAGTGAGGACGTCACTCCCACGGGAAACTCAAGCTGTTTGAAGAGGCATAGGTCCTTGGAGAGTCAGAACGCCAGAGAGTGAATCGCGCCTAAACGCCATTACGGTGCAAAATATCTAGCACATACAAAGGTATCCAAAGGTTCCTTCTGATACAGCATTGAGCGCTAGAGAACGTGATTTGTATTTGGCACAAGGCTGAGAGGGTGAGCTCCAAATTAATAAATAAATGCAAACGGAATTAATATACTGTGAAAAGATATTAAGCCTTAAAAGACAAAAGGATTGAATGTTAAATATTGATTATTACAGATTGGGAATATAACCATAATCTTTAGTAAAGAATTTAAAAGGAATTGAGCAACAAGAAGGATAAAAGACTTCAAGGCACGCTAGTAAAAAGATGTTTAAGTTATTATACTTTGTTAAGTTTTGCGTGGTTAAAAGTTTGTGGCTATTATGAGTAAAGGAAGCCTTATAAAGATGATTAGATGTCCATTAATAATAGTAAGAATATATACAAGGCTTCATAAAGAATTACATTTAACAAGGAATTGTGATTGTAAGTATTATGGATTATGATAAGTGTACAGATGGAATAAGGAAAACAATTAAAAGTAATGTTTAAAAATATTTTTTGGTAGGGGGAAGAATTATTTTAAAGAAGTTTATTAACCAGCGGTGTTGAAAATTGCATGAAATAAGGTAGATATCTGCTATGTTAAGATTCTGATGAAATTTTAACTGAAAAAGTAAGGAGAAAATAAATCTAAAAATGCATTTATATATATATATTTTTTTTGTGAAATAGATATATAAAAGAGCCCCGTGATCAAGCTCATAGAAGCGAAACGTAGGGGTGTTGTTGTACAATAAAGAATGAGTTTAAGATATGAATAAGACTCCGGATTTTGTTGAGGTACAGAAGCTGTAGCTTGCATGCCATACATCTCGTACTTTCCTTTTGCTTAATCCATGCAATTAACAGCACTAGCTGTGCTCCCCTGTAGTAAAGTCTAAAGTCTGACATCACCAGACCTCCCTTCTCCCTTGGTAGAGATAAGAGGCTAGGTTTTCAAAGCCCCTGGAAATGCCACAGCTGTGGAAAGAAACTGGTGCCTGTGGGTCTCCACTTGCAGAGCCACAGTTTCACCTGCAGCTGCAGTATTCTCAAAGGTGGAACCAGTTTATGACCGGCTCCATGATATACGGCAGCATGCAGCTGTTTTTTTTGGTGCAGCTGTGCCCAAATGTTACACCTGGAGGGACCACACGTAACATCTCCCACAGCTGCGTCAACTGAAAATGCAAAACTCTGCAGGTGAGGATGGTTCATCTTGTAGTTGTGGCTGTGGCTTGGGACTTAGTTCCTACATCTTTTGAAAATCTGGCCCAAGAGCTTTGTTTCTGATCCAGAGTCAGCCAGCAACCCAATAAATCTGACGGTGAACTTCTGCAGGGTCTTCCAGAATGAGACCAGGATCCTAATCAGGAGGCCCTGCAACAGAAATAAAATCTAGGCAATACATTCATCTTTAGGGCTGCCACCAAGCCAACAAACTGAGGGGAAGCAGTCCCAATGGGCAATGTCTTCCTGGACCGCTGCAAGGAATTTGTCATAGTTTAACTTGAATAGGGATGAGAGGTTCAGGTTGATTCATACCCCCAGGTAACGAACTGTATTACTTTGTGCCCATCTAAAGGGAAGTCATCACCCCAGGTTTTCCTGGCCTCCTCTACTGAATTTGCTTGCCTCAGACTTCTCCTGGTGAATTTTGTAGCCTGAGATAGCACCAAACTCCCATAAGTCTCGAAGGGATCCATGACGCTGGCACAACAACCCCAGCTGCGATGTCCGCTACAGTACCGGGAACCCGTTGACACCCCCGACCGTGACGCGACCCTGAACCGACCTGCAACACTGTGACACACAATGCAGGGGGGGCTGTGTCCCCTCGCACCCCGTTGCTTTTTATATCTAACTCCACGTCGCACAGACAGTGGAGTTGGATTTTTAGCCCCGTTGCCCTAAGGTGTTTCAAAGCAACCCCCCCCCCATCACTGCCGATTGAGGCATGGTGGGGGTTTCGCTGTGGGAGGTTCACTGTGTGGGTGTCACTGTAGTGGTGGCATACCGTCTCAAAGAAGGGCTGGGACTGAGGTATTCAGCGACGTCAGAAAAAAACAGGTAGTCATCCTCAAAGGGCACTATCTTGTGCTCTCTGTGACCTGCATGTATGCCCCTGATCTCTGGATTCTGCCATACCATTTCAGCTAGTGGCTCAATACAGAACACAAATAATGTGGGGGCAGAATGGACCCTTCTCTGATATCCCATGTTAGGTAGAAGTGCTCTGAGAGTACTCACTTGATGCGCACTGCTTTCTGTGGAGCGTCGTAAATCTACCCCAGTCATCTCCCAAACATCTCCCCAGTATTCTATGTAAGAACCCCTCAGTTCACCCAGTTAAAGACCTTTTCAGCATCAATAAATATGGCTATTGAGAGTGCCTTGGAGGATCTCCGGGATGACGGTATATTCAGGAACCATCTGTTATTGTTATTGATTAGCCTCCTGTTAATAAAGCCTGTTTGGGCTGCATGAACCAGGGGTCCCACATGTTGCTGTAATGAGTTTGCTAATACTGACTTGAACATTTTCATGTCCACATTTAGCAGGGGGATGGAGTAGTAGAAGCCGAGAAAGGGGATCCTTCCCTGGTTTGGGGATTAATGAGATTTGGACGTACTACCACGAGGTGGGTGCCCCCTCTCCCCCTACATCCCACAATAAACTTCCAAAATCAGTGAAATCAAAGTTACCACAAATGTTTTTATAAAATGTGGATCTCAGCATGTCCTTGCCAGGTGATGTCCCCAATTTCAAGTTCACTGTTGCCTGTTTAACCTGAGCCTGGACAGTTGGGGCATCCAGAGCTGCTGCTGCTTCCTCAGACAATACTTTGGGCCTTACCTTCTAAAAGAAGTTGTTCAGATGCTCTTCAAATCCTACTATTTTATTTTACATGTACATGGGATGGGAAAGGTGTCAGAATGGCTTGCCATCAGCTTGAGGCCTGTGATGAACTGTGCTTGATTTCCTGGTATCTTAAGTTGTATCATTGTCTGACCTACTGTCTCCTTTCAGAGTTGCCAGGCCAGGAATAGGCCTGTTCTACTAGCACCTTCTTAAAGAAATTGCACATTTTCATGTCCCACATTCGGGGCATAGATATTAAGGAGCTTGCATGGTACTGATTGCCATGTCCATCTGACGCACATATACAGTACCTCCCTTCCTTATCCCGAGTAACTTCCTTAGCTTCAGTTGGGCCTGACTTGTGAATAATTACTGCTGCCCTCCTCCTGTGTGGGGGTGCATCATATGTGGAAGAATATACCACTCCCACCCATTGCCTCTTTAGTTTCCTATGTTCTCTCTCACTTGAGTGTGTCTCTTGCAGTAGAGCAACCTGTGCTCATTGCTTGTGTTCTTGCAGTCTTTGATGGGGCTGTTGAGCCCTGTTACATTATAAGTGACCACTTTATGTCCCGCCATATCTTCTGTAAATGGTTGAGGGTCTCACCCCCCCCTCACAAGGAGTGGTAACTGTCAAACCAGATGGCCCAAAGTATTGTCTGAGGAAGCAGCATCCCCTATGGATGCACCCACAGATGAGATTAAGGAGGCTGAGGACACCTGTCACAAGGGAGGCCCACAGGAAGGAGGCAGAGGACACCACAAGGAAAGGAAGCAGCTCCTGGTGGGGGACTCAATTATTAGGGGGATAGAACTGGGGGGAGCAGGGAAAACTGGAGTAAGGTGCCTGCCTGGTGCCATGGCTTGGAGGGACAGGAGCGATCCTCAGGATCACGAGAACAGCTGCACGGAGTCTGAGCTGGGACGTCATTGTCCACCTAGGGACAAATGACTTGGCTCAACATGAGATTAGAGCAGTGCAGAAGGAGTTTGTAGAACTGGGAGGGTCTAAGACAAGTAGCACACACAGTATCCTTTCTCAGAGGTGCTGCCTGTCAATGGCATGAGTGAGGCGAGGGTACTTGCACCATGCAGTTTAATGAATGGTTGAAAAAATGGTGTGGAGAACAGGGTTTGGCTTCATTGGCGACTGGGGTTCCACCTGGAGGGACACCAGCCTATACTGGCAGGATGGTATGCATCTGTCCAGGAAGGGAACAAGTCTTTTGAGCAATCGGTTTAAATGCTTCATTGGCAAGCTTTTAAACTAGTCAAGGGGGGAGGCACTGATAAGCAGCAGGAAAATCCCAGCCTCTCCCTACAAAACAGGGTACTAAATGAGAAAAAGACCAAGGTAGAAAGGTCAGTGGGGGATGCTGCAACTGAAGGTAAAGCCATCAAAAAATGGAAAGCAATGAGTACCAATGCCCATAGTCTGAGTAACAAGCTTCCTGAATTAGTGGCCTTGATGGAGGAGGAACATCTGGATATTGTGGCAGTCACAGAAACATGGTTCACACAAAACCATGACTGGGACGTAAACATACCAGGATACACTATCTACAGGAGGGACAGAGAGGGTAACAGTGGAGGAGGAGTAGCTCTTTACATAAGGGAAGGAATCAAAGTAGCAGAACAAAAGGGAAAACAGGGAGGAGAAGAAGCACTGTGGGTAAATTTGGAGACCGGCAATGGCACCACAATCCGCACAGGGGTTGTATACAGACCCTCTTTCAGGGGGAGGAAATGGACAAGGAGATGATAGAAAGTATACTTAGTAAGGCAGAAAAAGGGGAGATATTGCTGATGGGCGATCTGAATATGCCAGATGTTAACTGGAGTGCAGTTGCAGCAGCCACTTCGAAGAGTGGGGTTATTCTAGATGCCCTACAGGGGCATGCCTTAGACAACTAGTATTGGAGCCCACCGAGAGGGAGCAATCTTAGATCTGGTTCTCTCAAATGGAGATGAAGAGAGGATAACAGATGTAGAAGTGGGTAGCCATCTGGGAACTAGCGACCATCGAACAGTATGGTTCACAATAAACACAGCAATAGAGTCAAGCCATACAAAGGCAAAGGTACTGGCTCTGGACTTTAGGAGGGCTGACTTTGCCAAAATGGGTGAGTGCCTAAGGAATGCACTAGCAAATGGGCAGGAAGGAGGGGTGGAAGAACAATGGGAAATAATAAAAACTGCCATCACAGAGGTAACAAGCCTTTGTGTGAAGCAAATAAACAAAACTAAACAATGTAAGAAACCACTATGGTTCTCAAAGGAAGTGGCAGTGAAGGTTCAAGAGAAAAAAAGCTTTCAGGAAGTACAAGGAATCACAGAAGGAGCAGGACAGAGAACTGTATCAGTTAAAGCAAAAGGAAGCTGGGAAGGCAGTCAGAACAGCAAAGGCCCAAACTAAGGAAAAGATAGCCAACTCAGTTAAGAAGGGGATAAAACCTTTTATAGGTACATCAGGGACGAAGGAAGACCAAGGAGGATAGTGAGGCTTAATAAAGGAGGGTGGGCAGAGGGTGACTGTGAAAAGGCAGAGATACTAAACAAATATTTTTGCTCAGTATTTACAAAGGAAGAGGGGGAGGTACCTAAAACAAACAGTAGAAACACTCTGGATACAGAAGTTGATACCAGCCCATTTACAGAAGAAAGGGTTCTGAAAGAACTCTTAAAACTGAAGGTGGACAAAGCAATGAGGCCTGATGGGATTCATCCCAGAATTCTAAAAGAACTAAGGGTGGAATTAGTGACACCACTGACTACCCTCTTTAACAAATCATGGGAGGATGGGTTGGTACCCGAGGACTGGAGGAGGGCAGATGTGATTCCCCTTCACAAAAGTGGGAGCAAGGCAGAAGCAGGAAACTACAGACCTGTTAGTTTAACCTCAGTGGTGGGGAAAATGATGGAATCACTTCTGAAGGAAAGAATTGTCGAATATCTAGAGGCCAGAGGGCTCAGAACCCAAGGCAGCATGGATTCACAGCAGGAGGCATGCCAGACAAATCTGATAGATTTCTTTGACTGGGTGACCAAAGTAGTAGATCAGGGAGGGGCTGTGGACATGGCCTACCTAGACTTTAGCAAGGCATTTGACACAGTCCCACACAAAAGATTAATATACAAGTTAGCTAGCCTGGGAGTGGGTCCCAAGATGACAGCCTGGGTAAAAAATTGGCTGGAGAATAGGACACAGAGAGTAATAGTAAATGGAGTCCACTCTGAAGAAGGGGGGTTACTAGTGGGGTACCGAGGTTCAGTATTAGGACGGTCCTCGTCAATGTCTTTATAAGTGACATTGCAGAGGACTGGAAGGAAAAGTATGTCTCTTGCAGATGACACAAAGATCTGCAACAGAGTTGATGCACAAGGTGGGGTGGAAAGGATGAAAAGGGACTTGGCAAGGTTAGAGGAATGGTCAAATGTATGGCAGCTTAAATTCAATGCTAAGAAGTGCAAGGTAATGCACCTGGGAAACAAAAACCCAGGGGAAGAGTACACAATGGGGGTGAGATACTAACAACAACAAAAATGGAAAGGGACCTGGGGGTAGTCATATCAGATGACCTAAAGGTGGGCAAGCAATGTGAGAAGGCGCAAGGAGGGCTGGGGGGATACTGGGATGCATAGGGAGAGGCATCACCAGTAGAAAACAGGAAGTTATTATCCCTCTGTACAGACAGCTGGTCAGACCCCATCTGGAGTACTGTGTGCAGTTCTGGAGACCCAGTCTTCACAAAGACATAGACAGGATGGAAGCTGTCCAGAGGAGGGAACTAAAATGGTGCAGGGTCTGCACCAGAAGACATATGAAGAGACTTAAGGAGCTTAATATGTATAGCCTCGAGGAAAGGAGGGAGAGGGGGGACATGATAGAAACTTTCAAGTACCTCCAGGGAATCAACAAAGTCCAAGAGGGTAGCATCTTTCAAAAAAAGAGGTGTGCAAGAACAAAGGGCACAATTTGAAGATGGGGGGAGGCTCAAAAGGTAATTTAAGAGTATTTTTTCACAGAGGTTGTGGATGCATGGAGCGGCCTTCCGAGGAAGTAGTGGAGTCAAAAACAGTGGTGGAATTCAAGCATGCATGGGACAGTCATAAGGCAATTCTAGGGTGTGGGGGTAGAAAGAAGTAGGCTGCTGGTTAACTAGGATCTGCAGCTTATCCAGTAGGCAGGGAAATGGGCAGACTGGGTGGGCCAAGCGGTCCTTATCTGCCATCAAATTCTATGTTTCTATGTTAGACACGCTTGAACAATGGACAAACTGGTGTAACTGTATACATTACTATGGCTGGGATGGAACCTGTGCTACCCGGATACTTCCCCAGGTTCCAAAACCTGTCTGATTACACAATTTTAAACCTGAAGAGCTGTTTGTTTATTTTTTTCAAATGTGGTGAAACAGCATTACAACTCTGATTTGAAGGTAAGAAGATATACATTGTTTAAAAGGGCAGCCTCTATTCTAAAACCATATGAGATCCTTTTTAACTAATGTTTAATGCTGCAAAATATAGTTTAAGCATCATGTAAAAACTTATATTTTCTCCCCTGCTTATAGTAGTTTGTATCTCTGCAGTTTTGTTTCTAGTTGCACCATTTTGGCTGCTGACCAGTGAGTTCTGTAACTGTTCAGACTGCATGTGCTGCTGCCTTACCTTACCAGGTGTCTTATACAGCCCTGTACCTATGCAGTCCTCCTGCTGTTTATATTGTGATATATTGTCCTGTTTATGTTTTTCATTCCCTGTATTATTTTGTGTTTTTTGTTTTCTGTTGGGGGGGTTATACCCAGTGTGAAGTGTTATCAGGTACGGTTTGTATGAAATATGCTGTACAAAAATAATATTTTGTAAAATGGGCCATGAATGTCCTGTAACCTGGTTTTCTGCTAACATGTTTTATGTTCTTATGGTTCCCTTCCTCCCACCATCCCTCCCTTCTGGGTCTGGCTCCAGCAAGACATCCAGTCCCTTCCTCCCTCTGCATGCTCTTCTTCCTGCCACCCTAAGGTACTCACTCTCTCACTCTGCATTCACTGCCTCCCACCTACCCTACTGGTCCGGTATAATCCCCTCCCCATGGGGCTTTCCTTGCTCCCACCTTGGAGCACCACAGCTAAAGTTGCTCCTCTTTGGCACTGGAAGTGTGCCTGACCCATGACCTCCACAGCAGTTGCTGCACACTCCTTTCTACCGTTCCTCCTTCCCCAGGCTATGGAAGTGTTCCTGCATGAACATTTCCCTGACGACCACAGGCTGCTGCAACAGTGGAGGGGAATAGTACCACACAGCATTTTCAATACTCCGCAGTGCTCAAAGGTTCATGGCCAAAGTCACCAGTGAGGGATGTTAAATTAAAAATGAATTTGACATTCTACCACAGAGATGAGAGGAGCGCCAGGGATGGCCACCGCAGTAGTTTAGGGGGCAGAATGAGCCCTGATTTTTACAGCTCCACAGCACACGGTAGCCCTGAACTTGCTCTAACGCCGGAAGCTACACTACAGAATGCCTTCCCGCACTCATGGCCTCCCGCTGCCCCACCCCTCCATCCACGACGCAGGCTCTCTCCCTTCCTGACCCTGCTATTAGGAGAAAACAAACACGTGTTTCCTCCCTCTGCATGCACTCTCTTCCAAGCTCTGGTCTAACAAAAAAAAAGGTACCAGCTTCTTCCCTCTGCAGGCATTCTCCTCACTGCCCTGGTCTTAAAAATACACCTGCCTTACCCTTTGCATGCTATCTCTTCTCAGCCCTGATTTACAAAACAAAAACACCCACTTCCTCCCCTTGCTCTTTCTATTCCCAGCCCTGACCCCCCTCAAAAAATTGCTCCCTCCCTCCCGCTGCATTATCTCCCATCAACCGCAGTTCACAACACTGTTACTGCTACAGGTAGTAGCCAAATTGACTCAGTGGGCTTAGGCCACTGCTGCCAGTGGTAGCATCCAAATTTCCCCAAATGCCCAATCGAGCCTCCTCTATTGCCACTGGTGGTGATGAGTCCCAACATCTCTGATGGGTCCCCTCCATTGCCACTGCTGACAAATACTCTTCTGCTCCTAACAAACCAACCACCTGCTGTGCTGCTCCCATGCACTCAAGTGCTCTAGTCTACCCAGCTGAGGAAATGACTAAAAGTGGGACCCCACTGGAAACAAGACATCAGCTGGGTTATGCTGGGTAAAAAAGCTGTTTAGAAAATAAAAAGGATCTGTACCAATGAGGCATCATTTTAAGGAAGGGCATGGATGATAAAAAAAAAATGTGTGTGTACATCTCTGTAATCTGTGTATGTAGAGTGTGTGTGGGAATCTGTATGTAGTGCTGAGAGTGTGCTTAAGTGTATAGTGCTGCATGTGCATCTGAGTGTAGTGCTGCATGTGCGTCTGTGTGTAGTGCTGTATGTGTGACTGTGTGTACTGCTGTGTATGCATCTGTGTATACTACTGCATGTGCAACTGTGTGTAGAGCCGTATAAGCATCTGTGTGTACTGCTGCATGTGCATCTGAGTGTATTGCTGCGTGTGCATCTGTGTATACTGCTGCATGTGTCTGTGTGTACTGCTGCATTTCTTACTGTGTGTATTGCTGTGTATGCATCTGTGTGTACTGCTGCATGTGCAACTGTGTGTACTACTTTGCGTGCATCTGTGTGTACTGCTGTGTGTGCGTAGTGTGTACTGCTGTGTGTGTCTGTGTGTATTGCTGCATGTGTGTCTGTGTGTAGTGCTGCATGTGCGACTGTGTGTACTGCTGTGTATACTTCTACAGTAAGAAGTAACTTAAAAGGTTTAGTGAAGTCTGCCCATGCTAACTATATTTACAGGAAATGCAACAATCCCTTTATTTTAAGCTTGGGCGTGTATGCCAGTACTCAAACTGGGGTTTAGGCATTACTGTGTAGTGGGAGGGGTGAATCAGGGTACTGCTAAGTCCCTTCCACTGCCCAGATTCTATAGGAAGGAATGATGTTTCAAACCATTGAGTTGTGGCTCATTTCCAGTGGTGTCGTCCATGGGAACTTAGTTATTTAGGGGCAAAAGGTCACATGGTACTGTTTTTGTGTTGCTTGCACGCATGTGCAAGCAACACAGTGCATTAGCTTCCTTCACAAGCAGATAGTGGAGGTGCGGCAGTGTTGTGCCGAATGGCAGCAATCCATTCTGGGGCTGGTCTCTGCTGTGGTGAATACAGGAGCAGGCTGTCGATGACGGCCATTAATGAGCATGCCACTATGCTCAAAGGATATTGACTGCTGCAATCAGGGAGTACCCCATTACTATGTAATCAGCTGTTTTTGCTGTGGGGCATCCCTGACTGCAGCAGCCAATTACACAGCTGCATTATGTGGTGTCCCCATGGTGACGGCTTCTCCATCAGCCTCTCACAGTCCCCAAGAAGCTGATGGAAAGCCGCCGCCCACCGTTCAGTGTGCCTTCCTGGTGAAGCATTTCAATAAATAAATAAATGAAATAAAAGCCGATGGGGGAGTGCCCAATTCCCCTGTTGGCATGATCCCCTCCCCAGTTCATTTGCCGATGGGATAGCCCAATCCCCATCGGCATGATGTGTGCCCCCCCATTTGTTATATGCCAAGGGGGGTGCCCAATCCCTCTTCAGTTCATGCATCCCCCCAGCACACCGTATGGCTGATGGGGTGCCCAATCCCAGTCGGCTCCACTCCCCCTTCCCCAACAAACATCCAGGTGTCACGCTTGGAGCCCATTCCCGGCATGCCAATAGTCCTGAGGTGTTTTTTCCTGTAAAAATAAATGGCCCCGCACTGTCTGTGGTGCCCCTCGCCCAACCCATGCCCACCTTCTATGCGCCCCACCTCCTCCTCACCCCATACTTACCTCCGGAGCCCAGTGCAATGATCTTCGGCGAACCGGGAACACATCTGCGCTCTTCAAAGCCGACCACGAACGGAAGAAATGCCAGTAAGCTGTATAATGGCATAAATAGGTTTTGTTTTTTCAACTTGAAGGAAATATTCATGGTTATTTTAGTTTCATCACTAACATGGGGTTCTTGGGACCCCACCTCATGAACTTAGTCACTGTCATTTTGTTATTCGGTCCCAAAGGGTGATTTCGCAGTTGCTGCATGGAACTACCTTTTGGGACTGATAACAAAACAGCAGTGTCATAGTTCATGAAGTAGGTCCCCAAAAACCCTATGTTGAAAATTTGGTGCAAAAATTCCCAAAAATGACTGTTTTACGAGCATGCATTGTGCAGTTCCTATGCACACTCGTAACTTAGAGCATTTTTAATATTTTCATTTCAGAATGTCAACATTGCCATTTTACCACACCCCCTTATGAGCAGTGGAGCTGCCATTTTTCACATCTCACCTGAAATGTGTTTTCACACGTGTAGTGCACAATGGCACGGTCGGTGTGCGATATCAATGTTCGGGACAGATTAAGAAAATCACAGTGACACTGTTCATGAACAGAGGTCTTAAAATGCCTATGCTGAAAATTTGGTGACAAAAGTCCATAAAATGACTGTGTTACGAGTGCGTATTGCATAGTCTCCATGCACCCTCGTAACTTCATGAATTTGTAATATTTTCACTCCAGATTTTCAACATTGGCATTTTTGTACACCTCCTTATGAACAGTACAGCTGTCATTTTCCACATCCTGGTCAAATGTGTTTTCACACTTCCGGTGCAGAATAGCATGGTCGCTGTTGGAGCTCAGTGTTCGGGACAGATTAAGAAAATCACAGTGACACTTTTCATGAGCAGAGGTCCCAAAATGCCTATGTTGAAAATCTGGTGTAAAAAATCCCCAAAATAATTACGGGTGTGCATTGCACAGTTTCTACGTATGCTTGTGACTTCACCAGTTTTTTTTATATTTTTACACCAGATTTTCAACATTACCATTTTTTACACCTCCTCATGAACAGTACAGCTGTCATTTTTCACATCCTGTTTGAAATGTGTTTTCACACCTATGGTGCCAATTGGCGCAGTCGCTGTGCAAAATCACCTTTTGGCTAACAAACTGATAGTGTCAATGTTCATGCGGTGGGGTCACAAAAAGCCTATGTTGAAAACTTGGAGTAAAAATACCAAGAAACGCCCAGGGCGTTAGGGCTTCTGACCATAGCGCCCTACCCTGTAGGGACTAACAGGCATCAGGTGTGTGACTTGGGATTGTCGACAGTAATGCTCACACCATTCCACCCCACCCCCACCCTGCAGCCAGTGACAGGCATTGAGGTGCACCTTGGACTCTTTGGCCCCAGAGTTCACCCCATTCTCCTACACTGCACCCATTTCAGCATATTTCCTTATGGAATGAGGTGAGTGTAAAGCCCGAACACCCCAAGGCACATCTCAGCACTTGTAAGTGTCTGCAGGGTAGAGTAAGGTGAAATGTTGTGACCGTTATGGGTGACGACCCAAAGGCACACCCCAATGCCTGTCCATCTCTGCAGGGTGGGGATGGAGTTGGTGTTAGCTAGGTACTTCATTGCCATTCCTATACTGCATCTGTCTAACTCCTGCACTTCCACTGCTAATGCCAGCAAGCAAACATTCGGCATTGACAGATTCTTGTTTTATTATTATTATTTATTTCAAAAGTTTTGCTTGGAAAGACATGCTGAGCTGGAGCAGATTGTTTCCAGATGCATCCTTGGGGGGAGGGAGAAGGGGAGAGTGCAGCAATAAATTACAAATAATTTTCAAAATACAAAATTCAAAGTTAAACTAACAAGCAGTAACAGAATGAACAAAACTGTGCAAGGAAGAGCAACATAAAGAAAAATGGATAGGGGACTGTGAACAACAAGGCTGTGTTTCCATCGAAGGGTCGATGACATCGCAGATCTCAAGAGTGAAGCTTGAGTGGTCCCTATGATGTCATTAACCCGAGATGGAAACAGCCTTGTCTGCGGAAGTTCTCTGTTTTTTAATATAGTATATGGTTTTGGATTTAAAAAAAAAGAAGAAGAAACGCATGTTTCTGGGCTGTTTTTATTTTTAAATCACTTGGTAACTCTTCCCACTGCTCTCTCCTCCACTCCACCTGCTGTGCCCAACCCTCACACACTTTGGAGCTCACCAATACCTTGGAGAAACATGGTCAATCTTATTTTAGCAGGTAGGCTTTAAAAAAATCAAAGCTGTTGTTGAGCTAAAATAACTTACTGTGCTGCTGTTATTCTATACTGAATGTTGACATGTTGATTGCTATGGGAGGAAGATGAGGGCAACAGAGCTCTGATGTGGAATGTAAACATTGTTGTACAATAGCAGTGATGGCAACTAATATAGTACAGCAACTTTTTTGACCTTTGAACTGTCCTGCAATGGCTTTTTTCACTAAGTCGAAATCCATCTGCAATAAGGGGCACCCACATATTATAACGAAATAAAGTGCACAAGGTCGTAGTTATTTTTGTATGGTGAACTAGGCAAATACTGGGAACAGCAAATGGTATGGCTGAAAATCTTGGCATGAGCATGAGACTGAACAGTGGTAGATTAACAGCCAAGGACCAGGATCAGGGCAACTGTAGGAGCAAGTAGTGCACTCACAGAGAAGAGATTTGAATGAGAGGGAAGAGGGGACAGAATGAATGGAAGGTGAGAGGGAGATACAGCCTGAAAGTTTGGGGTGCTTAAGGCACGTATAAAGGTGTGGTGAATAAACTGTGGGAAGTAAATCATGTTATTTAGGGATAATTTTTTTTTTCATTTAGAACACATTATTTCACTTGGATCACATGCTGTTTTACTTGGAGCATGTTACTGCGCTTAGAACATATGTTATTTCACATAGAACATGCTATTTCCATTTAGTATCTGGAATTAGAGCACCGAGAGCAATGGATCAATAGGCAGTCTTCAATGGGGAAAAACACAGTTGTAAGCTAAAACAAGGCAAAACAGTTATTAAAACATTAAACGTAATGTGGTATATATCAAATACATAATGGGTTGTTGTAAAATTATTCATTTATTACCACATAGGAGATGTAATGCCCTCATACAGTAAGTAACTTGTAGCTTTAACAGTCACGAGTTATGGGTGTTACGAGTCACTTAGAGAGATAATGTTTTACTGCAGACCGTTATGTATTCTCTATATATACACAGTAGTGTAGTGCAAGAATATCAAAGAACGAGTGTTACCAGAAGTGGGGACAGGATAATGTTACAAATTTTAAGTAGTCGGCTGTAACGTTTTACTTCTGAAGTATTTTTATTTATCCTTTTGGTCATCAGAAAGTTTTCTATATGACAGTATTATGCTGGATGCGTGAAATTGCACTCCGTCTGGCAGCAGGCATATCTACAGTAGTTCTGTTCCTCCCAATAAATCATCAGCACTGTGATCTCATTAACTGTGACATCACAGGTGACTTACCAGGCAGCTACCAAGTAGCTCTTCCTGAGGATCTATGCTGTCCCAGTGCGCATAATGGAAGAAACAGAGCTAGGTATGTCAATTGCCAGGCAGAAAGTTGTTACACACATCACACCTACTAACATCAGGCAAAACATTTTCTAACAAACTAAAGGGAAAAGAACAAGTACCTCAAATATAAAAGGCGATAGCAGACTGCTTTAAAAAACTAGTATTAGTTTGAAGCAGTACTCTAGCTATTTAATGCATAGTATAGAAGGGTATCTTGTGATGATAGTGACTGAAAATGAGCAAGTGCAAAAACAGTGACTAATTTTTAGTGATATTGTTAAGGGCTACCCTGCAAGGGTAGCAATCCAACAGCAAAAGCGACTGTAGGGAAAAGCAGCTGGAAGGGGGGATAGCGAAGGCAAGGGGAGGGATAGGGGAAGGGTCCATAGGGGACTGGTGTGCCCACTCCAGCTGAGCTAGCTCTATGGCATGGTGGTGAGGGTGGCTAGCTCTGGCTGAGCAGCTATGGGGTTCAGGACTGGGGACAGGGAGGGTTCCAGTTTTGCCACTGCCTGCGGGTGCGGCACTTAATTTTCTCCCCAAATGCAGGCTGTGCCCCTTTCCTGACATGCAGCCCCCTGGAGTTAGTAATCTTAATTCAGAGGGATGCGAGGGGGCACAGCCCTCCTGCAAAAACACTTTTTCTTTTGCTGGATGTCAGGTTGCCGGCAAGTGTATATTCCCGATTTGCTTTTTGGTAATATAAACTCGACATACGCGATCGCCATTATGACATGGAACTGTATAGAAGTATGGCCACGCCCACCTGTAAGAAAACCTGGCAGGTAAATCTGATAGAGCTGGAGGTGGGGATTCTGCCATTCTAGAATTTGCACAATCTGTATCTGTGGTAGTAAAAGTTGCTATGTCATGAATGCACTAATTAAAAGCAGTATTTGCCAATATCTCATCATGGCTGGGTTTATGTTGCAAGGCATAACCTCTTAAATTCTGCTACTCCCATTTCTGCACAAGTATTTCCTCATTTCACATCCCAATAAAAATATCTGCTCTGGAGAACCACTGGGCACAGGCAAAGGTGCATTTTATTGAAAATTACACTAGACTAGGGATTGGCAAGAACCGGTTTGAACAACTGACCCATAAGAACTGGGCCAATCCTCAGAACTAGAAATGGAAAATACACCTCCCTTTCAAAAACAGTTTGATTGGGTTTGAAATGTAAACCAACAATTGATGTATAAATAATGAACAGATTTATGCACATTTCTGAGTTCAAAACTGAAATCCTTTTAGACCCATTTGTGGGCTCTAATTTGAAGCAGTTCAAACCTGACAAGGTTTGCGAGACTCTGCATTAGACCACATCCTTAGTCTGTAACACAAGTCACTGCTGGGGCTGCAGAAAGCACATGCGTGGCAATAAGCTTGACTGATCTGTAGTTATCAGGTGACTCTCTGACTGCTCACTGCACACTGTGTGACACACTAAGCTCACTGGGTCCTAACAATGGGGAGGAGGAGGAAAGACCTCTGCCTAATGTTTCGACTTAAATGTGCTTGCAGGCACGCAGGGCTCAATAGCAGACCTACTTACAAAAGCAAATAGAACAATCTACACCTTCTACTCCTTGGATTCTCTAAATATAATTGAGATGCAGGGACACAGTTAGGGAAATAACTTTTTGAATTTGTATACCAGAACCCATTTGGCAGCCACTGCTCCAGTTGTATGCTTTGCAATGTTTGCTGCCCTGCCCCCTTATATGCCCCTTGCGGCACTTAAGGAAATTCCTCAGTGAGAGCAAAAGAATGACTCCATTACTTTGGTATTATTTGTTAACACTGTAAAATGCAAATGGAACACTACAGTCACATCCTGACATCCAGATCAGGCAGCGGGAGCAGCACAAATCATCAGCCATGGCCCAGAATGGTGCCCTCCCCCAGAGTAGCATGTAAGTCATGGCACCGTGGTATATGCATTCCTACTGCTTTGTTCCACTGCTTCTGATGGCTGGAGTGAGCAGCAGTACCTGAATCCTCCTTATAAGCATCTACCTAAATCAAATCTTTATGCAAAGCCCCTCTGTCCTGGATCTATTCCTATTACATATGCCATCTGTTCTGCCACATCTTACATGTTGATTTGGGTGGTGGTGGTGGTGGTGGGGGTGCATTGTTCTTAGTTTACTCTAGTTTTTATTGCACAGAAGATCCTTTAGGCAAGTATCTATTTTCAAACGATCTAGTCATACAATGGTTACGCATAGATATACTTTGTTTAAGCTTACAAAACAGATCTCAGGAGCATATATACAGTATGTTACTGATAGACATACATAGTACATGATTATGCTAAATAGCGTCCACCGACATTCAAGCAATGTTATAGATACATTGTCAAATATCAGGAAGTTTAAAAGTAGTTACATGAGTTAGAAGCACTGAATGCATTCAATAGTAGGTCTTTGAAAGAGGGGATAGTGACAGACTCCTTCATCAGGTCTGAGGAGGCATTCCATAATTTTGCAAACCTGTAATAGAAAGAGTTCTGGCCCATCGCAGATTGTCTATGAGGCAATAATTGGGAGTTCCTAGTCATGCCCCTTGTGGAGTATTTTTTGTTAATGTGCTTGAAGCTGGATTGCAGACCCAGTGAGAGTAACGTTTTTTGTACCCATCATCATAGTATTGACCTGCTCCTGTAAAGTAACGTTAGCCATCCCACAGTGTCATAAAGGACATGTGTTGGTGTCCAGTACAAAGCAGCAGGCCCTATTCAAGAGATTTTTTACCCTAGGGTCTAGTACATTATTGTTCACCGATCCATTGACCACAATACCGTAGTTAATGGTGCAGAGTATGAAACACTGAACTAACAGGTTTTTTTTAATTTCCTCAAGGAGATTTTGTCTATTGTGGAAGAGAAGGCCAAAACGAGAGTTTACAGCTTTAGCCAAGTAGTCAGGGTGGTAGTTAGGGCAATTGTGGGTCCTGTCATTTTTTTTGCTTCAAGAAGCTGATTCCAGCTCAGACTATGTATTAGTCTGTACACTTTGATGCATAATTTTACTATACTACAGTAAACAGTAAGTAAAACAAAATGTTTCTGCACACAACTTGCTCACTGGAATCAGACCCACACTTAAGCGTGGGGCCTTTTGTACTGACTGTTCCTCTTTAACCTATGTGACCTCCTGGTCACTCTTGAAAAGAGACTTGTATTTGTCAGGTGTGCTTACATGGTCAACAAAAAATAAATAAAGAAATTACATTTTATCAAGTCATTGTTTCTTGCACTTCTGTCTTGTTACTACTGCCTCGATTTGTACAAGCCCAGTGGTTTTACCCTTCGCTACTTTCCCCCTTCCCTACACACACAGCCTGTAGTTCTATAACTGCTAGAGTCTACACTTCTTGTTTTACTATGGTACCATACTTATGTTTCTATATGTCTCCAGCTACTTTGTTACCTGTTCTCTTTCTCCTAGAATGCACTAGGAAATAAACCTTGGCTCAGCTTGTACCCGCTCTGAACAAATATTTTAACTATATTGACTTGATTTTATTTTACAGTTTTGCACACTGTAATAGTCTCATTTGGGTGTGATGCCTGTTTTCCATGAGGGTCCTTGGGCGTGGACATGACAAAAGTGGTGTAGTTGTTGTGTCACATTTTGTTACGGCGCTCGATTTACAATAGAGATTTACCCACAGAGTTACACTATTCTGGACACACACCGCCTGCCACTGAAGCTAAGCTGCATAGTTACTTAGGATGGCAGACTCTTACAGACCTATTTTAAAACAGTTCTGACTCGAACCCACAGAAGTGTCTGGGTTTTGAACCTAGAAATCTTCATGGATTTGCATACTAATTGTTTGTCAATCCTTGCCACCTATATTTTTCTTTTTTTTAATACACTGTTTATCCTTGCCCTTGCTTGGCCAGACCTGCCAGCTACATCAGGCTGCTCCTGCGCTAATATTTCTCACCCAGTTATGGATCATCTGTTGTAGCACTCTTTATCCAGATCTTTGCTATCGCTGATGGGTGCTTTGGAGCTTACCCCTTCCTGCAGGGCCCGTGCATGCAGGCTGGCACAGCATGGGCACCCAAGGTGCAGACAGAACTGCAGGCATTGTGTGGGAGCTGGACATCACGATTGGCCATGTGAGCTGTTTTTGTAGATTTTTTGTCCACCCTTCTCTCTATGACACAACACATCATTCTTCTGCTCCCACCTGCCCCATTTGAGGGGCAAGTCATGTGGTCACCCACAACCCTGATACTCCCACAGACCACAGGAGGTGCCGCAGAGCTAGCAACTGCAGTCCTACTTGGAACCAGCACCTGTTGCCTCTGCTGCCTACCCACAGCCCCAATGGCCCAGAGTGAGGGATTCAGGTCTGAGCTTTGATCCCAAGTCTCTCTGCACTGCAGTGCAGCACAGCACATGACTTGCCAGCACTTTTGGGATGGGTTTGCCACCTGTATCTTATCTTAGTCCTATGTGCTGGAAGCCAACTGGTCATGGCAAATAAACAGCTGAGTTTATCAGTCCCTTAACACTGGACTCATGAAAATGAGATGTTACAGTCAAGACTGCCTGCAGGCATATGCAAACATGCATGTTGTATACCTTAAATTATCCTAGTTAGAGCAGTGGCTTTAAATTGGGACAATCCTGTGGGCAATGCTTGATGGTGGTGCTGCCACAGAAAATACATTTTCAAAACTTACTGTCTAATTTTTAAAGGTCTGGGGACAGCCCTGGTTGCAGTCTCTGACATGTAGCAGGAGAGGCTGACAAGAGGGACCCTGCATCCCTTCTGTCATCGCAGTACTAGGTTAGTATGCATCTAATTAGGCTATTCTGGCAAGCAAAAGAGTAAATCAGTCAGTCAGTCTGTCATTTTGGTAAAAAGCTACTCGGATATGTCTCATAAGCACTGGTTTAACCACTGGGGGTCCTACAAAACATTTTTCCTAATACTAAGACTATAGGAAACCTCTTATTCATATAATGCAATTACCACTGGTCCCCCCCAGCTTATTTATGTGTTGTGTCTCTGCTCCCAAATTTTAGATTCTCCCCTCATACGCTGCATTGTAAATGACCGTTCACCATAAAAAATGTCAGTTTATTATAACATATCAAATGAACCACACCCAGAAGCTAACTAATCCTACAAGGATCAGAGGTGCATAGCAAACAAATAATAAGGAAAGGGAAAAAGTCAAACTCACCTTGTTATCAAAATGAAATATCAGGTTACAGCAGCTGCAGAGAGTAGGAGAGGATTATACTCCAGGGAGGTTTTATACTTTTTCATTCTAACCCTCCCACCAAAAAGGATACATCTCCCCACCCCCATCCCACCTCCACCTCCTCCCTGTATGGCGTCATTTTTGTTTCTTCTGGCTTTTATATAATAGCCACAAACTGGCACACCCAACCCACCTAGGATTGATACAGCTCTGCACCTCTCAAGCTGTTGTTGACACAGCCTCGGCAAGCATATGCACCGTCATACAGTACCTCTCAACCTTTTGCCACTCAAGTGTGGGGCACATGCAAAATGTGGGCTACTGAGGGGCACCATTGGTATTCATAATGTGGACACATCCTCAGACATGGAGATACAAGCTCAGAACCCAGTGGAAACCAGTGCCTTTGTCTCTTCAGATGTTCATTTTGGTTTATCACCCAAGAATCTGTTGACTTTTTGCTTTATTGCCTTACATTTACAACACCTTCTGTATGAGGGAACCCCATTCTGCATGAGGGATGATGTGGGACAGAGCTGTTTTTAGGGGTAAAATGAGGGATACCCCTCATTTGTATTTTGCATTTATTTTTATTTTACCAGGAAAAGAAAGCTCCATTGCGCAGTGCTCATTCACAAGGAGGTCCTGGTTAGGACAGGTAACAATACAAAAGGTGAAATGACAGTATACATAATGCTGAGGTTAAAATTAGTTCATAATACAAGTCAGCAGGTATACTCTAATGCAGAGAGTAACACAATAGGAGAAATTAAAATATAGAATTTGCAGCAGAGAAAATTGAATGAAATCCAATGTTTCATAAATAGTAAAACATAGTTTATATAATGTTTTAATAGCAAACACATTTGCCAGCACAAAATTGACCAAGGAGAGCCATAAAATAACAGGGGCAAACTAGCAAATTCAGTTTAAGTCACTCCTGTAGGGTATTTTATTTATTTATTGAAGCATTTCACCAGGAAAGACATACTGAGCTAAAATAACTCATTTCCAGATGCGTCCTGGGGGAAGGAGAAAGGGAACAGCTAATAAATATATGCATTCATTAAAAAAGTTTAGATACACGTTAACAATAACTACAGAGGTAGATACAATATATACATACAAATGTACACTGGTGAGAGACGGAAGTCAAGTATGTGGAGTAGGTAAAACAACAAATATAAATATTCCAAGCCATGACGGCAGCCAAGCTAAAGGCCATCTTACCATATTTTGAAAAGTGTTTAGGGACAGTAAGCAGGATAGCACTGTGCTTTCTGAGGTTGTACAAGCCTGAAGATCTATGAAGAAGACTAGATGTGTATATTGGCAAAGAATTCTGCATGACTTTAAAGGACCTGGGATGTCGATTTCTGAGCCTTCTGATTGCAACTGAAGACCATCCTACTTCCTTCTATAGAAGAACAATGATGGGTTTTGGCTTGTAAACCAGTAATGCTCACAATGAGGGATAGTTAAGAGGTATTCTCGCTGTCCACATTCGTAAAGTTTTTTAAAGTGTTGTTCCAGTCACCAGAAAAACCTTTTAAAAAATGCGATATTCAAAAACCATTTTATGTTTCATTCATTTAGACTTCATTCATTTTCTGTGTTTGTCTACCCTCATTCTTCATCAGGGAGGTACTTTGCATGGAAACAGGATCTCATTTCACTAGACTACATCTTAGTTCCCTGTTTTCCTCTCCATTCAAGTCATTAACCTCTGTTTGTGACATCACAAACAGTTGCTTGATTGTGGAAATGATTAAGGTCTCAGGGAGGAGCAGGAGAGTGAGATGAGATCAGAGACAAAATGATCCAAAGCTCCTGTTTTCACGTAAATGTCCTTGTTAATACAGAATGAAGGAACATAGAAACATAGACAGCTATGGTAACAAAAGATCATTGGTCCATCCAGTCTGCCTATCCATACAGGGTTCTAACTCACCCTTTCCACCTTCATGCTCCCTGCCCTACAACTACTGCCCTGAGCAACCACTAAGCCCTTCACTCTGCTCCAGTTGTGTCTGAAACCACTGATGGATTTGGCACCCACCACATCAGCTGACAGACTGTTCCACGGCTTCACCACCCTTTCTGTAACATAAAACGTTCTTATGTCCCTCTTGAACCTCCCTCTCCCCATCAGTTTCCACTCGAGCCCCCGTGTTCTTGAACTGCTGCTTATGCTAAATAGTTCCTTGTGGTTTACCTTGCTCATTCCTTTCAGAAACATTAAGGTCTCTATCATTTCTCCCTCATCTGGGCTCCAGCTCATACATGTTCAGTGCTTTGAGCCGGTCCTCATAAAATCTGACCTCCTGGCCGGGAATCATTTTGATCACCCTACATTGCACTGTGTCCAGCCTGTTTTTATCTTTCCATAGGTGAGGACTCCAGAACTGAGTACAATACTGCAGGTGGGGCCTCATCATAATACCTCCTTCCGTCTGCTGTCACTACCCCTTCCTATACATCCCAGAATCTTGTTTGCCTTACTATAGACCTTTGTTACACCGGCTTGATTGAGTCACTGATGATGATGATGATCCCTAGGCTTCTTTCCAGCATTACACCCCCCCCATCCAGTACTCTGTCCTGGGGTTTTGTTCCCTAGGTGCGTCACCTTGCTCTTTTCAGCATTGAATTTAAACTGCAAAACCTCCAACCACCTCTTTAGCATTATGATTTACGATGACAGATGCTTTGCAGAAATCAAGATAAACAGTATCAAACTGGGATCCCATTGCTACTGATGCACTTATCCGTTCATAAAAAGCTATCATGTTTCTCACACAAGACCGCCCCAATGTAAACCCATGATTTGCTTTATCAGCTGCTCCTAATTTATTGATTTCTTAATTCCTTAACATGATGTTCCAAAATGCAGATGAGTGATGTAAGACTAATTTGTCAGTAATTATAGGTTTGTGATTTTATTTCCTTTTTTAAAGATTGACACCACATTAGGTGTATTTCAATCTACAGACAAAATACCAGTCGGAAGTGAAGTGCTGAAAAGATGAGTCAGTGGGAATACCATTTTGTCTGCTAATTTTACATTTCTAGCCAGTATATTGTCTAGCCCCATAGATTTATGAATGTTTAATGACTTTAATGTAGATAGAACAAAGGTGCTATTTACTTTGATTTCTTTACAGTCCTTTGTTTTACTGTAGCAATAACGTTATTACAGTATATTACCTTGTGCTTCACGAAGAAAAACAGAACGAAAATAGGAGTTGAAACACTGCCATTTGTAGTATGCATATAAACTTACCCTTCAGGAACTACGCTGGGTGCCATATTGACTGTAGTCCATGACTGCAGCATTGTAATCCTATGTAGTTCCTGTCATGCCCAACGGGCAACTTTTGTGAGTTAGTCAAGCTCTGAGAATGAAGATGGCCAAAAGCAAATTGATTCTGTGTCTGACTTCATCTGTCTAACACAGGGTTTCTCAAATGGTGAGGCCAGCCTCCCAGGGGAAGCCCCAATCTGTTCCAAGGGAGGCTCAAGCAAGCCTTAAAATGTACTATATTTAAATGTCAGGTTTTGGATGCTTTGTGTGATAGGATGCAGCAAACTAATGTGAATATTTATTTATTTGCTTTTGTTAACCGGGTAAGCACACTAGACAGCCAAGTGCCTATTTTCAGGTGCGACCCGATAATTGCATACGAATTTATGTACAAAGTGGGTGACCAGGAAAGTCGCACTCAACAACCACTTGTTTCCTGGTATGACATGGGGGAAAACTGAATGGAGGAAGTACAGCTCTTGGAAACTGTGCAAAACAAAATGCAAAATAATACAAATGAATAGGTACAAGGTAACAACTGACCCATTATACTGGTTGCAGAAAACCATAAATGCAAATGCTAGGTTGAGAGGTACTAGGAGCAAAAGCAGGACAAAGCAAAATGGCCCCTGAGAAGGTGTTTAAAAACAAGGTAAAACTGACAAAGAAAGTAATCTGACTCATGGAGGTATTGCAACAAAGGGTACGGTAAATAGGTCAAAAACCCAGAAGTGTGGAGTGAGTATGCTGACATGAGGAGGGGGTTATACAGATGGAGAATAATAAGTTTAATAAAATGAGAAACGCAATGACTCAAAGGAGTGTCACTGTATTCCTTGTGTACTGTGCAAAGTATGATAATTGTTCTAACTATGGGGAGGCCCAAAATTATTTCTATATTGGGGGGGCTCAAGATCTTTTCCGAGGCTCACTATGACAGTGTGTGAGAACTACTGGTCTAACACCTCTGTTATTACAGTGACCACAGGGGTAACGAATGGGGGAGGGGAGGAGGGTGGAAATGGGGCTGTAGATTAAGTGAGGTCTGTGGCATTATTAAAAAAAGATAACAGACAGATGGTGTAGGCCTGGTGGCCCTTATCTGCCATCACGTTCTATGTTACTATGTAGCGACGATGAGATAGTTACACATCCTCGGGTGCTGAGCTGTTCTACGGTCAGATAAGCATAAATAAATGAAAACATGAATACAGACTGTGTGGCAGAATTCTATGCACGTCCTGAATTCCTATATGTTCAAAATCTTCTGGCAGCCTAAGGGCTAATGAAATATAACTTGACTTGTGACAGGTTATTGTATGTTAATCGTTTTCCTGGATACTGGTCCCAAACCTTGTGCTCTTTCTAACCTTTATCATTCTAATGTGGAAAGCCAGCCCCAACTGAGAATAATGTATCACTGTAGCTCTGGAGAGTTGCATCTAGTTAAACTGTATCTTAAATTAAAATTCCTAGTAAATAGGACAGGAATATAATCTGTTTTGAGATTAGGGGCCAGAGGCAGGATTCACTAAAAAATGCAAAGTGTCACACAAAAGTGTGGGCAGTACCTTATGGTTGAGCCGATGGGAAAACATGATATTTACAGTCGGATAGCGAGTTGCACTATTTGACTGTGAAGAGGGGCCAGTGGGGGGCAGCACTGACCCAGGAAAAGCACTGGAATACCCAGTAGCATTGCCCCCACAGCCAACCAGGAAAACAGCCCTGCAGCCAAAAGCGCTCACACACTAAAGTGGAATTCACAAAAGTAGCCATACAAATTAGCCCATTGGGCATGCAAGGTGCTAGTGGCCATTAGCATGCCCATTATAGGCTCATTTGCATGGCATTAGTGTGGCATTGCACGACCCCCCCACCAACCCAAGCCCCACGTAGCTGCATTCTATGGTAGTCCAGTGGTGTCTTCCTCCACCCTGATCACCATCCCATGTCCCATGAAGTTTCCACACCCCTCCCCGATCTCCCACCTGATTCTAAAAACTCCTTTTCCATAGTGTAGGGTCTCACTCTCCCCGATCTCCCACCTGAAATGTTAAAATTATTTTTCCTTAGTGTAGGGTCCCATCCCCCCTTTTTAATCTCCCACCCCCCTCCCCAATCTGCCACCCAAAATTTTAAAATAATTTCACCATAGTGTAGGATCTCACCCCCCTCCCTGATCTCCTGCCCACCTTCCCGATCTCCCATCTGAAATGTTAAAATAATTATAACATAAAGTAGGGGCCCTCTGCAGTCCCCAATCTCCCACCCAATAATGAAGTAGCAGTTTTCCATAGTGTAGTGGTCCCTCCCCCTACCCCGGTCAGTGGAGGTGGGGGAGGGACCCTAGACTACCAGGGAATAGGTATAGCTCATTTGAGGATGGTGATCGGTGACTGGGAAGGGACCACTACACTATGGAAAACTGCTACTTCATTATCAGGTGGGAGACTGAGTACCGGGGAGAGACCCTACACTATAGAAAAGGAGTTTTTAGTATCAGGTAGGAGATTGGGGACCAGGGAGGGATCCTACACTATGGAAAAAGAGATTTTAGTATTGGGTGGGTGATCAGGGACCGGGGAGGGGGGTGGGAGGACACTGTACCTCTGTGGACACTAGGGTTGTGCGGATTACTGCCAGGTTTTTGTCAGCGGTACTTTGCTCCACGCAAGGACCTTCGCAAAGGCCCTTTCATGGAGCAAAACCTTAGTGAATGGGATTGTGGGGATATGCAGGTCCCCCCTTTCATTTGCATTGTGGTCCCCTCACTACTTTGCCCGGGCACAAACCCAGTTTGCAGGGGCAAACTGGACTTTGTAAATACCAACTCTGGGCAAAATCCAGTTTGCCCCAGGTTTGTGCCTGAGCAAAGTTTTGTGAATCTGGCCCCTGATATTCAAAACTTTGCCCAGTGAGCAAAGTGATTGTGTCCTGTTTGCCCAGGGTTTTTGCCCATGTGCAATATTCAAAGGTTTTTTTTGTACACGCCAACAGGTTTAGCACTTGCAAAACAAAATAATGAAATAATGTATGAAGTGGGTAGGGGAGGGTAGGAAATCCACACGATTCAATATTCAGTGCAGTAGTGCTGTGCAAAAGGAATAGTGCAGGCCACTTTGCGCAGTGCTATTACCGTGTAAAAAAACATGACTTACTCTGGGCAACCCTAATGGGTGCTGGAGCCACTGCAGTCAACAATCCAGTTGGCGGTTGGGGGAGCACACCTTTCCCCTGGCATGTAGTGGCCCCCCGTCAACCGATCCTCATCTCCATTAAAATAAGATATGTCCCTGGTATCCAGTGGTCCCCCCCCACCCTCCAAACTCTGGCTTGTAGCATGTAACCTATGCCTCCCCCATGTCCAGTGGCCTCCTTGTCCTTTGATTGCTGGCCTGTATCATGTCAAGTATATCCCTGGTGCCTAGTGATCCCTCTGCCCTCCATTTGCTGGCTTATATCATATTAAGTATTTCCCTTGTGCCTAGTGATCCCCCCCATCCTCTGATCACCATCCTACATAATAAAAGATATGTCCCTCGTGCCCAGTGGCCCCGTCCTCTGATTCCCTGCCCTGTGACAGTATAGTACTCCCTGGTAGCTAGTGACATCCCCCCCATCCTCTGATTGCTGCTTCAGTGCCGACATAGCTAGTCCCTGGCGTCTAGTGATCCCCCACCCTCTGATTGCCTTCCCTGTAAAGGCATTTCCAGTCCCTGGCATTCAGTGGTACCCCCATCCTCCTATCACAGTTCCCATGACAAGAAAGAACTCCCTGGCATCTAGGGCCTCCTCTGCACAGCTGGCACCACTCAAAGTACCCTGCCACTGCCCTCTGACCATTTATGCCAATGCTGCAGCTTCGATAAGGCAACTGGCACAGCCCTCCTCTCATCTTCTTGGTTGGCTGCCATATGGAAGGACAGAAGGCAAGCATCCTATATACTGTACAGGGCACACATTCTCTGTATTGTACAGGGAGAGTTCAGCCTGTGTACTGTACAAAGAGCAGGTGCTCCTTGTACAGTACACAGGCCACACTCTCCCTGCACAGTAGAGAGGACATGTTCCCTGTACAGTATATAGGATGC
Source organism: Neoceratodus forsteri (assembly GCA_016271365.2). NCBI lineage: Eukaryota > Metazoa > Chordata > Ceratodontiformes > Ceratodontidae > Neoceratodus > Neoceratodus forsteri. The sequence continues at coordinate 496,305,076 of CM028138.1, forward strand.
ATGCTTCCTGTCTTTCCATATGGCAGCCAACCAAGAAGGTGAGACTAGGGATGTGCCAGTCACTGTATTGGAGCTGCAACACTCTGCTCATTTTAGCACTGCACTCACTTGAACTTTTCTCTCTAAGAAATGACTGACACAAGTTTAAAACAATCAACTCATACATGCACGCGTTTAAATGTGTTTTTGCACCATCTTTAAGTGCACCTGCAGGGCTTCAGTTGGGTGCGGTAACTGTTACAAATATTGAAAATAACACTCTAAATGCACATTTACTGTCAAGCAGGAACTAGGTGTATAATTTTCAATAGTACAGGTCCCTGCAGGCATTGTTTCTAAGTGGAGTGGAAAAAAAGTCAGCTAAAAACTGACTGCGTCCCTTTAACTGAAATCGTGTGTCCTGAGACCCCCTTTAAGACCAGGAGCCGCATTTATACAGTACCCAGCTGGAGCACTGCCATCTGCATCGTTCTGCTGCTGCTCCATTCAAAACGTTGCTGCTCACATTTACATGCTGATGGCAAGTATTGTCACAAGAAGACTTCTTGCATTTCTTACCACATTTCGGCTGGAGTTGGGGTCATGGGGGAAAGGTTTGTACACACGGTGGAACACTATCAGTGGGTTGTGTTTGGGCATGGCATTTGAGGTGGGGGTTGCATCGCCTACTATGCAAACATGGGCAAGACGACAGCCATGCTCAGGTAAGGCAATGTAGGAGGGGAACAGTATGGCACGGCATGATGTGCCGAGGGGTTGTATCGTTGCAGGTGGAGGGGTTTGTTTATATGCCAGCCAAAACCTCCTGCAATGGTGTGCAAACTCATGAAAGCACAGATTGTTCTTTCTCCACACCGGAGCCAACTGCAATGCTCCCCTTGCCATTTACACTACCTGTCCTGCATTAATGCAGCTCATCTTCACCTCTTGCAATGGTGCAGATCAGGTAGTGTAAACAGGTCTAGGGATCCAAGAAATTGCCCTTTACCCTCCCTTTAATCCGTCTATAACAGTTGTGTGGTAAATGATGCTTACCTTGGGATTCTTGAGCTCTATCATTTACGTGTTGTGACATCACATCGGCAGCCTACACAGGCTTTTTATAGTGTGCATTTAGAAAAGGGAAGTTTTTTATATTTTTTAAATGCTCTAAAATGGTATATACTGTATCTGAACCAAACAAACACAGTTTCAGCATTAATGTAAACACAACCTTTCATTTAAAAGGGCTTTGAAGTCATTTGTATTAAATTAAAGAAATTAATGATAGATTATTTAACATACTAACATACATACTAACATACTAATATGCCAGCAGAATAGGCTTAACAGTCTCTAGAGTCTGCCTGACTTTCAGCACCCGCACTGAGGGCCAATTTTGGCATTCTGGAAATGGTAGTCCTGGGGGTAGGGGAGTGAAGCTGGCAGAAGGAAACTGTATGCAGTGGCTGCAGCACATTACCAAATAAATGACCTGCTGAAGGTGTGGGGGAGCCACCTCTGTGTCCATTGTGCATTCCTGAGTACACTTATACTACTTACACAGTCTCACAAACACACTGCAGAATATGTAGACATACCGGGATCAGGGAGCTTAGGCAACGTGTTGTACAAAGGGAGGCCTCTGTTCGTAATTCCCCTAAGGTAGGGTGTGGTCACTGGAGTCATATCTATGTGAAAAGGAGGAGGGCTTCAGGGACCATAGCAATACCCTTGTTGTGGCCAAGGTCAGCTCAAGGGAGAAGAGGTGCTACATACAGAATTAAAATAGTCACAGTTAGAGGATGAACTTAGTGGAGGAGGTAGGTGCAGCTACAAGGGTGGCTAATGCTTCAAGGATATACACAGACACAGAATGTAGCTGCACCCTGACTAACTCCATGGGACCAGACAGTCGCTACCAAAATGTAAAACTGTGAACTGACGGTGCTGGTGAGCCTGGGCTTCTCACAAACACACCAGCAGTCTGGTTCACATTGAATCTTTGTGAGTGCTCTTGGCATTACAACCACTGAGTCACCAGCCACCATCTTCACCATGTCTCCTGAGATATCATAAAAAGGAGGACTGGGCAATAGCAAAGGAGTATCGTCACCCAACCCCCAGGGTAGAAAGCAGGGATAAAACGTGTATAAAAAGTAATATATATAAATGCAAATTACATAGAAACATAGAAATTGACGGCAGATAAGGACCGCAAGGCCCATCCAGTCTGCCCATTTCTTTTTCTACCTTATAAATGTGCCATCGGCCTTTGCTCTGTCAGTGACCTATCTATTCATAGTCATTTGTATTGCTCCCTTATGCCTATCCCATGCCTGTTTGAAGCCCTGCACTGTATTCATAGCCACCACTTCTTGTGGTAAGCCATTCCATGCATCCACCACCCTTTCCGTGAAAAAGAATTTCCTCCACATTCCCACTTAATCGGTCTCCCTCTAATCTCATGCTGTGTCCTCTTGTCCTGCTATTTTTCTTATATTTAAACATGTTAGACTCTTTCACCTTGTTTATGCCCTTAAGGTGTTTGAATGCCTCGATCATATCACCTCTCTCCTCCTTTGCTCAAGGGTATCATATTGAGCTCCGTTAATCTGTCCTCATATGTCTTCTGATGCAGTCCCTGCACCATTTTGTTGCCCTTCTCTGGACTGCCTCAATTTGGTTAATGTCCTTGTGAAGGTGTGGCTCCAATACTGCACCAGTACTCCAGATGGGGCCTAACCAGTGTCTTGTACAGAGGGATTATTACCTCCTCTTACGACTTGTGATACCCCTACTAATGCACCCTAACACCCCCTAGCCTTACCTACTGCTTTACAGGTCTGTTTGATGATTTTAGGTCATCAGTGATGATGATGCCCAAGTCTCTTTCTTCCTTTGTGACTGCTAGCAACTCCTCCCAGCCTATAGGTGGCTTCAGGGTTTCTCTTCCCTATGTGCATGATTTTGCACTTCTTTGCATTAAATCCCAGTTGCCACTCTTCTGACCATTCTGCTAGTTTATCCAGATCTCTTCTCATTCTGCCCACCCCATCTGGATCATCTACTCTGTTGCAGATCTTGGTGTCATCTGCAAACAGACAAGCCTTACCCTCTAGTCCATCTGCAAGGTCACTAATGAAGATGTTGAAGAGGACTGGCCCCAGGACTGATCCCTGAGGTACCCCACTTGTGACTTGCATCTCTTCTGACTGTATACCATTTACCACCACTCTCTGTTTCTGCCCGTCAACCAGTTTGCCACCCAGTTGACCAACTTCTGACCCACCCGAGCCTACCCAGCTTATTTATCAATCTTCTATGTGGAACAGTGTCAAAAGCTTTGCTGAAGTCAAGATAGGCGACATCAACTGCTCCCCCTTGGTCCACCACTCTGGTTACCCAGTCAAAGAAATCTATGAGATTAGTTTGACAGGACCTTCCTTTTGTAAACCCATGCTGTCTTGGATCCTGTGCCCCTATGGATTCCAGGTGTTGCACTATCCTTTCCTTAAGGAGTGCCTCCATAATCTTGCCCACTACTGAGGTAAGACTGACCGGTCTGTAGTTCCCCGCCTCCTCCCTGCTACCACTCTTGTGGAGTGGAATCACATGAGCCCTTCTTCAGTCTTCTGGGGACCTCTCCTGTGCTCAGAGACTCACTAAACAATTCTGCTAATGGCTCTGCTAGTTCCTCCTTTAGCTCCTTAAGTACCCTGGGATGTATGCCATCAGGTCCCATTGCCATATCCACCCTGAGCTTAGCAAGCTCTTGTAGGACCCTTTCTTTTTTGAAGGGAGTAGTGCTCACCTCCCTCCCCCCTGTGTCCATGATTTTTCTTCTTTTCCATTACCCAAGGTAACATGGCAACATAAAGGTCCAGCACTATCACCTTTAAAATCAAATAGAGTAGCAAAGCAGCAGTAAACTTGTAAGTAATGCAAAGATTCATTAACTCTCATGGTCTCTGTCGACATTTCTGAGAGGGGCTGACACGGTCTGTACCAGGCATACTTTGTGAGTTACTACATCTTTGCATTACTTGCAGGTTTACTGCTGCTTTGGTACTCTATTGGATGTTAATGGTGGAGGCACTGGGCTTTTATGTTGACACATTGTTCTGTGTAGCTCCAGTGAGTTGTGCAGTGGAGTGGGTTCCTGTTCTTACATGCTATCCAGGGTACCCCGTGACTCACTTGATAAGCAGGAATTTATCTAGGATTACCAAAATACTTACACTGTCTTCATATCCATTATCTATGCTGGTCGGCTGATCCATGTATTCACCACCCTCTGGAGGAAGAAGTGCTTTCTAATATATTAAAACAGAAAAACACATAGACATAGAAACCTAGACAATGACAGCAGAAAAAGACCAATGGTCCACACAGTTTGCCCGTAGCACCCTAACATGCTCGGGACCTTTTGTAAATATGGGTTTTGTGTCTACACTGTTCACCCCCTTCTCCCTGTCTCACTACTACTCCCCGAGTAACTACTACGCTCCTAACCCTGTCTCAGTCGTGCTTAAACTCATTAATGGATTCGGCACCCACCACCTCCGCTGGCAGACTGTTCCATTCCATGGTTCCATGGTTTAACCTCTCTCTCTGCAAAATAAAACTTTCTGTCATCCCTCCTAATCCAGCTTACACTCATGTCCTTGTGTTCTAGATTTGCTAGTCCTATTGAATAGTTCCTCGCATTTCACCCTGTTCACACACAGGTGCAAATTAAAGTGTTTGTGTAGTGCATTTGATTTATTGTCTGCACAAGTTAGACAAATGACTCCAGCGCCTTAAAACCTTTAGCCTCTTCAACAAGAAGCCTTTGTAACATTACCACTGAAATTGCCAACTGTGAGCTTCCAAGCATGTCCCCATGTCCTGTTGAAGGACACTAGCTTATGTATTTGTTTGTTCAGTCTTACTGATACCTTTGAGTATGAGGAAGACTTAGATGAAGTCCACCCAGAGCATCCTTTCTCCAGGTGTTTTATTTATTTATTTATTTATTTATTAAACTCCAGGATTACAAATACTTTTGAGCAAAGAACTGCTCATTTACAAAGGTTCCACGTCAAAAGATGGAGGGTAAACATACATACAAAGGTCGACAATGATACACAGCCTTGAAACACGGAGAAGGCTGAGGCTTGAATTTTACAGTCATTCATGGAGAGATACATCAGAGGTGTAACATGTTAATGGGTCTTCAATCTGTCCTTATAATGTTTGACCTCCCTTGATTGTTCTGGTGGCCCTTTGTTGTTACACCCTCTCAACTTCCTGCAGAACTGATCCTCAAAGGCATCCCAGATATGTAAACATATCTGGGGTGTGTTGCTCCAGAATTGTGGTGGAGGGGGGCTGCATGCCTGCTGGCATCCACAACCTCAGCTTCCCCCTGGGATCACTTGTACAGAGCCACACATTGGGTTAGGGGTGGCAGGGGTGGACGGGGTGGATGGGGTGGGTCCACACCATGGGTATCCATTGGGATGCCCATGCTGGTCTGCAGGGGATCCCTGCCAGTGCAGGGTGCAGAGAATGGTAGGTACAGCAGTCTTAAGGATTGCCATACCCTCATCAGCACAAATGCTAATAATCCTGAAATCACTGGCTGGTGCTGTCCCAGTTCACAGTGGAGGTTTCCAGGGCTAGGAGTGCGGGGAAAGAGTGCTAATCTGGTTTAGAATCATGGTGTGTGGTTAGGTGTTTGGGGGTGTAGCCACTACTGCTGCCCCCTAAGCACCCCGTCTGCCAACCCTCTGCACCAAAGAGTTTTATTTTGAGCATCAAGCTCCTACCAGCCCATGTCCCTGGGTCTGTATCCGTGCCATCCGCCCACGTAGCAAGGCACATGTGCAGGATTGGATGCAGTGGCGGCATGCGTCTCCTTTTGTGGCTGCCACAGAATGCCCTAATGGTGCGCTTCCTGCACCTAGGGAGTACTCTGTGGCTTTTCTCAGCCCTTCATGCATGTGGAGGAGCCAGGAACCTGTTGAGGATTGGGCTCTGCATGTCTTTTTTGCATTCAGGAGTCCAGAACTGCATGCAATAAACCAAGTGGACCCGGACCAGAAAATCCAAACTATAGCAAGCAGAGCTGGAACGAAAGAGGGGTTCACAAGCAAAGGGAGACAACCCTCAAAATGTAACAAAATAGCCAAAAAGGTTGCGCTCTCAAAAGAAAATGATGGGATTCAGTAATGAACTGTTGTTCACATTTATTAAACCACTATTTTGGAACCTGACTAGACAGGGGAGCAACCATAGCAGGCCATAGCCTGAAAGCCTAGCCTTTTATTTTATTACAAAAAGTTTAATCAAATCTGCCTTAGGTCAGCAAGTCATAAATTCCAACCTCCTCTACACAGACTCTATCAATGCTTTGGCCTCTAGTTTCCCAAATCCTGCTGACATCCATGCCCGGGCCTTGTTAAGAGGTAGCTAGATTATATCCCCAAAGCTGCTGGTCACCCCCCTTTTAATACAATCCAGCATTCTTCCAGCCTTCTTAACAGAAGCCTCGCACTGCTTGACATATGATTCAGCCTCTTCTCTATTGTGACCCTGGGTCCTTCTCCTTTGGTACTGCAGCAAGAGGAGCTCTAGGTCTTGCCTCTGTTTTCCCCTGGTAAGTGTACTGCCTTGCATTTGGCTACACTGAATCTTAGAATTCAATGAAAATGGAATACCTTGTGTTTGTATAAATAAAGACATACTTTTATTTATTTATTGAGATCTTGGATTAACACCTTTAAGCAGAAAGCTCCTTCATAGGTTCCACATTGAGTATGACACAAACAAGGATACAGATATGTTCCAGATACAGATACAGCAAGAATCAATTGAAAACTGCCTCCCAGGCATAAATTCTAACAATAGTTACGCAATCTAAGTGTGTACAGGGTGCAGAGTCAAAACAAAAGTTAATGTTTCACTAGGTAACGGTAACATAATATGAGGGCGCTTGTTTAAAAAGGAGAATTGTACAACTAACAACATAGGCAGATAATTGGATTGTGCCCAAGTCAAAGAAAGAAGGAAGGTCTCGTACCAGTAGAGAAGGACGGGAGGGAGGAGGAAAGTGCGGGGAGGGAGAAGGCAAGCAGAGGTGGGGGGTTGGATGGGGATAGCTAGGAGGGCAAGGGAAGAATAGCTATGTAGTCAAAGTGGAATAAGGGGCAGGAGGGTGGGGGAAAGGAGGGAAGGAGGAAGAGGTGGTGTAGATAGTGGGGTGATGATGAAAATGCATTAAGGTGGTAGAGAGGAAAGAGGTATGGTATGACGGAGGAGCAAAAAGGGAAGAGGAGGTGGAAGAAGGCAGGAGGGAAAATAAATCATTTAGGCAGGGGTAGAAAGCCCATGAAAGTCTTACCTTAACTGGGGGCCCAGGAAATGGACACAAAGTGTGACATTTTACTAATCAATAGAGATCATAGAGATTGCAAATGGTAGGAGCAACGTAAAGGCAAATTAGCGATAGCAATCACAGGCTGCCAATGAGATTAGATGCTGCTGGAGTCTTCTCTTAAAGGAGCCCAGCAAAGTAGCATTGGTTATGTCAGGAGGCAGAGAGTTGTACCACAGAGGAGCTCTGTATGCGAATGCACGTTGTCCAACAATATGACTAAATGTTTGTAAACTCTGGACCCTGACTTGTGGCTCAAGGGGAAGACAGAGGTACAGTATATGCTGTCTGAAGTTTCTTTAAACAACCCTTCTCCCACCCACCATCAGTTATTATTACCTATTTCTTAAACACAGACTAAAAGCAACTGCAAGAGTTTTTGGTCCCATTGAAGGTGCAGAGCTTAAAGGAGTAGTAAACCCTCATATCTTGTAAATGGTATTTGTTTCCTTGTCAAAAGACAAGTAAGCAAAACACATGACTGGGTGTGCGATAATTCAAATTACTGCATGCAGTGCTGTAATAGTGCACTGGGTAAGCTCTACCACCTGGGAAGGCAGTAATTTATAACATTACCACACACCCCAGAGTGTGTTATTCTGCTACTAAAATGGTTTTAAGAGTTAAAAAAGGCAGGAAATAAGTAAAATTTGAGCTTTGTGGCAATTAAAATTAAGGTATGGTTGTGTGACCAGTTTTGACCTATCAGATTTTTTGCTTGATTCAAGCCATTCTATAACTCTTTTTGTGTAGCTGTTGGTGGCATATATGTTTGCTTTAGTTTATTTTTACCGTTCATACCAGTCTCTGTAGCTAGCCTGGTGGTCTCCATTTTCTGATTGGTGGAATCTCATTGTCCGTGAGAGCTGCATTAGCATATGAGAACATGATGCCACAGCACCCATTTACATACTAACATACTGTAACCTCCCCCCACTGCCCCCCCCCCTTGTTTCTACTAGCAGGGCTGCTCCTCTTACATCTAGGCACCACTGTGAGAGGTGGGGATAGTCACTACAAATATCTTACAATACTCTGTGGACCCATTACTTCTACTTTGAAGCCTGCCCTTCTTAGACAGGCAACCCAAGTGTGGCAACTACCTGGCTCACACCTGGGGGGGACCATTTAGCATAGCCATCAACCTAGGTCCCTGGGAGAAAATGTTTGCTCAGCATTATGCTAAGTTTGTACTTCTGGTCAGGGGCACCCAAGTAAATCCGGACACTGGAAGCAATAACTGTAATGTCCAAACTAGGCTGGGATTCAAGAATGTGGCTTTTATTCACATAACACAGAGAATAACAAACCAAAGATGGACCCCCACAGGGCTACTCTTACTGGTAATGCAGATTATTGGGATACAGAGCACACTTCCTACAGCAAACCCTCAGGTCCTGAGCAGATCTGAGCACACATGGCCTGAACTGGTACACTTCTCTTCCTTTCCTTGACATGGCACCCCGGCCAGTACTAGGACACTTTTCCATATTGCATGGAGGTTGACGGTGGCTCCCTAAACCACCCAAAAGCACATTCTGTCTCTCAGGGAAATCCAAAATCTCACATCTGGGTGCTTTCCTCAGGCATTGGCCAAATGCTCTGAGAGAAAACAAAGGTTCCCGAACTGAACCCGGAGAGGTAAACTTGGTTACTCCAGATGGGGGGTCTCCCACCTTTTGCTCCCAAATCTATACTTGGCCATTCATCTGGTTACAACACCTTTCTCTGAAACACTGTTTGCAGATGCTGTCTCGAAATGTTTTTCACATTTAAAATTTTACTTTTCACTGGAGGTGTCCCAACTTTAAAAGTTCTGTATGTGGCTATGTCTTTACCCTAGACCCCCACTGTTGCAGATGCTTCTAAGTCATACATTGTCTTAAAGTTCTGTACTTGGCAAGTCTCTCTTTGACCACACGATAGGCAGACACTTTTACTGAAAACACTGTCTCGGTGAAAGGAGTCCCTTTTTCAGAGAAAAACTCACCATGGTATGCAGGTGCCCCAGGGCTTTTTCCTCACAACACAATTTCAGGTACTCACAGAACCAAACATCTCTCAGGCAGCTTCTCCCTTTCCAGGCTGGACCAGGGGATTGCTCCTGAATCCTGGAATTACCCCCATCCCTCTGGGGATGGGGCATTGGAACATCTTCCCAGGAACGGTCTCTACCACTTTCTTCTACAGGTCTTCTATGCTCCTCTCTAGGGTGAGAACACACAACCCCTTATCCTAAGGTAGCTCTCTCTCAGAGCTAGGTCTGAGGAGCTGCACTCCTCCCTCTCCTGAATCTCTAGACAGACTCACTTGAATCTCCCAACGTTCTGCTGCTAACCCCTGCAGCTAACATTCCATTGTGGCTTATGCTGCTGCGAGAATTCTAAGGTGACATCATAACTCCAGCCATTTAAGTGTCATCTCACAAGCTGCCTCTCCCTGTCTGCCACTGATTCTAAGTGGGATTCTAGTAACCCTGGAGAACAAGGGGGTTACAATACTAACATACTAAAATGCCAGCAGAATAGGCCTAACGGTCTCTCGAGTCTGCTCGATTATCAGCACCCTTACTGAGGGCCTATTTTGGTGTCCCCCCTCCCCCTTGGGTTATACTGTCCCCAGTCCCAGATCTTCCACCTGTATTGGCCTGGTCAGATTTACCCTTCCCCTGTACCTGTCCCATCTCCTCTTAAACCCATCCACAGTCTCTGCCTCTACCAGCTCCCTGGGCAGTACCTTGCATGGCTCCTCCACTCTTTCAGTTAAATAACATCTCCTCCTCTCCCCTCTGAGCCTGCCCCTTTCCAGCTTACACCCCTGACCTCTTGTTGCCCCACCCTCCTTTCTTTGGGGCACCCTGACTGGGCCTCCTTTATTGATCCCTTTCATGTACTTAAAGACCTCTATCATGTCCCCCTGTCCCTCCTCTCCTCCAGGGTGTACATATCGAGCTCCTTGAGCTTCTCCTCATAGGTCCTCTCCTCAGACCCCTTACACCTTGTATCTCTATGCTGAAAGTACACATAACCTGAAATAACTCTCTAGAAACACAGAGACTGAATGCAGTTTAAAGTGGAAAAAACTGCATTACATCTAAGACAGTTGGAAAGCTAATTGAATGTAAATGTGGCATTTCACACCTTGCTGCAACTTGTTATGTTGAATTCTAAGTAAGGAGACAGGCATACTGTGGAGTCTAAAGGGTGCTGACACATCATGTTCTCATATGCTAATGCAACTGTCAGGCACAATAAGATTTCAACAACCAGAAAATGGAGACCCCGAGGTAGACTAGTATGAACAGTGAAAACAAACTAAAACAACCACATGTATCCCTAACAGCTACATAAGAAGTCTTGTCTTTTGACAAGGAAACAAATAACATGTACAAGCAGTGGCAGAGCTAGAGGGGGGCTGGGGGGGTGGTCGCCCTTCCTGGGTACCCCAGTGTGAGTAGTGGTGCCCCACCACCTTCATTCTTCAATGTTTAGTGCCCATTGTGGAGCCCATGATTGACTGAATGGCCCCCCCCGGCTCCCAAATGCTCCCAAACCTGGCTCCGCCACTGTGTACAAGATATGAGGGTGTAGTACTCCTTTAAATTTGGTTTCACGTGAAACCAGATGGGACAAAAGACTCCTGAAACAGCTTTTAGATTTAGTTTTATTGGTGAACAGGAGGGAGGGTTTCTCTTGTTGTTCCACTTCTTAAGAAAACCTTTTAACAAACTTTTGTTCTTATCAAAACCGGTTCTGTGAGTTGAGGATCAAGTTCAATTAGGGAGGCTGTCAAAGTGGAATGTAAAACTTATTACAAATCACTCTCGCTAACTCCAGTGGTTTATAATACGTTAAATGTGCCTCTGAGGGATGGCTCTCATTCAGAAGTGGATTAACCTTTTGTGGGCCTGGCATCAAAATGTTTTGTGGGCCCCATTTTGATTGGGGTAGGGTCGGTGTTCAGACAACCTACTTAGCTAGGATCAGCATTACACGAATCAAACCAAAATGCTCAGAGCTGTGATAACCAAGGGTGGGCACCATTTCACATTTCAACAGGACAGAGGTCACAGGGGCAACAGCCAGTGGGGATCAGGTGTCAGTTCGGCACCATACACATTCACATATATGCACTGTGCACTGACTATTGTGCACACATTCGAGCAGCCACCTGCCTGCTTGAATGCGCGAGCTGATTCATTACCGCAGAACTGTACTGAATCAGTTCACTGGTTTGAGGTGGCAGGTGGCTGCTCGAGCATGTGCACAGCGCAGAATGACATGTTAAGATTCAAGTAAATAAACACAACCTACAAGTGTGGATGGGGCACAACTGTGACAACTTACTTACCCGGCCATCTGGCCAGAACCTTTGGCCTTCCCCTTGCCACCAGCCCAGTGAGTTCACCAGTTAAGACCTTCTCCTGAGTCCTATCCTCCTTCTGGAACTGAACCGTTCTGACTCATGACCTAAATGGTCCTGTGCTTGTTTGCACCAAAATTATTTTTGATGCCACCAAGCAAGAGCCCACCTCATCACCGAGCTGTAGCCTGTCTGTGGTGTCACGCAACTCGTGAGCTCTGCTCCTCCACATCACATGATGCCACTGACAACTTGGCTGCAGAGTGAATGCACACAAGGACAGACAGAGCACTTATTGTGCAAAAAAAAAAAAATTGCCACTTGCTGGCCCTGTGGCACAGAGGGTTGAGGCGCTGGATGCCACACTTCGCACCGCACCGGCAACCTAGGTTCTGGAATGGGCTCGGTCCATCGGGGATTGGAAGGGGAGAGGAAGGATTGAGTACCCCACAACTGCTCTCCTTCTTCTGGGGTGGGTGGGCAAATAGCATCGCATTACACTGGCACCAGGCGGAGGCTAGGTGTACTACAGTGCATGCTCAGCAAGGGGGAGGAGCATGACGGGCATCCACACAGCTGTGCATTGACACCACTGCATGTCCAGCTCCAATGGGAGAAAAAGCTGGTGGAAATTGCAGGGTGATCGCAGTGGCTGATGGCCGTGCCCTGCTCCCCTGGACATGAGAGGTGCAGCCTCCAGGAGTCTGCGCTAAGGTCCCGGTTGGGGGAGGGATCCTGCTTACTGGAAGGCCCATGTGGTTGGGCATGAGTCATGTGCCAGCCCTGGTGCGGGTGCTGGCGGCTATGTCATCGCTGGGACCGCTCCGCAAGTGTGGAGGGAAAAGAAAGTTGAGATAAAAAAAAAAATTGCCACACCAAGGAACATTCCACAAGGAGGGACAGGGAGGGTAAAAGAGGAGGAGGAGGAGTAGCTCTCTACATAAGAGAAGGAATCAAAGCAACAGAACAAAAGGGTAAACAGGGAGGAGAAGAAGCACTGTGGGTCAATTTGGAGGCAGGCAATGGCACCACAATCCACACAGGGGTTGTATACAGACCCCCCTCTCAGGTGGAGGAAATGGACAAGGAAATGATAGAAAGTATACTTAGAATGGCAGATAAAGGGGAGATATTGCTGATGGGTGATCTGAATATGCCAGATGTTAACTGGAGTGCAGTTTCAGCAGCCACTTCTAAGAGTGGGGTTATTCTAGATGCCCTACAGGGGGCATGCCTTAGACAACTAGTATTGGAACCCACTTGAGAGGGAGCAATCTTAGACCTGGTCCTCTCAAATGGAGATGGAGAGAGGATCACAGATGTAGAAGTGGGTAGCCATCTGGGAACTAGCGACCATCGAACAGTATGGTTCACAATATACACAGCAATAGAGTCAAGCCATACAAAGGCAAAAGTACTGGACTTCAGGAGGACTGACTTTGCCAAAATGGGTGAGTGCCTAAGGAATGCACTAGCAAATGGGCAGGAAGGATGGGTGGAAGAACAATGGGGAATAATAAAAACTGCCATCACAGAGGTAAAAAGCCTTTGTGTGAAGTAAATAAAACAAAACGATGTAAGAAACCACTATGGTTCTCAAAGGAGGTGGCAGTGAAGGGTCAAGAGAAAAAGAAAGCATTCAGAAAGTACAAGGAATCACAGAAGGAGCGGGACAGAGAATTGCATCAGTTAAAGCAAAAGGAAGCTGGGAAGGCAGTCAGAACAGCAAAGGCCTGAACTGAGGAAAAGATAGCCAACTCAGTTAAGAAGGGGGATAACACCTTTTTTAGGTACATCAGGGAGCGAAGGAAGACTAAGGGAGGGATAGTGAGGCTTAATAAAGAGGAGGGGGTGGGCAGAGGGTGACTGTGAAAAGGCAGAGATAGTAAACAAATATTTTTGCTCAGTATTTACAAATGAAGAGGGGGAGGTACCTAAAACAAACCATAGAAACACTCTGGACACAGAAGTTGATACCAGCCCATTTACAGAAGAAAGGGTTCTGAAAGAACTCTTAAAACTGAAGGTGGACAAAGCAATGGGGCCTGATGGGATTCATCCCAGAATTCTAAAAGAACTAAGGGTAGAACTAGTGACACCACTGACTACCCTCTTTAACAAATCATGGGAGGATGGGGTGGTACCTGAGGACTGGAGGAGGGCAGATGTGATTCCCTGCACAAAAGTGGGAGCAAGGCAGAAGCAGGAAACTACAGACCTGTTAGTTTAACCTCAGTGATAGGGAAAATGATGGAATCACTTCTGAAGGAAAGAATTGTCGAGTACCTAGAGGCCAGAGGGGCTCAGGACTCAAGGCAGCATGGATTCACAGCAGAAAGGTCATGCCAGATGAATCTAATAGATTTCTTTGACTGGGTGACCAAAGTAGTAGATCAGGGAGGGGCTGTGGACATGGCCTACCTAGACTTTAGCAAGGCATTTGACTCAGTCCCACACAAAAGATTAAATATACAAGTTAGCCAGCCTGGGAGTGGGTCCCAAGATGATAGCCTGGGTAAAGAATTGGCTGGAGAATAGGACACAGAGAGTAATAGTAAATGGAGTCCACTCTGAAGAAAGGGGGGTTGCTAGTGGGGTGCCGCAGGGTTCAGTATTAGGACCGGTCCTCTTCAATGTCTTTGTAAGTGACATTGCAGAGGGACTGGAAGGAAAAGTATGTCTCTTTGCAGATGACACAAAGATCTGCAACAGAGCTGATGGTGGAAAGGATGAGAAGGGACTTGGTATGGTTAGAAGAATGGTCAAATGTATGGCAGCTTAGATTTAATGCTAAGAAGTGCAAGGTAATGCACCTGGGAAACAAAAACCCAGGGGAAGAGTACACAATGGGGGGTGAGATACTAACAACAACAAAAATGGAAAGGGACCTGGGGTTAGTCATATCAGATGACTTACAGGTGGGCAAGCAATGTGAGAGGGAAGTAAGGAGGGCTGGGGGGATACTGGGATGCATAGGGAGAGGCATCACCAGTAGAAAACAGGAAGTTGTTATCCCTCTGTACAGACAGCTGGTGAGACCCTATCTGGAGTATTGTGTGCAGTTCTGGAGACCCAATCTCCGCAAGGACATAGACAAGATGGAAGCTGTCCAGAGGAGGGCAACTAAAATGGTGCAGTGTCTGCACCGGAAGAAATATGAAGAGAGACTAAAGGAGCTTAATATGTATAGCCTCGAGGAAAGGAGGGAGAGGGGGGACATGATAGAAACTTTCAAGTACCTCAAGGGAATCAACAAAGTCCAAGAGGGTAGCATCTTTCAAAAAAAGAGGTGTGCAAGAACAAGGGGGCACAATTTGAAGATGGGGGGGCGGCTCAGAGGTAAAGTAAGGAAGTATTTTTTCACAGAGAGGGTTGTGGATGCATGGAATGGCCTTCCAGAGGAGGTTGTGGAGTCAAAAACAGTGGTTGAATTCAAGCATGCATGGGACAGCCATAAGGCAATTCTAGGGGGTTGGGGTAGAAAGAAGTAGGCTGCTGGTTAACTAGGATCTGCAGCTTAACCATTAGGTAAGAAAATGGGCAGACTGGGTGGGCCAAGCGGTCCTTATCTGCCATCAAATTCTATGTTTCTAAGGCATGCGGGTGGTGGCTGCACCTGGGCTAGTGGGCCCCCTTTTTGAGTGTGGGCCTAGCTCCACGGAGCCACTGGAGCCACTGTAAATCCGCTACTGCTCTTATTGCACAGGAGAGTCATCTCATGATGTTTGGGCAGCCAGAACTGCTCAGCTTCACTTCGCTGTCCTCTCTCCCAGACCTAATGAGAAGACTCTCTTATATAATAAGAAACATCCCTCTGAGGCCCTAGTAGCTTATACTATTTTCTTGTCCTCTTCCCCAAGGATGTATGTGGAAACAAGCTACTCACAACTCAGTATTATTTTTTTGTTGAAAATCTTTAAGAAATAAAACAACATTAACTAAATAACATAGCATAACGTAGCATAGCATAACATAGCATAACATAACATAACATAACATAACATAACATAACATAACATAACATAACATAACATAACATAACATAACCCACTATCCTGATTTGCTTAATGTGTTAATTGGTATACATGGCTTTGCTATGGTATTGTTTATGCCTTTATCTTTAGCTGGATTAGATTGTGACTACTTTGTAACTACTTTGCTGCACTAACTGTTCTCTAGGAAACTTTTTAAAAGTAGTCTGACAGATCAGAAAGCTGTTATGTTTTATTATTCTACACAGGACTTTAGTTCCTGTTTTAAGTTCGTCGTGCACGCATGCGCAGCAAACTTCTTGCTATAAGAGTGCCTTTTGAAGGGTATGACACTGTTCAAAGCAGAGTGGTCTGCAAGGGATGAAACAGTGCCACACCAATCATCAACCAGGCTAACTGACACTGTTTTGCCTTGATAGGAAGAAACTTTGTCTAGTTCAAAAGAAAAAGCTAAGCCAATCATATGGCGGCATTTTCCTTTGATCTGCAGGACACCGTCCAGCAAACAGCTGATCTGTGTCCTGATCAGCCTGCCTGACATCACCCACTTTTGGTTTGTTTGTCTGTGCCCCCCTTTGAGGTTGTGGCTTTCGTTTTCTGGGTTGGCGAGGACCAAGGTCAATAAGAGTTTAGTGACAAAAAAAAAAACAAAAAAAACAGCTAAAATTAGGACCGTAAACTAACTATTTCTGAGTTTTGACCGAGGAATGAATAACTGCACCAGCCACTGGGAATGATGCTCTGGGGAAATCGAGGTATTTTACAATGCTTCTCTTTTTGTTGGGCAGCTTAATAATAATAAAACAAAACAGCTTGGGACATATGTACTGAGGTATGATGAATTGGGTTTAAAGCATTTCCTGTTCAACATAAAAAAAGTGGTGGTCGCAAACAGGTAAGTCCACAGGAAAAACAGGTTGGCGTACACAAGATCAGGGATGGAAGAGGGATGCGGTACTGGTGCATACTCAGTGCAGTCTGGTCACGACGGTCCTCAAGAGAATCATAAAATAATACCCTGATTCTCCAGATTATCATTCCTGACATTTAGTGCAGTTATTTAGTCCTCATGTCAGAACTCAAACAGGTGATGGGGTAACAGTTTCGATTCAAAGTTGTAAAAAAAAGCACAGATGGGTGCGCAGCTGTTCTGTAAAGTTTCCAGCTCTCCTTCATCCGAGCTACTTTCTGATCTCCCTGCTCCAAGAATAGAGACAGATTGGGATGGAAGGGTCAATCCACAGGCAGCCAAGTGGACAGATTACATTCCTCGTGTCCCGTACCTGCCTTACACTCTGTCATGTCTTATTCTTTACTGACTGAGGTGTACACAGGAATGAACCTTGTTGATACTTAAAGTAATTGTAGATGACTCTAGTCACACTCGTGATCAAATTTAAAAATATAAAAATAATGTCTGCTATGCATGAATGGGGCGGAGGTACACCATGCCCAGATAGCTTCGCACTCATGGACAGGTGCACACATGCCAGTATGCACAACTGGTGGCCACCTGTATGCAGCCCCCCCAGTGTGCAGGACTCTGCAGGGCAGCCGAGGGACGGAGTCATGGGTCTGGGTGGGCATCCAATGGGATGCTCATCCTGGGACCTGAAGTGGATCCCCCGCACAGCAAGGTACGGGCCCAGGGTAGTGAATGCCCACAGCAGGCACCTAGCCCTGAGCGGCATGGCCCAGACATCCAGTGTGCCCATCAGCCCAGCCCAAGGTGAACAGTGCCCTCCCAGCACACAGATGGACCCAGTCCCCCCCGCCACACATCTTTGCCTGATCCCAGTGGGGTACCCCCCACAGTAGCCCCATTATGCATGCCTGCTGAGGTGCAGTACAGCACCGTATGGCACTCCATGTGACCACTGTACATGGTGAAACAAACAGAACCCCCGAACCTGGCACCCCTCAACCTCATTAGTAGACAATGCCCCGGAACCAATGACCACCCGACCCCGTACCTGTGCGTCAATCAGTGCCGGCCATGACCCACCAGTGTCACATCCCGCCTAACATCTCCTTGGCTGCTGACTGTTCAAGTGATGCTGGGAGCGCACTGCCTATATATGGGTTCGGCTCCCTGCATCACTTGGATGGCCGGCGGCCATGGAAGTGTGAGGAGGGATGTGCCACTATCTGTCCCATGGCCAGAACTGATTGACAGGTACTGGGGTTGAGGGGTGGACTGTCGGTGCCTAGGGGGGCACTGACCACCAATGGGGATGGGTGCACCGGACCCAGGGTTCGGGGGGTTCAGTTTGTTTTGCCATGCACAGAGGTCACATGGAGTGCTGTAAGGTGCTGTATTACACCTCAGTGGGCATGTACTATGGGGCTCCTGTGGGGAGGGGATCTGTGTCAGGGATGGGGCATGAGGTAGGGCGTGGGGTAATTTTCAACATGGGGTTATTGGGACCCCTCCTCATGAATTCAGCCACTGTCATGGTGTTATTCAGTCCCTGAAAGGTGATTTCACGGTCACTGGGCAGAATCACCTTTCGGGACTTATTAATGAAACGACAGTGCCAGTGTTCATGAGGTGGGCTCTCAAAAAACCTGTGTTGCAAATTTGGTGGAAAAAATCCAAAAAATGACTGTTTAATGAGCGTGCGTTGTGCAGTTGCTATGCAAGCTTGTAACTTCACAAATTTGCAATATTTTCATGCCAGATTTTCAACATTGGCATTTTTTCATACCTCCTTATGAACAGTACAGCTGTTATTTTTCCCATCCTGGCCGAAATGTGTTTTTGCACTTCCAGCGCAGAATAGCGCTGTCACTGTGGGAAATCTGTGTTCGGGACAGATTAAGAAAATGACAGTGACACTGTTCATGAGCAGAGGTCCTAAATGTCTATGTTGAAAATTTGGTGATGATAGTCCATCAAATGACTGTTACTAGCATACTAAAATGCCAGCAGAATAGGCCTAACAGTCTTTCATGTCTGCTCGTTTGGTCAGCCCCCACCCTGGGAGCTGACCTTGCTGCCGCCCCCCTCTCCCTCTCTGGCTTCTCTCTTCCCAGTCCCGGATATTCTCACTGCACTGATTTTTGCATCCAGAACCCTTCCCCTGTACCTGTCCCACCCCCTCTTGAACCCCTCAACCGTTTCTGCCTCCACCAGCCCCTTGAGCAGTGCATTCCAAGGCTCCACCACCCTTTCAGTGAAATAGCATCTCATCCTTTCTCCCCTGAATCTCCCCCCCCTCCAGCTTCCACCCATGCCGTCTAGTTGCCCCTTCCTTCCTTTGGAGCACCCTGACTGCTCCTTCCCTATTTATCCCCTTCATGTACCTGAAGACGTCTATCATGTCCCCCCCGGTCCCTTCTCTCTTCCAATGCGTACATATATAGCTCTTTGAGCCTCTCCCCATAGGTCCTATCCCTCAAGCCCCAAATCATTTTGGTTGCCCTCCTCTGGACCCTCTCCAGGAGTTCAATGTCCCTCTTTAAATGTGGTCTCCAAAACTGCGCGCAGTACTCGAGGTGCGGCCACACCAAGCAGTTATACAGTGGGAGTATCACTTCCCTCCTTCTGGAGGTGAGCCCCCTAGCGATGCATCCAAACATCCTGTTGGCCTTTGCTGCTGCCTTCTACAAGTCTCCGAGTTGTTCATCTTGACATCCACCACTCCCCCAGGTCCCTCTCTGCCATCGAGACTTGTAGCATTCTCCCCCAGGGTGTACACTTGGCCGGGTTTCTGGCTCCAGGTGCAGTACCTTGCATTTCCCTGCATTAACCTCAGCTTCCACTTTCTAGACCACCTTCCAGAGCCTCCAGGTCCACTTGTAGGCCACCCTCCCTCCTCCCCATCCACCACCGCCCCCAGTTTTGAGTCATCCGCAAAGAGACTCATCTCACTCCTGATACCCTTCCTTATGTCAGAGACATAGGTGTTGAACAGGAAGGGCCCAAGGACTGATCCCTGAGGGACTCCACCAGTGACCCTCCTTGGGGATGAGACTATCCCACCAACCATGACCCTCTGGGTCCAGTTCTGGAGCCAATTGCCTATCCATCTGAACATCTGGTTCCCCACCCCCATTTCTCCCAGATTATGCAACAGGTCCCCGTGAGGAACAGAGTCAAATGCCTTGCTGAAGTCAAGAAAGAGGACGTCCACTGGTCTACCCAGGTCCAAGGCACTCATCACCCAGTCATAGAACGCCACAAGGTTTACATAGAAACATAGAAACATAGATTTTGATGGCAGATAAGGACCGCTTGGCCCACCCAGTATGCCCACTTCCCTACCTAATGGATAAGCTGCAGATCCTAGTTAACCAGCAGCCTACTTCTTCCTACCCCCATCCCCTAGAATTGCCTTATGACTGTCCCATGCATGCTTGAATTCCACCACTGTTTTTGACTCCACAACCTCCTCTGGAAGGCCATTCCATGCATCCACAACCCTCTGTGAAAAAATACTTCCTTAAATTACCTCGAGCCGCCTCTTCTATCTTCAAATTGTGCCCTTGTTCTTGCACACCTGTTTTTGAAAGATGCTACCCTCTTGACTTTGTTGATTCCCTTGAGGTACTTGAAAGTTTCTATCATGTCCCCTCTCCCTCCTTTCCTCGAGGCTATACATATTAAGCTCCTTTAGTCTCTCTTCATATGTCTTCTGATGTGCACCATTTTAGTTGCCCTCCTCTGGACAGCCTCCATCCTGTCTATGTCCTTGCGTAGATGGGTCTCAGAAACTGCATGCAGTACTCAGATGGGGTCTCACCAACTGTCTGTACAGAGGGATAATAACTTCCTGTTTTCTACTGGTGATGCCTCTCCTATGCATCCCAGTATCCCCCAGCCCTCCTTGCTGCCCTCTCATTGCTTGCCCACCTTTAGGTCATCTGATATGACTACCCCAGGTCCCTTTCCATTTTTGTTGTTGTTAGTATCTCACCCCCATTGTGTACTCTTCCCTGGGTTTTGTTTCCCAGGTGCATTACCTGCACTTCTTAGCATTGAATTTAAGCTGCCATGCATTTGACCATTCCTCTAACCTTGCCAAGTCCCTTCTCATCCTTTCCACCCCACCTTGTGCATCAACTCTGTTGCAGATCTTTGTGTCATCTGCAAAGAGACATACTTTTCCTTCCAGTCCCTCTGCAATGTCGCTTATAAAGACATTGAAGAGGACCGTCCTAATTCTGAACCCTCGGCACCCCACTAGTAATCCCCTTTCTTCAGAGGACTCCATTTACTATTACTCTCTGTGTCCTATTCTCCAGCCAATTCTTTACCCAGGCTGTCATCTTGGGACCCACTCCCAGGCTGGCTAACTTGTATATTAATCTTTGTGTGGGACTGTGTCAAATGCCTTGCTAAAGTCTAGCTAGGCCATGTCCAACCCTCTCTGATCTACTACTTTGGTCACCCAGTCAAAGAAATCTATCAGATTTGTCTGGCATGACCTTCCCACTGTGAATCCATGCTCTTGGGTCCTGAGCCCTCTGGCCTCTAGATACTCAACAATTCTTTCCTTCAGAAGTGATTCCATCATTTTCCCTATCACTGAGGTTAAACTAACAGGTCTGTAGTTTCTGCTTGCCTTGCTCCCACTTTTGTGAAGGGAAATCACATCTGCCCTTCTCCAGTCCTCGGTACCACCCATCCTCCCATGATTTGTTAAAGAGGGTAGTCAGTGGTGTCACTAGTTCTACCTTAGTTCTTTTAGAATTCTGGGATGAATCCCATCATTCCCTATTGTTGTCCACCTTCAGTTTTAAGAGTTCTTTCAGAACCCTTTCTTCTGTAAATGGGCTGGTATCAACTTCTGTATCCAGAGTGTTTCTACTGTTTGTTTTAGGTACCTCCCACTTCCTTTGTAAATACTGAGCAAAATATTTGTTTAGTATCTCTGCCTTTCACAGTACTCCTCTCTCCCTCTCCTCCCTCCTCTTTATTAAGCCTCACTAACCCTCCTTGGTCTTCTTCATTCCTGATGTACCTATAAAGGTTTTATCCCTTTCTTAACTGAGTTGGCTATCTTTTCCTCGGTTTGGGCCTTTGCTCTTCTGACTGCCTTCCCAGCTTCCTTTTGCTTTAACTGATACAGTTCTCTGTCCTGCTCCATCTGTGATTCCTTGTACCTCCTGAATGCTTTCTTTTTCTCTTCAACCTTCACTGCCACTTCCTTTGAGAACCATAGTGGTTTCTTACATCGTTTCATTTTGTTTATTTGCTTCACACAAAGGCTTGTTACCTCTGTGATGGCAGTTTTTATTTTTCCCCACTGTTCTTCCACCCATCCTTCCTGCCCATTTGCTAGTGCATTCCTTAGACACTCACCCATTTTGGCAAAGTCAGCCCTCCTAAAGTCCAGTACTTTTGCCTTTGTATGGCTTGACTCTATTGTTGTGTTTATTGTGAACCATACTGTTCGATGGTTGCTAGTTCCCAGATGGCTACCCACTTCTACATCTGTGATCCTCTCTCCATCTCCATTTGAGAGGACCAGGTCTAAGATTGCTCCCTCTCAAGTGGGTTCCAATACTAGTTGTCTAAGGCCTGCTCCCTGTAGGGCATCTAGAATAACCCCACTCTTTGAAGTGGCTGCTGCAACTACACTCCAGTTAACATCTGGCATATTCAGATCACCCATGAGCAATATCTCCTTTTTCTGCCATTCTAAATATTCTTTCTATCATTTCCTT